>OY997264.1:583764465-584364465 GCA_963921465.1 Triticum timopheevii
TTTTCATGTATCGACGCTTTTGATTCAATTATGAAAGTACGCTGTACTGGACTTGCACCCCTAGTTACGCAGAAGTGCAAGCACAGAAGCGGATGACCGGACCTTACCAACATACTCAAAAAAGTATTCTATACTGGGGTCTGTGCTCTTGACAAGCAGTGTTTCCAGTCTAGCTGTGTCAAATCGGGTGTGAAGTGTCCTTCTAGGTTCTGGCTGGTAGAGCAGAGGACTGAAAATCCTCTTTAGTTTCACGCATGGGACTCTAAATCCCAATTGCGCTAGCTCTGTGGTTCGATTCCACAACAGAACGAACAATGAATGAATGTGGGCGGTCAACCAGGTAAGCCTATGCCCAGGAAAGAAAGGACTAGGGAGGGATTGAGAGAAGCTTTCACAGTGGAAAATGCAAAAAAGCATATCGTTCTTAGAAATTGTGGAATTTTACTCAGTTAGAGCTATGGTTTAGCATCAAGAGGGAAGTTTTGTAAAACCAACAGGAAGAATTGCTCAGATACCCGTGAGCGTATATAACTTGGGTCGTGTTATAAATGCTCTGGCTAAACCTATTGATGGGAGAGGCGAAATTGTAGCTTCCGAATCTCGCTTAATTGAATCTCCTGCTCCAAGTAGAATTTCCAGGCGTTCCGTATACGAACCTCTTCAAACAGGGCTTATTGCTATCGATTCGATGATCCCTATAGGGCGCGGTCAGCGAGAGTTCATTATTGGGGACAGACAGACTGGCAAAACAGCAGTAGCCACAGATACAATTCTCAAGAAAAAAGGGCAAGATGTAAGAAGAACGAGAGCGAGCCTTCACGAAATAAAATGCAAGTGAAAGAGAATTGTCAAAATTTCCTAAAAGCGGTGGTTCTTTTCTTTATGGATCGGGTAGATCCATATGTTCTGAGGGGGAGACGAGGTGTAGCGCAGTCTGGTCAGCGCATCTGTTTTGGGTACAGAGGGCCATAGGTTCGAATCCTGTCACCTTGATGTGGTATTCACACAATGGGGCCGAAGTGCAAAGCCCCGTAGCCTATCCGCGGTCGGGAAGGCAGGCGAAAAGCGCGCACAAAAGAAAAAGAAAGCTAAAAAGCTTATTTTGCAATCCATTATCTTTGGTATTCTTCTATATTTAGATCATATTATATAGCTATTTCACAGGTTTTATTTACATACCTCAGTCATGTTATTTGTCTAGCCTTCAATCAGAATAGCCTCTCCACCGGTTCCGAAGATTCTTTTGGCATCAATGTGCTTTTGGAATCTTCCTATGAAACAAATAACATTCTGGAACAGTTTAGGACAGAACAGGCCTCAGTAGAAAGCGAGCTTTTTTCGCGTATAGCCACCTCGAAGCCCAATTAGCGCACGGGCTGCCCCCTCAACTCAACCCTGACGAGTACGCAAACTTGGTCAGGGAGCATTTAGACGGTGCAGTTAGTATTGACCACTACCGCCAAGTCCATAATTCTAAAATTGATGAAGTCCACATAATGGAGCTCAAAAGCCGATTACCAAATCTACTTTTTTAGCATCTTGAAACCGCACATAAGAAATATTCTGAATGAATCACCTTACAATAACATACGAGAGACAGCTTTCTATTTTGTCGAACAACAAGTCGAACCCAATGAACAATTCCATTCAAAGGAATGTTCTAGAGTTTTTTCCACTATATTCGCGATATTTTAAAAAATGGAAGAAATTCTTCACGATTTCTAGAGTTCCGGGATTACTTCACTGATATCGATTTTCGCCTAAGCACGGCCTCTAGGTTAGTTCAAAGTGTAATACAACGAACTATCGATACACCGAAAACGAGTCAAGATGGATACATAAAATGGAGACATCGTGGATTACCCAAATTGGGACGACGATAGGACATTTCACTTTATTTCGCAATATTTCTGATCATGACTCAACCACTAGGAAAGGGGATTGCTTACTCTCAGCCACGTTTTCGCTTATGCTTAGTCAAGTGAGGATTCCATTCGAAGTAACGTAACAGGAGCACCATCTTCAAAACTTCTCGGGATCCGGAGTTTTTCGATAAAAGGTCCCATCCTTCAATATCATGATTGGGTCAACCAGGCCAGATCATAAGTGAAATAGTTTGATCGGGTCGACCAGGTCAGGCCCGATCATGAGTGAATAGAAAATCGAAAACGTACATAGCTGTTCCAGCGGAAATACTTTGTTTAATTCTACCACTTCTACTAGGAGTAGCCTTTTTAGTGCTAGCTGAACGTAAAGTAATGGCTTTTGTGCAACGTCGAAAGGGTCCTGATGTAGTGGGATCGTTCGGATTGTTACAACCTCTAGCAGATGGTTTGAAATTGATTCTAAAAGAACCTATTTCACCAAGTAGTGCTAATTTCTCCCTTTTTAGAATGGCTCCAGTGGCTACATTTATGTTAAGTCTGGTCGCTTGGGCCGTTGTACCTTTTGATTATGGTATGGTATTGTCAGATCCGAACATAGGGCTACTTTATTTGTTTGCCATATCTTCGCTAGGTGTTTATGGAATAATTATAGCAGGTTGGTCTAGTAAGACGGGGGGCGGCCGTTCGGTCGCCTATGATATACGGACCAATTGGTCAAAAATGGGTTTGTGCCGCAGGTGTTGAACGATCTACTCTACACAGGTGTGGGCTTACAGGGCTAGGGCTCATAAACCCTTTCTTTCATTCATCAAGGGGTCGGTCACTTTTCCGGGCCGGGATCGAGAAGTGGAAGTCATAAAAAAGAGATGTTTCTCTTCGCACCTCATATCAAGAGGAAAGGTAGCTTGTCAAGCTGGTCTCACTATTAGAAATTCTAGCTTTCTTTTTTTTTTTCACCGGCTCTTCTTCTTTGTCAACGCTACTAAGGACCTGACGGTTCGCCTACTTGATGGATGAAAGAACATGAGAAAGGGTTCTAAAATAAAAGGCTAGAAAGTCTACTACAGTACAGTCAAAGTCAGCGGCTGAGTTTGCCTAGCCTCGCCTACTCATTTTTGTAGGCGAGCGAGTTAGCGAAGAGGCTTAGGGATAAGAGAGTGTCGGTGCGTACGTAGCCTTCATTCTACTACGCTACACAAAGTCACTTAGCTCGACGTTAATTAAGAGAGTAAAGGAGGAATACCCTACATAGAAGAACCACAGTTCGCTTACAAAGGTATAACCTTTAGCTCCCCGGGGCTAAGCTGCTTCGCACCACTGATAGTTAATTAAGATTCCATTTCAAAGGCGCTACTTTGTTTCGCAAGCCTTTGTCATTGTCAGTCAACTAAGGTTGGCCCTCGGCCCCCTGCGAATCCGTAAATCAGAGAGCATGCCGCAAAAAAAAGGATGGTCCCCTATGCATTTCATTCTTTCCGGAACGCAAAGAATTAAAGTACCTGACCCCCCATCATGGTGAACCTCTCCTTGTGATCGGGATGAGGTAGATGCCTCCCAGCCGGGGGGGCGGATCGAATCGGAGTTTCCTTAGGTAGCCACCGACCTACAGTTCTCCTTAAACTTCTGTGCTTGGTGGAAAAGAAGCGAACAAAGGTACGCTCGCTTGCTGTCTTGTTCTCTGCCGTGGACTGGGATCGCTCGCCAGCTAGGCCCTCTAGAAAAAAGTTGGAGCAACATTGTATGAGAACATATTACCCATCTTCGGGGACAAGGGGCGGAACGACCTCTCGATCTACTTACTGCAGCCCAGGACGGGCGTCGTCGTCTAGGCGTGACTTCTTGTTTTGATCTCCCCTACGCCTAGGACGTTGTCTGGGCCAAGAGCCATAGTTAGTTGCTGTTTCCATTTGGTTCTTCTTTCTCGTTGTTGATACCGGCAAGACCCAGCCAGATGATGATGTCTGCTGGTTGGTAGTGAGAGGACTCTTAGTACCCGCAAAAAAAGGGCGCTGGTGAAAAAAAACAATCATTTGATTTAGTTTCTTGCTCTCCCTTAGCAGCGGGAAAGGAGTCTATCTATCTGCCTAGCTTTGGTAGATTTCCCCCAACGCAATTCAAAAACGGAAATTCCACGAATCCCTGAGGTGGATAAGTCCGACGACTCAGCAGCAGTGCGGAATTGAGTTTCTGGTCCGGTGGATCTGATCTATAGTTAGGGGGCAATACATACCAAAAGGTTCGAAGAAGGAAGGCGCAGTATATAACCAACCCACCCATAGCCGGTCTAACTGCTGAGAGAGAAAAGTGCTTTTCTTTCCCTAAGAGTCCTCGAGTACACACAGCTATTGCGGATCCTTTGCGAGATCAGGATTTTGGATTCATAATTTAGAATCAATCCATGTTAGGTCAACATCGAGACAGAGCATCTCAGTTGGCTCTGTCAAGGAAGTGAAACAGGCATTCCTAGGTTGAGGTTACCATTGGATTGACCCTCAGTCAGGCCTCCGATTCCAAGGAGTTGATTCAGCAAGTTCCCCGCGCTACCCCGCGGGAAGTCTAATCGGATCAATCGGTGGTTCCGTAATGAGTAGTCGAATACACATTGAGGGGGCCTTGCCTCCTCCTTCCCGCCCACACCTTCATTCTTTTCCTCCTCTGATCTTAGAAAGCATACTAAACTTCACTCCAATCTTTCTCCATTAGCAACAAGAGCAGCTCTATCTATCGGCCCTTGATGAGTAAGCTTAGCTATACCGCTTAGGTTGCAAAGCAGCAAGCTCCCTTCTAATGCGTTATTGCTTGGAGCCTTCTCGCTTAGTAAGCCGCCTTCGGCCCTTCCTCCTTCTTACTCTGTTTGGTATTCGCTCGCGGGTTTGTTTCCAGGTTCTTTCGTTCTTGGTTGGCTCTCTCTATTGTTGTTTGTAGATCGTGCGTCCTGCGCATTGATCCGGCAGCGAGACCGGCCCTGGTTGTAAAGCGAAGCGAGCCGTCCTTCCTTTCATTCGTTGCTTTGTCTTCGGTTTGTTTTTAAACTCGACCTTCTATCGGGACTGTGGTGACGAACCTTACTCCCCTCGGTCAAGTGGTTGACCCGTCTGTCCAATAAGTTTACTAAGTGAATGGGAATCCTATAGTTTGACCAGCCTGGGAAGAGTAGTCAGAGGCAATTCGCTAATATGGAGCTGTTTATATCGGCTTTCTTTCCTAACTAACAGGAAAAGAGAGACATGCGAGTTCGACTCTCGTTCTATCCATGTTCAGCAGTCCCTTTCCATCTTGGTACTGTTGATGGCAGTACCGCTCAACTACGAGATGCTTGAAAGTCGATGTATCAATAATGTTCCCAAGAGTAGCATCGAGCCTCGAAACGGCAAGCCATGCTTCAAGCTAAGTCAGTATGGATCTAATTGATTGCTAAACTGAAGGAACGATCTCTGTCGAAGATTCTCATTCTGAAGCAGGTGCCTAGCTCTGGAAGGATGGACGGGATCATACCTATTTGAATTGAAGAACATTCTGTAACACTTGTTTTTGAGTGGGGAAGGAAAATAAGCACACAAGCGAACAACCATCTAACCGTCAGTCTGAACTCCCAGGATCAGTCCATCAGTAAGAAAAGCTTCCGTTTCCGTCATTCAGCAGTGGAATGGAATAGTTCGATGGTATTGATCGTCCAACCATTGATTGGAATGTCTATCGTGATAAACCGTGTAATTCTATAAGCTAAGCAGATGAGGCAACAAAGAACCTAACCGTCCTCTCTGATTGACTTCATCAGAAGATTCCTATGGTCTGGTTTACCTTTCTTCTTTCCTTGCAACCTTGGATCGATATGGTTCATTCCTGGGCTATGCTCTTTCAACGGTTGACAGAAGAGGGGGACGGGCAAGGATGATCAGACTGCTTGGTTCGGTTCGTCAGAGGTATTAAAAAAACCTTCTTTTTGGTCTTTTCTTTCTTGCCGCCACTTTAACAGGTGCCGCTGCAATGAGAGCGTAAGTTGCGGAGTTTTTTCTGGATTTTTTTTTGGTGCGCTCTTCCTTTTTTTGGATAGAAAGAAGGGTTCAGTGGGAGGGCAAGGGGTAGTTAAGTTTTAGGTTGGCTCTTGTTTTTTACAGACTTTCTTTTCGGTGTAATTTAATAAAGAAGTAGCAATTGTTCATTTCATTTCATTTTTTTGCATTGGTAGTTCTTTTTCATTTGAAAGGGCAAAGGGGGGAAGGGAAAGGATTGACCCTCAGGGATCATATTACTCAAGAAGACTTGGGGAAAATAGCAGGATTGGAAAAGTTCGAAGAGACTGAGGAAGACAAATCCATTGTCGAATCCTGCAGAGTGATAACATCGAGTAGTGGGGGCTGGCTTCCACCCCTGAGAGAGCTTGATTTACCAGAAATCCCGCCGAGTCCTAGTGGGCCTAGATTCCGCGATAAGTTCCGAGAAATGGAGGAAATGATGCATTCAAAGTTCGCAGAATTGCAAGAAAGAAAAAATCCTTGAAAGAAAAACCAAACAAGACCAGATGTTCCCTATTGTTATCGGGAACGAGACTAAATGTTCGGCCTTAATGAGATGGACCTTGATTCCTCTCCGGCCAGGAAAAGATGCGGCTCCTCTTTGTTCTACTACCTTCATCCTCGGGTGAAGCCGGTTGGCTCACCAAACAAGATATATACTGTGAAATCATTGGTAACCATGCCTAACGGTCGGTCATCTAAGCTATCGGCCAAGGCAAGTGAGAGCTGTTCAAGAGTTGGGGGCATATCTTTAGCTCGAGCAGCATCCGCTCCCGAAATGTGAGTTAAGCTTTAAAAAAAGAAGAAGAGCTACGAGTGGAACAGCTTCTTCTATTCCTTGTTGGCCTCCAGCTCCTTCTGTCCCTCAATCCTCTTCTCTGCCCTTTTTTTACTATTATGCGTGGCATGCCCCCTGTTCGTATCTTAACAGGGCAACCTTCTCTTGCAAACAATCCCTTCGTCGCTAACACCGGTAATGCCCCATCCCTTTAATACTACCTTCGAGGAATTTCTCTCGCGTCCCTGTAGTGATAAGAGCGCATTCTCTAACAGCTTTGAAGCCGAGGCAGCCATCCTCTTGCCAATCCTAAACAAAAGAAAGAAAAGCCCTACCCGCCTTCATTGGTTGAGTAAGGGGCATTTACCTATCAGTCCTAGTCCTAAGGCGCAATCGGAGCACTAAGCCCAATTACAGCTTGACTCCGTAAATTAGACCTCATTCTCCTAGTCCTATTCCTGATTGTTATTTCGGATTCTGTGCCTGGGTGGTATCTTCTTACTATTGATTCAACCTCTTCGGGCAAACGTTGTCACTTCCTTTATTTGAAAAAAGGGGTCTAGAACTACAGTGATCTGATACCTTCTTCCCTTGGTCTGGGTAGGTAGGTTATGTAGGCTACAACTGTTCATAGGTTGTTCGATCGCAAAAGGCCAAATAATCGATTACTAGTATGCCGGATATTGCCAGGAGGCCCTTCCCCCTATGTTTGACTCATCCTATATGGGTTCACACCTGTTGATTCCGGTCAAAGAAAAAAGCTTTTTCACGGCATCCGTCCCATCACACCAATCTACGCCAAGATAAAGAATGCTGGGTTGCCAGGAACAAACCCTGTGATTCAAGGTCTTGCCTAGAATTGCCCTAAGAAAAATGCACCCCATTAATTGATCCCTCTTTAGAGTAGTATAAGTACATCCTCGACTATAGCACGAGTAGAGTCGAGTTCTCGTACTAACATAAGAGCAGATATGCCGAAATATTTCCACGTTCAAGCAGCTAATCAGTAAACGACTTCTCCGTAACAGTTTGAAGATTGGCTCGCAACGCAAGTAGCGGCAAGAAAGGAGAGCAAGACTTCCTTTTCTAAAAGAAGAAAGAACTAGACTTCTATAAGAAGATTTTTATAATCGTAGATCGTGGAATATTCATCTATCTTATTAGGTAACTACTTTAGCTGCTCTCGAAACTGAACCATCGTGAATAGAACTAGCGCTTAAGGAAGAGTAGGATCTGTTAGCAAGTCATATTCAATCACCCGGTCTTCTCCTTCCTAGCTTTTAGATTTTCTGATTCTCTCTTGGATTTTCATACACTTAGCCGTGTACGTATCTTGGCTAAACTCGAACCTATAGTTGATCCATCCATACTCGGTAAAGAATCAAAAAGGTACTTGAAGACGACTTTGAATGGGAGGAGGTTTTCTTTTTATCCCCCCTAACCTTATTTTTATGTCTTCTTCGTTCTCAGTCCCTACGGTCCATTGTAGGATGATTTTCCTAAGGCCTTGAATTCGTTGGCAAGGTGATCAGGGTCCTCTCCCTAGTCCTATCGAACCAGTGACTTCTCTCCTGGGATTGAATATGTTTTGCCTTTCCCCGATGGTTCCGCATTCCTATGTGGGTAGGATTCGCCAGGGATGAGCGGCTTATTTAGCCTATGCGAAGCGCGAAGAATAAGAGAAGAGTGTAGAGAAGCGAGTGTAATACTTGTAGCGAATATAAGTAGTGTCAAAGCCTACACTGGCTTAGCTCTGCAGATGTTTTCAGGACGAAGACGGTGATACGATACCACTCGCCAGTGATGATAAGATTCACTCATAGCATAGGTGGAAGATCCATCCTATTTTCTTTATAGATTTATTTGTTCAAAGAAAATACGCCTAAAAATCATTCAGGGAACCTACTCTTGGTATCCTTTACCACATTCACTTTCCATATTCCCTTTCTTTAGTTCAGACGCTATCGTACCTCAGGGAAAATCCAAATTTCTATCAACGATTCCCACCCAACTCTGGAATGACTCTCCCCTCTCTCCCTTAACATATCGAAGGCCTCTTATCCGTCAACCGCACCTTAATAGCTTAGACTTCCGAGCCTTGCTGGATGATGCAGAAGGGCCAACATCAGAGGATCAATTGAATAACCAACTCTCCCGCCCCGCTGCCGCTACTGCTCGAAAGCCTTTGGATCCCCTACAGGACTGTCATGAGCCCCTACAAGGAGTCAAAATCAAGCCGAAACCAGATACAGGAAGTGTTGACCCGGATCAATTGAGTGCGAGCCCTTTTATCTTGAGCTGATTCTCCTTATTTTAGAGCTGTAGCGAAGGTAAATTGAGCTCTGGCCTGTGGGGAAGGAAAAGGCTCTGACGAAGCTCCAGGGATTACAGGAAGGTTTAGGCCGCAGCTCCAAACGGTCAGAAAAGAAGATGGTCCCGCCCTTACTTCGGCTTGAGGAGTCGTTTTCTCGCTATCTTCTTCGTCTGGATTAGCCTTTTAGTAGCCTAGTAGGTTGTTTGAGTTTCAGGAAAGGAAGAGGGAGGGGGAGCTGCATCTTATTCTCTTCGCGAGAACTTCAGGATCGGAGAAGCATTCGGAAGGGGCGAGGCCTTCATTTCGTTGGCAGAAGCAGAAACGATCCAATCCATTCGGGGCTTCGGGGAACCCAAAAACGAACTCTGTTTACTTTTTTCATAGATAGATGATATATATAGGAATAATATATACATCCCTTTACTTTAGATGTCTATGTATCTATTTTGGAATCATCTCCCGATTCTCTTTTTTTTCTAATTCGCACTGCTCTTTCTCTCTAAATTGCATCAAAGAAAATAGAGAGAGAGAGAGCAGATGGATCCTATCCCCTATAACGAACACTCATTCCTATCTATTGATAGAAAAGAAAGATCTTCGTCACGGACTTTTTCTTTGTTCTTTTTTTTTAGATTGGAGGAATTCCTCATATCCAAGGCAGCTCCCCACAAACACCCCACCCATATGACTATGCCCCCTTTTGAATCGACAGTATAGATTGGGCTTCATAGCTACTTTCATTCTAAAGACGAATATTAGTCAATAGGCAGGCTTCTTTCAGTAGCAAACATATTCATTTTCACCGGGCTCCGCGCACCTTTGGTACTTCTGGAGGGCAAGCTGTTTTATAGTGACTTCTTTCTTAGGGTAGGGCGACGAATACTTCCAATTCCGGAAAGGTCATTGGGTCGCCTTTGGAAGCTAAAGCGAAAGTTGTAGAAAGCCGGGAGAAAAAGCGAAAGCTTGCTCGAAACGGCCTATACCCTAACCCTCGGAAGCGAAGACGCAAAGCGTCACTTTTTTCAAAAGGAAGGAGTTTTTTCTGACTGAATCCATCCATAAAGCCGCCAAGGAAACGAAGTTCGTTCCCTTTCATCAAGTGGGTAAGGTAGGCAAACCACTTAAGCTTTGCCTTAGACTGACGGAACAAAGCTAAGAAGTAGGCTGAATGGAAAAAGGAAAGGGACAAGGGCGGTCGTCGCTTGGCGCGAAGGCTGCTGGTTCGGTACGGTACTAAAGGTCCTCGGACTTCCAGGCGGTTTTTCTTTTGGGCTGCTGTGAACCCTTGGATCTCGCCAATACAGCCTCCTATGGTTTTCGTTACCGAGATATCTTTTCTTTTTTCCCAGGGATTTTTTGGGTAATCAGCTCCCATGCTGCAAACAGTCAAATCTGAACCTTGTCGCTCTTCTTTCCTCGTGGGCAGGAAGCACACCAGCAGCGTGCGTTGCATGATTCCACTGTGTTTTTTGCACTTGACTGGGTGGACAGTTGACCGGAAGATAACTTCGATTCGCCCGGCCAGCAGGCGGGCGGCGTGCTTATCTTGTGTGACAACACTACAGAGCGAGTAGCTCTTCTAGTCGGGCAGCTGTGTGACAACACTCCTGAGAAAGCGGCGCTTTTGTGTAACATGCTATGGTCTCAACGCCCTTACGAGGTAGTGATGAGTTTCACGCGCTCTAAGCCCGGCCCGCGCGCAGTTAGGAGGATTGGCCGCTATCTGAGCGGTACCACCCACCCTACCCTACTACCTATAGGGGGCCGTCCGTCCTACAGCCGCCCGAAAAGGAACTGCAGTAATCTTGAATAGGAATCCTACAGCGATAAAAAGAATCCCCATAAAAATACCACTAGATCGAGCACCAGTGATTTCGTATCCGGTCAAAATCTTGGCTAATTGATCGAAGTGGGTAGCTCCAGTAGACCCATAGATCATGGAACAAATAGGGTGGGTAGGCCCAACCACCACACTACACGTATAGACGCGAACCCCCCTCCTTACCGTACGTGCGACTCTCACCGCATACGGCTCGCACAAAGACTCCAAAATCCATCCCGAGCTTTTTATTCCACCTCTCCCTCCTCTCCAATCCTCGATCAAACTAGCCTTCCCCAGCAAGAAAACGTATCCGCTTTAGCAACAAAGCGCTCATCCCTTGCTTGTTCTTGAGCGCGCAAGGCGCTCAAGACGGTGATTCTTGCTTAAAAAAGGGCTAAAGCACTCCAGCTTCGAAGCTGGAGTTTGCAACTTCAAAACTACAGGTTTTAGCCCTCCTGCTGGGTGGGCGCTTCCTTCGTCTATCGTATGTCTCGCTTGGCTTCGTCCCGAACCAAGGAGGCATGATGGCGGGCGCGTGCGTGTGCCGACTGCAGAGACTACAAGCCGACGCCGGAAGCGACTCGCTTCTATTTTCGATTGGATATAGATGGGGAATCTCTATAGATCGTCTTTTTTCGACAACCTCTCTAAAACGCATACGAGAAAATTGCACTTCACGGCACGGCAAAAAAAAAGAGCTTCGCTCGGTTGGCCCTCCTAGGCTTCTGCCTACTTTCTCTTCTCTTAAGTCTACAACAAGTGGGAGAGGCAGGATTCGAACCTACGTAGAAAACCTTCAACAGATTTACAGTCTGTCGCTTTTGACCGCTCGGCCACTCTCCCCTTCCCGGGGATACGCCCTCCTCAAACAAAGGGTTCCTGAATAAGAAGGATGGCGGCCTTCGTTCTTAAGTTAAGAAGAGCAGATGGAACTATTAGATTTGCTAGCGTTCCGGGAGAATAAATAAGGTCATTTAGTAAGTTCATAACAATCCATTTATGTAAAGCAAGGGGCAAAGCTTCTACGACAGCTTCCCCCTCATTGCCATCGTCGGCCTTCCCCAGCTCCCCTCCTTCGTCGCTTCTGGCTAAGCATCTTTCGGCGGAGGAAAGGAGGCGACTAGTCGCTTCTGGCGAAGCAGCGAGTTCATGAGCAAGTGAATGAACGAGCAGCGAGTGAAGTGCAACAATCGTAAGTAAGGCTCGCCATGTTCCTAAAAGGAGTGACCATCTTTTCTTCCCTTCTACTGACACTGAGCGAGCAGCAAGCATAGGCAATAGTTTCCGTAGGGGTGGGGCGCAAGCAAGCGTTTTCAGGCTCCGCTAGCTAGCGTACTCTTCTGCTATCAATGAAACCGAAAGAAAAAACCAGTGCCCTTTCGTATAGATCGAGACGCAGTACTTTTTCTTTACTTCTTCCATACTAGGAAGAATGGAAGGAAATCCTTCGATAACACTTCTTCCTTATTTGAAGAAATGATATCCGACGCCCGTGGAAACTCTTTCATTTCAAAAAAGTTCTTCTTCTTAAGAAGCAAATAGCATTTCCTATTGATTTGTCCCCTGGACTAGACCTATGTAGATTCGGAATTATCCGTCGCTACGCTGTTCCCAAGGACTAGCAAAATCGAAATAGCGAAATTCTTGGTTCATCTCAATGGGTTCAGAAACCACACGTTTCTCTGGATCATCATAGCGTACTTCCACATATCCACTCAGAGGAAAGTCTTTTCGTAATGGATGACCCTCGAAACCATAATCTGTTGATATACGGCGTAAATCCGGATGATTGATGGAAGAAACACCAGACATATCCCATACTTCTCGCTCCCACCGGCCGGCTGATGGAAATAGACTGACTACCGGAGATATTCGTGTTACTTCGTCTGCACTTGTTTGTACACGAATGCGTGAGTTATACCGAGTACTCAGTAAATTATGGACAACTTCAAATCTTCGTTTTCGAGAGGGATGATCCACTCCGCAAATATCGATCGAAACTTGAACCCTTGTATAGGTATGCCATTTTAGAAAGCACAACAATGGAAATGGGTAGTCAGTATTGGTATAAGATCTATTCCCATGTTCCGATCTTTTCATTTTATGTACCCATTTCTTGGGTAAAATCTCCCAACTATATTGGAAAATGGATTGGTTATCCATAAATGAAAATAAAGAAAGCTTTATTTTGGTTCCGCTTCTTGCTCTAAGCAGAAAGACTTGTCGGAAATCGCCGGTTGGGTTGGTCCGACCAAGAAAGGCATGGGAGTGGAGAGGCAGAAGTGAAAGACTGGCTACCAATAAAGATCCAAAACTGCACACACACTTTTTAGAGTTATGTATCCAGGATCGGCTGCATGCTCTAGTGTTGAATCGGGTATAGAACCCAGGATGCTTGGTTACAATTCCGAATCCGCTAAACCATCGCTCGGGGAAAAGTATTATACAGAGCATTAGTACTTATTCTGATCCTTTCCTTATATTTAGATTCTAGTAGTTTATTTCAGTCGTATTCGTATCCTTACTGCGGTTTTTTAAGGGTAACAAATAAAAGTATGCAGGTTCTATTTTATTGTTCCGAGACATATGATGATAGCATTGAGAATGAGAAATCTTTGCAAAATGCACGTATTATTAAGGAGTTCTGGAACGATTACTACGCTAAGCTGTTGGATATTGACAAAACGAAAAAGACTTCTAATGTTGATATGTATCAGGATGATGTTAGAAAGTTGTTGATTAATGAAAAGAAGAATCAAAATGGTGTGTTTTCCGATACTGAATTAATAGATTTACAGAATCAAATTGCAAATTGCACAATGAAGTTCGATGAGGATAATCTATTTAAAGTAACTCCTAACATAGTAAAGTTCTTGATTAATAAAGATCAGCCTAACGCTAAGCAATATCTAAAGGGTTGCCTACCAAGTAGCTTACCTATGCTTAAGATGTTTGGTATCTATACGCTTGAGGCTATCATGATTCATGTACTAGGCTTGGTATTCAACACTCTTCAGGAATCATCCGCAGTTAAGGCAGCTAGATTTATAGATCAACTTAATTCAACTGTACGAGAACAAGCAAGGTTTCTACAATACAAAGCACCAGGTAGTGGTAAGGTGGAAGCAGTACTCACTAGTAAGGTAGAATCAGTTAAGGATGTTGTTCAGCCCAAAGGTGCTAGCAAAAAAGAGAAAAAGAAAAAAATGCAGTGTCATTATGATATCGGGAAATACTTGCTCCAATTCATGATTGAAAGAAATGTTCTACATATATCAACAGATAGGGGAGTAACAAAAGAAGATCCAGTGCTGGTTCTTAAGAAAGGTCAAGGGTATATAGAGAATTCTTGTTATGTTATGTGCAATTTGAACATAAATCTGCTCCCTATCAAACTCAATCTTCCGATGCTTTGCAAACCCTTGGATTGGCAACCAGCAGAGAGGGGGTCTGATCCTGATACATTATCGGATCTGATAGGAGGTTACTTATGCAAACCCACGGGGGATATCTAGAATCACTTTCGGCTATTAACTTCCCATGACTTAAACCACTTCTATATAAAGTTACATAAAAAAGAATACAAGCAGATGTGTGATATTTTGAATGGGCTTCAGTCTCAAGCGTTTGAAATAAACAAAAGGCTCTTGAGATTTCTGGAAAAGAATCGTCAATGTTTAGTTGAGTGTGGGCTTCTTTTACCAAATGCTCTGGCTCGCGTGAATCCGACAGAAGCCTCAGACATATTGAGGGAGTGCTACTTCAATAACGTCAAAGGTATTAAGAATGCTTGTAGCTATAACATACTGTTAAATAAATTATGAAAACAGGTGCAGCAGGCTAGTTATGAAGATTTTGTAATAAGACTTGCGTCAGCATACGAAGGTTATCAATTCTATTTGCCAGCATTCATGGACTTCCGTGGTAGAATCTACCGTTCAGGTGTATTGCATTTTCATGAGCGTGATTTGTCAAAAAGTTTATTACTCTTTTCTGCCGATCATCCTCAACCTCAAGCACAAAACCACCTGTCGGAAAAAAAGAATCTCAGTCAACACTTAGCATGTGCTGCAGCCTTTAAGTATCAAAAGTTCTCGAACTTAGATGATGCCCTTAAATGGTATAACGAACACCAGACTGAAATGTTTACTTCGGACAAAAGTTTCATTCAATTTGCTGTGCAAGCTAGTGATCCATTTTTTTTCATAGCCAAGATCCTTTCTCAGGATGAAGGAGTGAGTAATTATCATCAGGTTCCAGTGACCCAAGATGCGAGTGCGAGTGCATATCAAATTATGAGTTATCTCTTGCTTAACTTAGAAATGGGTAGGAGAACGAATCTTCTTCCATCTTAAGACGGTCAAATCCAAGATGTGTACATGTGCTTGCGGGATGAGCTTAATAAATTGTTTTTTACCAGATTGAATAATGTTAGTAGTAGTAATTAGAAGAAAAAACTCATAGATTCTATGTTAACCAGAAAGTTTGTCAAAGGATTGTTAATGCCATCTCCACAGGGGTCCGTCCGGTTCTTCCTCAAATGGGTTGCCTCAATCTTTATCAAAGTTTTGGTATCTAGCTTATCCAGCTACAGTATAGTATACTCCTTCCTTGCTCGATAGAGCTCTTTGAATCCGCTTCAACTAAATGCGTAAAATAGAGTAATTTCTTCAAAAGCCAGTTTCTTTCGAGAAGGCAGGAGGCCCATAGCGAGTTACAATAGTGCCAGTTCTTGTACGGAAGGCCGTAATTCCGGTAACCTCGACTGCTCTAAGAATGATCCGGGCTAGCCGGGCACATCACATCAAAGTTAGGTCATTTGTCAAAAACATGGCAAATAGCTCAGTTGGTTTGGTAAGGGAGCTATTCTCTCACTTAAACCACTCCCATATTAGGTATTCTATCTCGTCTTAAAGTTCCCCCGCATTACCCATAACTTACCACCTGTATCTCCGGAACTCAAATCGCAAAATGACAATGCTTTCGATAGTCTGTACTAAATTACTTTGTACGAATGCACATCTCGGCCGTCGGGTAGCTGATCACCATTTCAAAGTCTATATCCGTGGTTCAAGAAATGGAATTGCTATTCTCGATTCAGACAAGACACTGATTTGTTTACGAAACGCTCTTCATTTTATAGGATCTCCCAGTCGTCAAAAAGGCCGTTCCTTCTTTTCAAAGACCAATCATTTATTTATTTATGAGATAACGGAAGAAATGGCGAGCTATTTAAGAAGCTATTTAAGAAATGTGAATTCTCATTGTTTCGATGATTCTCAATGGAAGATCGGGGCGTTTTTGACCAATTCTTTTGCAAATAAAAAAAATTCCGTTCAAGAAAGAAGAAGATCAATTTTGGGTTGAACCAACAACCTGATTGTGTGGTTATTCTGAATGCAGATAGAAAGTCTTCGGTCATACTGGAAGCTGATCAATCACAAATACCTATTCCATCCTTAGTTGATTCTACGATCCCATGGGAATCCTCTAAAAGAATCACTTATCCCATCCCAGCGAATGATCCTATACAGTTCGTATATCTATTTCGTCATTCGATCATGAAAACAGTGATTCTTGAACAGAATGCGATTAGTAGAGAAGCACAATCTCTCAGAGTCACTTTGAGTACGGGGAAGTCCGCAGGAGGGATGAGATCCGCCTGCTACTCCACCTCTTCTTCTTCCCCAATAGACGAAGAAGAAAATAGGGCCAAGGCGCTATTGGAGATGCGCAAAAAATATCCATCGGGAGATGGCGCTGACGCTGACGCTAACGCTCGCAAGGCGGTTTTGCAGGCAATTTCACAAAATCGTTTTTTTTTCGTTGAGCTCATAACCCGGTTTGGGCCGATTGACTCTGAGAGCGATCGAGGGGTCGCGGGCTCACACCTTGCTTTTGCGCATAGGATCGAAGAGATCCTAGAATTTCATGGAAAGAGCAGCGGCTCTCTGAAAGACCTCATTGATCTGAAATTGGATTTGGAAGACGCCTCTAAAAGAGAGGAGATTCTACTTCCATATTTTTCCTCCAAAAAAGAGGCAAAGTCCTAGCGTGATACAAAAAGAAATAATGGGCAAGGGCGGGGAATGATAGGTTCATAGATGTGGAGTAATCAGTTCTTCATTTGAAGAGTTAGTTGGCTGGCCTACCGGCCCGCAGATGTAGAGAGGTTGCCCCCACCATCCTCTTGAACTGCGAAATCAAAGCGATTCCTGTTGATGGAAGAAAGGCTAATTTCGTTTGATCCGATCCGCCTATGCCAGTTTGAGTCTGGCGAGTCGCTATCATCTGTTGCCCAAACTTTTTCTATTAGCTCATCTTGTCCGTAGTGATATTTTGGAGAAGGAGCAATTACCGGAGTGAGAAAGGTAGAAAGAAGCAATCACGAAAGCTAGTGCTAGTTGTGGCTTTTTGTACTAATCTTGTTTGTTCGGTAGCTCGCATCAGCAGCTTTAAAAGGAATAGAAAACGAGGCTTTTTCCACCACACCAGGGGCGGGCATTATGCTCAAGCAGGGAAGTCAATTTGACTGCTGCTCGAGAACCTGTTTGAACAAGAAGAAGTAGCATGGCTCCAGCGGGGCAGAGCCAATTGGCTACGACATGGTGACCGAAATACAAATTTTTTCCACCACTTTGCAATTGCAAGAAAAAAGAGGAATCTGATCAAGTACTTGATGAGCGATACTGGAGATCGAATAGAAGGTAATGACTTACTCGATGCACATATTTAGGGCTATTTCTCTCATCTGTTTAATACGCAATTCTCTTCGATAAGAAGGGTTCTCTTGTGTTCCAGGGTTGATTAAGCGTCTGGTGGAACAGGGATACATTGTGTGAGGCCAAATTGCCTGACGAATTGATGAATATGGCTCAATATAGACTGGTCCAGGTATACCGGTCAGTCTTGAGCCACCAGGATAGCCTTCCACATATCCTGTTCCTCCCTTGAGTGGTAACTCTTTTCTAACCTTAGAATCCTGAACCAATTTGCTCCAAAGACTCTGTCATTGAAAGGAGTCCATAGGTTGATAAAATAGGTTTTCATGAAAACCACACGTAGATAGAAAAGGTAAGAGTTACACGTGCCAGAAGCGAGGAATACCGCTCGGAAGCCCGATTGAACCTGTCCTCATTCACTCCTATCTCCATATATTGGATGCCAAGCTTGAAAGGGTAATGGTCCGAGAGGATGGGGCTGTAGTCTTCTATTACGCACGCTACGCAGACGATATGGTCTTCGGCTTACCGAGAGGGGATAAGTCCACGCGAGTCACCCAGGGTCTCAAAAAGGTCTTAGCTAGAGTCCTTAGGGAGCTCCTACAGGGCTTCACTTCTACTGAAATTTCCAGAAAACAACCAGGGAGGCTACAAATTATCGGCTTGCCCCTGTCTCTGAAAAGTGAAGGTCAGCTCCACGTGGGTATTCCATCCAAACGATGGGAGAAGAGGATGACACTTGTTCGTATTGAAAACCGGAGACGAAGGGAAAGAGGTTTGATTGGAACATGTTCTACAAGAACTCCTGTGTAGAACACGCCCGTATCTATTCTATGGGCTGGCTTCAGGCCAACCCTACTGCTGAAGTAGAAAGCATCATATTCCGGTTTTTCCAACACTTGATCAGGAACCGGGCGCAGGAATTCCTTGAAGAGAAGGGGATGCCTGCAACCAATGCCTAAATAAAGGCATATGTCGAAAAGTGCAACTACTAATAGATTCAGTAAAGGAAGGCCCGGAACGGGCTGAGCTACTGCCCGAAATAGAAGAGGACGACTAGAGTAGAGGAGCCTAATTCCAATCCAAACAATTGACGAGGGAGTCTAATTATTTTTCCGTTCTTGATTGTTTCAATTGCACTTTCTTCATTGGAGGGTTGCTTGGAAAGTGCGATAGTTATGGCGCTTGGAGTATACAGATTGAATTCTTCCTTCTTCTATAGGTCTTTCTGGGCGGCGAGGCGGAAAAAAGGTGTAGAGAGGGAGAAGGTACATAAAAAAAATGATTTCTAAGGTAGAAAAGAGGCATCCACCAGTCATTGAGAACAGCTAATCCCGGAATTAGCAGGCCGGTATGCGAAGAGAATTCGGTATTGAATCCGCGAGGCCAGGTGAAGAAAAGTCCAATATGGGTGGATTACCTTTTTCTGAAGGATAAGTCTCTGGGACTGACTGAACTGAATGTATAGCGTCAAGATAAGAAGCACGGTAGTCGAAGATGTACCTTGTGGGGTGGGGTACGAGTAGACCAGACCAATGATGAAAAGCATAGATACGAGCATGGCCTCCCTGTCTCAAAAGCAGGCCGCCAAGGGTGCTCGCATGAAGCATTTCTCACTCATAAATAAGTAGTTATCACAAATTTAGAAACATGCTCTGATTTCTCTTATCGAATTTCATTCATATTTTCCAGTATTCGGAGTTGCTTGGGAAAAGGTCTAGTCAGGGTCGGTTCTGTTCGGAGTTTCGGGTTGATCGGAAAAAAACACCCTAATTAAGACTTTTGTATAGTTTGTGTCAACCTGAGTTTGGTTAAGTGCCCGCCCGCCTAGATAGATACATAAGTGTCAGTTTGAATGAAGTCAAGTGTAAACCGTGTCAACAACGAGAAATTGAAGTGTAAATCTGGATGGTTTGAAGTGGAAACCTTAACATGCAAAAGTGTCTACCTCATTAGAAAAGCAAGTATCTACCGGCGATATATTCATTCGAGTATCAACCGGCGTCAACCAGTTGTCAAAATCCAAATATTTCGTTCGTAGGGGCATGAAGAAGTTGCTAAACCGGTTGTAAAGTGGCTCTGATAAAAACCATCATTGCTTTATTTTTTACTTTTCATCTAGTAACGTGCATGAATGGATATGGTGGGTAAGATTTGAAAACGTTTGACATCAACCGGGCTCTACTTTGCTTTTACTTTACTTCACTTGCCAGGTCATTGTTGTCGATATTGAGGTGAGGACTCTCTCTTTATTCTCGTTTTATTTATCACTAAATGATCTAACAAACGCATGATTTGATTACTAAATATTGAGTCATTGAACGAATATTCGAGTAAATTCACCTTTTTCTATGAAAGCAAGGATTGGGCTGGGTTGCTTATTCGTCATCACGGAGCAACCCGGTACCTTTTCTTAGGCGAGCGACTGAGACGAGAGCTTTCAATTATGCCATTTTGGTCAAATCCCAGGGCTCTTTCTGATTTGATTAAATACTTCTATGTTGTATGATAATAGAAAGTCAAGATCTCACTCGCTTTTTCTGCTTTTCTCGGCTGTTGCCTTTTTCCACATCGATTGCTATAGGAGTTCCATCCTCAACCTATGTATGCTCAAAGAACTGGATCATGGAACTCTCAGCCCTTCGCCCCAAGGCTACGAAAACGTTTCTACTCCCTTTCCCTTCCCAACGTCATATCTTTCTTCGACAAGAAGGAAAGATCACTCTCTATCTAAATGATAGAACCACTGGCACGGTACCTTTCACATTGGTAAGTCAAATCCTGGTGAAGACATCACGAGCAATGACACGACGACATCATCTCCACTTCCTAGCCCATCGGTCTTCATTCATTGAAGCCAGGGCATTGACTGACTTTCAGCGATCGCTATAAGAAAGACATAAAAAAAGTTCTCCTAAACCTGTTCCTTTCCGTTACTACTACTTGGAATTGGAAGTCTAGGAGCAGGACTAACCTTTTTCTTTCGTTTAAATAAAGTCGAGATGTAGCTTTCTCTATCTCAATAAATTATTCCACCTCCATTCATTGGAGAACAAAGCGTTATCTGATTAGATCCTTGCTTCAAACTCAACCGAATCAAGTTTCAAAAATAGATGTGGAAGAGGCAAAGGGAAGAGCGGGGTTGCCGAATTGTTTCTCAGAGCCGGACGAAACATCTATCTCTATTTACAATACCCCCAAGAAAACTTTGTCGAAAAAGGTTGTCATCGTAATAGGGATTGCACCTCAACATGGCAGCCCTCAATTCTGCCAATTGTGTGTGACTTGTACTCTTCTAGGCTTCCTCTTTGCCTCAAGTGATTAAACTCATCAACTACACCAACCACATTTCTTACCTCAAACCTCTCTACAATCTCTTGAATTCACTCTTGCCAAGATACTTGTCCCCTATTCACTAAGAAACTGTTGTACCAGCTTTCAGCTCTCCCCCTAAGGTGCATAGCCGAAAGTTCTACCTTGTACCAATCCGTAACTTGGTACACCGAAAAGTAATGTTCACACTTTTGTATCCAAGACCTGGCCCCTTCAAATATTGGAAAATAAACTCTAGGAGGTTGATGTATCTGCTGCCCATATTGATATTGATTTTGCGGCCTTTGTTCTTGCAGGTATTGGTACGGGTCATGCTGTTGAGTTGGAAGCGGTTGGTTAAGGTAAGTATATATTGGCACTTCTGGTTTCATGGAATTTCCAGCATAGGGCAAAAGTATTGGTTGGGAAAATTGGATATTTGGTATTGAATTGGGTCTTGGTTGTGGTGGTGGAGGTGCAGGATTAGGTCTAATATTATCATGTTTTGAGCTGTGAGGAAGGCCATAGGTGGCTGGAAACAAGTGTTCGTGCCAAGGTTTTGAGGGGGATAGAGAGGGTTATTTTTGTGATTGGGTCTTTTAGTTGCTTTGCTACTAGAGGTCTAGGTGGTCAGGGGTTTAAAGGTCTGGAATAGGTGTGAGTGGTGGTCGTATTCAGTACCAATGGTACAGTAATTGGAGGTTCAGGCGGTTCAGGCCTAGGATAAGAGCTAGAGGCTTGTTGAGGGGTAGCCATGGTTTCAGCTTCACTGGCAACAGCTGGTAGGGACATTTGTTGTGGTGTTCTAGGAAAATGAACCATATTGCCCCTAGTTGTGTTAATCGAGCTATGCCCTTCTTCAACGCTCCGCGCCTTCAAAAAAGTAGTTTTGTTGCTTGCGCTTTAATTTAGGAGTTTCAACTTAACTAGCATATGTGCATTTGGGTTGTTGGCATATGTCGGCTACATACTGGATGCTTTTCCATCATTGTTCGACTTGCACAGAAACAATGGGTCCCTTCTGGTTTCTTTTTCTCCCTCCAAGTTTGTTCTTCACTGTAATGTGTGTCAACTCAACAAGAGTGAGCACACCCTTCCTGCTGGTCTTCTTCAACCTTTGTCTGTTCCATTACAACCTGGGTCTTCTATTTCAATGGATTTTCTTGAGGCACTCCCCAAGTTTTATGGTTATAGCTCAATACTTGTGGTCGTGGACCGTTTCACTGGCTCATTTCATTCCTCTATCTCACCCTTTTAGCTGTATACCCTATCTTGTATCCAGTAGTAAGTCTACTCTTCTTACCCCCTCTCCTCTACCTTTTGTGGCCCATCTATTAGCTTTTTGACCATCTTTGAGTCATAGCAAGACGGCTCTATCTCTTTTCACAAGTACAGCCGTAAGTACAGTTGCGGGCGTCAACGATCAGCAGTACTGAGCTACGGAAAGTCTATCGAATTATAGCTACGGAAAGTCTATTGAAAGGACCTAATCAAAGGCTACTACAGCTATAACTGACCCGCCTATGGAATCTATTGGCTCGGCTGAACCGACATGAAATGAAAGAGAGGAAGGCGGAAGCTATTGGCAAATAGAGGGGGGATGTTCTCCGTGTCTTTTAGCCCTCACTAGATGACAACTTGCTTACTTTTCACTTCTTCTTAAGCTTGGCAGACTAGTTCCTGACTGACTTGATAGTGCGATGAGCTTACTTGCTCTAGTTCTATCCTCAGGATTTACTTACCTGAGTACCTAGCACCGAGGATCGATGTAATTTACTTTCAAAAAGATGCTGTTGATGCTAACACGCATATAAATAGATGTTCCCCACTGCTTGCTCCTCTTACCCGAATGGGGTTATATGCCTTAGTGAAACTCAGGGTAAAGTGGCAGAGGTATGACCTCGGGAAGAAAGAAAGATCGGGCGGGGAAAACGGGGTTCGAACCCGCGACTTCTGGCGTGACAGACCAGCACTCTAACCAACTGAGCTATTTCCCCCTTTCGTAACTACTGTCGATTCAACAGTCACCTACCGGTTACCTTTGTAACTATACCAAAGTAGCTGTACAACAGAATGCCCTTCGCCTTTAGTACTTTTCTTATATATATTATGTTATATACTAAATGTGTCAAAGCAATAGAACTTATTGAAAAAAAAACAAGCCCATCTTTCTCAAAAAGGAAGAGAGGGTGCGCCCCCCCAGAGAGAACCCCATTCTTTCAAGAAAGTTCTAATTAATTATGTAGAAAAAGAAATAAGGAAAATAGGAGTAAGCGAGTAGGGTCAACAAGATTCTAAACGAATACCACAAGTGACGGAACCGACGATGATGAAGAGATAAGGGGCGAAGGATATTTTTTTCTATTATTCCAATTCTTATTTATTGATTATCTAATTTATTTAGATCCATATTCATTTGCATTTGCAAATACAAACTCTCTTTCATTTTCTTTTTACTTTTGCGCTAAGGATAAGGGAACTGAGAAAAAAAGAGCTGGCTTGGCTGGTACATCAAGCATATGACATATTGCTTGTTCGGTGTGGTACACATATCTGTCAATGTCAATCAAGTAAGAAAATGCATTCCCACTGTCTGAGGAAAAGGTGAAGAATTGCAATTTATTGAGCTTGTAAGGCCCGTTGAAGTCCCCGAGAAAGGGTATAAATAGGGCTATAAGTAGGCCGTTTGCTATTGCAATAAGGGCTGCTCGCCTTTCCTTTTGACGGCTTGGCTTCCTATCGCTCCTATGTAGTGGTCGGCCTTAAAAGGAGTCTTCCTACCATACCATCATGCATGCCTATGTTATAGTGCGTTAAGCTTCGCCAGAAGCAAGCAAGATGATGAAGCGAAGCTTCGTAGACAAGGCTCGTTCCGTGCTTGACTTACGAGCTCGTGTAGTAAGGCCTCACCCTACTTCAATAAGGGCTTATGCACTCCACTCGTAAACGAGCGTTAGAGCTTTTTGAGCGAGCGAGCGAAGCCTTCCTGGAGCTTCCCCCTTCCCTCACCCGAGAATTGCATTTCCGCTTCAGCTTCCCCGGTTTAGTTGGTTTGGAGGATTAATTGATTGGATGCCCAATCCGCATAATCTTTCAAAGTCACTGCTTCTACGACGATAGGCGTAAAGGCATGATTAGTTCCACGAATCTCACTGCACTAACCATAGTAAACTCCTTCTCGTTGTACCGAGATGGAGGTAAGATTTGAACGACCAGGTACAGCATCACATTTGACACCTGAGGAAGGTACAGCCCAACTATGAGGTACATCAGCGGGTGTTACAATCATACGTAGATGAGTTTTGGCTGGTACAACCACTCTATTGTCAACTTCTAATAAACGTGGTTGACCCAATTCTGGATCATCTTCTGGAATCGTATAACTGTCAAAAGTGAGTGACTGTTCATCGGAACTGTTATAGTCCGAATACTCATAAGGTTGGGTCGACGCCCGCCTCCCCCCAAACTTGACTTGCAAGTTTCCCCGCAAAAAGCTCTCCACGCCTACTCTTATTTATAAAGAGCACTATTCTTCTTTAGTTAGGTAGTTCTCCCCCCTCTATGAGACCGTAAGACCCCGGTGGAATATTTGGCCCGCTTACTAATAGGCAAGAGGGGACCCTTTCTCGCCCAGCCCTACCTACATCAGTGAAGCTGGAACCGAGGAAGACAATGTTCAACACACATGAGACAAAATGAAGGTATGGGACGGCCAGTTCACCACGGAAAGGGATGCTAGTCGGCTTTGGCGAAGTTGTAGGCCCCAATAGATCAGATCTCAAGAGTGATTCCTCACCTATCCTACCAGGGGCCAAGTCGAAGGCTCGAGTATAGATTCCCTATGCTCATGTGAACGGCCGGCCCGTAGATCTAAAAGGATCCATAAAAAAGACCGGAAAGTATGTTTGTCCACGAAAAAAAACTCGTTCATGAGACCTCGAATTCCCACGTTCCAGCCTGCATTATGCCAGCAGGTCCCACCCCCAATTTCTTGAGTCACCCTTATCTAAAAAAAGGACGGAGTCTATCTAGATCATAGGATCACTGTATTCAGAGGTCAATTCTCTTTCTTTGACCTCCCACCGTTCACGACATCCCTTGCTTCTCGCAAGAACGGCTCCTCGGTGGAGGAGTAGAAGCGCTGGTCCCCTTCGGTCAAGTGCTTGTGCGTGCTCTTACCTACCGTAGGACCTCCGTCCCCGAAGCGAAGAAGGAGGAGCAGGAACAACAGGTTGTCCTCTCTTGGCCCAGTAGTTCCGCAACTACTACCGTGGTTGTTGCCAACGGGGATCCCCCATTCCGAAAGGTAACGGGACCAGCCCTTAGGTCCAAAGTTGTATGCCACTGCTGTGGTGCCGATAGATTCACTACTGAAGCCCCGTTATCGGACATTGCAGGCTTAGCATCTATTTTTCGTATATCGCTCCACCACACCGAGAAGAGGTATGTGTACCTCCAGCAATAACAAGAATGGAACCATAGGCTCCTATGCTGGGAGCATTTCGGGGTATAGGTCTAACCACCTCAACTCCCCGTTTCTGGCATGCTATAGTTCTTTTAGTCTCTCGACGACGGGAATGGGAGATGACCGGTAAGCCAGATGCTTCGCGAACCACCGGTACATTTCGTTGCACTTAAATCACCCTCGTTAAGAGGCGCACTCCGATACCATTGATGTCCAATAGCTTTGATAGTAATGGCTGGATCTACTAATACCCCGTCCATTGAGTATAACAGAGCAAACGATGGTATAGCAATGAACAAAAGAATGACACTTGGAAATATGGTCCGAATAATTTCGATAGTAGTTCCATGAACAATCCTTTGTGGGATTGGATTAGTTTGCTCGTTGAAATGCCATAAAGCGCGAACCAACATCCGTGATACGAAAACCAAAATAAGAATGAGGAAGAAAAAGATATCGTGATGTAAGTCAATGATTCCTTGCATCATAGGTGTTGCTGCGTCTTGAGATCCTAATTGCCATGGTTCCGCAGCATCACAAAGAGCGATTGTGAGGAATCGACATGATAATGAACGAAGAATCATTGGAATTTCCCATCTTTTTCAGCTCTGCTCCCGAAAAGAGAAAGGAAAGGAGACTGATCTTGACGTCGGCGTTGGTTTTTCCAACGAAAAACAAGAACATTCTTTCACGAACTTCCATGACAAAATGCTAGTTTCCTCGTAACGCATACACTGGAGCGTTTGTCCCATCGACGAAGACTACTTACTATACGCGTTTTCTGAAGAGCAACAACGGAAAAAAAATAGGTGAACCTGGATACCATACTATTAAAGAGAAAGATACAGACTAACAAGAAATCAAGGACCTCGTGAGTACTACTTAGTCGGCCTCATCAATTAGTCATGCCAATGAGATATCAAGCCCTCGATTCCAACGGGGCTACGGACAAGAAAGGTCCTTTCGAGATTCTATTTCCCCTTGGGTCTATCAAGCTGAACAGTTCGTGGGGATATAAGAAGATCACACTTAGACAACTGTCTACACTACCTCTTTAATGATCCGGATTCCATGACGCATAATTCATCTGTCCATATATATTCCTAATTTCATATTCATCACCATTTCAAATCGGGCAAGGAGAAGTCGTCGTGTTGGTTCTAGGATGGAATGATCTTTTGATCCAAAGATGCCGGTGCTAAAACCTCTTGTGTCTCTTTTAATAGGACCGCGAAGGCAAGAGCATTGAGGAAGCAAGGATTCTCCCATAACTAATTAATGCGGGAAAAAAACAAGATTTCACTGAAAAAAGGTGCCTAACCCCGGGATTTTTCGATACTTTTCTTGAAATTGACTGGATTTGGAAGAAAATGCACTCAACCTAACAAATCCTGATCAATTCAAGTGGTTAGTTTAAGGGGGTACATGGGGCTGACGCCGAAGGAGATAGGAATGAAGTAGGGCGGGCAGCTACCCAGAGATTGGAATGCCCTATCGACAGGGAATGCTGGTACCACCTACGGTGCTTGATAGTCTTCAATCCAGACGGTCTCGAGAGTACCTTGACCCATAGCATAGGGCTTGATGTGGCTTTGGGGCTTCCCAAAAGGTAATAGAATAGGTAGTTCAGGCACCATCATCAATATGTTGCTGCTATTGAATCCGGTTTTGAATCAAGAAGCAAGAGTCCGACCTCAGGGTCCACCATAGAAAGGCATTCCTCAGTCCCAGAATAGCATGCATACGGGAGCCATATTCCAATCATGTGAGCAGACTTCTTCGATAAGCAAGCAGCTGTTCGCGTAGGCCCGGATACAGAGGAAAGGGAGGGGAAGGTATAGAAATCTATCAAAAGAGCACCTTAACGGCGATGCCTGGAAGGAGTCCCTCTTATTTCAGTATATAGGACTTCTTGTCCGCGGGACCTAACTAACTACCCGATCGATGGAAAATAAGGGCAAGTCAATACCAGATCGCACTCAACAAAGTAAAACGGGATGAATTCAATCGCCAAGACCTGCCACTGGCTGATTCCATAAGCACAGAAAGAAGGGTTTACGAATAAAAAAAAGCTGCTCATTAGGGTCTCTTTTCATATCCGGCTATGTGAAAACCCACGTACTCTTCTCTGAAACAGCCTACCTACCTTTTGCTTTTTCAGATAAGTAAATAAGCGGACCTCCTTTCCGGAGATCAAGTTTCTACTGGACTAACCACGGGTCTTGATCACAAAGTTCTAAGGTCAATTCTCTAATGAGAACAGACTCTGTCCACAAGGGCCATCAAGCCAACTATATGGAAGGACCCAGTCCCACATTCCCGCTCGTGTTCCGTTTTCCTTGTGGTTTCCGTAGTCGAAGCAGCTTAAAGAAGGTCAGGTTTGGAACTCGTGAGGGATGTTTCGTTGCATGTGGATCTTCCGCGCCTACTTTGTCCTAAATTTGGTCACCCATGCACTTTTCTAGTTAGGGCTCGACTGGGTCCTTTGATAATATAGGTAAGTCGGGCTTCTTTTTAAGCAATATCATGACTAGAATCTTGAGAGGATGACTACGTCCTTGAAGCTACAAAGTCCAACGAATGTTGAATCGACGCATGACGAAAACAAGGAAAAAGAAAAGGTGACTTCCGTTGACCAAGGAAATCGAAATGTATGTGCCGGTAGAACAAAGATACCATCAGGTGATAAATTGATGTTGCCTGCACGCACAGATTCAGGAGATGACAATTTTAGCTTCAATATGAGATGCCAATGATGCATTCAAAAAGGAATGAGTGCTGCCCGAGTCGACCAAGAAAATAGGGTAACATCCAAATTATGGACTACTGAGCAAGCTAACTGAATGGAACGGAGTGCAGGAGATTTCTGATTAGCTTCAGCGGAGAGGACCCTTAGATCCGAAGCAGAGTCATCATGGTCCTGTAACATAGAATAGCCTGCAGCAGTACTCCGCGATAATTCCGCCATTTCCTGAACAACATGGAGTTGAACAGTAGCTTTACACTGACAATCCTTCGCCCAGCGCTCACCACAACCAATCCAGAGAACCTTCGCGCGCCGATAAGCCTTCAGTCTATCATAAGAAGAATACTTGAAACTTACACTTAGACACTTGAGTAACCAATCAAATCGTACATCTTGTGGCATGCTCACCAATATTGACGTAAAGTGAGGTGATCAGGGTTGATGCTGTGATGCGAAGGGAAGGGGCCACTCAATTCAATTCAATGTCGTAATCCGACCTGGCTTCTCCTTTCCGCACTTGGGACAGATTGATACTCGTTTTTTGCTGGATTTGAACTTGCTTAAAAAGAAAGGACTCAGCTTCCGCAAAAGTGATCGATGGAGAAGCTCAAAAGTCTCAATCCACCACTAGCTATCATTCAAGTTTGCACTTTTCGAGCTCATCCTTACCTTTGCGCTTTAGCTGCTTGTTCCCACTAACCCATTTCATTTTCTTAGCTGGATCCTTCATAAAGTATCTCTTATCGCTTGTCCAGAGCCTGGATGTCAACCTTAGCCAGAGCCTGTATCTCATCAGTCTCCATCTGAGCCTCAATTGTGAACTGAAGATGACGCGCGGTCAGCGAGGAATGAATTCGAAAACCCGTACTTGGAGCATTATTGCACTTGGGATAAAGTAGATGTCGAAACAGCTTCTTCTTCAAGTTCGCTATCGTGAGGGATGTCTATGATAATATGCTCACTGCATATGAGTTAGTTCATTCCATGAGGTCGAGGAAAGGTTGAAACCATTTTAGAGCTAGGCGGGGTCTCTCAGATGCAGACTAACCCATTTCGACGTGAAGCATCGCATCGGCTTGTGATCCTAAATCTAGTGATTGATTATTGACTTGTCAAGGGCAGGTTGGTGTCTTAATGTGGAGGAATTCCGTACCTAAGATAAGAAGTTTCATTTCATGCCTACCGTAGTCCCTATTTTATTGGGCATAGTCCCCCTTACCTACTCCCGAGAGTAGAAAATCAACATTTATGTCGTTCTTAATAAGAAAGAGATGCTCGGGTAGCAAAGTAGCCTACCATTAGGTATTGTTTGAGCCCGTAACTTCCATTAGGAGAGGCATCCTCGCTCAGTTTCAACTGGTGGTTACTTAAGTTTATTTTCTCTGCCGGATTGCGTTTCAAATTCAGACTTGTCTTTGTTAAACAACGCTTTCGGGTTGCCTAGACCAGAGAATTCAAGAAATAGAGACGCGCATTGCCTAATTGGTAGTTTATTTCCCACCATAGCTTTACTCAAGTGGAAATCCTTTGAATCGAACAAAAAGTTCGTAACCGCTAGGCTGCATCGTCCCCTTCAACCAGAATCATCTAGATTACAGATTTCATAACTGCATTTTGCAAGAAGAGAGTGCCTCCCATTCTCTGGAGTAACGATAATAATAACACTCCACGTCGCCTTCAGGCTTGGATCCATGCCTTGCATCTTCTTCTTTCTCAGAAAAGAACTCAGATCGTTCAGATTCTTTGCCAGGAGAGTCCCCGGCTTTCGAGCCCTACTCGTGGGAGTTGCTTTATCCATCATTGCTATTGGCATCTTGGCGTTAAACAATTCGTTTATATAAACACTTTTGACATAGCAGAATCCTTCTCAGGTTGATTTGTGTGCCACTCGTCATCAGACAGTGAAACGTCCGGTCTAGCCCTTAGCTGAGGGATCTTCACTCCTGTCCTGCCATCCATATCCGTGCCCACCCGAACCATGGGAAAGAAAGTTTGTCAGAAATTACTTGTACTTGAGGGCAATGATAAAGTGAAGAAAATTATAGAAACAATGAAATGAAGCTATGGCTCGAACTATTGGAGAAGCCACCATAGAATATATCCATGAGCTTCTCAAGCACTTCTTCTTCCAATTACTTTGTGACGATTTCAAGGAAAAGTGAATGATTTCAATCAAGAAAAGAATCATATGCTCGATCCGTCGTAACAAGAGGGATAAGAAAGTCTCAACTCCAACCGCGGGAGCATTTACTATTTGGAAGTGTGCGAACGTAGCTGGTGGATCGGGGAAACAGGAAATCCTTGTGGTAATGCCGTGGGAATAGGAGTTGTTAGAGCGAGGTATTGCAATGAAACAGATTGTTCAATAGATTTCTTCATTGCTAAGGGTAAATGGCATTTTCATGGTCAAAATTCCAGAGAGGAGTTCCGAGCTTCAAGGATGCCGGATCGCACCATTCATAAGAGAAACCCTTGGGTGCCCGATGAGGCACAAAACAGATAACCAGACTGTGCCCTGGGCAAGGAAATAACCATGGCAAGCCACGAAAGGAATGAATAAGCTCCCTCCGGGCTCTCCCTTCGGAGTTTCACGCCAGTGGAACTCACAAAAGCAGCGCAGCTAATGAATCAATGAATCAGTGGGCAAATCGTTGTGTCCATACATTTGATGTGCCTTTTGAAAGTCGCATTTGTTTTCAACAATCGGAAATGGGAATATTCCATTCCATGGCATAGTTCTCAATGTTAGTAAACGGAGTGCGTTATCAACTCAATAATAAATCTCCCCTACACCGTAACCGGATTACATTCATTCAAGTTGGCAATCCCCTGATCTTTGCTTCCGGTGTGCGATCCGAATTGACATATAATGACCGTAGTTAGCAGGCAATGGCCAAGGTCAGTGCATCTCGAACTAGTGGGTCACTATATCTAAACTATCTAATACAACTATGGAATGCGCTTTGAATTGCACTTCTGCTCGTAACCACTACGAACCGGAAAGGAAGGAAGCAGCTTTAGAGGAGGGATGCCGTCAAACAAAGGATTTTTTATATGCTAAAGATACCGGTTCAATATGTCATTTCCGAAACCGAGGACCACACCGCTGGGAGGACAACTCAAGCACCAAAGACAAAGGTATCGCTCGTAAAAGTGATTTTCATCGTAGTACTCGCTCTAGCGTTAGGTTCAATGCAGCGTGTAAATACCTCTAGCCCTAGGGAAGGGGGCGTGCCGTTCCCAATGGTGGAATTGCTTCTTGTCTGCTTTGCCGAGGAGAGCGCTCGCTACCCGATCCCCCTAAGCTAATGTAGTTCCCAGGTTGCCTACTAGATACCGTTTACGGCTATATCCGTGTAGGAAGCCGAGGAAAGAGATAATTGATAGTTGCCAAAACCACGTAAAAGAAATGAGATTGAACATATTTCAATTCAACAAATTCTGATTGTTTCATTATCAAATGCAAGGGATGTGGGACCAGGTTCTATTATTGGAGTTAAGCGGTGTAGGAGCCGTGCCGTTCCTGTGTATTAGCTCGTTGTTAGCAGCCCCGAAGGGCGTAAAGGGGGTAAAAGATTTCTCGGAAGCAGCTCTTCGCCTGTGGGAACTTGCTCTTTTCTTTTGTTTTAAAATGCAACCTATGCTGAAACAGCCGAATAAAAACCAAAAAGTAAAGAGGTGGATCAGTTGATCCTTTTCTCGATTGAATGCGCTTTCTATCTATCTATACCGGTACCAGGAAAAGCAGAATAAGCAGTTGAGCACCAAGAAATTCCTGTTTCAAGTAAGTACGAAGGGGCAAGAGAGACTGTCATAATATTACTATGGGAGACGGATCCTGTTAAGTCAGTACGAATGTGATACGAAAAATCCTCTTCCATTCTTTCCGGCTGGGCAACATGACTGATGGGAATGTTCGCTACTGCTTCGGCGTCCATCTCATACATATGTTCTCTGACCACCTCCATATTCCACGGCCTGGTTGCAGCATGGATAAGATCCGACACAAACATAGGTGGATCATTGGACCGCGGGCACAGCGGCGTCATAACATCTTGTTTCTCAAGAGTACGTAGCAATCGGTCCTTCTTGGAGTTCAACAAAATGAACAGTAGCTAAATTGGAACTAAGGTGACCGATCATCCACCGGTGGGTAGAAATATGAATGTTGACTAGGGTCCCCTGTGCTCATTTGATTCTGAGTCGGCAGCATATCAAGCTCCTAGCCCCGCCTTAACAACCCTCATAGTGTTATGTCCCCCGATCGATAGCTTAATACATTTCAGTATTTGGCTTGCTTTCTTCATTTTCCTTGCGTAGGTAGAAACCTTTCTGGGTGTGTCAGCACACCAAATTATATGACTATATTCAATATGCCCTGATGTCCATAGTACCGTACTCAGACGACCCTACCCTTCCAGAATAGTAGGATTACATTCATCGTTCCAGCTGTAAACACAGTTTCTAGTTTGACTGAATGAGAGTCATGCAATAGGCATCAGTAGGGAGTGCGAAAGCAAAAGCTAAGTGATCGGACTAACACAGAGTGCATTTCTCCCGGGTAAGCTTATGTTCCTGATATCTGATACCTATGTTTGCTCCTTATTTTATTAATAATTGATCCAATTTATACGAAAAATACGTAGGTTGAAGAAGTTATCAAGAAAAATGATTGGGATCTTTCAATATGCTATTCTTGATATCATGTTTTTTATTCTTGATCCTATCAAGTATGGATTCTAGATTGTTAGTTGGAGCATCCTGACCAGTCTAGTTTATTGTGATATGATCCTGAGGGACTCTTCAAATACATGTAGGGAGTCACACAGGTCTCCGACATATCAAATTGTATCTGGATTTGAGTCAGAGCATTTCCTCTGATTCCTAGCTCAGAAATCTTTGCTTTATTTACTAAAGATTGGAGCACACAAGCGCACACGCAGTAATCTGATTGAGAAAATGGATAGTTGCTGCCATCGATATTAAAGAGTCTGTCTAGTGCCAAAAAGGTCCTTCCAAGGCCTGAGCTATCAAATTCATGTGATACACACTTTGCTCTCTGCGGATCACACTCAGCTTACTACAACTGAGGGTAGGATTGGTTGCACAACGCATGCTATCCATTTGTTATTGGTGATAGGAAGATGGCTCAATCATTGAACTAGCATTGAACAACCTACTTCAGAAAAAACTTAGAGTTAACCATCTAGTGCGAAAGTGCTAGTTTCCCCCTCCCAGAGGTGAGAAGGGAGATATTCACGTGGCGGTATCTTTTCCTCTTTTGATAGAAGCCCACATGCCCACTCTTCTATCCCACCTATCCACATGGGGTATCGGTGGCCTCGTGATCTCCATGAACAGAGATCACTACACAAAAACAACTATATGAAAAACTTGCTTGCTTCTTCGAATCTCGAAATAACATATAGAAAGTGTTTCTGTGATGAGACCATTCTCGATCGATAAATGCGATAGGAGCCTATGTGTTTCACGGGCAGCCGGCCAATAGGGGAAGGTTGTGAATCCGGCGAACCGACCGCTTTAAGAACGTGATTGTCTTCTCTCACTCAGTTATCAATTGACAAAGATGACCCATTCTTTTTCGCCCTAAAAACGACAATGGTATGGTACTTTTTCTTCAAATCGAGATTGTGTGGGTGTCCGCTCATGTTCACGTTACATGCTAAATCAGGCTTTCCTTGGAAAAACCAAGGACAACCCCTATCTCAGTCTCCTTTCCTTTCTCTTTTCGGGAGCAGAGCTGAAAAAGATGGACAGTAACGATCGCGTAATATCAATTTATCGGCCTCGTCATCGAAAGCACAATCCCTTTCTCTTCCTATACCGAAATCGTCGTTTCATTCCTCCGCAACTTCTATCGCGGACATGATCCAATCTACCTTGCAAGACAGATTAAGATATAACTTAAGGCTTTCCCAAGCTGGCGCATAACCTCTGGTAGAGGCATTCACCCAGAGACAGAGAAGTGGGAAACCGCGGATGAAAAGAATACCGAGGTCTTTGATAGCAAACTTCTACGCGAGCTTTCTAACTAAAAGGAATCTCTTATTCATATGGCATAAAATGGAAAAACTTGATGGAGATTTCTTCTCAATTTCCATGGTATAGTCCCTTTGCATGCTACAGTTCCATTACTTACTACCTGAATTTGCTATATACGAAATTCTGACATCTACGGTACTTGTCGTCTACTTCTGGTGGAAGCAATTCCAAAGGTGAAGATAATACTGAGCCGAATAGTAATGAGGGGAATGCAAAATCTAGCAAAGGTAAGAAGGGTCAAGGAAGAATAGCAGTGACTTATAAAAGGAAAGCACCGAATAAAAGGAAGGAGATCCGTCTTGATTTTTTGCATGTGGTCAATGCGTTTGCTGATTGATAACTGTCTAATCTTAAGATGGTTTTGTGGCACGTTACAAACATACATATACAGTCGAAATATAGTTGTGTTGAGTTAGGTTGAAGAATTTTTACCAGATTTTAAAAATGAGATATAGTGCTTTCTTTGTTCGGTAGGATATTTTGCACTTTCATATTCTAGTTCCTCATTTGAGCGTTCTTTTGCTCTGTTGGTGGGGCATAAACTCAGAAATAGTTTTTGTTTTTTCTTTAAATAATAGTAAAAGTATGCATTCAAGTAGTAGCTTTTTCTAAATAGTCGAGTAAAGTCGAGTAGGGCTGGCAACAAGGACTAGGAAGATACGGGCTAGTTTGTTTTTTTAGGGGAAGGCTTTATGCAAGATATGCACGTGAGTAGGTCAGTATATGCGTATTTGCCAATAGAGGAAAACACGTAGTAAGTAGGCTTGCTTTTTCGTAGGGATAGGTAGCTTGACAAGGGATGCCTGGGATAGCACATAGGAAAAGTATAGAAGGAAAGGCGGCGGGAAAGTAGCCATGGTCAAGGTAAACAAGTACTAGGTCTTTTCTTTCCGAAGCAAGTCAAGGACAACTAGGTCAGTCTGGGGGGGGCAATCCTCTAGATCGAGACTTCTCTTCCACAGACTAAACCGATTAATAAACAATTTACAGAGTATTCTTGCATTCCTATCTGGTCTGCATCTCTCCTATCGAAACTATAATATAACCTTAATGGAAGGGCCCTGGTTCTGCCTTGCCAAACCGACAAATCCATAAATTGTAGATGAATTCATCGGGCTTAACGTGTGATTTCGTTATAAGTGAACAGGCGTCGTCGTCCAGCCGTGTCGAGTTGGGATTAGAGGAGAGAGCTCGAATGGATAGGTCCAGTGAGGCGGGTGTGGAGCACGAAGGATTAAGAAGATCCTCTTTATTTCCGGAATCAACAAGAAAGACTTAGCAGCCCAAATAAAGTAACCCTTTACCCCTCCCGACTCTATCGTATCCATAGTTTCAGTGGGTATCGAACTGCGAAGCGAGGAAGCTATTTCAATTGAACGGGCTTACTTTCTTACTTGGTTCTTTTGTAGAACAACCTTGGTATGAAGCTAGACGATTCAAACTATATAAGCATAAGCAATTCAAACTAGACATTTCGACCTTCATCCCACCCGATAAATAATAAGCAAAGAGCTCGTAAGTCGGGCATAGAGAAAGCGACTCCTGAGATTGAGGGGGATAGGATACTATATATATCCTAGCGCATATATGAAACGATAGCTGGTTTTCTACCGGGGGGGGGGGGGCTTTCGATTGTAATTTTTACAATTAGTAGTTCTTGCTTTCATATTCCCATATATAGTTATCGTTTTTTCTGCGCTTTCATAAACTCATAGTTAGTGTAGTTTGGTGTAGTCTTTGTGGCCGGCCGGGACGAACTGGATTCGAACCAGATAAGAGCCGTGCGTTCCCTTCTTTCCAAGCGTCCCTTTGATTTTGCAGTTCAAGAAGAGAGGCAACCTCTATCTCTGTCTCTACATCTGCGGGCCGGTAGGCCGGCCAACTAACTCTTCAAATGAAGCAAGCCCTTTATCTTTATAACGAAAAAGAGAATGATGATGATGGCTACCATACCATTCATTCCTCCTCTGGATTTTCATTTTGTTGGAGTTCGGGTGGGAGTTTCTCTAGCTCATCCTTAAAATGAAGGTTGATAAGATCAAATATAACTCTTCTTTGCCCTTCACTGTCATCCGTCTGCTTGACGAAATCAATTAACCCAGCGTCTGTTGAATGAAAGTTCTCCGAGATTTCTCGTATGCATGTGTTTTTTACAGCCTCCGCATCTCCCACGTAGTCACATAATTTATCATAGAGCGGTTTAGTGAATTGATTGTTTTTGAAATTCTCGAATTGCTCATCAATCCGAAATTCCTTTATTGATTCGGCATATTGCCGAATATCTTCCTGATCCTGAGCCGGTCGGTTCAAGTCAATAGTTAAAGGAGGCGCATCGCTCCCACCCCCTTGGTTAACGCTATCACTAGATGATGATAGCATTAGATTCACGTGTGGGGCTTTGTACGTTTTATCCCCCGAACGGGCAGGACTTTCCAGTTCCGTCCCTCCCATGGTCGCACAGCGGTCACGTCCATTCCAGGTTTCTTCCAAAATGGCCCTAAGAATGTGATAAACATACTGTGAAAGCGAGAGAAGCCATTCCATGATTAGTTCCCTAGCTTGATCTGTCACGATCAAAGAGGGATCTAAAACTACAGCCGCAATCACTATGAGAACTATTCCCCCCAAAAAGAAACCAAAAGAATAAGATGATAGATCAAGTCTTACCGGATTTCCTTTTCCTCTTCCCATTCGAACTTCTGCGGGTTTCCCCGTAATAGGAAGATCTGCGAGAACTCTTACCCATATCTTACAATTTCTTCGGAATTGTCTGCTCATAGCACGATGGAATTGTCCGATTGTAGCCCGACGCGCTGCTTCAATGGCTCGATATGAAAGACGACCAGCTCTACAACTTTTGGTGCCATATCTTCCAAAACCAAGTTGTGTACCATCCGGTTCGCGACCCCTACTACATCTGCATTTAAAATATTTACTATATTTCGTACGTTTCGGATATAGCACGTCCCTTCTTATTTTGACTATATGAGATCCGCACTTTGACACCTGAAATTCCGTTACGAGTAGATACTTCCGCAGGAGCATAATCGATTTTCTGGTTAAATACATTACAAGATGTTTTTCCATACTTTCCGCATTCAGTTCTAGCTATTTCCGCACCCCCTAATCGACCAGAACAACAAATACGTATCCCATTCCACCCCTCCATGCACTGGAGGTCCCATCGACGAAGGCCACTGAGACTTACTATACGCGTTTTCTGAAGAGCAACAACGGAAAAAAAATAGGTGAACCTGGATACAACTAAAGAGAAAGACACAGCCTTGACTTCTTCCTATCTACACCCACACAATCTCGAATCGGGACGCAAGTGCAGCTTATTGCAACGAAGCTGAATCGAGGAGTTTCCTTTCTTGCTCCGGAGGAAGGATGACCGCATCAATTCTTTCTCTATGCGTTTTTTGATCCGATGTGAGTGCGATGCGATTGTTTATCCAATCAGCTTTCATGGTAATCCGTCACAAGCCGTAGTTCCCAATTTATCAAGGGAGTGTGGTCTGTAAAATGCACACCGTCTATGGTGTTGCCTTCCATTTTGCATGTGCCATCTTTTCCGGTCAATCTCCTCTCTATTAGCTCCATCATTGAGCAATTCAAATGTACTGTTACATTTGATGAGGATTAGAGTTTATTTGAGGAGAAGGGCACTGGGAAGAGGATTGGGTCTGGAATCAGGCGTAAGGGGTTGTGGTTGATCAAGTGGATGTCGCATTGTCTGTGATTGCTAGAGGACCTGAAGCAGAGATCTTGCTACATCATTTTCGTTTGGGCTATCCATTGATAATAAGAGTAGGATGTATGTATCCTTATTTGTTTAAGAAGGTGGACAAGAGCATACTTGTGTGTGATGCTTGCGCGTTTGGGAAGCATACAAGGTCTACATATCCTAGCATTGGCCTTCGAAGTGATGAACCCTTCTTATTGATACATTCTGATGTTTGGGGTCCATGTTCTGTCACTTCTGTGAGCGGGTTCAAGTGGTTTGTTACATTTATGGACTGTTGCACTCGTATGACTTGCTTGATTTATTTGATGAAGCACAAGAGTGAGGTTGTGAGATGGTTTCAGGACTTCCATAAGCTGGTGGCTACTTAGTTTGAAGCGAAGATTCGGATTCTCCGGTCAGATAATGGGACTGAATATGTGAATAGAGAGGTTGATGCTTATATATCAGAACATGGGATTATTCATCAGACTACTTGTGTTGGAACTGGATGGAACCCCATCACAGAATGGAGTGGCGGAAAGGGAAAGGAAGAACCGACATCTGCAGGAGGTGGCACGGTCACTTATGTTTTAGATAAATGTGCCAAAGAATTTATCGAGTGAGGCAGTGATGACAGCAGCGTACCTCATAAACCGTATGCCGTCTAGGATACTTGGTATGAAGTCTCCAGCCGAACTTCTCTTGGGCCAAAGGGAGTTCAAGGTGCCTCCTAAACAAAAGTGAAAGGTTGTGTGTGTGTGCTTTGTGCGAGATCATCGACCTTCTGTTGGCAAGTTGGATCCGCGGGCAGTGAGGTGTATATTTCTTGATTATGCATCTAGCCAAAAGGGATATCAATGTTGGGATCTTATTGGGAGGAAATTATACGCAAGTATGGATGTAACCTTTCGGGAACATGAGCCATACTACACAACACAGGTAGAGGTGATCTTAGTCAGTTCTTGGAGGAATTCTCTGCTAGCACCGAGGGTGATAGTCGAGAGGGGGAGAATGAAGGGAATGCTGATGCTAATGGGGAGATTGCTCAGCAGAGGCTTATAGAAGAAGAAAAGAACCAGTCGTGATAGGGACTATTCCTTGCCCTACCTAGTGTGGCTTGGAGATGTAAGCCTGTTTTCTTCTCTAAGTTGCCTGCAGCCCGAAAGAATGGAAGAGGATTTTTCGTATCACTGATTTCGCAATATTGTTCGATCTAAGCACGGGAGCAGAAAAGAAAGGGAAAGAGAAGATCAATTCCGAGGTTATGGATGCTCAGGAACATGCTTCTCTCTCAGTGGGTCAATATTAAAACAACTTTCTGGGAGAAATCCTTGCAGCTGCTTATTCAGCCCAGGCATCACCATTCAACAAGTGTCATCCCTACATAGTATTGTTGGTCATGAGCATCAGGCAGTGTCAATATCTTTGGAAGGATTTTGGTGGGGCAGCTTGATGAAGGTTCCTGCGTGCCATTGATGGGAGATCTGATATCTGACGGCTGAACCTCCCCTACCTCGTGCTTTTGTTCTTTTTAAACAACAGACAGGAGTTATTCACGTTATACGCAAACCATAGAGGTAGGCATTTCGGCACATCCTATGGCACCTAGCAGGCTTCTTTGACCCTGTGCTGGTACATTGAGCATTTATTGTATTTGAAAGGTCTCCTTTACCGCCATAGGATCTCGTACCCACAACTGTCTCTTCTACCTCAGCTTATCAGTGGTAGGAGGGAAGTCATCCAAACAAAGATACTATACTATTGGCCATTAGTGCTTAGTGCTTCAGTGTCTTGATTGGCTATTAGTGCATCTTGGCTTTAGAGTGTTGTATCTCCTCTTTATTATTGAGAAGAGGAGCCAACTCGGGGTTGGGGACTCTTCTGTTTGGTCCCTTTGTTTGAGCAGTGGCCAACCCCGATATAGATTAGGAGAAGCGATAGAAGTGGCTTGATTCTATAAAAAAATCAATATGGGGCATGGATATGAGAACATTCTTCCCTTGCATTACCCAGCGGTCCAATTGCATTGCATCAATAGTAGCTGCCTTTATCTCCGCATTCACTAAACGAAATGCTGAACCTCAGTGCTCTACTGTCTTGAACTATTTTCTTTAGTTGACATCGAGGGTTTAGTGCCACGTTCAAACCTTTCTAGAAAATAGAAAAAGTGAAGTTCTCGAAGTCAGCCCAACATAATTGGTATCCCGCTTTTCCCTCATCTAGTGAAACAAGCTAGTTCTGGACAAGGAAAAAGCATTATATCAGGTTTAAGGAAAGGCAGGATGCTTCTACACAGTGCGGATAAGGCTACGATGCCTTTTACAAGAGAAGGCTCACACCTGCTTTGCTTAACTGACCTTCTCCTTCTATATTGGCCAGATCAGCACGAAACGAGAGATACTATGTTCTTCCAAAGCCCGAGGAAGATTTCGGAAAACCGCCCAAGCTTGAAATCGCTGACCCCCCTTTTTATGATTTCTCATATCCTTCTTGTACAATCAGCCACAGGCCTCCCCTCATATGATCTGCGGCCCATTGGGATTCTACTTGGATCTCCTTTTCCTTCAGCTTTGGACAAATCGATTTTCTGGCGTATTTCAGTTCAGTCAGTAGTGAACCTCTTCCTTCATTCAAGTTGGACTAGATAAACACTAGTATCAATTGGTAATCGAGACCTAAACGAATAACTTCTCGAGGTAAGGTAAGATCAATATCAATAGGTGGGAGTGAAGTCAGAAGTGAAGGTAGCAGAATAGAACCTATGTTGATGTAGCTTAGCTTTTCCAATACTTTCCTTTCCGTGCTTTGACCATGTCGGTTTTCAAGTTCACAAAAGGGGTTTTTCCAGGTCAAGCTCAGAGGCATTAGCACTTGCCGTTACTTACAGTGTGGATAGGCCGGCCTCATCTCATCTAGTCCTCTGTTCAATGAAGCCTTGGTATCTGCTTCGGCCAATTCATACTTCAGATCGAATCGACGGGACGGTTGACTTGAGTTGGTTTTGTTCCTTCGCGGGGCACTTTTCATACTCAACTAAAGAGCAGGCGCCTTCCGGGGGCGAGGAAAGATGGCTTCATTTCTTTAATTACAATCTGTATTCCTATCGATCTGAAGCCATTGATTCGATTTCATGCACTTTCGTTATGCGGTCAGAACAAGTATCAAGAATAGGTTTAGCCGCCTTTCCGTTGATCAATTCGATCTGTAAAATATGAGGTTTTGCAGCTATATGAGACAGAAGTTTTCACTTTATTGACCCACCCTTAGAAACAAAAAAAAGTAAGGTTTTCGCTGTAGCTGGCTTCCACTTTGTTTTTAAAAGGAGGCTGAAAAATGCCAATTCCCCTTAGCAATCCATTTTGCTTTACTTTTCGCCCTAGCTGGCTTGAAGTGATCGGAAAATTGACCATGAAAAAGGGCAATTTCCCTTAGCAACGAAAAAAAGTACCAAGTTGCCCCATGCTGGATAGAAAGTTTTTTAAAATGGAGCAGATTTTTCTCATTTCCTAAGGGAGATGACAAGTCTGTACTTTTGTCCCATGCTGGATAGAATGGTGTTTATATATATATAAATGGCTGTTTTTCGTCGTAAAATCGGGAAAAAGTTCATCTCACCATGTGGAAAACCTTACTTTTTATCATTCCCTTTGTAAATGCCTATTTTCGCGGGGTATCTTTTTAAAAAAGTTTGATCCTGGGAAAAGTCATACTTTTTGTCCCAATTCATACTTATCTTCTGATCGGTTGCTTTGAATGTCTGTTCTGTTCTTCCACGGCTCCACTATTGGTAGGCACTATAGCGGATGACATTGGTCTATCGAAAGAAAACGGGCACATCGCATCAACTATTTCACTTTGCTATACGCATTTCTTGGGATCAAAATGGACTCAACATTCTTTGGGAGCGGCATTGACGCCACCTCTTCCGAGCGAAGGGACAAAACCAACTCAAGTTGAGTATACAACAACCTAGGCTAGGCAGGCCGGCGAATCCAAAAGATCAGTACGAAAGCTAGGTCTACGAAAGCTGTTCGTTCCTATTCTCAATGAAAAGCGATTGGTCGATGCAGCCCTGTCTGTGATAAAGCTATCTTGCCCTAGTCCCTCCCTTCCGTCTAAGAAGATATATGTACTTCCTTTGGTTTCAGTGGCATGTTTCTTATGAGAATCGAGCCTATTTATCACTTTTAGTACCTGGAGAAGGGAATGCATCACCCGCGAGGTAGGAGTGGCTTGCGGGCTCCTAATGAGGGCATACAACATGGGTCTAACAGTAATCGAGTAATAAGCTTCAGTGTGGATGTCCTTTTTGTCATTGGCATGACCATTCGTTTGAGTCAGCTCATCTCCACCTATAGACAGCGCAATTATTCCGTTACCCTTTTGGCTAAAGAGCAGAACTAAGAATTGAGCACGCGGTTGTTCTTTAACCGGGTCAGTTCGTCGGTGTTGGTACGGATGTTATGGCCTCATACTTTTTGCATTTCCCTAGACAAGAGCTATTGTTATACGATGCCGTTGGTATAGAATTGACTTTCGCATCATATCGAGCAATGGCATTGAGCCTGAGAGAGATGCTGAAGGACAACTACCATACTCTCCCACCGAACAGAGAGAAGCAGAGGCCCTCGCGGAAAGAATGAATCTAGTATCGACGGAATGGTATCTATCTTCTTAATATTCGTTTTCCGGGGGAATGAGCCAACCCACACAAGAGTGCCTACTAGCTTGTCACGAACGCAGAGGAAAAGAGGTAAGATACCCCCGCCCCCGAGCCGGGACCCCTTCTGGAACTTCTTATAGTCGGTTGAACCAACAGCCTTAAGCCAATACTAAATAAAGTCAAAGTGGAATATGGAAAGCAAGCGATAGAAAAGGAGGAGAAAGAACCACGATAACCAGATGTCGAAGCCAGCTTGAGATGAACATTAGGAAAGAAAAACAGTGATTCAACGTTATGAGTACCCTCCCTTAATAAATAAATAGAATAGGGGCCAAACAATTTCCTTCAATTTGAGTAGAGTGCGTTGGCTGGAAAGTAGTAAAGTCGAAGTGAACCTCTATTTCGTAAAGGAGAGATAACCCCGAACTCGAGCTACTTCATTCGTCCGAGTAGCTGTTCTGTTTGGTTTCTTACAGCAGCCACCGAAGAAAAGAATGATGGATCATCTCCTCACCCGAGCTCGACGCGGCTCCATCGCTGATATGCAGCTTTGCGGACCTTCAAGGTGGCTCACCAAAAGTGAAGCCCTTACCATTGAACGAATCAGACCGGGGCAACACCCCGGACACGCCATCGAACTCCAGATCTGGCACCCCACCGCGACTAAGACGTCGCGGAAGGAAACCATACCTGCCATCCATGAATCACGAACCCAACACATGTTCCGTCTTCTAGATGTCGTCGATGCAGACCACAATCTGCATCCGCTCCTGGACTACCTCCCAAGCTCCGCGCCGATGCTGGAGCGAACGCCGGCGCAACGGCGGAGCCCGAGGACACAGGTCCACCACGAGGATGCCGCCGCCGCCACGCCATCTTTGCTTGAACAGACTGGTTTCCAAATCCATCCCCAACTATAGGACCAATGGCCTTGTCAAGGAAGGATCCGAAGAATCTTTATTCAGCGCTGTCATCGTTGCCGCCAAAACAAAGACGATGAACAGCCTAAAATCTAAACTACGAGGGAGTAAAAACGATCCACACGCGTGGATCCGGCGACCCCCCTCACCACCGACGGCCGAGGTCGCCGGCGGAGGGGAGCCGCCGGAGGACGGCGCTGAAAAATTGGGTCTCCTGGCGGCGGCTAGGGTTCCAGCCGCCAGGGACAGGAGGAAAACGATTCACAAGCCTGATCTAGCTTGCTTAGCTCCCAGCTCCCCCTGACTAGGAGCTCCCCCTGTAACTTCCTGTACGTCTAGCATTGCTCGGGCTCAAAACACAACACCAGTCACAACTGAAAAAAAAAACCACGATTCTTGAGGTAAAAAAAAAATCAACGACCTAAAAAAGCAACCGACCCAAATTGAATTTTCAGGCACTAAATTGGGCCAGCAAACGGAGTCCTTTGCCTACCCTGCTGCATGGCGGCTTTCCGAACCCAGAACACGTCCGACTTTTGGTGGCTTTCCGAACCCGGCTAGAAATCCTGGTGAACATGCTCGATATAACGCCCGCATCCCGGCTACTAGTCCCCAGGCACGGCGCGGCCAACCACCGTGCACGCCCTCCGCCGCTCCGCGCGTGCGCAATGGGAATAAGCGACATGGAGGACGACGAGACAGCCTCCGGGGGCATGACCACGGTCGCCTCCCAAATCGCCTCCATCTGCGCAACGATCGGTGGCCAGGGCGCACCTGGTACTGCAGCCCTGAGCGCCAGGCGAGTCGCTGCCGTTTCGGCCATGATCGACGAGGTCGCCCAGGGAAGGAGGAGGAAGACGACGAGGAAGCGGCGCATGGGCAACTCTCGCTGCTACGAGGAGGTGTGCACGCTCGGCGGGGGCACGTTCGGCGACGTCTTCAAGGCGCGGCACCGCGCCACCGGCCAGACCGTCGCCGTGAAGGCTCTCCGTTGCGAAGGGTCAGACTCCAAACGCGTCGTCGGTGAGCTCCTTCGGGAGGCCTGCATCATGGCGGCATGCGGCGGCCACCCCTCGCTCGTCGCCCTGCGCGGCGTCGTGCGCACACCGCGCGACGCCAAGGGGCGCAGGGACTACTTCCTCGTCATGGAATTCGCCGGGCCGAGCCTGCGCAAGGTCCTCAACAAGCGAATCCGCCTCGGTCGCCAGATGTTCTCGGAGAGGGACGTGCGCTCCATCGTGCGGCAGCTGCTGGCCGGCGCGGAGGCGATGCACATGCACGGCATCATGCACCGCGACATCAAGCCCGAGAACATCCTCGTCGTCCAGCACGGCGGCAGCATCGTCGTCAAGATCGGAGACTACGGGGCGGCGATGTCCACGGCCGAGCGGGACCCCGACAAGTATTGGGCTGCTGGGACGTGGGTGTACAGCGCGCCGGAGATGCTGCTGGAGGATCCCCGCTACGACACGCGCGTCGACCTGTGGTCCATCGGCTGCGTGATGGCGGAGCTCCTCACCGGGAACAAGCTGTTCCCCGGGGACGGCATAGACGAGCTGCTCTACAAGATCTTCGATCTGCTCGGCACGCCAGGCGAGAGAGAGTGGGGGCCTGCCTACGGTTCGCCGGGACACGAGGTACAGGAACCGCTATGGCGAGCGCACCAACGGCTGCGCAAGCTGTTCCCCGAGAAGCTGCTGTCCAAGGATGGGTTCCAGGTCCTCCAGGGGCTCCTCACGTCCAATCCATCCAGGCGGCTGGATGCTGCCGCCGCGCTCCGGCTTCCGTGGTTCACCGACACCGGTGCCATGCCGGTTGCCGCTGTTCCGAGGCCCCAGCTCTGAAGCCGCTGAGGTCTGTCAAATAATTAGCTGTTTTTTGAGGGACAAATAATTAGCTGTTAAAGTGAAGAATAATGCGTAACTACTTGTACAACGAGGTCGCACAAAAAATAGCGAGCATACAGAGGTTTTTATAACCCAAATGATAAATGTCACGTTTGTGGCACGAAGCAATCCGGGTAGCAGATAGCTGCTGATGTACCTTCAATCAACAAACCGTTTATTTTACCTCTGTAATTTGGCTAGATGCACAATTAAAATGGACAAGTTATCACAGCCTCCTTGTTTCCCAATGTTCGTACGTTTGATACTACTTCCTCCGTCTCGGTGCATAGGGCATGAGCGTAGTTCTAGATCATTGATTTGACTAACCAAATATGACTTATATTTCATCAAAAGTATATCATTGGATTCTCAAGAGGATGTATTTCTAAACATATATTTTCATCAAATATAATACATATTTGGCTAGTTAAATTATCAACCTAGAACTACGCGCATGACCTATACACTGAGATGAAGGGAGTAGTATTTTGATATGATAACTTTAAGAGCAGTTGCCATAGTGAGACTGGTGACGCTGAAAGATAATAATAGGACATAATCCTTTCTTCCCCCGAGAAAACTTTCGATACAAACATATTCAATAATGGCAGTACAGCGAACACCAGAAATAATAAAAATTACATCCAAATCTCTAGACCACCTAGCGACGACTACAAGCACTAAAGCGAGCCGAAGGCGTGCCGCCGTCATCGCTCCTCCCCCGACGGAGCCAGGCAAAACTTATTGTAGTACGTGCTAAGGCCCCATTGGACCAGCGCAGCCACCGCCACCGTTGAAGAGTAGCGTAGATCGAAAAGATCCAACCTGTAGACACACAAATGTAGACGTACTATGGCCAGATCAAGCAAATCACCAAAGACAGATCCGCCTGAGACACACCTCCACACGCCCAAGGCAATGCTAGACACACCATTGGGATGGGGGTTAGGCAGGGAGTACCTTATTCCATCTTTAGAAAGCTACAACCGTCTCGTCTTCCTGAGCAGAACACAAACCCTAACAAAACTTGAAAGAACATCTTAAAACTGAGCCCTCCCGCCGACAAGGACCGGGATCCACCACGCCACGATGGCTCTAAGGCCATCACAGACGAGGCAGACCGACGACAGCGCTGGCGGGAGGCGAAGTAAGGAACCCTAGGATTTTCCTTAGGGGGGAGGCGGCTACGTATAGGAGCCCATGTTTAATAGGACATAATGTGAGAAAATCAGCTATTTGCTGATGAAGTCATGTACCTAGGGTAGGGTCATAGACCTGATCTAAGTGCCCTACCCAAGGACACCCTCAGAAGAAACTGCCTTCCAGTCGACCAAGAGGGACTTCACTCGACGGACTCGAAGGACTCAACCATGAAGACTCACTCGACCACCAGGAGATCAAGAGCCACTTTGCATCCAAACGGTCTGTAATTAAGTAGTCTTTATGGCATTTAGGACACTTTATGTAAGGCGTTACCAGTAACGCCTAGCCTTAATGTACTTTAAACCCTGCATTACTGAGGACCGGAGGGGTCTGGCGGACACTATATAAGCCACCCCCTCCTCAGTGTAAAGGGTTCGCACCCCTGTAATCCATACATTCATAATCCAGTCGACCGCCTCCGGGCTCCGAGACGTAGGGATGTTACTTCCTCCGAGAAGGGCCTGAACTCGTACATCCCTTGTGTTTACAACTGCTCCATAGCTAGGATCTTGCCTCTCCATACCTACCCCCTATTCTACTGTCAGACTTAGAACCACGACAGTTGGCGCCCACCGTGGGGCAGGTGTCTTAGCGATTTCTGGAGAAGTTGCAATTGTTCCGATTGTCTTCATCATGGTTTCTGGTGGAGTTTTGGTCGAGGGCCGCGAGATCCGTCTCGGCGCGCTCACCTTCATCGCCGACGACTCCGCTTGGCTCCAGGAGGCTCCACTCAACATCGACGCGCTCCCTGTCCGCGGGGCGACGCATTTTCGGGCATGTGTCTGCGGCGTTCTGCTGCGGCAGCCGTCGACTCCTTATCGGTCGACTCCCCTATCGTCCTCCTTCCCAGTCTCCCGCCAGCGCAAGCGCTCTGGTCGGTCGAGGCTCCAGCGGTGGGTAAGGCACGCGGTGGCCCGCCAGTCGGCCATCACCCAAGTCGCGGCAATCGAGCCCGACGAATCTCTCTACGGCCTGTTCGATCTGTCGACTGGCTCCGTAGAGACCGCATCCGAGTGCGACAGCAGCGATCCGGCGGCGGAGGTCTTGATGGTCAACGGGCCTCGTAGCCCTCCCGGCTTCCCCCGCGACGATGGGATGGACGGTGGATGCGACCCCGCTCAAGTCCATGAAGAATATCGACCCGAGCCACTTAACTCCCTGCAAAGGGAAGAACTTCGCCGCAGGAACATGGATGCCCTGCATACTCCCATCGCAGGAGAAACCCCCGAGGTTCGTGCCTTGGAGGAGGCGCGTTTGGCCAACTTGGCTGAACGCAATAGTCTAGAAAATCTCCAACGAGCACTCGACGAGCGCGCGCGGCAACGAGTACCCAACTCCAGTCGACGTCAACTCTTCCCGCAGCCGACTCAGGTATATCGAACCCCGATTCAGAATTTAGCAGCTGCAACCCGTATAGCAGCATCGATTCAGCCCTCTCAGTCGGAGGCTGGCAGAGGCTTGATGCAGATTAGAGATTTGCTCCGGGCAGCAGGAGATCAGAATTCAGCCGTGTCGCAGTCACGCAACAGGATTCACAGTTGATCCGTCGCTGTGAATACGGTTCAGTCGGCGCACAGTCCTAGATTGCCTCGGCGGCGTGAAGGACGCGAGAATCGACGGGACCAATATGGTGACCGATACGATCGTGATGATAGGCGTCGAGTGCCCACTCCTCCCCCGAGGTGTGGGTCCTACGCTCATCGGCAGCAAGATGACAGGAGCCAGCTCAGTGTGGGACGGACAGCTCCGGTCGACCCCAGGGAACCAGGCTTTGACGCGCGATCCATCATCGTGCAAGGCTTGGTCGATCGGAACAGGGCTCATCGAGGTGGCCATGACAGAGATGCGCCCACTAGCAGCCGAGTGCATGTTTCTGGTCCGGAATGTTTCAGCAGGGCTATCAGAGCCGCGGTGATTCCCCCCAACTTCAGGTTGGCGACTGGAGTCAGCAAGTTCACCGGTGAGTCTAAACCTGAAACTTGGCTTGAAGACTACCGAGTGGCGGTGCAGATTGGTGGCGGAAATGACGAAGTGGCTATGAAGCATTTACCACTCATGTTGGAAGGTTCGGCCAGGGCGTGGTTGAATCAGTTAACTCCAAGCAGCATTTACACTTGGGAAGATCTTTCCCGAGTGTTCGTCAGAACATTTGAGGGAACTTGCAAGCGACCAGCTGGATTGACAGAGCTGCAAGTTTGTGTGCAGAAGTCGAATGAGACCTTAAGAGAGTATATTCAGAGACGGATCACTTTGCATCATACCGTGGAGAACGTGTCTGATCATCAGGCAGTCTGCGCCTTCAAGGATGGTGTCAAGAACAGAGAATTAAGTTTGAAGTTTGGTCGGACCGGAGATATGACCCTGAGTCGGATGATGGAAATTTCTACCAAGTACGCCAGCGGCGAAGAGGAGGACCATCTCCGGAGCGGCAAGTACAAGCCGAGTCAGTCGGAGAAAGGAAACTCCAGTCGGAAGCAGAAACGGAAAGCCGAACCAGCGGCTCCTGGAGAGGCTCTGGCCGTGACTCAGGGCAAGTTCAAAGGGAAACCCAAAGGATCCTGGAACCCCAAGAAGGTGAAGGATAAAGAAGGAAATGACGTGATGGATCTGCCGTGTCACATCCACACGAAGAAAGACGAAGCGGGTAATTTCATTTACCCGAAGCATACCACTAGGCAGTGCAGGCTCCTGATCCAGCAGTTCCAAGATAAACAGCCCAAGGACAAGGAAAAGGAGTCGGATAAAGCCGAAGACAAGGAGGACAGTGAGGGAGGATATCCTCATGTTAACTCCACTCTGATGATTTTTGCGGATGTGGAAAGCAAGAGCCGACTGAAGGTTATCAACTGGGAGGTGAACATGGTCGCCCCGGCGACGCCCAGTTATCTGAGATGGTCCCAAATTCCCATTACATTCGACCAGTCTGATCACCCGACTCATATAGCCACCCCTGGGAGGCAAGCTTTGGTGGTCGACCCAGTCGTCGAATGCACTCGACTGACGAAGGTGCTAATGGATGGTGGTAGTGGACTGAATTTATTGTATGCGGACACGCTGAAAGGGATGGGCATTCCGATGTCCCGACTGAGCACCAGCAACATGAGTTTTCATGGAGTTATACCTGGAAAGAAAGCTGAGTCGCTCGGTCAGATAGCTCTGGACGTGGTGTTCGGTGACTCGGAGCATTTCCGCAAGGAGAAGCTGACGTTTGAAGTTGTAGACTTTCAGAGCGCTTACCACGCTATTTTGGGGAGACCAGCTTACGCACGGTTCATGGCTCGACCATGTTACATGTAACTCAAGCTGAAGATGCCCGGCCCCAAAGGCGTGATCACTATCACTGGTGATCGGAAAAAAGCAGACGAGTGTTTCCAGAAAGGCTCGAAAATTGTCGATTCCCAGGTGACAACGGTCGAGCTGGAGGGATACAAGAAAAATGCAGATCCGAGTGATTTATTGCGGACAAAGAAGCCTGCCACAGAGTCAGCGTTTCAGTCGTCCGGTGAGACAAAGCCCGTTCACATTCACCCGACCGACCCCAATGCAGCTCCGACCCATATTTCCACAACACTCGACCCTAAATAGGAAGAAGCGCTCATCCAGTTCTTCCGTGAGAACTGGGACATCTTTGCATGGAAGCCTGCTGACATGCCGGGTGTTCCCAGGGGACTGGCTGAGCATCGCCTTAGAGTCGACTCAACCACAAAACCGGTCAAAGAACATCTTCGACGGTCCGCCGTCCATAAGAGAAAAGCAATTGGTGAGGAAGTGGCTCGACTATTGGCGGCAGGATTTATCCGAGAGATATATCACTCCGAGTGGCTCGCCAATGTCGTCATGGTTCCCAAGAAGGACAAGTCACTCCGCATGTGCATCGATTTCAAACACATCAATCGGGCTTGCCCGAAAGATCATTTTACTCTCCCTCGCATCGATCAAATTGTTGACTCGACTGCGGGATGCGAGAGATTGTCTTTTCTAGACGCCTATTCCGGGTACCATCAGATCCGTCTGTATGAACCCGATGAGATAAAAACAGCTTTCATCACTCCATTCGGGTGCTTCTGCTATATTACCATGCCATTCGGCCTCAAGAATGCCGGAGCCACGTTCATGTGAATGATTCAGAAGTGTTTGCTCACTCAAATCAGTCGGAATGTGGAAGCGTACATGGATGATATCGTGGTCAAGTCGCGAAAGGGTTCTGACCTGTTGACTGACCTCGCCGAAACATTTGCCAACCTCAGGAGGTATGATATCAAGCTCAATCCATCAAAGTGCACATCCGGAGTTCCTGGTGGCAAGTTACTCGGTTTTCTCGTTTCCGAAAGAGGAATCGACGCTAACCCAGAAAAAAATCGGCACTATACTCCGAATGAAATGCCCCGTGCGGGTGCACGATGTCCAGAAACTTACTGGATGCTTGGACGCATTAAGTAGAGTCATCTCACGACTCGGTGAAAAGGCATTGCCTCTTTACCGACTGATGAAGAAGGCAGACAAGTTCGAGTGGACTCCAGAAGCTGATGCAGCGTTTGCCGAGCTAAAAGCTCTGCTCTCCACCCAGTCGGTGCTTGCTGCTCCAATCAGCAAAGAGCCTCTGTTGCTTTATATTGCAGCCACAGGACAAGTCGTCAGTACAGTACTTACGGTCGAGCGGGAAGAAGAAGGGAAAGCCTTCAAAGTTCAGCGCCCAGTGTACTATCTGTCTGAAGTTTTGACTCCATCAAAGCAAAGATACCCTCATTATCAGAAGCTTGTGTATGGGATCTACATGACCACGAAGAAGGTTGCTCATTACTTCTCTGATCATTCCATTACAGTCGTCAGCGACGCTCCACTTTCAGAGATTCTGCACAACAGAGATGCAACTGGTCGAGTGGCGAAATGGGCAATTGAACTCCTTCCCCTTGATATCAAGTTTGAGGTAAAGAAAGCCATTAAGTCCCAAGCAATAGCAGATTTCCTTGCCGAGTGGATTGAACAACAGCAGACGACTCAAGTTCACTCGGAGCATTGGACCATGTTCTTTGATGGCTCTAAGATGTTGAATGGTTCCGGTGCTGGGGTTGTCCTGGTTTCCCCCAGAGGAGATAAGCTCAGATATGTGCTCCAGATTCACTTTGATTCCTCCAACAATGAGGCAGAATACGAGGCCCTTTTGTATGGGTTGCGCATGGCCAGTTCACTCGGCGTCCGTCGCCTTATGGTTTATGGCGACTCAGATTTGGTGGTCAACCAAGTGATGAAGGAGTGGGACGTTAGAAGCCCAGCCATGACTGGATACTGCAATGCAGTAAGGAAGCTGGAAAAGAAGTTTGAGGGGTTAGAGCTCCATCATATACCCCGACTGAAAAATCAAGCGACTGATGATTTGGCAAAGATAGGTTCCAAGAGAGAAGCCATTCCCAGTGGTGTGTTCTTAGAGCATATCCATACTCCATCAGTCAAAGAAGATCCTTTCACCGTAGAAGCTCCGCAGCCCAAGAGTGCCACAGATCCGACTGAGGTTGAGGTCCCAGCAGTGGTCGACTTGGTCATGGAGGTTTTAGTGATCACTCCTGACTGGACAGTTCCATACATCGCGTATATCCTGAGAAAAGAGCTCCCGGAGGACGAGGAAGAGGCTCGACAGATCATCCGTCGATCCAAGGCCTTTACTGTGATCAAAGGACAGTTGTACAGAGAGAGCGCGACTGGAGTTGGTCAGAAGTGCATAACGCCAGAAGAAGGTCGAATAATCCTTGATGACATCCACTCGGGGACCTGTGGCCATCATGCGTCCTCTCGGACCATTGTGGCCAAAGCATACCGAGCCGGATTTTATTGGCCAAGGGCGAATGAAATGGCAAAGAAAATAGTCGACAAGTGCGAAGGATGCCAATTTTACTCCAACATGTCACACAAGCCTGCATCAGCTCTGAAGACCATTCCACTCGTCTGGCCCTTCGCAGCATGGGGATTGGATATGGTTGTCCCTTTGAGAACAGGACGAAGCGGTTTCACACATGTATTGGTAGCAATCGACAAGTTCACCAAATGGATTGAGGCTAAGCCCATCAAGAACCATGACGCTGGTACTGCCGTCAGCTTCATTAGAGAACTGATATTCAGATATGGAGTCCCACACATCATCATCCCTGACAATGGATCAAACTTCGACTCGGAGGAATTCAGAGCGTTCTGCACATATCAAGGCACATGAGTCGACTACGCTTCAGTCGCCCATCCCCAGTCGAATGGACAAGCGGAGCGGGCTAACGGCTTGATCCTCAAAGGGTTGAAACCCCGACCGATGCGTGACCTTAAGCATGTGGCCGGAGCATATGGGTCGATGAACTCCCCTCAGTGCTGTGGGGTCTAAGGACCACGCCTAACCGGTCGACTGGAAGAACTCCATTCTTCTTGGTCTATGGAGCCGAGGCGGTCTTACCAAGTGATCTACTCCACAACGCTCCTCGAGTTGAGCTCTACTCCAAAGCTGAAGCAGAACAAGCGCGGCAGGATGCAGTCGACCTCCTAGAAGAAGAAAGGGAGATGGCTCTGATCCGATCGACCATCTACGAACAAGACTTGCGTCGCTTCCACGCCAAAAACGTGAAGAGTCGAGCCTTCCAGGAAGGAGATTTGGTTCTCCGAGTGGATCAGCAGAAACCACACAAGCTTGCTCCTTCTTGGGAAGGACCCTTCATCGTTACCAAGGTTCTCCACAACAGAGCGTACCGTCTCTACAACGTCGAGCACAAAATTGACGAGCCCCGAGCTTGGAACGCGGAGCTACTCCGCCCATTTTACACTTAAGTTTTCACTCGGATGAGTTGTAATAAAAGTACTTCTGTAGTTCATGTTTTGCAAGATAATAGTGTCATAATTTCCCCAATGATTTTTTTCACTTTTATTTGTTCAGTAAAATTTCCCCCTCAGTGGGTGGCTTAGCTGCGAATCCGTTTCGCCTAAGTTTGTAAAAAAAATCCTTACCGAGTGGCGAGTCAGCCTCCCACTCGGGGGCTTAGCTGCAGATCCGTTTCGCCTAAGTTTCAATAAAATCCTTACCGAGTGGCGAGCCAGCCTCCCACTCGGGGGCTTAGCTGCGGATCCGTTTCGCCTAAGTTTCAATAAAATCCTTACCGAGTGGCGAGCCAGCCTCCCACTCGGGGGCTTAGCTGCGGATCCGTTTTGCCTAAGTTTTAATAAAATCCTACCGAGTGGTGAGCCAGCCTCCCACTCGGGGGCTTAGCTGCAGTCCAAGTACTCGCCTAAGTTTCAATAAAATCCTACCGAGTGGTGAGCCAGACTCCCACTCGGGGGCTTAGCTGCAGTCCAAGTACTCGCCTAAGTTTCAATAAAATCCTACCGAGTGGTGAGTCAGACTCCCACTCGGGGGCTTAGCTGCAGTCCAAGTACTCGCCTAAGTTCAAATTCAATGTGCGCTCCGCAAGGAAGACGAGGTGCAGGTCGACTGCGACCCTCTCCTCCGAGCTACACCACAAGTACAACGTGTGGTCGCAAGGAGGATGAGGTGCAGGTCGATTGCGACCCTCTCCTCCGAGCTACGCCACAAGTACAACGTGCGGTCGCAAGGAGGACGAGGTACAGGTCGACTGCTACCCTCTCCTCCGAGCTACGCCACAAGTACAACGTGCGGTCGCAAGGAGGACGAGGTGCAGGTCGGCTGCGACCCTCTTCTCCGAGCTACGCCACAAGAACAACGTGCGGTCGCAAGGAGGACGAGGTGCAGGTCGACTGCTACCCTCTCCTTCGAGCTACGCCACAAGTACAACGTGAAAATCCTACCGAGTGGAGAGCAGACCTCCCACTCGGAGGCTTAGCTGCAGCCCAGTGCTCGCCTAAGTTATAAAAATCCTACCGAGTGGAGAGCAGACCTCCCACTCGGAGGTTAGCTGCAGCCCAGTGCTCGCCTAACTTATAAAAATCCTACCGAGTGGAGAGCAGACCTCCCACTCGGGGGCTTAGCTGCAGCCGAGTGCTCGCCTAAGTTTTGAAAATCCTACCGAGTGGAGAGCAGACCTCCCACTCGGGGGCTTAGCTGCAGCCCAGTGCTCGCCTAAGTTATAAAAATCGTACCGAGTGGAGAGCAGACCTCCCACTCGGAGGCTTAGCTGCAGCCCAGTGCTCGCCTAAGTTATAAAAATCCTACCGAATGGAGAGCAGACCTCCCACTCGGGGGCTTAGCTGCAGCCCAGTGCTCGCCTAAGTTTTGAAAATCCTACCGAGTGGAGAGCAGACCTCCCACTCAGAGGCTTAGCTGCAGCCCAATGCCTGCCTAAGTGAATTGGGGAACAAGTCGATTGCAATAAGCACCTCGCTTTAACCTGCAAAAGATCTCAAACCAAATGCAAGCATATTCAAACGTCGAATCCAAGTTCGGATAGATACCTAACGGAACCAAAAGTGCTCAGGCGCTAGGCCTGTTAAGGTTTGTCGGTTACAAAATCACTCGGCATACCGAGGCAAATTTAAAGTGTCGAGCTCAAGAAGTTTTTTACCCCTCCCGTGGAGGGCTGGAAGGTGCGACAAACTCGTCGAGGTCGATTCCATCAGCAATCCGAGTGGCAGCGGCGATGAAGGTATCCATGAAGGACCGGAAATCGTGCTTCTTGGTGTTAGCCACCCGAAGAGCCGCCAACTTGTCTTCTCATGCATCCTTGCAATGGACTCGGGCCAAAGATAGAGCAACGTCTGCACCACACCTGGCAGAAGACTTCTTCCACTCCTGCACTCGACTTGGGACTGTGTTCAGTCGAGTCATCAGAGACTCGAGGTCATTCTGGAGCGTCTCTTTGGGCCAGAGCGTAGCGTCGATGCGGGAAGTGGCGACCTTCAGCCTTGCGAGATAATCAACAAAGGCAGCAACACAAGATTCGAGCCGGAGCACGTTCATGGCGACTTCGTCATTCACGGGAGAGTTGATGGGGTCCAGGTTTGGCTCCAGTCGACCAGTCTCCTCTTCAAAGTTCTGGCAGAATTCTGCAAGCACAACCACCGAGTCAAGATAACAGTCGAATGGAAAGATCACAGTTAAAATACCCGTTTGGTGCAAAAGTTTACCTTCGAGCATGAGGAATAGCTTCTTGGCGAGTCCCCCCAGATAAGCCTCCAGATCTTTCTTCTTCCCCACCAATTCACTGGCCTTGTCACTCAGGGCAATCTTATCGCTTTTTAGTCGACTGACCTCTTTGTTGGCGGCATCAATGGCAGCTTTCAGATTGGTGTTTTCTTATTCAAGCTTGGTGACCGAAGCCAACTTCTCGTCTGCTAGCTTGGTCTTCTCTAAAGCTATTTTCTGCATCGCAGCCAACTCAAGGTCTTTCTTCTTCTGGGCCTCCTTCACTTTGCCTGCAAAGTTACAGCAAGGTCAGACTTTGAAACAAATGAGGGGCAAAGGCAGTCGTCGAAGCCTCACCAAACATACCTTTGGCTTCCTCCTTCGCCTTCGATAAATTCTCCTGGGCCAGCTTCAGATCAAGCTCGAGCTGGATGTGTTTGTTCTCCAACTCAGTGTAACGAGCCGCGAGGTCGCAAGATTTCTACGAAGAACCAATCGACAAAATGTCAAAGACAATTCACTTCCGAGTGACTAAGGAAAAATCATACGTTTCTAAGACTACGGTCGAATACAAATATTCGACCATAGTCTCGGGGACTACACCCAGTGGGTGCACTCAGCGTGCCCCCACTAGTTCTATCAAGTCAAGAGTCGACCAGTCGACCAACAAAAAAAAACAGATAGGAGATGCTCTTCAGACTGTAGTCCACTGCCAGCAGTCGACCACAGTCTCGGGGACTACACCCAGTGGGTGCACTCAGCGTGCCCCCACTGGTTTGGGAAATCCATTTGACCTAGTCGAATGAAGGAAAAACTTAACTTATAAAGCCTATGGTCGACTGCCAGCAGTCCACCATAGCCTCGGGGACTACACCCAGTGGGTGCGCTCAGCGTGCCCCCACTAACCCGGAATTCCAATCGACACACCCAGTGGGTGTAGGACAATTACTACGGATTCCAGAAAGAAGAATTTTCAGATATCATATCCTAACAGAACAGGCGATGACCGACTGACCTGAACGTTACTTTGAAGAGCGGAACTGGTGTCATAGGCTGCCTGGCTGGCTTCTCGGATGGCCTTCACTTGCTCCATCATGACTCCCGCCTGGCGTATCGCTTCTTTTGCAGCACTGGCTTGATCCTCTGGGACGTAGTGGGTCGAGAAAAGTGAAGGCTGTGCAGCACTCGACGATGTGGGGTGAGCACTCGTCAACGGCACCGCAAAAGATACGGTGGGCCGAGTGGTGTTCTCTCCCTCCGCGACCAATGTCTCGGGCGTCGGCACGTTCTGAGTCGCCTTGCCAGCAGACGTTTTCCTGCTCCTCCTTTGCTTTAGTGGTTCCTCATCATCGTCGTCAGGAAGGGTAATAACGACATTAGACGGAGCTACAGAAAAGAATCAAAAATTAGAGATAAAAAGTCAATCGACTGAAGACAGAACGATGAAAGTCGTACCAGGTTTTGAAGTGGCAGCGTCTTCCATCTCATGATCGTCAGTCCTGGCCGAGGTATCAGAAGTAGCAGCACTGCAGTTCCAGAAGTCAGTCGGATAATTCATAAGTCGACCAAGAATAAGTTCATGGGGAACAGAAAAACTCAAGTAGCATCATTACCCTGAGATAGTGGGGATCGCCATCTTCATCTCCGGCAAGACCTTGGCCGGCTTCGATGGTGCCACCTTGGATTGCTTCGGAGCTTTCTCGGTCGGCGCCAGAGAAGTGGTTCGAGGGCGCTTGGTCGACCGAACGACAGTTGCGACCCCTTACCACGATCGGTTGCAGGGTCATGGACGAGCTTCGAGCGTCTTTCCGAGCGAGGCGGTGCAAATTCCTCCTCCTCCTCCTCTTCTTCCTCCCCATCAGAGTCGTCATCTTCATCATCATCAGCGGCATCCGAGTCCCACTCCTCCTGGCTTTCGCCCCCACTTCCTTCCTCCTCTTCAGTCGGCGTCTGTGCTCCATTGGGCATCGAGTATAGTTCGGTGGTGGCCTGACAGACAGCAAAATAAAGATCAATCTACCAATTTGCAGCGAAAGCAGAATAAGTATGGCAAGATTACAATTGAGGATAAAGTGGGCATACCTTGTCTGGAGTGCAAGAATGGTCGAGTGGCGGAATCCTCCTGGCTCCTCGAGGGTTATCTTTATTCCCTGTGATCGCCGCCATTCACCTCTCCAGTGTGGCGTCGTCGACTGCTTCTGGATGGACCCGAGTTTCATCCTCGGTTCCACAATACAGCCACATACAATGGCCTCGGTACTGAAGTGGTTGGATGCGCCGCCTAAGGAAGACCTCCAGAAGGTCCATACCCGTCACTCCTTCCCGAACTAGCTGGACTACACGCTCCATCAACATCTTCACTTGGGCTTTCTCCTTAGGGAGCACCTTCAGAGAAGAGGGCTTGTTCGCTCGGTCCATGGAGAATGGAGGGAGACCAGTCGACTGCCCCGGCGTCAACTCGTCTTGACAGTAGAACCAAGTCGACTGCCACCCTCTAACCGACTCAGGAAGAGTCATGGCCGGAAAAGTACTCTTGCTCCTCATTTGAATCCCAAGACCCCCGCACATCTGAATAACCTTAGTCCTATCGTCATCTGGATTTGCCTTTTTTACTGTCTGTGAGCGACAAGTGAATATGTGCTTAAACAGACCCCAGTGCGGTCGGCAGCCCAGGAAGTTCTCGCACATGGACACGAAGGCAGCAAGGTAGGCGATGGAATTTGGATTGAAATGGTGGAGTTGCGCCCCAAAGAAATTCAATAAACCACGGAAGAAAACACTCAGAGGCAGGGAGAACCCACGGTCGACGTGGGTAGCCAGAAGAACACACTCACCCTCCTGCGGCTGTGGTTGCCACTCGTTCCCCGGGAGCCTCGCTGCCCCGTGGGGGATCAAACCCTCGTTGGCCATCTCGGTGAGATCCCTCTCGGTGATGGTCGAGCGGATCCAATTCCCTTGAACCCAACCGTGCGGCGGGCGGGACCTTGACGAGGATCCGCCCCGACTGGTCGCTCTCCCTTTCGCCTTCCCCGTCGCCGTCGCCTTCTTCGCGCGCTCCAGAGCCGCCGTCTTCTCCTTCACCATTGTTGCCGGTGAAGCGTACGAGGAGTGGTTGGGCGGAGGCGAGAGCAGGCGCTGTGGGCGGAGGCGGATAGGACAAAAGGAGAAGTGGGGAGGTACTGTTCAAAAACCCTCGCCGGACGCATTTTATAAGGGCGCTTCCGAGTGGATGACAAGTGGGCCCAGGCAATCCAATCACAACCCGAAACAGTCGTGCGTATGCGATACGTGGCGAAAAAGACGGCGCGAGAATCGAGGCATCTATGCCCTATCCCATCCGAGCGCCGCGGTCCGCCCCGCTTCGCGCGCTTCCCAAAATTCGGATCCCACAAAATCCGCTAACGCAGATCAATCTGTCAGACGAGAGATTTCCTGCGATCCGTCGCTCGGAAATTACTAAGTTCAAAAGTTCACTCGACGAGAGAAAAGAATGGATCAAGGCGACTGAAAGAAAATTTGCTGTTATCAACGAAGAGATTATTGGTCCAAGATGATACATGTCCAGAACACAAAAGCAGGTCGGAAATATTATCAACTCCTTCCTCACTCAAACCTCGATCCATTCGGGGGCTAATGATGAAGTCATGTACCTAGGGTAGGGTCATAGACCTGATCTAAGTGCCCTACCCAAGGACACCCTCAGAAGAAACTGCCTTCCAGTCGACCAAGAGGGACTTCACTCGACGGACTCGAAGGACTCGACCATGAAGACTCACTCGACCACCAGGAGATCAAGAGTCACTCTGCATCCAAACGGTCTGTAATTAAGTAGTCTTTATGGCATTTAGGACACTTTATGTAAGGCGTTACCAGTAACGCCTAGCCTTAATGTACTTTAAACCCTGCATTACTGAGGACCGGAGGGGTCTGGCGGACACTATATAAGCCACCCCCTCCTCAGTGTAAAGGGTTCGCACCCCTGTAATCCATACATTCATAATCCAGTCGACCGCCTCTGGGCTCCGAGACGTAGGGCTGTTACTTCCTCCGAGAAGGGTCTGAACTCGTACATCCCTTGTGTTTACAACTGCTCCATAGCTAGGATCTTGCCTCTCCATACCTACCCCCTATTCTACTGTCAGACTTAGAACCACGACATTTGCCACTTTCGATATGAGGCTTCGCAAAAAATGCCATCTAGCTCGCGTGCACTTTGATTAACATGCCATTTTTTCTTTTTCTATTGCTTTTGTTTTTCTTTTCCATTTTCTGGCACCTGAAAGGGCCAAAGTATCCCTGATGCTCTCTACTGCTATTTACACGTATTTGGATTTTGGAATCAGAACAGAGCGCTTGAAGCGGACGAGTGAGTGCATGCTGCCCGCCAAAAATATCGTGCTAGCCGCATCCCTGATCGCCTGGACGTCTTGCTTCAATCATTGGATGCCGTCCATTTCCTGTCTTTCAATAGGCTACAGTTGGTAGTCTTTCATGGTTATTCAGTGCCCTGTAATCGGTGCCCTACATGGTTATTCATTTCTCGTATTGTCGCTCAGTTGAACCTGACAGTGAAACTAGCCTACTATAGTATTTTTTATGTAATTGCGAAATTGGAATCCAAGATCAAGTCGAAGATTAAAGAAAGAGACATCACTTACAGGCTGCTTGCATTTTCCATCTTCACAACTTGCGCACGCATCCGTCTCCTCCGACAGCTGCTGCTGCCAACGCGCGAAGGGGAGGGCGAGCTACGCTGGCATAATGCTGCTCTTGAAAAAACACAGGATGAATGTACTAGGAGTAGCTAAGTGTCCGAGAGCTGCAACAGGTGATGCCGCAACTGTTGGCATTTGTGCCAAACTGATGGTAAAAGATGAGAAGCGTCCAAGCCATCGATCTGGAAGGAAACAGAGGGAGCTAGTGTAGTGTTGTTGCATCCAAGTTCTTCTGTTTTTTGTTTTTTTAGAAAAGGAGGATGACCCCGGCCTCAGCATCTGGGCGATGCATACCGCCACTTTATTAATTATTCTCATAAGACCTTACAAAGCCATACAACAGTAGGACTAAAGCCACCGTGTAAGCAACAACTGTCGCTACACCTATCTAATTAATGAAGGGGCGCAGATAGTCTGAGCCTAATATCAAACAGACATCGCAGCCAAACCTAAACATCTAAGACCTGAGGTCCCAACCAGGCCGCCTGCCGGGTATGGGGCACCTACCAGTCCGGCGCACTCCTCAACCAGGACGCCTGCAGGGTATGAGGCCGCCGCAGCCACCTGCCACCAATCCATCTTCAGAATTATACTATTGCATGTACCGTGTCAGGTCTCTCTGTCATCGACGCCACCACGACGCCCGACAGCGTTGTCCTCCTGCGCGAGTCCATCCTCCCACAGCGAACTCCGAATCTGCACTGCGCCACGCCATCAAGATCCGTCGCCATCAGTGTGTAGGATGAAGCACCGCTCCACCAAAGAATCCGTCCTCTAGTCCATCGATCACGTGTGTACCTCCAAGAATGACGCCCCTAAGGGAGGAACGACACCAGAGCGCCGCCGTCATCCGATCATCCAATCTAGGGTTTTCCCCAGAGGTAGCAGAGAGTGGCCTTGAACTTCTCCACAACGATGCCTTCAAAAAGGGAACGACACAGATAGCGCCGCCACCGCCGGCCTTAGCAGAGACGAAGGCAAGTTTTCACCCAGATCAGTTCGAAGGGATCCAACTCTCGTGCACGGGCCGCCGTCACCACCAGCACCGCCAGGCAGAACCCTGGAGCACCGGCAGATCAGCGAGCCGCCGGCACCACCGCATCCAGATCGTCGGCCACGCCGGGCCGCCGCCATCCCCCGCGTCAGAGACGGAGCCGCGGACCGTGCACAGGGACCACCGCCGCCTGCACACGCCGGAGCGCCGCCGAGAGCCCAGCGCCCGCCACCGCTTGCCGAGGGCCTCCGTCGCACGCCCCGAGCGGACTCTCACGCACACCAGGGGAAACTGCCGTCACCCCCAAGCCCGCGCCGGCGCGCCCCGCCTCCAGCGCGCCGCCAACCACCGCCGTGATCCGCCCGCGCCAGATCCAGCGAGCCGTGGGAGAAGAGATCCCGCCGCCGCCGACGCCGACCGGGCTTTGCCCGGCGGCACGCCCCAGCGGCGGCGAGGAGGAGAGGTCGGGGGAGGGGCGAGGACGCGGCGGCGCTAGCCCCCCCCCCCCCCCCCTCCGGCCGCCGCGCAGGGGCGACACCTTAAAAATGGGGGAGATTTTCGCTTCCCCGGCCTCTTTAGTATGAGTACCAAGATAAACATGGTCCTCAGAATTTTTTTAATGAGTATCAAGATATTTCTTGATGAGTGGTTCCACCACACATCAAGCTTGATCCTCAATAAACGGGGGAAAACCTCTATGCATCACCTGTCAATTTTGGGAATTGAACTCGGGTCGTTAGGCTGCACAACCGCATGCCCAATCACTGAGCCAAGGCTCTCTTTGCAACAAGTTCTTATGTAGGTAGATCTTTTGTAATTGGTGGCTACTTTTTTTAATAATTGATGGCTACTTTTATTTTTTGAGATAATTGGTGGCTACTTTTGTCGAACCTTGTTGCTGATATTTGATTTGTATGTATGTACTGCTTACTCTCTTCGTTTTAAAATTTAGTGCTTCCTCTATTCCCATGCTTCAACTTTGACCATAAATTAAACCAACGAAATCGATTGCGGCAGGAGTAAAAATTATACTAGCGAATTCGTATTCAAAAGAAGTTTTCAATTATATAATTTTTTCTTCCGCCGCAGTCGGTCTCGTTGGTTAAATTTATGGTCAAAGTTGAACCTCGGGAAGCGCGGGCGCACTATATTTTGGAATGGAGGGAGTATGTATTTTGTGTGTAGAAAGTATGTCTGTCGTGCCAGTGATTTAACACTATAAATTATTATGCTCAGTCTAGTCTTTATGATTGAAACTTGAGAGCACAATCAAAATTTTGGAAGATATAATGTCGCCAGTTTTGGAGTCTGCTTTACGACAACTGCTGGTTGGCTCCTGAACTGGATGGCACCTTTAAGGCTTTAATGTTACTATATTCTCTATAACGTTGTCAAGTATATTTCCAGTAGATTGTCGAATGCCTTATTCTCTCGGCCAACACAATACCATCAGCAATCTATGCGGATATGTACTCTTAAATTTGAAATTTGAAACACCAATAACGTGGACATATGCCTCATGCCACCCTACACCAAAAAGGGAGCCAAGCTAAATTGTGTGTACAAATTACACTTCAACAAATGGTCATGGCAGCAGGGGATATGTGACGGTATGAAAGTTATTCTAGACATTCACACGTGGTACCAACTTGTAGGAAGTGCGCTCATTTTCTACATTGCTTGCTTATAATTTTTTTGCCTAGAAGGCTGTCAGAAAATCTGTGCAAAAGCCATAATAACTAGGAGTAACAATTAGAGGACAAGGGAGTTTCTATCCGACACCTAGTATCAACCGAGTCCATAAAAGTTCAATGATCATGTTTTCCGAATCTTAGGATATCATTAAGTGTAACGATAGTCCTAAAACAACATTGAGAATATGATGTTAGAAAAACGTTCATATTGAATTGACCCAAACTAGTATGTTATACTTTGAGATAATATCGTCTGAAATCAATGGTTATAACACGGAGTGTTAACATGTGTTTTAGTTCCTCATATCATGAGAGTTTCGTAGTCACTTCCTACCATATGGTGGACTTTGGGGTTGCTCAAATGTCATCTGTAACACGGTGATCATAAAGACAACTTATAGGTCCGTCGGAAAATTTGACAAGGGACTAGATAGCTCAAGAGTAGGATTTTTTCCTCCAATGATGGAGAGATATTCTTAGGGCCCTCTCGGTGTGACGACATCCATCATCATCTGGCGAGACACATATGAAAAATCGAGATCTACTGACATAACGTAAGGTCTTCCAAAAGTGGAACAAATCTTTGAAGCGCGTTCAATTGATTCTTTATCCCCGAATCTCGAAAGGAGAATTGAGGATTGGAATGAGCGTATACCAAGAATTCTTGGGGTCCCTTGGGGATTCTTGATTGGAGCTGAGCTCACCATAGCCCAAAGTTGTATCTCTTTGGTTAATAAAATCCAAATGGTAAATGTCTTGTAAACCGGGATTCCGAGACTGATCGGGTCTTCTTGGGAGAAGGAATATCCTTCGTTGATCGCGAGAGCTTATCATGGGCTAAGTTGGGACACCCCTGCAGGGTATTAACTTTCGAGAGCCGTGCCCACGGTTATGTGGCAGATGGGAATTTGTTAATGTCCGGTTATAGATAACTTGACACCAGATACGAATTAAAACGCATCAACCGCGTGTGTAGCCGTGATGGTCTCTTTTCGGCGGAGTCCGGGAAGTGAACACGGTTTCGGGTTATGTTTGACGTAAGTAGGAGTTCAGGATCACCTCTTGATCATTGATAGCTTCACGACCGTTCCGTTTGCTCTCTTCTCGCTCTTATTTGCGTATGTTAGCCACATTATATGCTTAGTCGCTGCTGCAATCTCACCACTTTACCCCTTCCTTTCCCATTAAGCTTTGCTAGTATTGATACCCATGGTAATGGGATTGCTGAGTCCTCGTGGCTCACAGACTACTACAACAACAGTTGCATGTGCAGGTTATGCGATGATCATGACGCGAGAGCGATGTTACTTGTTTTGGAGTTCTTCTTCTTCGATCGGGGGATAGGTTCCAGGTCGGCAGCCTGGGCTAGCAGGGTGGATGTCGTATGAGTTTCTGTTTGTGTTTCATCTGTAGTCGGATGGTGCTCTTATGTATTGTGATGTTGTATTCGTGTGGCATTGTTTGCCTCTTGTATGTATCCCCATCTATTATGTAATGTTGATGTAATGATATCCACCTTGCAAAAGCGTATCAATATGCGGTTCTATCCTTGGTGGGACCTTCGAGTCTCTTTAAGATAGTATCGCATATTGGGCGTGACAAGTTGGTATCATAGCCTCGACCGACCTTAGGAGCCCCCCTTGTTTGATCGAGTAGCTTGGCCGTTGTCGAGTCTAGAAGAAAACTGTTTTCGGAGTCTAGTTATATCGAAGAGTAGGACTTCTTTTACTCCTCAGCCCCTTCGTCGCTCTGGTAAGGAATTTTGACGTAGGTGTTTTGAACCACTCCTCTTCCTGTTCAAATTTTTCTTTAGGATCACGCGGTTAGTCTTTCGTGCGTTGTCCATCCTTTTTCATCCGGTGCATTTCTCGTCAAGTTGACTCGAGCCTCTTCATCTTTGCCAAGTTCAATCCTCAGTTGCTTTCTTTTCCCACCCGCCCACCCTTTTCCTTCTCAGAGCCGGAGTCCCTAATCGAGTATCCATCCTACTCATGCGAAATCTTTGCTTTCTTTCCTCAATGATTTCAACCGGTGTTTTCTCTTCAAGTTATTCGTCGGTTCCCCTTCCAAGTTGCCTTTGTTTTTCCCGCCCTCCCACCCCTTCTTCTTCCCGGAGCCTGAGTCTCTTTCGAGCATCAATTTCATTCGTACGGAGCCTCTCCAGTCTTCCCTCAATCATTTCAACCGGTGAATTCTCTTTTGTTTGACATTCTTCATCTCTTTTTCTTTTCCGGTGGACTCAATTCAAGTTTTTGTTCGGGTTGGTCATATTCTTTTCCTTGGATCAAGTGTTATCCTTGCTCATTTGCCTCTCGCCATTCAATAATTCCGGAGTTCGGAAGACATCTCAGGAGATTCGTCTGTGTTCTAATTAACTCAAGGTTGTCACCTCATTCAAATATTTAATCATTCCGATGCATCATCTACCTCTTTAACAACCCTTTCCAACGGTGTTATCTCTCCAGTGGGCCCTAACCCACAAGGTTTTTCCTAGGATCTTACCTGACTCTTCTGATTCCCTTGGAGTTATTCTCAATTCTTTTCAAGTGTGATGTAAGAATGAATTTCATCAGTCATATGCCTTCTCCAAGTTTGCTTTCAAATTCTTTTCATTGTTGGCTCAACCTTTTCGGTATTCATTCTCCCAGAGCATCTTAACAAATTTTGGTGGTGTTTCTCGTCGTCATTTGAAGACATAAGAAGAGTTTTTCCTCTAAATCTTATCCGTTCTATCGAAGTTTCGTGGTTCTAGCTTCATGTTATCCTCTCAAATTATTCCATTTGTCAGATATTCCTTTTCTTACCCATCTGGAGTATGTCAGAAGTTGTTTTCCCGTTTCTTTTCACCGAAGGCCATCGTTCCAGAAGAATTTTTTGCCCTCACATTTCAGCTACCGTTATCCAATTATCCCGGTGCTTCGTTCAAGTGTTCTTTAATCAGCTCATGATCTCTTTGTTCTTTTGCATCTAAATCCCCTCTAGCATATTGGTTCTTCTAATTCTTCCCGGTGATTCAGTCTCTTTCGTCAGTCATTTTCTAATTCTTATGGTGGTTCGTTCAAGATTCTTTTTCCTTGATTATCATTTTAATTCATTCGTTCTTTTCAATCCTACCGGTGGTTCATGAAGACCTTCCTCAAGGTTGCGCCTTATTCCCCTCAATCCTTTTCAAACGAGAATAAGTACCATGCAAAAAATCCGTTGCTTGTCATCAATTTAATTTGGTGAGGATAGCATAACGTAATTCTTATTCTTATTTCATCATCGTCAAGTAATCCCTTCCTTCGGAGTTTGTTCTTGGGGAATAAATTCTAGTTCCAAGTGTTTTTCATCTTTTCTTTTCCGGAGTTCAAATTTCCTCGGCCATTTCGTCAGAAACTCCATCTAAATCATCGCAAGGCTCATCTTATTCTTTCATCCTTCATTCTATCTCATCATCCTTTTTGTAACCGGAGTTCTTCATGGTGGTTCTTCATGATTTAATTCATTATTCAAGAGTTCATCAAGATTCTTGTTGGTGGAGTTCAAGTATCCTTTCTTCTCGCATCTCGAAGTGCAATTAATTCTCCGTATTCTTTTGGAAGTGGAGTTTTGCTTTTCTTCGGTCTTCTCAGATATTCAAGCTTTTGCTTGTGGCACAGTTTCACCTCAAATTTTGAGAGGACTTTCCATAAGTCCACAACAAACTTATTTTTCTGTTGTTGATTTTCTCGGCAACCCCGTTAAATCTTTCCTTCTAAGGAGGCTATCTAATTCATTCGTGGTGGAAGTTGTTGTTCTCTTATCCGTTCTTTTCATTCCACTATTTTAATTCTACCGGAGGCATTATGTTGTTCATCTCATCAAGGTCATCCCATCTTGCGAAGTTCATGTTCTATTCCTTCCTTTTTCAGCCGGAGTGCTACCGAAATTCCTTCTTTGTTATTCTTTTTCTATCTTGTTCTAAACGGAGTGCTTTCAGAGTCTATCTTCCTCGTTGAGCTTTTGGTTCCCGTCGTAATAGTCGTTCCTCTTTCCTACTAAGTGCTCTCAACTTTGTTCATTTTCCCTCTTGCGTTCTTGCTTCACCTCATCCCTTTCCCTTCCGTCTCGGTCCTAAGATCTCGGGACGAGATCTCTTGTTAGTGGAGGAGTGTTGTAACGCCCCGGATTCAATGCGCTAGGTGTCCGCCAGTTATTCGCCGTCGTTGCCATGTCATTTTCTTCCGTGTTGCACTTTGCCATGTCATCATTTGCATTTCATATCATGTCGTCATGTGCATCGCATTTGCATACATGTTTGTCTCAGGCATCTGAGCATTTTCCCCGTTGTCCGTTTTGCAATCCGGCACTCCTATGTCCTCCGGCGTCCCCCTTTTGTCTCTTGTTGTGAGCGGGTGTTAAACATTCTCGGAATGGACCGTGATTTGCCAAGCGGCCTTGGTACACCACCGGTAGACCGTCTGTCAAGTTTCGTGCCATTTGGAGTCCGTTTGATACTCCAACGGTTAACCGGGGTACAGTAAAAGCCTCTTTTGTTGCAGCCCAACACCCCTTCATAACAGCCCATGAGCCCATCCAAACCCCCTCCATGCTCTCGGTCGCTTGATCACGATCGTGTGGGTAAAAACCGCACTCCATTTGGAGTCTCCTAGCTCCCTCTACCTATATATAGGCCCTCTCCCCCGAAATTCGCGGATCAAATCAACCCTAACCCTAGCCTTCTTCTTCCTCCGCGCGCCAGACGCGTCCGTGCTGCACCGGACACGTCCGCCGCCGCCTCCCTCAGCCACCCACAACGCGCCACGTCGCCTCCCGGGCTTCCTCGCCACCGGGGCCCGCCGAGCCCGTAGCGGGCCCGCGCAGGCCCGTTCGTCCGCGCCGCCAGCCCGCGCGAGCCCTCGCGCCGCCGCCGCCGAAGCCCGTCCGCCGCCGCCCGGGTTCCCGCCGCCGCCTCCGTCCCGCGCCGGCCGGCGACTTCGCCGCCCGCTCGCCGGCCTCCCTCCGCCACGCCCGAGGCCCTCCCGGCCCGCGCCCTGCGCCGTCGCGCGCCGAGCCCCGGGCTCCGCCCCGCGCCTCCGCCGCCGTCCTCTTGCCCCCGCCGCCAAGGCGCCTCCCCGCCGCCCGCCTTCGCCGGCCGTCTGCGACGTCCCGTGCCCGACCCAGCGCCGCCGGCTCCCTCCGCCGGTCGCCCCGCGCCGCCCGTCTCCTCCAGTCCCGGTCACCTCTCCGGCCCCGCCGGCGTCCGTCGCCCGCCGCCCTCCGTCGCCGGCGATCGCCACCTGCGCGCCACCCTCGCCGGAGGTCCAGCCGGCCCGATCCACGAGGGTGGATCAGATCCACCAGGCCACCGTCCAAACGCGTGTCCCCGCCCCGGATCTCTCCGTCCCGGAACGGCTCCGTCCCGATTTCGCGGGGTGAGAATTTTTCAAGTCCCAGCTTTCATACATCATGTGTGCATATTGTGGTGTATGTATCTTTGTGCCTAGTGTTCCAAATTGAGTGTATGATATATCAAATTGTTTACCTGGATGTGCTCTACATTTTGTTCCATTGGGTCATGTTCATTTTAGATCATCTTGATGCCCTAATCATCGTTGCAAGAGTGCTATATGATGTTAACCTGCTGAAACTATTATAACTTGCTGTTTTGTCTTTTTCATTGCATTTTGTGTGTGCATCTTATGAGCTTGATGCCTACATGAGTTTTGACCTACATCATGCCATCTTTATAGTGGTGCGATCCATGTATTTTTGTGAGTCTTTTAGTGAGTGCATCGAGCTCGTGAAGTAGGGTACTTGTTGTTGCTGTTTTGCTAGACTGTTTCTGCTATATCATGATGCTATGTAAACCTGCTGCTAGAAGTCATTCTATGCATAATCTGGAGATGTTTGCTAAGAATGTTTTGTTATACATGTCATGCTTTATCCATTCATGCCCCTGGTTGCATTTATAGCCTGCTGTAGCTTGTTGTAATCTTGCTCTCAAATTGCTAAATAATGTTGCTGCCAGCCTGTTAACATTAAGTTCAATGTTGCCATGATTGTTGCTAGTGATCCATGCACCCTATGAACTTGTTCTTGCCATGCTTAGATTCTCAAACATGTCTTCTTACTGTTGGTTGCCTTTTCATGCCATGTATTGCTCTGTGGTGAGTGGTTCAATCTCACCAACATGCCTAATTGTTGTTCCTGCCATGTATGAATCTATCATATCACTTGCTATGTTTACATGGGTGCCATCATATTTTATTTGTGCCTTTTTGGCTCATGGTCAGTAAGGGACTTTTGTTATATGCCATTAGTATAATCATGGCATTGCCTTTGTTTGCCATGATAAGTTCCTGTAGCTTGTTGTTTGATAGCTCTAAACATTGCAACCTGATGTTATTTCTGCTAAGCCTGAAACTGTTATTATTTGCAATATTGCCATGTCCTTTTGAGCATGTTATAGTGTTTCTGGAGATAGCTCAGTGTACATGTTTTGTCATGCTTTACACGTAATTCATGCCCATGTCTTTTGTTCTTATGTTGGGGTGCTGTAGCATATTGTTTTGATGCTTGCTAGATGCCTAGTTGCTGTTTTGGACAGCTTGTCCTTTAAACTTGTATAGAGTGTATGTGTTGAACCGTTGCTCCGTTTTGAGTGTGCTCTATATGAAACTTGCTTGGTTTCGCATGAAGTTTCCTATTATCATGTTGCATACTTGTTTTGAGGTGTTTGCTTGATGTTTGCATGCATTTTGCATCAATGCCATGTTTAACTTGTTTTGCTCATATCTTCTAGGCCGTAGCTCCGAACTAAATGAACTTTATATATAACTTGACTAGAATTTCGTGTAGATCATCTTGGTGCATCTTAACTTTCTGTTTAACAATTTGAGCATAAGGTTTATTCAGTTCTGGACCAATTTCTAAATTTGCATATGAGGACTTACCAGAATTGTTATGTGTTGTTTCCGGCCTCATTTAAACTTGCCTTGATGTGTTGCTCTTGTATGCATCATCTCTTGCCATGAGTAGCCTCATCTAGCTTTGTCATGCATCATGAGTGTTTCTGCATCATGTCATGTTTATGTGTGGTGTGTTTACCATGTTGTGTGCTTCTTCTTGATAGTTCCCGTTTCGTTGCGATCGTGAGGATTCGTTCGTCTACGCTTGGTTCGGCTTCATCCATTCGTCTTCTTCATGGACTCGTTCTTCTTCCTTGCGGGATATCAGGCAAGATGACCGCTACCCTGGATCTCACTACTATCATTGCTATGCTAGTTGCTTCGTTCTATCGCTATGCTGCGCTTCCTATCACTTGTTCCTCAAGCCTCCCAAACTACCATGTCAGCCTCTAACCTTTTTCACCCTTCCTAGCAAACCATTGTTTAGCTATGTTACCGCTTTTGCTCAGCCCCTTTTATAGCGTTGTTAGTTGCAGGTGAAGTTAAAGATTGCTCCATGGTGGACAGGATTTTGTTGGGATATCACAATATCTCTTATATTATTAATGCATCTATATGCTTGGTAAAGGGTGGAAGGCTCGGCCTTATGCCTGGTGTTTTGTTCCACTCTTGCCGCCCTAGTTTTCATCATATCGGTATTATATTCCCGGATTTTGCGTCCCTAACGCGGTTGGGTGATTTATGGGACCCCCTTGACAGTTCGCCTTGAATAAAACTCCTCCAGTAAGGCCCAACATTGGTTTTACCATTTGCCTACCACCTATACATTTCCCTTGGGAGTAATTAACCCAAGGGTCATCTTTATTTTAACCCCCCCCCCCCCGGGCCAGTGCTTCTGTAAGTGCTGGTCCGAACCGAGCAGCCTGCGAGGCCCCCTCGGGGAAACTCGAGGTCTGGTTTTACTCGTAGCTTGACTTATCCGGTGTTGCCCTGAGAACGAGATATGTGCAACTCCTATCGGGATTGACGGCGCATCGGGCAGCTTTGCTGGTTTTGTTTTACCATTGTCAAAATGTCTTGTAAACCCGGATTCCGAGACTGATCGGGTCTTCCTGGGAGAAGGAATATCCTTCGTTGATCGCGAGAGCTTATCATGGGCTAAGTTGGGACACCCCTGCAGGGTATTAACTTTTGAGAGTCGTGCCCGCGGTTATGTGGCAGATGGGAATTTGTTAACGTCCGGTTGTAGATAACTTGACACCAGATACGAATTAAAATGCATCAACCGCGTGTGTAGCCGTGATGGTCTCTTTTCGGCGGAGTCCGGGAAGTGAACACGGTTTTGGGTTATGTTTGACGTAAGTAGGAGTTCAGGATCACATCTTGATTATTGATAGCTTCACGACCGTTCCGTTTGCTCTCTTCTCGCTCTTATTTGCGTATGTTAGCCACCTTATATGCTTAGTCGCTGCTGCAACCTCACCACTTTACCCCTTCCTTTCCCTTTAAGCTTTGCTAGTCTTGATACCCACGGTAATGGGATTGTTGAGTCCTCGTGGCTCACAGATTACTACAACAACAGTTGCAGGTGCAGGTTATGCGATGATCATGACGCGAGAGCGATGTTACTTGTTTTGGAGTTCTTCTTCTTTGATCGGAGGATAGGTTCTAGGTCGGCAGCCTGGGCTAGCAGGGTAGATGTCGTATGAGTTTCTGTTTGTGTTTCATCTGTAGTCGAATGGTGCTCTTATGTATTGTGATGTTGTATTCGTGTGGCATTGTTTGCCTCTTGTATGTATCCCCATCTATTATGTAATGTTGATGTAATGATATCCACCTTGCAAAAGCGTATCAATATGCGGTTCTATCCTTGGTGGGACCTTCGAGTCTTTTTAGGATAGTATCGCATATTGGACGTGACAACACGGATGCTGGTACTAAGCAATTACTTGTTGCGTCCGTGTAGGTTTGCTTGAGTTCACTTAGGAAGCTAGGAGTTTTCTTGCATGCCATGGTAATAGAGTTTGTATCAGTTTTGAGTCATGTTTGTGCCGAAGCTGTAACCTGTATAGCTGCACCTATATAAGATGATGCAGCTCACTGTTTGTAGCACCAAAAAACGAGAAAAAGATATAAAGAAGGCAAGAGACGTGCCTTTTGGCACGCTCGGGATTTGCTGACTTGAGGTGGCTAGGTTTGTGCGCATGTGTTCGTGTGAATTTTGATGTGAGAAACCCAACAGACTAAATCATGATCAACTGACGAAATAAGTCGAAATCTTTTACACCGATCATTAATTGTGAGAACTAAGCCATGAAGATGGCATGAATTAGTCTTCATAACATCCCTTACTCTTCAGTCCTTGCATATCTGATGTTGTATATTTTCACAAAATTACATGTGATGCTTATATAAGCTTATGCTTGGATGTTGAAGCAATTGTTCTTTAGGTATCTTCCTTTACATTTTCTTTATAAGATTATTGATCTAGCCGAAATGTCTCACCAGTAGTGTTTGGTTTTCTTGGGACAAAACCTTTGCCTGACAAATGGTAGACATGTGTGTGAAATTCCTTCATCGGTTTTGCAAACATTACTTGCCCAGTATCTTCTGATCAGCAGTTTAGCTTTATTGGTGCTTATATGCTTGCCGGCTGCAGCAACCATCATGCCCCGGAAATTGTTTCTGTGCAATGCTGATTTCTCTTATCGCTCAGTTTAGGAGTACTCAGCTGATTGTTAATGTTCTTCATCAGCTTTTGAATTTCTGTTGTAAGAACTGTTAAGCTTCATGCACTAGTCAACACAACCAAAAGACCGAACTCAAGACCTTAGACCCTGATACCATGTTAAGCTTCATGCAGTAGCCAACACAACTGAAAGTCCAAACTAAACCTAGGTAATCCACACATACACTTCAACAAGAATAGAGTTTTAATTGTGGATATTGTAGCTGAATTTTATTTTTGATTGTTGCACACTTAATATCCATTCTGGCTGACATTTCTGATATGTGAATTGAGAAAAACCTTGGAGAGCTTTGCACATTAACAATTGCTGACCTTATATGGCGTGTAGTAAGATGGGTCCTCCCTGAACATCTGGAATTCTGGAGGGATCTCCATCTCTTATCAGGGGATCCACCAGAAGATCCAGCTCGTTTCGTGGTAGAATCTTTGTTGCGGAAAATAGAGGAGCTTACTAATCTGATCACACGACAGTGCGATGTGCAACCTGTTGGAAGACGCCTTCTGCTTGAGTGAGCAGATTAATGACTGGCTGGCTGGCTCGCCAAGATATGGCAAATGAAAGTCCCCAATCAGGTGAGCATGTTTTATTGGCAGCCTACTTCGAGGACAATTTTTAAGAGGCGGGGTGTGTATCTGGACACTCAATGTGCGGTTTGCTTGTGCTTTGCTTCGACGAGGGTGGCTGCCATATCTTCCTCAGACATAAGATGGTCCGTCGATGTTGGAGCTACCTCAACCTGGAAGATGGCTGTTTTCTCTTTTGAAGTGAAGTACTAGGGAATGAATTAGTTGAAGAAGCATGGAAGCTTTGATCATGAGCCGCAACTGAAGATCTGGGTCCTGCTCTGGGCCTGGTGGAATCACAAGAAACAAGTTGAATGCAGAAGGAAATGGGAAAGGCCCGAATGAGGTTTGCCTGCCATCAGGTATTCAAAATTTTGGAGCCAAAGGAGCATCAATGTAGTGCCTGCAGCAGGGTTTCCCATGCCCGAAATCTCCCAGATGATTTCATCAAGTGGGACTGCGATGGTGCGACAGTGCAGCAAGTTGACGCTTCACTAGATTAAAAATATTTTATTATACTGTTAGCCATTTGTGTGACCAAACAAACCAAGTTCCAAATTAACTGCCTTTGCATGTATAAATGCTTGTCTGTATCCAAAGCACCTGCTTCTATCTGTCAAAATTGCACTGACAGTCCATCAGGGTATAAGACCAACCAAATCAAATTTTCATCGTTCCAAATTCTCACTGCTTTAGGATTGTACTTGCTAATGTATAATCACATGATGAATTTGACGATGTTATTGTTTCCAGTTTAAGCCTATATATGCACTATACTTTTTCCGTGTCATAAGAATATATGCAGGTACAGATCCACATTTCTGTTCTGTAAAATACACTACGTCGCATACCTGTGATGGTCAACAAATTTATAATGTCATTGATTTGGAAATACACCTTAGCCTAAACCCTGATAAACTCTAGGTTGCCATCACGTCCGTGTCTGTTTTAATTTTGTAAAACACACTACATTGCTTACTTGTGATACATCACTCTGAACTTTCATTTCTGCTCAGTCAATATGGCAAGAAAAAGAAAAAGCTCTGTTAGCTGCACCTACAGTTCTGTTAGCTACAACTGTAGTTAACTATTATTTTTAACACTGATACTAGCACCATGTCTAATTTAAAATTATGTTGTTCAATGTGATTTTAGCGCTCAACAAAGACATAGTAACATAGTGCCATTTCAGGAAAGCTTTTGCAGCCAAGCCATATTTATTGTATATAAACATGAAGTAGCAGATATTGTTTCTCTCCGTTGCTGATGCACCACCAACCAACAGACTGTTTATTTTAGCTCTGTAATTTGGCTAGATGCACAATTAAAATGGAGAAGTTGTCACGGCATCTTTGTTTCCCAATGTTGGTACGTTTGGCAGTAGTATTTTGATATGATAACTGTAAGAGCAATTGCCACAGTGAGACTGGTGACGCTGGAAGATGATAATAGGAGATAATGCTGCTCCTGAAAAAACACAGGAAAGATGTGAGTGAGCATAAGGATGTGCTGAAGTATGTATACTTGGAGTGGAAAAGTGTCCGAGAGCTGAATTGCAAACTCAGGCGACGCTGCAGCTGCTGGCATTTGTGTGAAGCTGACAGTAAAAGATGAGAAGCGTCCAAGCCATCGATCTCAGGAAAGAGAGGGTGCTAGTGTAGTGTTGTTGTATCCAAGTTATTTTTCTTCTGAAGGTAGACCTTTTGTAATTGGTGGCAACTTTTTTCTAGATAATTGGTGGGTACTTTATTTTTTGAGATAATTGGTGGCTACTTTATTTTTTGAGATAATTGGTGGCTACTTTTGTCAAACCCTGTAGCTGATATTTGAGTTTTATATCTGTAGTGGGATTATATGTATTTTGTGTGTAGAAAAATGATCGTAGCAGTGCTACTTCTCCTGGAAAATATGTCTGTCGTGTCAGTATCGATTTAACATTATTATTCTGGTCAGTCTAGTCTTTATGATTGAAGCTTCAGAGTACAGGCAAAATTTTGAAGATATAATGCCGGTAGTTTGGTTGTTGACCAGTTTAGAGTCTGCTTTTCGTTATGTTTCATCTTGCAAATTTCTTACTATATACTCCCTCTGTAAAGAAATATAAGAGCATTTAGATCACCAAAGTAGTGATCTAAACACTCTTTAGGGAGGGAGTACTTGCAAATATGCGCTCCTTATGTTGGGATTTTTGTCCCCATGTAGTTTGGAAGTCCTACATCAGTTTTTACTGTGTGTTTTCAGCAACACATGCCACAACTTGTATGCCATGGCCAGCTCGATGAAAGTGGTTAGCTGCAGGGATGTATGGCTCTTCTGTTGAGGTTTGGCTGTAGTCCTTCAGTTATAGCTGAAATTTGTAAGAAAGAGATGTGTCGCTGAAATCCCGAATTGTGTGGCAGAGCCTAAATCGTAGCTGATGAAGATTAGTCATGAGCCGCCGCAATGTCAACTTATTATCAGTCGAAACTTTGCGGAATTTTTGAAAGAATAATCATGGTTGCACGCACCCAGTTTGCAGCAAGCATTGGTGGAGTGTTTTCTCTCCTTTTGTCATTGCTGAATGTAAGTCTTCTGTGTGTCAGTGTTCAATGCAGAATTAGTTTATGTCCTCTTGCTTGATCTGCCTGCCGGTGAGTTTCACCGGCAAAGACACGGCTGGAATCTGTGTACCAAGCTGGTTCAGGAGTTCCGAGAGGGGCAGGCACCTGCACAAGCACATTATATTCTCTATAACGTTGTCAAAAGTTTTATTAAGCACACTATTTCCAGTAGATTTTTCAATACCTTATTCTCTCAGTCAACACAATACCAGTAGTAATAGGCAGGGCTGATGAGTGGCCCAGGACGAAACCTGCAGTAACTGAAGAGCCGGGCAGAGCAGATTGAAGAGTCAGGAAGTAGAGATAATTTGGGGGCTAAACCTTGTGCATCAATCAAGATGCAGATGGCCCTTCATTATTTTTCTCCGCCAATGTGCGTAATTCTCTTGATAAAGTTATTATCAATGCGATGATGCCGAAATCTCCCTTAGCTGAGTGATGTATCTAATCTTGATGATGACAACATTGATTTATACTACATGGTTTTTTTTCGGACTCGAATAGGAAAAACAATTAGCATTGGAGCAATATATGGCCTCTTTAACCCTGTGGGATATCACTAGCTAGGATTACAAAACCACAGAAATCTAGATTTGACAGCACAGGAAAACAATTGATTTGTAGAGAGATTTGGGTGGATGGATGGCAATTTTATTTTAAAATAAAGTGCAAAACCTAGGAATTCATGGATCCAGATCCTCCAAAAAAAACATGTAAATTTATTTGAACTGAGCCCTATGAAGAAGTGAACAAGAATCATATTCAAGTGAAAAAAACTAAAAAAAAAATCATACAAAATTGCTATGGGTCGAGCCTCAGAATAAGGAAAAAAAAAAGAGATCGTCTTCGATATAATCACTGGACTAATTTATAATCGACTCAAACTCCTCAATATACAGTTCCTCGAACGAGTTTAATCCAAGACGTGAACTTTCACAACTAGTACTAACAATATAGTAGAAACGATATATAGGCCATGTAGACGACGACGACGACGACGGTGATGATCTAGTGCGACTCGACGGACGTCGGCCTGTTGGTGGTCGAGCCGTGGTCCTTGGCGCCTCTGCCGAAGAAGGGGACGGGCTCGGTGAACATGGAGCTGACCTTGTTCTTGAGGCACTCCCAGTGCTCGCTCGCCTGCGCCTCCGTGAACTGCTTGTACTGGTCCTTGGCCCGCTCCATGAGCGACACGCCCTCCCCCACCGTCCACTTGAAGCACGGCGCCGGCGCCTGCGCCTCCTTCTCCGGCGCCGCCGCTCCCGCTGCTGCCCCCTGGTTCTCCATCAAGCTCGAAAAGCTGATCGAGATTGAAAACTTGTCTACGTGAAGACGATGTCGCCGGTTGTTGTCGTACGTGTTGCTTTGGTGGCCATGGGGCTGCGGGGACGTGGCTACTTATATGCATGGGAGGCCGGGGTGTCTTAGGAGGAAGCCGGGTCCGTCGCGGGCTTCGAGTAGGGGAAAACTATACCGAGTCCGGATCATCATCATCATGGAAGAAAACAAGTGAACGCGGATTCTGGGTCGGACTGGATCACAAGTGAAAACGGACTCTTTTCTTCTCCGATGAGATGATGATTTCCCAGGTGCAAACGGGAACGGGAACTACTCCTCTCTCCCCGTTCCTTCCTTGTTTTAATCCCCTTCGTCGTTAACAATGTGCCAAGTGCAGCATATAGGACGTACGTAGATTCTTTTTCCCCGTCAGTTCAGTGATGTATTGATCACCTTAAAAAGTTTATCGATGCGATGATCCCGAAATCTCCCCTGGTAGTTGAGTAATGTATCTAATCTCTTCTGCGCTTCTTAGTTGAAGGGTAATGTTTGTGTGCGGCCCACCGGCTAAACGCTCGGGCCGGTCGTTCCTGCGCTGTACGATAGAAACGCCCCTGGCCACTCGTTTTGTGGGTCCCAGCACCCTCCCATGCTTATCTCCCCCGCCCCTCGCATCTCTTTTTCTCCTTAACTTTTTCATCGGCAGCCATGGGAGCCGCAGCCGCGACCTTGCTCATCTCCTTCCTCTCTCTACTCCTCCCTCCCCTACCCCCATGCTACAGAGGGCTATTGAGAGCGCCTGTGCGACACCCTTCAGAGCTGCTGCAAAGGGGGAGTTCGCCACCATGGGTCACCCAGGTGAGCTCGTCGCCATGGTGCGTGCGCCGTCGCCCTCGAATGCTGCGACCACACCTGCTGCTGCTGCCCTCTTTTTTGGGTAGGGGACGGCGGGCGGGGGTGCTGCAAGCAGTGGAGCCCCGTGTTTTTGGGGAGGCGACGACGGGCTACAAGCGAGCGGCCACCACCAACCACCGATGCGATTCGACGGCGGAGATGCTGCTACACTAGCGTGGCGGAGCTACAACCGTAGTTCAGCGGAGCTACAACCGTAGGCCGGTGGAGTTGCAACCGGCAAAATATGCTGGAACCGGCGACAACCGTGTTGCGACGGCCACGGCGGCGATCCATCAATGCTGGAACCAACAATTTTTTTTGCTGGAAGCGGTGATTTTTTTGCTACGACCCGCGGTGATGATTCATAGTTTTTGCTGGAAGCGGAATTTTTGCTGGAACCATTTTCCTTTTTTGTTGCAAGCATGATTTCTTTTCGTTACCACCGTTTTGATTTTGCTGGAATAAACATCCATTATTTTTGTTACAATCGTCTTGCATTTTTGCTGGAACCAGTGTATTTTTCTGCTACAATTGTTCTTCAGTTTTGCTGGAACCAACATGCCCTTTTTGTTTGCAATTTTGACGATGACGAGCGTGCCGGTGGTGAGCGCTGACGGCGAGCGACAGGCCTGTCGCCGCCGGAGCTGCAACCTTCGCTATCGGAGCTGCAATTGCTGCCTATAGTTGTTGCATGCGTGAAGCCATCGACAAGTGCAAGCGGCGACCGGCGGCGGCGGCGGCGGCGACGAGTGTGCGGCCGCCGGCGACAAGGACATCCGGCGAGGGCGGACCGACGACGAGGACGACCGGCGAGGTGCGGCAACTGGAGAGCGTGTGTCCCGGCAAGGTGAAGGGAGCGATGAGAGGCAGGGGGACTTTTTGTACGCGCTCGTGAGGAAGACAACTGCATCAATCGTGCGGCTGCAAGCGACTTAATTAAACGGCTGAAACTGGACCGGCGGAACTATTAGGCCGGTGCACCAGCGCCTATTAGTCGCCTTAGTTGAACGCTTATTAATCGTTTCGTTTGCTGGAAGTAGTGTTTTGGAGCTCAACTTGTGCAGAGGATCGTGATGCGAGTAGTTAGGATTTGGTTTTGTTGTAGGTGAAGCGGCATTGTTGGGGACGACCTTAGAGCATCTCTAGCAGATCCCGTAAAGCACCACCTGTAAAAAACACCTAAAACGAATTTAATTACGGTACCACGAGGCATCGGGCAGAACAGATCCCGTAAACCCGTACCGTAAACCTTTTTTTTCTTTTTTCCCCTCATGCTTCTTCTTCCTCGGGACGCACGCATGGATAGACTCGAACTCCAGCCGGCTAGAACGGCAAGCTCAACGGTCGTTCGCGGCGTCACGAGAAACGGCTTTACATGCATGATCCTCCAAAAATGGCTGAAAGCCTCCATATACATGATGGCTGGGAGCTCGAATATAGGGGAGCCTGTATTTTTTTTTACAGGATATGCTATTTTACAGGATCTATTTGGGGCGGTTTTTCCGGCTTGTACCGTAAATGCAAAGGTTGCTATTTTACAGGATCTATTCCAGCTTGTACCGTAAATACAAAGGTTGCTATTTTAAGGATCTATTCGGGACGCTTTTTCCAGCTTGTAGCGGGAATACAAAGCTTGGACCGCTTTTATGGGATCTGCTGGAGATGCTCTTACAATTGCAGACCTACCATTTTGTCTGGGAATGTTCTGTGAGAAGAGAAGGAGGTGCACATGTGGTTTTTGCCTTGTTTTGCAATGAAAGCTAAATATGAGAAGTATGTTTTCAAACAGCAGCTTGGTCGCATCACCCCTTTGGAAACCTCCTCATAAGAGAAAAAGTAACTCAGAAACAACAGTTAATTTCCTCCAAAAACTTCCTATATGTTACTGGCAACAAATATAGATAAATTGCACTTTTCTTCTTGCTCAGAGCACAAAGCTGCATCAATACTAAGTTCTGTCACGGACAGATAGACTGCCCAAAGTGGCAAAATGACTACACATGCATTACAGAAACAAGTTCCCACAATAACAAACAAAAAACAAGTTTACATAGTAGTCCATCCGTAACTTAATATAAGATGCTTTTTGACACTATAACAGTGTCAAAACGTCTTAATATAGTGTAAAAAAAACGTCTTAAATTAAGTTAGAGAGGGAGTAACAAACTATTGAAGAGTGCACTCGGCACAGAACACTTGTCAACAGATATAGACATATATTCTCAGAGTTAAATGTACACGATTTTTTTTCCAATCATTTATACAGGTACACAAAAAGGGAGCCAAGCTAAATTGTGTGTACAAATTACACTTCAAGGAATGGTTATGGCGGCAGGGGATTTTAGTACAGAACATCACGGTTTGAAAGTTTTTCGTGATGCTTACACATTACTTATACCAACTTGCAGCAGGTGAGCTCCTTCTACATTGCTTGCTTATAACAAAATTGCCTAGAAGGCTGTCAGAAAATCTGTGCAAAACCATAATAACTAGTAACAATTAGAGGACAAGGGAGTTTCTATCCCACACTTAGATCAACCAAGTCATAAAATTTCAGCGTACCAAAATAAAGCACACTTTAGTTCCTCTCCTTCGCCCTACCATTATTCCTTCATCATTTCAATCAATCCCTGTGACCAGGCCCCCACTCTGGAAGGAAGCTGAGACAAGGCATCAATTCCTGCCTTGGTCACACTTTTATCCTTTCTGTCCCAAGAACTATAAGAAAGAAAGAAAAAACCAATCAATGAGTATATGACCTATGATTGTACTGCATATACTATAACCAAACAAAAAAAGAAGGCATGCATACCTTCTCTTGATCTTGCGGTGGTCCTTGCACACACCTTCGGTGAAGTCAACTAGAGCCATCGCTACCTTCAACCCAGACTTTTGGTCATTTATACCACCCAATATGCCATGGTAAGCCTTAAATATCCCCTCTCTAACCTTGTTACCATGATCCTTATCCTGTGACTTCAACTCAGCAGCTACTCTAAGCTTCTCCATAACTGGAGGCAGGTACTTCTCAAATTTCTCACCAATAGCAAGAGCAATCTGTCCAAAGCTCGATAAAATTGAAGGTTGAAGTGTCGATTCTAGGATACCTTGGTAGAGAACTTCCATAATATGATCATAGGACGGCACCGCTTCTTCCTCTTTTCCCAAGACACGGCAGATATCACACATCACTTCTAAATAAACTGGGGAGAGCCGCTTCACATTAAAGTACTGTAGCAGGATAGGCATGTGTTGTACAAACTCACCACCAATTGCATGAGCAAGAGCACCAATGGCAAGGGCTGCTCCATCACGTGCACTATTACTGTCACTGGTTAAGACAATGCACAATAGGAGCAATACACACTTAGCAGACCCATTAAGTGTAAATGCCACACGGGTCGCCAAGTATCTAGTGCCAAGCCTCCGGATTAAGAGTTCTAGTAGACCACACAGCAAAACCTCAAGAAGGCCACGGTTCTTCCTCTCAACGGATGAAACTGCTTCACCTTGACGATTAATCATGATGTTCAATCTCCTAAAGATTTGAGACATTAAACCTCCTACAGCCCTGCAGACTTCTAATTCTTCAATGTTGCAAACTCTCACAATCTCACTCAGTGCTTCATAAGCAGATGTACATGCTGGAAGCCTAAAAGGGTTCTCCTTAGCAAGTTCTGAAGCACAAAGAAGAGCATCAATAAGAGGCTTAACAAAAGGTGAAAGCTCACATGACTTTGCATCTTCTCCATAACCTCTCGCAAGAAAATATAGAGCTCTATACACTTCAATGGACACTTGAGGGACATCTTTGCTCCTCTCTATCAAGACAGCCATGATCCCAGGAAGGCCCCCCTCATTTCTGATGATTCTATTTGCACCCACAAGCTCAAACATCCGCCCAAGAGTCCATGCAGCCCTGCCTCTTACACCTTCCTCAGGATCTTTCATCATGTCAAGCAACAAATAAACTACAGGAGCAAGTTGCTTGACAGAGGGACCTTCAAGGATAAAAGCTAATGGAAAAATGGCTACCTTGCGACTATGACAATGTGGTCCGTGGATGTTGCACTCAACAAATTGCACCACAAGGGGGACAACTGCATCCTTCATAGTTCTAGCGGCGAGGCCTAGGCATGTCATATAAATGCCTTCCACAGTCTCATCTCCCTCTTGTCCCCAAATGTCCTCAAGATTTGCTCCCTCTTGTTCCACATTTTCATCTCCCTCTTGTTCCTCACTCATGGAAATGTCCATGTCCTCTAAATTATCATCTCCCTCTTGTTCTGCACCCATGGAAATGTCCTCTTGTTTTAAATCTTCCTCTTCTTTTAAGTAAGTTTCTAGCAGAAGTGGAACAAATGAAGAGAGAGGACCAATAAAGTTAGAGGTCTCTTGTTCTTGTTCTTGTTCTTCTAAATCTTCTTCTTCTTCTTGGTAATCAACCTCTTGTTGGCAAATAGTGCTCCACAACTCAATAGATTTGACTTTAAGTGATTCCACATCTCCTTTCAAAGCTTGGGATGTAAAACTTAGTATGATTTCCTTGTACGGTTCTAAATTGGCATGATATCTGGATGCAATTGCAACAAGGCACTCAAATGCCACCTCTTTGATCTCAGTTTCGTTGGATTCAGCCGCATCACAAACTACAGCCACTACAGAATTTCTGCCAGCATGATCTTTAAACCGAGCAACATCATCAACCTGAAGAATGTTGAGTAGAGCTTTAACCGCTGCCAGACGGACTTGAGAACTTAGCTCTCCTGCATGGTTCTTCACTGCATTTACGACACTGGCCTTAACAAGATCCCCTTGATCCCCCTTGATAAGGTAAGGGGACCCCTCGAAGACATACTCCAAAACTTCTAGAGTTGCTTCCTTTAGTGAAGAAGATGGCCTTGCCATGTTGTCCACTAATTTGCGAATGAGGTCCTGCCATTGATTCCTCGGTATCTCAATGCATGCAACCCTTGCAATAATTTTTGCAATAACTTTCGACGAGGGGCGCCTTGAATCAGATTGCCTTGAATCAGATTCTAGTGCCATGAGCAAATTCTCCTTGATCTTTGATCGAATAGATGTATCGAGGTTGAGCCATTGTAGAGCTGGTAGATCCTTGAGTGCGTCCTTGAGTGTTGGATCCCTTGATTCCAAGGAGTTCTTCAGGATGATGCCAGCAAGTGTCCTAGTCTCTTCTGGATTCCCCTCCCTCAAGAGATGAGATGATAAATGTAGAAGAAAGTTGGGAAGATCAAGACCATGGAGCTGCTTTAGCTTCCCTTCTGCTATTGACCGTATATTGTCATCAAGGTGCAAAGCATGTGCGAGAACATCACTAATATCAGTTGATTCATCCATATCGACTGTCCTGGGCAAGTCCTGGGCAAACATCAAACATCAGAACTTGTCAGATAGGGGGGTGGGGTGGGGTGTGGGGGGGGGGGGGGGGGAGCAACAAATCAACACCCCAAAATAAGGTATCTAAGAACCACACAAGGACCAAATGGATGGAGAAATTTTGCAAATTTAACTCAACAATCACCATTCTCTATCAACAATCAATACTTTTACATGACATAGCCTCTCCTTCTTTAGATCTAGCCCTACATTATCTATAAGCTAGAATTAGGCATGAATAATCATAAAGAGAGTTTTAAGACAACCTAACAAATGTTTTGAATATTGTAGAACAAAAACATCTTGCATGTAAAGAATGGGGGCACAACACAACAGATGCATAATAATTAGCCAAAGCCTTAGCTTTTATTTAAGTGCACCTTCATGTCCCTTTTTCTATGACAAAGAGTATAACTAATTTTCAGAAAATATTTCCATGGTTGCAAATATTCATGTAGAACTAATTGTCAATTAGAAGAACATATAACCATATTTGGCAGTAAGAAACAAAAAATTACATTCAAATCAGTCAATCAACAACAGTCACAACGAGCAGGAATCAAGTTGTAAATCATAGTTAAGTCATATAAACCCCGAGACATGAAACACAGAAAGCAGTTGGATAAAAACAAAGAGCATCAGGCTACACTTTCAATGGTAATTCAACGCTATAGCCCTAGTTATTTAGAACTATATAAGTGCAATCACTGCTAATTCATGCAACTGCAATCACTGGCCGCCAAAAAATAGTTCATACAACTCTCTTTCAATAAGAAGAATCACTCTCTTTCAATAAGAAGCAATAATTCAGTTAATAGAGTGTAAAAACAACTCATTGGCTAAAATTTCTAGGGAAAAAAGGCCTCTCATCGGCTGTTCCGTGGTGTATGCTTAACCACTGCGGTTGCCTAACAATGTTATACATGTGACACATGTCCTGGGCACCCTGTGGCGTGTCCGGGCAGCCGGCCTTCAGGGCCTTTTCTCAACTGGGCCAGGAAGAGATTCTTCTTAGTGCAAAAGCGTGGGGGCTGTCTTCCCCCCATCGGACGAGTTTTAAAAAACAAATCATTGACTACACTCATCTGCATGGAGGAGGGGAAGAAGTTGCAAGATCACCAGATCATATCATGAACCACCATATCATGGGCCACGACAGTTACCTAGAAGCAAGCATTACCAACAAACCACAGGTATAAGAGATTTGTATGGACACCAAAAATATCAACCTCCATTTAGGTGAAGTACATGCAATTTACATGGTCACATTGTAATCGTAGAAGAAATTGATTTATGACTGTCAAATGATATGATATTACCCAATACGATATGAATTATATTACCTAACATAGACAAAGAGAACGAACAAAATAGAATTATAGCACTAAAAAATACAACGATTTGAAGTTGGAAGGGAACAATTAAAAGGAGCATGCTGATACCCAACATACAGACCAAAATATATTTATTAATTTGATCACCAAATACAATTTAAAAAGAAGTGTAACTTTGGTGGGGATAGGACTGTAAAAACATTGTGCTACCACTAGAAGTACATTGCAAAAAGAAGAAGATTTACTCCCTCCAATCCATATTAATTGTCACAGCTTTAATACAACTTTAGTACAAGGTTGTACCAAAGCTGCGACAATTAATTTAGATTGGAGGGAGTACTAAATTTCACGGACTAAAATACAAACAAAAGGTAGGTGACTTAAGGAGGATATTGATGTAAAAACATTATGCTATGAGTATAAGTTGAAGGTACCAAAAAGCCATAAAGCCCACACAACAAGCAAACGAGATAAAATCCAGCCTAACATAAAAATTCCAATAGACGAATAGACCAATATATAGAACATCTACATGATTACAACTAATAGACGAACGTAACTCTTGGTAGTACAAAATTTGTAACTCAACTAATCTAGCCTAGTTACTCCACACTGCAAAATAATACACAGAAAAAAAAGATTACATCAAGCTCTAGATCTTAATAAATGTGACTACTAAACACTGACAAAAGAAAACTCAAAGAAAGAATGGATCATCAACACTGCATAAAAACTGCAACTCGGGTGCTTTCTATTTCAAAATATTACACTCTAACAATAGTGAACATTGCTTGCATCATAATTACAACACACAAGCTTCACGGATTACATGAAGGAAGAGAACAAATTATGGAGGGAAAAAGGTAAACCAGAAACAATAGGTAGTAATTGCTTATTTGTTACAGTATAACCGATGAATAATTGATAGTGTCCACATGTCAAAAGGAAAAATATAGTATCCCGGAACTTTACTTATAATCATAGTCTACAACAAAACTAGAAGCAAATTTACAGCAAAGCTTCCAGCACAAAAGACTATGAGATACCATGTAACTGATCATGAGTTACATGATCAGGATTTACAGAGCAAGTCATAACTAGTTACAGCACAAAGGCTGGACCATTACGTTCTAATTGATAATGACTTATAGTGAAAAATTGATGGATAAATGTGTATATCTATGAACCTGAATACAAAACATATCTTTGTGCCAAAAAATAAAGCAAATTACAACAAGGCTTCCAACACAAAATACATGGAAGTGAGCAGGCCATACTAAAATTCCTACAGTTTCAAGATACGAGATGGGCTAGTTCAAAAGACTCGTGTCTTGCAAGAGGGAAAACTGAACATCCTCTAACTAAGATCAGGAACTAAAAGCTACACAGTAATCCAAGAGGGGGCATATAAGCTACACCAAAAACTAAGAATGATGACTAACAACATTCGGTCAGGACCAAGGCCAACTCTAAGAGGAAATAGCACGCATGAACTCCATTCTCTACATCGTCAGAGAAAAAAAAACAGGTTAATGATCCCCCAAAATACAAAGCACAACCACCTACCCTAAACGAACAACCAATCAACCAGTCACTAGGAAATCTCACACAGTCACACCTACATCGACAGGACGGGAGATCTATAAAATTTAACAGCTACTCCCTCTGTAAACTAATATAAGAGCGTTTAGATCACTATTTTAGTATTCTAAACGCACTTATATTAGTTTACGGAGGGAGTACATCAAAAGAGAAAAGGAGGGCAGCCACAAGACAGAAACTCAATAGAGAGCTCCACAGCTCCGAAGAAAAAAGTACTTAGGCAGAAGATGAGAGAGAGCTTGTTGTTGCTGGGCCACTCAGGGTCATGTGGATAGACTATCAAAACTTAAGCTTGTTAAACTGAGGAATTGAGGTCAGTTCCTACAAATTGACATATGTTTATTGGGCATAACTAAACCAGTTTTAATACATGTACCTAGTATAGACCACATATCAAAATTCAGTTTTGCTAAAGCATTAAAATTTGGGTGTAGACAAGTACTACTTTCGAAACAAATTGGGAATATACTCAGGTCAAAGAATCTCTTTTGCAAAATACCAGCTTTAAACAACAATGCCTCTTGCATAAACTGTAAACAACACAATCTCCAGTGATTTATTTATGCTGCCACGGACGAATACGCAGTACCCTAAGTGGAATTTTAGGGGAAAAAAGAAATTGGGAGTGAATCAAGTGAAATTACCTGTGTGCAGCTTGCAGGGATTCAGGGAGAAGGGCAGAGGATCAGATTCGGAGAAAGAGCTGCGTCGCCGGCTTGCCGCTGCTAGCTGCGTGCGGTTGTGTGGCCGCGTGGCGCGGGGTCGTGGGTCGGCTGACTTGACGTCGTCGTGTTGCTTTGTGCCGGTGGGAAGGCCGGCGGTGGAGGGCGGCCGATGTGTGCCGCTGCCGGCGGCTGTTGTGCCCTCTGTGACGGTCTGTCGGGGGCGGCGGCGGTGGCTGCGTAGTTCTTCTTTTTCCTTTTCTTTTTCTGAGAAAAACGAGGGCTGCTGCGTGCGCAGGAGTAGTTTTTATGGGAAAAAATTCCTGTACGACCAGGTCACACGGTTTCCATCGGGAGACCCACTGGATTGAGCGACACCTGGCAGCGTGAATCTTGATGCAACGCGATAACTTCTCACGCGGTTCCTTTTGCCCAATCTCGATTCCCAGCTCAGTGCGCTCGTTCCCGACAACGACGGCATCACGGCAAGACGGCGGCAACACATCCGGACAGCGGCAGCCAACAGCATTGTTGTACGTCATGCCTGATGGATTTTCCAAGACTGATCTAGTGGCAAGACAAGCGAGAGGCCCAACGACCGCGGCGAGCAGTGGTGTTACGCCCGGCGGCGAGCAGCAGACTTACCCGGCGTCAACGACCCTGGCCTCGACCAGCGGGGTGAGCCGCGTGATTGTGCCGGCGTCGAGGAGTTCTGCCGTGACGGACGGGGCAAGCAGGCTGACGGCGAGAGGTGCAGCTCGTCGGCGGTGACGGTCGGGGCACCAGATCTGAACTGTGAGGGGAATGGCCACGATGGTCCGTTTCAATTCATGGCAGGGCATCGGGGAAGAAGGAAGTTTGCATTAAGATTCGCATTGCTAGGTGTCACTCAACTGAGTGGGTCTCCATATCGAAAGCATACGACCCGGTCGTATAGGATTCTTTTCCGTTTTTATGGGAGGTGCTTATGTAGGAAATTCCTTTTTTTTTTTGGAGAAACATCTAGGAAATTCCTAATTGACGCTCGTTGCGTCAAGTTGTCGATCCAACGCATAAACGCATAAGCGAGCCAGCAACGTAGTGGCCCGGCCCATCTAGCAGCCTTAGCGTAGGTTTTTCGGTACTGATTTCTAGCTGTTTAGGGAACCTTCTAGAAGGTTCCTATAAGGGCTTTACTGTCGCTCCCACCTCTGTCTCAAAATAAATGTCTTAAATTTGTATTAAGGTTGAGACACTTATTTTTGGACGGAGGGAGTATTTCTTTTATATTTTTTGTTTCTTTTTCATATTTTCATTTTTCTTTTTTGTTCCTTTTTCAAAAAGTTCATTTTTATGTTTCAAAATAAATAGCATTTCCGAAAAATATTTAGAATTTTAAAAAAATTCATGTTTTAAATAAATTATACAATTTTCAACAAATGTACCTTTTTCAAATATTGTTCACAAATTTACAAAAAGTTTGCATTTTCAAAAATGTTTCAGATTTTAAAAAAATTGTGTCTTTCAGAAATTTTTCATAATGTAGAGAATTATCTATGTTTTCGGTTTTTTTCATAAACTCAAAAAATGTTTGCATTTTCAAAAAATAGAATGTCAAAAAATATTCCTGTTTTTCATAACTTTAGAAATGTTTCTATTTTCGTTTTTTTCAGGAATTTTCAAAAATGTTCAAGCTTCTATTTTTTTAAGAACTTCAAAAAATGTTCCCATTGTCAAATTTTCTTCATAAAGTTTTAAAAATATAATTTTGGGGAAAAAATTCAAGAAGTTTCAAAAAATATTCATGTGTCAAAAATTATCCCCCTTTTTTATAAATGTTTCAAAAATATTCATTTAAAAAACGCATTTGAAACCTCAAACAATGTTTAGGGCCAGTCCTTTTGGGCGGCTTAAAAAAAGTTGCCTCTCTCTATCTTAAAAAAAATCGCCTTCTAAAATTGTTGACAATTCTAAGAGCATCTCCAATAGATGATGTATGTATATTTTGATGCTCCAAATCGGTGATGTAAAAATTTGGAGGAACAAAAAGTGCTTTTTACATCTCTGAAAAATGCTCAACTCCAACAGATGGTCCATAACGGAGATGAGCAACTCCAACAGATGGTCCAAAACGACGATGTCAAATTCTGAAAACGACCAACTACTACTTCATCTCAACATAGTTCAAACATCAAATTCAACTACTACTTATTCGAACTACTAGATGAAACTGCTCCTTGTCGTCGGAGCTGCGGAACTGCTCCCAGAACTCGTCCTTGTCCGGGTCTTCGCACCCCTCGTCCTCCTCGTCGGAGTCACCCCAGTCCTCATCCTACGACTCGATAGGGATCACAATCGAGGGGCCAGCCTCGCCCTCCTTCTTCACCCCCTTCTTTATCGCCTCGACATCGCGCTTCCAGTAGTGCTCCAGCTCGGCCTGGATGTACTACGGATGCTCCTGTGCAAACTGAGCCATCGCCGCCTCGTCGCTCTCGCCGGGAGCGACGACAACCGCTAGTCTCTTCTTCGCCTTCTTTGCCGGCATCTCCTCCATTCGGATGCCCTAAGGCACGAGCCACTCTGCTAGCGGCCGGGTCTCGACCTCTGGGAAGTTGAGGTCCGTCTTTGGCCATCCGGCACGCCACACCGCCACGTCGTAGGCACGCGCGGCCTCATCAGCGATGGGATACGTGCCGAGCCACCAACGCCGCCCGGCGTCGGAGAACTCCACTCCGAAGTTCCCGGAGGGCTTCGCCCTCACGCCGAAGAAACCCGACTTGCCCTTCGGCGTCTTCTTCGACGCCATCGGGGAGCGGGCGGCGGCCGAGCGGGGAGCGGGGTGGCAGCATGCAGCGCGGGGCGGAGGCAAACGGAGCGGGGCGGTGGCGGGCGGTGCTGGTGGGGCTGGGCGGAGGCCGAACCGGAGGCGGAGGCGTACGGAGAGGAGACGGACGGGGTCGGGACGGGGCAGAGGTGGCCGGAGCGGACGCGGACGCGGTGGGGCAGCACAGCGGCAAGGCGGCGGCCTAGGCGGGGTGGAGTCGGCGGCGGGGGGGCTGGATCTATGGTGGGGCGTCGTCGGGGAGCTGCGGCGGGGGCGGCGGCCGAGTGGGGAGCTGTGGCAGGGCGGCGACGGGCGGGAGGAAGAAGGGGATGGAGGAAATGAAGAGCGGTTGGGCATTGGTGCGTAGCCGCGGTTTTTACATCTCCTGCCTTAGATGTAAATTTGCACCGCGAGGTGTTGAATTTTACATCACCAGGAGGCGGAGATGTAATTTTTTGCATATGGATCATCTGTTTGGAGAGCTGTTTTTTGTCTCATAAGATCCAAAAGTTGATTATTTTTAGATATTGATCGTCTATTAAAGATGCTCTAAATTAGTTATCCCATAACTAGTTGGGAGGCCCCAATGAGTAAGAGAGACCGCATATGAAAAAAGCTGAGAAAAAGACAGACTTATTTTTAAGTTGCTAGAAGAACTGGCCCTTAGCTCCGTCACTGTTGATACTTCATGTATTCCTCTTTAACCATTTTGAAATGAGGTACAAGATACCAGATTTCAAAGCTTTGCAGTGCATGAAAAACATGGGCATTTTCTTTTATGGACCACCTGATTCCTTACGGTCGCCGTCCCCCAGGGTTCCTCCCTGGCCGCCGTCAACTAGATATTACGGTCCAAAAAAAGAAGAGCTTGTATAAGAGCAACTCCAACGGGCCGATTCAAACGGACGGCGCTTTTGTCCGCTTTTTGTCCGTTTGGGTCGGCCGCCCGCCCGACATCCGCCCTATTTCATGACCGCGCGCGCTTTTAGATCATGTCAGCGGTCATGCCGTCGCCCTGGTTTTGGCGCTCCAGCGCGCAGAAAGGTTCGCGCGCGGGGGGGGGGGGGGGGGGAATCGGCCTAGCGCGCGCTGGATTTGGCGCTCCAGAGTGCGGGAAAGGTTCGCGCGCTTGTTTTGGCGCACCACGGCCGGCGCTCGTTATAAGAAGGCGCTTCCTCGACACTCAGTCCGCCGCCCACTCGTCTCGCCCCCTCTCACTAGCCTCGCCGCCTCTGCGCCACCATGTCGATGCGCCACCTCGGCGCTTCGGATTTTCGCGGAGTCCGCGTACGCCCCTCCGTCGCGTTCTCCGCCGAGATCTTGTTTGGCGAGAAACGCCTCGTCCTCGGCACCTTCAACACCGCAGAGCAGGCGACCCGCGCGTACGACGCGGCGGCGTGGCGCCTCCGGCGGCCTAGTCGGAAGATGAATTTTCCCGACGTGTCGAGCCAGCGGGCGCAGGATCTGGCACCTCTCCCGCGGCTTTTCACCGACGAGGATCGTTGCATCCACCGGAGGCGGCAGCGTCGCCTTGCCATTGCCTAGATGGACATGCAAGCCTTGGTGGTGTGGCGCGAACACTTCCCGCACGACATCGTCGACAAACGTCAGTTCTATGAGCAAAGGAGGACGGAGAGGAAGGCGAGGAGGACGGAGCGAGCCGCCTATCGGTAGGGCAAGCGTGCGCGGAAGCAGGCCGCTCAATTGAGACTGAAGCTGCAAGAAACATCGTGGTGGGACTTCGAGGGCGAGCAGGCTGTTGACGCCTATATTCAGACGCCGGAGGAGGACATTACCGAGTCAGAGTCGGAAACCGATGAGTGGTTGATCTTTTTTTATCTGTGTACGCAAGAACTATCTATGTATCCCTTTTCATCGGAAAAAAAATTTCCGGCGGCGTCAGCGACGAAGCAAGCGGTGGAGGGTGTGCACGCGCGGGGGGAGAGAGGGCGAGCACGCCCGCGTCCTTCTTGTGTTCGTGCCGATGCAAATCCGGCTAAAAAATGGGCCGGGAATGGGTCGGCAGGCGAACGAAAGCGGACGCGCGTCCGTTTGGATCAGCGCGTTGTGCCGACTTTGTTGGGGAACGTAGTAATTTCAAAAAAATTCCTACGCACACGCAAGATCATGGTGATGCATAGCAACGAGAGGGGAGAGTGTTGTCCACGTACCCTCGTAGACCGTAAGCGGAAGCGTTATGAAAACGCGGTTGATGTAGTCGTACGTCTTCACGATCCGACCGATCCAAGCACCGAACGTACGGCACCTCCGAGTTCAGCACACGTTCAGCTCGATGACGATCCCCGGACTCCGATCCAGCAGGGTTTCGGGGATGAGTTCCGTCAGCACGACAGCGTGGTGACGATGATGATGTTCTACCGACGCAGGGCTTCGCCTAAGCACCGCAACGATATGACTGAGGTGGAATATGGTGGAGGGGGGCACCGCACACGGCTAAGGAACGATCACGAAGATCAACTTGTGTGTATAGAGGTGCCCCCCTCCTCCGTATATAAAGGGGGGGAGGAGGAGGGGGCCGGCCAAGGGGATGACGCGCCCTAGGAGGGGGAAACCTACTCCAAGTAGGTTTGCCCCTCCCTTTCCTAGTCCAAGAGGGAGGGGGAAGGAAGGAGTGGGAGAGGGGAAAGGCAAGGGGGGCGCCGCCCCCCTCCTTGTCCTATATGGACTCAAGGGGAGGGGGCGCGCCACTTGCCCTGGCCAGCCCCTCTCTCTCTCCACTAGGGCCCAACAAGGCCCATTAGTTCCCGGGGGGGTTCCGGTAACCCTCCGGCACTCCAGTTTTCTCCGAAATCACCCGGAACACTTCCGGTGTCCGAATATAGTCGTCCAATATATCAATCTTTATGTCTCGACCATTTCAAGACTCCTCGTCATGTCCATGATCACATCCGGGACACCGAACAACCTTAGGTACATAAAAACTTATAAACTCATAATAAAACTGTCATCGTAACGTTAAGCGTGCGGACCCTACGGGTTCGAGAACTATGTAGACATGACCTAGAACTATTCTCGGTCAATAACCAATAGCGGAACCTGGATGCTCATATTGGCTCCTACATATTCTACGAAGATCTTTATCGGTCAAACCGCATAACAACATACGTTGTTCCCTTTGTCATCGGTATGTTACTTGTCCGAGATTCGATCGTCGGTATCCAATACCTAGTTCAATCTCGTTACCGGCAAGTCTCTTTACTCGTTACGTAATGCATAATTCCGTAACTAACTTATTAGCTACATTGCTTGCAAGGCTTATAGTGATGTGCATTACCGAGAGGGCCCAGAGATACCTCTCCGACAATCGGAGTGACAAAACCTAATCTCGAAATACGCCAACCCAACATGTACCTTCGGAGACACCTGTAGAGCTCCTTTATAATCACCCAGTTACGTTGTGACGTTTGGTAGCACACAAAGTGTTCCTCCGGTAAACGGGAGTTGCATAATCTCATAGTTACAGGAACATGTATAAGTCATGAAGAAAGCAATAACAACATACTAAACGATCAAGTGCTAGGCTAACGGAATGGGTCATGTCAATCACATCATTCTCCTAATGATGTGATCCCATTAATCAAATGGCAACACATGTCTATGGTTAGGAAACATAACCATGTTTGATTAATGAGCTAGTCAAGTAGAGGCATACTAGTGACGTTATGTTTGTCTATGTATTCACACATGTATCATGTTTCCGGTTAATACAATTCTAGCATGAATAATAAACATTTATCATGATATGAGGAAATAAATAATAACTTTATTATTGCCTCTAGGGCATATTTCCTTCAGTCTCCCACTTGCACTAGAGTCAATAATCTAGATTACACAGTAATGATTCTAACACCCATGGAGTCTTGGTGCTGATCATGTTTTGCTCGTGGAAGAGGCTTAGTCAACGGGTCTGCAACATTCAGATCTGTATGTATCTTGCAAATCTCTATGTCTCCCACCTGGACTTGGTCCCGGATGGAATTGAAGCGTCTCTTGATGTGCTTGGTCCTCTTGTGAAATCTGGATTCCTTTGCCAAGGCAATTGCACCAGTATTGTCACAGAAGGTCTTCATTGGTCCAGATGCACTAGGTATGACACCTAGATCAGAAATGAACTCCTTCATCCAGACTCCTTCATTTGCTGCTTCCGAAGCAGCTATGTACTCCGCTTCACATGTAGATCGCGCCACGACGCTTTGTTTAGAACTGCACCAACTTACAGCTTCACCGTTTAATAAAAAACGTATCTGGTTTGCGATTTAGAATCGTCCGGATCAGTGTCAAAGATTGCATCGACGTAACCATTTACGACTAGCTCTTTGTCACCTCCATATATGAGAAACATATCCTTAGTCCTTTTCAGGTATTTCAGGATGTTCTTGACCACTGTCCAGTGATCCACTCCTGGATTACTTTGGTACCTTCCTGCGAAGCTTATTCCTAAGAATACGTCAGGTCTGGTACACAGCATTGCATACATGATAGAGCCTATGGCTGAAGCATAGGGAACATCTTTCATTTTCTCTCTATCTTCTGCTGTGGTCGGGCATTGAGTCTGACTCAATTTCACACCTTGTAATACAGGCAAGAACCCTTTCTTTGCCTCATCCATTTTGAAATTTTTCAAAACTTTATCAAGGTATGTGCTTTGTGAAAGTCCAATCAAGCGTCTTGATCTATCTCTATAGATCTTGATGCCCAATATGTAAGCAGCTTCACCGAGGTCTTTCATTGAAAAACTTTTATTCAAGTATCCCTTTATGCTATCCAGAAATTCTATATCATTTCCAATTAATAATATGTCATCTACATATAATATCAGAAATGCTACAGAGCTCCCACTCACTTTCTTGTAAATACAGGCTTCTCCAAAAGTCTGTATAAAATCATAAGCTTTGATCACACTATCAAAGCGCTTATTCCAACTCCGAGATGCTTGCACCAGTCCATAAATGGATCGCTGGAGCTTGCACACTTTGTTAGCACCTTTTGGATCAACAAAACCTTCTGGTTGCATCATATACAACTCTTCTTCCAGAAATCCATTCAAGAATGCAGTTTTGACATCCATTTGCCAAATTTCATAATCATAAAATGTAGCAATTGCTAACATGATTCGGACAGACTTAAGCATCGCTACGGGTGAGAAAGTCTCATCGCAGTCAACCCCTTGAACTTGTCGAAAACCTTTCGCAACAAGTCGAGCTTTATAGACAGTTACATTACCATCAGTGTCAGTCTTCTTCTTAAAGATCCATTTATTCTCAATGGCTTGCCGATCATCGGGCAAGTCAACCAAAGTCCATACTTTGTTCTCATACATGGATCCCATCTCAGATTTCATGGCCTCTAGCCATTTTGCGGAATCTGGGCTCATCATCGCTTCCTCATAGTTCGTAGGTTCATCATGGTCAAGTAACATGACTTCCAGAATAGGATTACCGTACCACTCTGGTGCGGATCTTAGTCTGGTAGACCTACGAGGTTCAGTAGAAACTTGATCTGAAGTTTCATGATCAATATCATTAGCTTCCTCACTAATTGGTGTAGTTGTCACAGGAACCGGTTCTTGTGATGAACTACTTTCCAATAAGGGAGCAGGTACAGTTACCTCATCAAGTTCTACTTTCCTCCCACTCACTTCTTTCGAGAGAAACTCCTTCTCTAGAAAGGATCCGAATTTAGCAACGAAAATCTTGCCCTCAGATCTGTGAGAGAAGGTGTACCCAACAGTCTCTTTTGGGTATCCTATGAAGACACATTTCTCCGATTTGGGTTCGAGCTTATCTGGTTGAAGTTTCTTTACATAAGCATCGTAGCCCCAAACTTTAAGAAACGACAACTTTGGTTTCTTGCCAAACCACAGTTCATGAGGCGTCGTCTGAACGGATTTTGATGGTGCCCTATTTAACGTGAATGCAGCCATCTCTAAAGCATAACCCCAAAACGATAGCGGTAAATCAGTAAGAGACATCATAGATCGCACCATATCTAGTAAAGTACGATTACGACGTTCGGACACACCATTTCGTTGTGGTGTTCCGGGTGGCATGAGCGAAACTATTCCGCATTGTTTCAAATGTAAACCAAACATGTAACTCAAATATTCTCCTCCACGATCAGATCGTAGAAATTTTATTTTCTTGTTACGATGATTTTCCACTTCACTCTGAAATTCTTTGAACTTTTCAAATGTTTCAGACTTGTGTTTCATTAAGTAGATATACCCATATCTGCTTAAATAATCTGTGAAGGTGAGAAAATAACGATACCCGCCGCGAGCCTCAACATTCATTGGACCACAAACATCAGTATGTATGATTTCCAACAAATCAGTTGCTCGCTCCATAGTTCCGGAGAACGGCGTTTTAGTCATCTTGCCCATGAGGCACGGTTCGCAAGTACCAAGTGATTCATAATCAAGTGATTCCAAAAGTCCATCAGTATGGAGTTTCTTCATGCGCTTTATACCGATATGACCTAAACGGCAGTGCCACAAATAAGTTGCACTATCATTATCAACTCTGCATCTTTTGGTTTCAACACTATGAATATTTGTATCATTACTATCGAGATTCAATAAAAATAGACCACTCTTCAAGGGTGCATGACCATAAAAGATATTACTCATATAATTAGAACAACCATTATTCTCTAATTTAAATGAGTAACCGTCTCGCATCAAACAAGATCCAGATATAATGTTCATGCTCAACGCTGGCACCAAATAACAATTATTTAGGTCTAAAACTAATCCCGATGGTAGATGTAGAGGTAGCGTGCCGACCGCGATCACATCGACTTTGGAACCATTTCCCACGTGCATCGTCACCTCGTCCTTAGCCAATCTTCGCTTAATCTGTAGTCCCTGTTTCGAGTTGCAAATAATAGCAACAGAACCAGTATCAAATACCCAGGTACTACTGCGAGTATTAGTAAGGTACACATCAATAACATGTATATCACATATACCTTTGTTCACTTTGCCATCCTTCTTATCCGCCAAATACTTGGGGCAGTTCCGCTTCCAGTGTCCAGTCTGCTTGCAGTAGAAGCACTCAGTCTCAGGCTTAGGTCCAGACTTGGGTTTCTTCTCTTGAGCAGCAACTTGTTTTCTGTTCTTCTTGAAGTTCCCCTTCTTCTTCCCTTTGCCCTTTTTCTTGAAACTGGTGGTCTTGTTGACCATCAACACTTGATGCTCCTTCTTGATTTCTACCTCCGCGGCTTTTAGCATTGCGAAGAGCTCGGGAATAGTCTTGTCCATCCCTTGCATATTATAGTTCATAACGAAGCTCTTGTAGCTTGGTGGCAGTGATTGAAGAATTATGTCAGTGACACTATCATCAGGAAGATTAACTCCCAGTTGAATCAAGTGATTATTATACCCAGACATTTTGAGTATGTGTTCACTGACAGAACTATTCTCCTCCATCTTGCAGCTATAGAACTTATTGGAGACTTCATATCTCTCAATCCGGGCATTTGCTTGAAATATTAACTTCAACTCCTAGAACATCTCATATGCTCCATGACGTTCAAAACGTCATTGAAGACCCGGTTCTAAGCCGTAAAGCATGGCACACTGAACTATCGAGTAGTCATCAGCTTTGCTCTGCCAGACGTTCTTAACGTCGTCAGTTGCATCAGCAGCAGGCCTGACACCCAGCGGTGCTTCTAGGACGTAATTCTTCTGTGCAGCAATGAGGATAATCCTCAGGTTACGGACCCAGTCCGTGTAATTGCTACCATCATCTTTCAACTTTGCTTTCTCAAGGAACGCATTAAAATTCAACGGAACAACAGCACGAGCCATCTATCTACAACAAACATAGACAAGCAAAATACTATCAGGTACTAAGTTCATGATAAATTTAAGTTCAATTAATCATATTACTTAAGAACTCCCACTTAGACAGACATCTCTCTCGTCATCTAAGTGATCACGTGATCGAAATCAACTAAACCATGTCCGATCATCACGTGAGATGGAGTAGTTTCAATGGTGAACATCACTATGTTGATCATATCTACTATATGATTCACGTTCGACCTTTCGGTCTCCGTGTTCCGAGGCCATGTCTGTTATATGCTAGGCTCGTCAAGTTTAAGCTGAGTATTCCGCGTGTGCAACTGTTTTGCACCCGTTGTATTTGAACGTAGAGCCTATCACACCCGATCATCACGTGGTGTATCAGCACGAAGAACTTTCGCAACGGTGCATACTCAGGGAGAACACTTCTTGATAATTTTTATTGAGAGATCATCTTAAAATGCTACCGTCAATCAAAGCAAGATAAGATGCATAAAGGATAAACATCACATGCAATCAATATAAGTGATATGATATGGCCATCATCATCTTGTGCTTGTGATCTCCATCTCCGAAGCACCATCGTGATCACCATCGTCACCGGCGCGACACCTTGATCTCCATCGTAGCATCGTTGTCGTTACGCCATCTATTTCTTCTACGACTATCGCTACCGCTCAGTGATAAAGTAAAGCAATTACAGGGCGTTTGCATTTCATACAATAAAGCGACAACCATATGGCTCCTGCCAGTTGCCGATAACTTCGGTTACAAAACATGATCATCTCATACAATAAAAGATAGCATCACGTCTTAACCATATCACATCACAACATGCCCTGCAAAAACAAGTTAGACGTCCTATACTTTGTTGTTGCAAATTTTACGTGGCTGCTATGGGCTGAGCAAGAACCGTTCTTACCTACGCATCAAAACCACAACGATAGTTCGTCAAGTTAGTGCTGTTTTAACCTTCGCAAGGACCGGGCATAGCCACACTCGTTTCAGCACACGTTCAGCTCGATGACGATCCCCGGACTCCGATCCAGCAGGGTTTTGGGGATGAGTTCCGTCAGCACGACGGTGTGGTGACGATGATGATGTTCTACCGACGCAGGGCTTCGCCTAAGCACCGCAACGATATGACCGAGGTGGAATATGGTGGAGGGGGGCACCGCACACGGCTAAGGAATGATCACGAAGATCAACTTGTGTGTATAGAGGTGCCCCCCTCCTCTGTATATAAAGGGGGGAGGAGGAGGGGGCCGTCCAAGGGGGTGGCGCGCCCTAGGAGGGGGAAACCTACTCCAAGTAGGTTTGCCCCTCCCTTTCCTAGTCCAAGAGGGAGGGGGAAGGAAGGAGTGGGAGAGGGGAAAGGCAAGGGGGGCGCCGCCCCCCTTCCTTGTCCTATACGGACTCGAGGGGAGGGGGCGCGCCACTTTCCCTGGCCGGCCCCTCTCTCTCTCCACTAGGGCCAAACAAGGCCCATTAGTTCCCGGGGGGGGGGGGGGGTTCCGGTAACCCTCCGGCACTCCGGTTTTCTCCGAAATCACCCGGAACACTTCCGGTGTCCGAATATAGTCATCCAATATATTAATCTTTATGTCTCGACCATTTCGAGACTCCTCGTCATGTCTGTGATCACATCCGGACTCCGACCAACCTTCGGTACATCAAAGCTTATAAACTCATAATAAAACTATCATCGTAACATTAAGCATGCGGACCCTACGGGTTCGAGAACTATGTAGACATGACCTAGAACTATTCTCGGTCAATAACCAATAGCGGAACCTGGATGCTCATATTGGCTCCTACATATTCTACGAAGATCTTTATCGGTCAAACCGCATAACAACATACATTGTTCCCTTTGTCATCGGTATGTTACTTGTCCGAGATTCAATCGTCGGTATCCAATACCTAGTTCAATCTCGTTACCGGCAAGTCTCTTTACTCGTTACGTAATGCATCATTCCGTAACTAACTTATTAGCTACATTGCTTGCAAGGACTATAGTGATGTGCATTACCGAGAGGGCCCAGAGATACCTCTCTGACAATCGGAGTGACAAAACCTAATCTCGAAATACGCCAACCCAACATGTACCTTCGGAGACACCTGTAGAGCTCCTTTATAATCACCCAGTTATGTTGTGACGTTTGGTAGCACACAAAGTGTTCCTCCGGTAAACGGGAGTTGCATAATCTCATAGTTACAGGAACATGTATAAGTCATGAAGAAAGCAATAGCAACATACTGAACGATCAAGTGCTAGGCTAACGGAATGGGTCATGTCAATCACATCATTCTCCTAATGATGTGATCCCATTAATCAAATGACAACACTTGTCTATGGTTAGGAAACATAACCATCTTTGATTAATGAGCTAGTCAAGTAGAGGCATACTAGTGACGTTATGTTTGTCTATGTATTCACACATGTATCATGTTTCCGGTTAATACAATTCTAGCATGAATAATAAACATTTATCATGATATGAGGAAATAAATAATAACTTTATTATTGCCTCTAGGGCATATTTCCTTCAGATTTTTCTGTCCGCGCCGACCCAAACAGACGGCGGAGTACGAAATGGATCGCCCCATTGGAGTTGCTCTAACAAACTTGTTTTTTATAGTTGGTAGCTGAACATGCAGACAATACCTGAGAATCGCATGTAGAAGTAGTACAAGAATCAATATCGGAAGGCATCTGCAGTGTGCCGGCGCCTGCAATGTCCGCATCAGCGGCGCCAAACAAAAAGCGTGCACTATCGGCTGCGCTGGTGCTTCAACGGTGCCAGAACCAGGTGCAAATGACAGAGGGCGACGGGGAAATTTTTGGTAACATAGCTCGAAGCTCTGAATCGTCCTGGTACATTCAGGTACAACAGGCGCTCTGTCCTTCGGAGAGTCAGAGCATCTCCAGCCGCGCCCCCAACACTGCCTCCCCAGGCGATTTTTCCGCGCCGGCGTGGAAAAAACGGCCCAGTCGCGACCCCAGGAGCCCGTTTTCGCCGGCTTGGGCCGAAATCAGCGCCGGCGGACCCAGGCCGAACCCGGCGCGCTGGGGGGCACCCGAGGGCGCCGGGGCAAGTGTTTTGGCACAAAACAGCCACGGGCCCGCCGAATCAGTGAGACAGACGCTTCGTCGCCCTCATCGCATCGGTTCCCACGGGAATCAATGCCAAGGCTGCCGCCGCCGATCAGCCTTGCAATTGATTCCTCATCACGGGTGGCGCGTCACGGGGCGGCGTAGCAGCGCCTCCCCTCCCGCCACGCGTACACACGGGCACGGCTATGAAAGATGGTGGCCTCCCTCGCCTCTGGCCACACCAGCCCTAGCCGCCGAGCTCTCCCTCTCCCGTGCGCCGCCGCTGATGCTTCTTCCCTCCCTCTCCCTCACTCCGACACCCCGATGGCGGCGCATTTCCCCGGCGACGCGGCGGCGGCCAACGGCTTCGGCCGCCGCTCGCTCCACGGCTGGGAGTCGTGGCTCCTGTTCGAGGCCAACATCCCTACACCGCCGGACATGCGCGCCGGGTCGACAGGGTGTGGAGGCTCAGTGATACGTCTCCGTCGTATCTATAATTTTTGATTGTTCCATGCCAATATTCTACAACTTTCATATTCTTTTGGCAACTTTTTATACTATTTTTTGGGACTAACATATTGATCCAGTGCCCAGAGCCAGTTCCTGTCTATTGCATGTTTTATGTTTCGCAGAAACCCCATATCAAATGGAGTCCAAACGGGATAAAAATGGACGGAGAATTATTTTGGAATATTTGTGATTCTTGGAAGGAAGAATCAACGCGAGACGATGCCCGAGGTGGCCTCGAGATAGGGGCCCACGCGCACTTAAAGTGGGCACGCCCCCACCCTCGTGGGCCACCCGTAAGGCGGTTGATGCCCTTCTTTGGCCGCAAGAAAGCTAATTTTTGGAAAACGATCTGGGCATAGGTTTCAATCCAATCGGAGTTATGGATCTCCAGATATAAAGGAAACGGTGCCAGGGCAGAATACCAGAACGCAGAAACAGAGAGATAGATCCAATCTCGGAGGGGCTCTCGCCCCTCCCAAGCCATGGGAGCCAAGGACCAGAGGGGAAACCCTTCTCCCATCTAGGGAGGAGGTCAAGGAAGAACAAGAAGAAGGGGGGCTCTCTCCCCCTTGCTTCCGGTGGCGCCGGAATACCGCCGGGGCCATCATCATCACCGCGATCTTCACCAACACCTCCATCATCTTCACCAACATCTCCATCACCTTCCCCCATCTATATTCAGCGGTTCACTCTCCCGCAACCCGCTGTACCCTCTACTTGAACATGGTGCTTTATGCTTCATATTATTATCCAATGATGTGTTACCATCCTATGATGTCTGAGTAGATTTTCGTTGTCCTATTGGTGGTTGATGAATTGCTATGATTGATTTAATTTGCTTGTGGTTATGTTGCTGTCCTATTGTGCCCTCCGTGTCGCGCAAGCGTGAGGGATTCCTGTTGTAGGGTGTTGCAATACATTCATGATTCTTTTATGGTGGGTTGCTTGAGTGACAGAAGCATAAACCCGAGTAAGGAGATTGGTGCCTACGGGATAAAGGGGACTTGATGCTTTAATGCTATGGTTGGGTTTTACCTTAATGAATCTTTAGTAGTTGCGGACGCTTGCTAGAGTTCCAATCATAAGTGCATATGATCCAAGAAGAGAAAGTATGTTAGCTTATGCCTCTCCCACATAAAACTTGCTATCGGTCTAGTAAAGTAGTCAATTGCTTAGGGACACTGTCGGTGTCAAAACCGGCGGATCTCGGGTAGGGGGTCCCGAACTATGCGTCTAGACAGATGGTAATAGGAGACAAGGGACACGATGTTTTTACCCAGGTTTGGGCCCTCTCGATGGAGGTAAAACCCTACTCCTGCTTGATTGATATTGATGATATGGGTAGTACAAGAGTGGATCTACCACGAGATCAAGGAGGCTAAACCCTAGAAGCTAGCCTATGGTATGATTGTTGTAATGGTTGTGTTGTCCTACGGACTAAACCCTCCGGTTTATATAGACACCGGAGAGGGCTAGGGTTACACAGAGTCGGTTACAATGGTAGGAGATCTACATATCCATATCGCCAAGCTTGCCTTCCACGCCAAGGAAAGTCCCATCCGGACACGGGACGAAGTCTTCAATCTTGTATCTTCATAGTCTTGGAGTCCGGCTGACGATAATAGTCCGGCTGTCCGAACACCCCCTAGTCCAGGACTCCCTCAGTAGCCCCTGAACCAAGCTTCAATGACGATGAGTCCGGCGCGCATATTGTTCGGCATTGCAAGGCGGGTTCCTCCCCCGAATAATTCATAGAAGATTGTGAACACCAGGATAGTGTCCGGCTCTGCAAAACAAATTCCACATTCCACCATAGAGAGAACAATATGTACACAAGTTCAATCTGCTGACGTTTTTTGTAGCATGACGTCACACCACTACCAAGCCTTTACTGGAATCGTTTTTTATTATACCACCTTAGCGTGTTTAGCGAAGCGGTTTCCTTGGCACGTCTTGTCGAAGCAGAGATCGTGTTCCCCTTATTCCGGGATTCCCATCAATACGGACGTGGGTAACCCAACCGCGCCATTGATGGTGGCGCTTGGGGGATAAGCGAGTTTTACCAGGCCGGTGGGGACGCATAGTCTTCGTCCGCCTATATATAAGGGGATAAGGATCCACCTTTTCACCTACGCCTTCTTCCTCCTTTGCTTATCCATCTCTGCGCACTCGAGCTCCAGCGCCCAAGTCCGCGCATCTTGCCTCGACCTTCTCCGACCATGTCTGGAGCGGGAGGCAAATGGTTGGCCTCCTCCGTTACGGAGGAGCACATCGCAAAGCTGCGCGGCGCCGGATACCTTTCCGGCGACATCGCGCACCGGCTGCCCGACGAAGGGCAGCTCATCCCCACCCCCAGGCCCCATGAGAGGGTTGTATTCCTTCCCCACTTCCTCCGCGGACTGGGCTTCCCACTTCATCCCTTTGTTCGGGGGCTCATGTACTACTACGGCCTGGACTTCCACGATCTGGTGCCAAACTTCATCCTCAACATCTCGGCGTTTATCGTCGTGTGCGACGCCTTCCTCTGCATCCGGCCTCACTTCGGCTTGTGGCTCAAGACCTTCAATGTCAAGCCGAAGGTGGTGAAGGGCGCTCAAGCGGAGTGCGGAGGCGCTATGGTGGGCAAAATGCCCAACGTCACCTGGCTTGAGGGGGCCTTCGTGGAGTCCATCAAGGGATGGCAATCGGGGTGGTTCTACATCACCGAGCCGCGCGACCCTAAATGGGCAGCGGCCCCCGAGTTTAGATCTGGTATCCCCATGCAGCTCACCTCCTGGAAAGAGAAGGGCTTGCTATGGGGTAGTTCGGAGGAGCTGACAGGACTCCAGTCCTGTCTCCAGACCCTGGTGAACAAGAAGCTTAGGCTTGTCAATGTGATCCAGGTCATGCTCGTCCGCCGGATTCTCCCTTGCCAACAACGGGCCTTCAATTTGTGGGAGTTTGATCCGGCACAGCACCAGGCCTTGAGCGGGCTCTTCGACACGACGTACGAAGCTGCCTGGAGGGTGCTGTTCAAGGGCAGAGAAGCCCCCGCGTCCGCGACGGAAGACCGCAGATTCAGCACCAAGCGCCCTGCCGGCGAGGTAAGCTTTGTTATCCTCTATGGGACATTTGATTTCTTTCATAGTTTGACTCTATGTGGGATCTAAAAATCCCAATGCTTTTGACAGGACTGGCAGAGGACGTCCGGACAGGTAGACTGTCCGGCTCCCCTTCCCGAAGACCCAGCAGACGCCCCTTTAACGGGGCTGCTAGTCCCGGCACTCTATGTGGTGCCGGAGAAGAAGGCCAAGAAGAAAGCCACAGGAACTCGAAGAAGTTCCCGGCGCCAGGTGATATCGGACTCATCGTCCGATGGCTCCGAGGCGGACTCCTCCCCCGAAGACGAGGAGGAGAAAGAGGACTCTCTCCCAGAGGAGGGAGAGAGGAAGAGGAAGGCTTCCCCAACAGGGGAGGCCGAAGGGTCCAAGAGGGGAAGGACTATTCCCCCGGACAGCTCCGCCAACGCCAACGTTGGCAACGAAGAGTGGCCCTCAAGGGCCAGGCCTCCGGCAAGATCGTAAGTATCCGGATTCCTGAATGATTTATAATTTCTCTTTTGTGTCACATATTGTCCTTCTAATGCCGCACACTTCCTGTAGTCCGGCCGATGATGATCTTCCCGCTTCATCAAGCGGGTCATTGGCTCCGTCGGACATAGATTCCATTCCGACTGCCACTACCCCTCGCGACGCTGACAACGTTGAGGTGGGATCCCAGGAGGGGACCCATCAGGAGGAGGCTCCGAAGGTGCCGCAAGGCAGCCTCCCGGACTTTGCGCCGGACGCCATGCCGGAACCCGCAGTGGTTCCGAAGTCTGGCAGGCGGCCCCTTCGCAAGAAGGGCAAGACCGTGACGCCGGCGGCCTCCGTCCAACCGGAGGCGCCGGAAAACTTGTTGGAGGCGCTCAAAGGCGCTTCCATCAAGGAAGAACACCGCACTATCATGAGTGCGGTGATTCAGAAGGTTTAGCTCGCCAAGAGCGGGCTGACCGAAGCCTGCAGTAGCCTTCTAACAGGCTTTGAGGTAAGAAGTTTAAAATATGTAATGTAGTACTGCATAGACAGTAGCCCCTGATGCTCGATTCGGTGTTCGGAAAGAAAAACCGTATTGAGGATCTAAAAAAGATATACGCAGGAGTGCTAAGAATTTTGTCAATATGGGTTTGCAGGCTGCGCTGCTGACCTCTGCCGCACTCACTGCGGAGGTTGGTGCTTTGAGGCAGGACGTCGAGCGGTCCGAGCAAGAGCTCGGCCTTGCCAAGAAGTAGCTCGAGGACAAAGAAGGTGAGTAACACCACCTTTAAATTTGTACCTTACAGAAAAGGATTTTGGTTGCAATAGAAATAACAAGGATAACGTGGGTACTGCAGGGGCCACGAACGAGGTGGCAACCCTGAAGGAGGCCGTGTCCGCGGCCGAACGCAATGCGGCCGCGGAATGGACGGAGCGAGAGAAGCAGGAGGCGCGGGTGGCGAAGGTGCGGCAAGAGCTCCAGGCTCTCATGGAAACGCATGAGAGTTTGGAGCGTGACTCGAAGACTCGAGAGTCTGAGCTTGCCTCGGCTCTTGAAAGTGCCAAAGCCGCTAAGGCCGAGGCCCATAAGGCCCTCCAGGAGATTGGGGCGGTGAAGAAAATAGCGGCGGGTATGGCATTTTTCATGCAAAGCAAGCATGTTAATGTAAATTACCTGTTACTTACCCGAATTCGGAGCTCTCCAGGGGCGTTTGCAGATCTGCCTCGCAGTGTGTCTGATGCCGCCGCATTCTACCGAGCCGAGGAGGGGAACTCAACGGAGAAGGTTTTCTAGTCTCAGTACGCTGAGGCCGGACATCCGGTGCCCCCTAGCGACCAGCTGAAGCAGCTGGTCGAACTCCACAAGGTAGCTGAGCAGGCCATGAAGGGCCTCATAGTCCGGCTGTGGCCTGGAAAGGCCATGCCTGGGAGCTACTTCGGCCCCGTGCGGCGGCTGGTGGATGCGTGCCCCTCGGTGGAAGTCATCAAGCGCTCCTCATGTATTGAAGGTGCCCGTCGGGCCCTTGCCCACGCAAAGGTGCGTTGGGGCAGGCTAGATGCGGAGAAGCTTATCACTGACGCGCCGCCAGCAGGCAAGGAGTATCGTACACCCGAGATGTACTATAAGACTATCCTGAAGGGTTCCCGCAAGATTGCGGATGAGTGCCCCAGAGATGTAATTATTGAGTAAACTCGCAATGTGTTATCCTGTGCGCTGAAAACTTTGTTCATATGCGCTAAGCAACGCTTATTGATTTAAAATATTACCTTCTGTGTGGCCGTTTATTAAATCTGAGAGATGGCAAGTCGTCGGCTTCAGCCCCCATGCCACGAGTGCTGGGGTGTTCGGGATAAACTTGATCACTCTTGTTCCCATTTTTGGGTCCATCTAGGGAGGCGCTCAACACAACGAACAGGGCAACCGGACTTATAATGCTTGAACACTCTCACTTAGCCATAGAATTCTATAATTTTAAATTTTGGCGAAGCCCCTAGTATTCGGAAGACCGAGTTCGGGGTGCTATCCACGCCTTGGCCGGACATTATCCGGTTCTTCGCTCGAAGCGGCATAAGTCTTTAGGGACTCGAAAAGACCTCTCGAACAGCGACCAGTCTCTCGCCTTATCATGACAGTCAATTTTAGCTTTCTCCACTGAGGCGCTCGCCCAGCTCAATCGGGGCGCAATCGCAGTGGTTCTCCCAGTGCTACCTTAGCCGACAGAACGCAAACCCAACTATTGACCCAAGACATGATTCGGAGCCGATTCATATAATGCTATAAGTTCAGGGTGCCGCACTTGTGAAAGTGTTCGAACTTATCACACCATAATGCGGGGAACATAAGCCCCTGGTGTATTCGTCCGTACCAAAATATACGGGAGCAAGATGTCATTAATGAACATATATGTAAAAAAAGGTGATGCAATTATAGGCAAAAAGTAATGCATTGTTTATCCAAGGAATTCTGCTATGAGTGCAGAGCGATACAAATAGTGCGGTAAGCAAGGGATTGGACTAATTAAGCATGTCCCCCTCCAGGGGTGGGCTGCGGACTGATGTATTTAACAAACATAATGCTCGTAATGGAGACCACCTGAGTGTTCGCCGCAGCCTTTGTCCTTCCCTGGCTGTTGCATCGTGAGATCGGCAAGTTCGCCGCCGGACAGGGCCTCTGGTGAACGGAGTCCTGTGTATAAAAAGAAGAAAAAATAAAAATAAAAAGAGCGACACACTTGGAAGCCCCTGGTGTGGTTGAGCCGCACTCTGGGCCTGTTGTGGTCGTGCCCCTCCCCCTATGCCCATGGTATCTCCAGAGCGTAATGATGTACGCGGAGAGCTTGTCTTGCGATCATGCAAGTGCTGGGGTTGGGGCCGCATTGCTACGCGTGCTCGGAACGTGCCAGGTGGTCTTGATTGATGTTACTCCGGGTGCGTTTGGCTATGTCCGGTTGTTTAACGGCCGGACTCGAAAATTGCCTTAAAAGGCTGCTTTGTACTTCTGCCGTGAGAGCCGCTGTGTGTTCCTCCGTTCGGAGGGAGCCTTCCGTATTTCCGTTGACCGTGATGACTCCACGAGGGCCTGGCATCTTGGTCTTGAGGTATGCATAATGCGGCACCGCATTGAACTTTGCGAACGCGGTTCATCCGAGCAGAGCGTGATAGCCGCTGCGGAACGGGACTATGTCGAAGATTAACTCCTTGCTTCGGAAATTATCCGGGGATTCGAAGACCACTTCCAGGGTGACTGAGCCTGTACAATTGGCCTCAACGCCTGGTATGACGCCTTTGAAGGTCGTCTTTGTAGGTTTGATCCTTGAGGGGTCTATACCCCTCTTGCGCACTGTATCCTGATAAAGCAGGTTCAGGCTGCTGTCGCCGTCCATCAGGACTGTAGTGAGGTGAAACCCATCGACGATTGGGTCTAAAACTAATGCGGCGAATCCGCCATGGCGGGTACTGGTCGGGTGGTCTCTTCGATCGAAAGTGATCGGGCAAGAGGACCATGGATTGAACTTCGGGGCGACTGGCTCCATCGCATATACGTCCCTAAGTGCATGCTTCCGCTCCCTCTTGGGTATATGGGTTGCGTATATCATGTTTACCGTCCGCACTTGTGAGGGGAAACCCTTCTGTCCTCTACTGTTCGGCGGTCGGGTCTCTTCCTCGTCATCGCTGTGTAGCCCCTTGTCATTGTTTTCGGCAATTAACTTGCCTGCCTGCTTAAATACCCAACAATCTTTGTTGGTGTGATTAGCTGGCTTTTCGGGGGTGCCATGTATCTGGCAAGAGCGGTCGAGTATTCGGTCCAAATTGGACGGACCCGGAGTAGTTCTTTTGAATGGCTTCTTCCGCTGACCGGGTTTAGAGCCTCGGAATCCGGCGTTGACTGCCGTATCCTCATTGTTGTTGCCGTTAACGCGGCGTTTGTTTTTGTTTCGATGCGACTTGCCATTGTGGTCCTTAGTATCCGGACTGCCAGCATTTTTGCTGAGGTTGTTGCTGCGAGCTAGCCAGCTGTCCTCTCCCGCACAGAAGCGGGTCATGAGTGATGTGAGGGCTGCCATGGATTTTGGCTTTTCCTGTCCTAGGTGTCAGGCCAGCCACTCGTCGCGGATGTTATGTTTGAAGGCTGCGAGGGCCTCTGCATCCGGACAGTCGACGATTTGATTTTTCTTTGTTAAGAACCGTGTCTAGAACTGTCTGGCCGATTTGTCTGGCTGCTGAATTATGTGGCTTAGGTCATCGACGTCTGGTGGTCGCACATATGTGCCCTGGAAGTTGTTGAGGAATGCGGCTTCCAGGTCCTCCCAACACCCAATTGACTCTGCGGGCAGGCTGTTAAGCCAATGCCGAGCTGGTCCTTTAAGCTTGAGCGGGAGATATTTGATGGCGTGGAGATCGTCGCCGCGGGTCATATAGATATGAAGGAGATAATCCTCGATCCAAACCGCGGGGTCTGTTGTGCCATCGTAGGATTCAATGTTGACGGGTTTAAACCCTTCAGGGATTTGATGATCCATTACTTCGTCTGTGAAGCATAGTGGGTGTGCGGCGCCTCTATATTGAGCAATGTCACGACGTAGCTCAAGAGAGCGTTGTCTGCTGTGTTCGGCCCAGCCGGAGTTGCTGTACCCGGCACGACGGTATTCGTCGTGGGTCGTGGGGCGCCCGCGTGATCCATAGATAGATCTGGATTGTCTTGCCTTGTCCTCCAATATATCCCGCAAGTCCGGCGCGTTCCCCCGTGGCTTCGTACTTTTTGAGTGGTGCCCGGGTATGGTCCTAGTGGAGGGCCTAGATGCCTCTCTGTCGCGGCCACGAGGTGGTCGGTCTGCCGTATTGTGCGCTGGTGATGAAGGTTTGTATGCCTCCTCCTCTAATCGGGGGAGCAACTTGCGTTTTGGGTAGCTTTTGGAGGGGCGTTCGAGTTCATACTCTTTGGCCGCGAGGACCTCGGTCCATCTGTCGGCCAGCAGGTCTTGATCAGCTTGAAGCTGTTGCTGCTTTTTATTTAGGCTATTGCCGTGGCCATTAGCCTGCGTTTGAAACGCTCTTGTTCGACGGGATCCTCACGTACGATGAATTCGTCGTCGTCGAGGCTTGCCTCGTCTCCGGAGGGAGGTATGTAATTATCATCCTCGACCTCTTCGTCTGCCACTCTCTCGTGAGGGCTGGCTTCTGCGTCCTCCTGCGCTGAATCTTGCTGGAGGGGATTGTCTTCGGCACTTTCTGGGGTGTTATTATCTCCTGTGCCGGAATCTCCATTCTTGCTGTGGCGGGATTTAGAGCGGCGCCGCTAACGTCGGCGCTTGGGCGGTTTCTTTAAGGAATCTGCCTCCGCTGCTTCTTCGCCGTCCCCATCCTTTGGGGTGTCCACCATGTATATGTCGTATGACGAGGTGGTCTTCCAGTGCCCTATGGGTGCTGGCTCTTGATCGTCTCCGGCATCGTCGTCCATACCGTCGATGTCTTCGGAGTCGTAGTCTAGCATGTCGGTTAGATCGTCGACAGTGGCTACAAAGTGGGTGGTGGGTGGGCTTTGAATTTCTTCGTCGTCCGCATCCCAACCATCCTGGCCGTAGTCCGGCCAGGGCTCTCCGGATAACGAGAGATGCTTTAACGAATTTAGGATGTCGCCGAAGGGTGAGTGTTGAAAGATGTCCACGGCAGTGAACTCCATGATCGGCACCCAATCGGATTCGATTGGCAGGGGTGCAGGAGGTTCGGAGTCCGGCAGGGAGTCCGGCACCTCGGAGTCACGGGTTTTATAAGGGACGAGGTCAGTGTTCGGCTCCATCGTCGTGGAAGTTGCAGCTCCCAAGGCGGTGTCCAGCCACCCGTCCTCGATCTGCGCGATCGGCTCCGAACTATGGGTCGGAGCGGATTCGTGTGCGGCCTCCAAGGTACTGTCCGACGGCAGAGTGAGATTATGCCCATCGTGACTGAGGGAGTCCTGGACTAGGGGTGTCCGGACAGCCGGACTATCATCGTCCGCCGGACTCCAAGACTACGAAGATACAAGATTGAAGACTCCGTCCCGTGTCCGGATGGGACTTTCCTTGGCGTGGAAGGCAAGCTTGGCGATACGGATATGTAGATCTCCTACCATTGTAACCGACTCTGTGTAACCCTAGCCCTCTCCGGTGTCTATATAAACCGGAGGGCTTTAGTCCGTAGGACACAACATACATTACAGCAATCATACCATAGGCTAGCTTCTAGGGTTTAGCCTCCTTGATCTCGTGGTAGATCCACTCTTGTACTACCCATATCATCAATATTAATCAAGCAGGACGTAGGGTTTTACCTCCATCGAGAGGGCCCGAACCTGGGTAAAACATCGTGTCCCTTGTCTCCTGTTACCATCCGCCTAGACGCACAGTTCGGGACCCCCTACCCGAGATCCGCCGGTTTTGACACCGACATTGGTGCTTTCATTGAGAGTTCCTCTGTGTCGTCACCGATAGGCTCGATGGCTTCTTCAACCAACAACCACGCTGCCCAGGATGAGACTTTTCTCCCCGGACAGATCTTTGTATTCGGCGGCTTCGCACTGCGGGCTAATTCACTTGGCCATCTGGAGCAGATCGAAGGCTACGCCCCTGGCCGTCAGGTCAGGTTCGGAAGCCTATACTTCACGGCCGACATCCGCGGGGACTTGATCTTCGACGGGCTCGAGCCACTGCCAAGCGTGCCGCACTGTTACGAGGGGCATGATCTAGCTCTGCCGCCGAACAGTGCCTTGGTGGCCGCACAAGAATCTGCTCCGGCCCTTAGTCCGGAGCCGATCGCCCAGATCGAGGACCGGTGGTTGGACACCGCCTCGGGGGCTTCAAACTTCCACGGCGATGGAGCCGAACACTAACCTTGTCCCTTGCGAAGCTCGTGACTCCGAGGTGCCGGACTCCGGACCTCCCACGCCCTTGCCAATCGAGTCTGATTGGGCGCCGGTTATGGAATTCACCGCCGCGGACATCTTCCAACACTCGCCCTTTGGCGACATCCTAAATTCGCTAAAACATCTCTTGCTATCCGGAGAGACCTGGCCGGACTATGGCCAGGACGGTTGGGATACAGACAACGAAGAAATTCAAAGCCCACCCACCACCCACTTTGTAGCCACTGTCGACGATCTAACCGACATGCCAGACTATGCCTCTGAAGACATCGACGGTATGGACAATGATGCCGGAGATGAACAAGAATCAGCGCCTCCAGGGCACTGGCAGACCACCTCGTCATACGACGTATACATGGTGGATACCCCAAAAGGAAGCGATAATGAGGACCAACGGGGCCGGCAGAAGATAATCCCGCCGACAAACCAAAACGGCGACGCAGACGCCGCCCTAAGTCCCGCCTCGACAACAACAGCGCTCCTAATGACCCAGCAATACAGCCAGGCAAACCAGTGGACGACGAACACGCAGACAAGCAACCGTCCGAACAGGACGAGTCAGATAATCAGTCCAGGCCCGGCGAAAACAGCAGTCCAGACGACCTCACGCCGGACACACCACCGGAGAGTAAAAACCTTCGGAAAAGACTCATCGCCACCGCAAGAAGTTTGAAGAAGGAAAAACAGAAGCTCAAAACAGCGGAAGATACACTCAGAATGAGGTGGAGCAAAGTGCTCCAAACTGCAGACAAATACGGCAATGGCCATCAATCAAAGAGCTATCCGAAGCGCAAGCTGCTGCCAGTATTTGACGAGGAGGCCATAGAGCCCCCACAGTCAAAAAACAAAGAGGCCGCCTGGTCGGATAGATGGCCAGATGATAGGCCAAAATCTAAAAGCGGCGCCACACATAAGCCGACTAATGACCCTGTCAAAATAGATGGCCCAGCCAGGTCCATTTACGGGCCAAAAAAGAGGGGCCCAGGAAGCAACGCAACACGCCAAGTGTCCGAAGACAGCGGTACACCCAAATACAAGGGCACCGCACACCCACTATGTTTCACCAACGAGGTGCTGGATCATGAATTCCCAGCAGGGTTTAAACCCATAAACATAGAGGCCTACGACGGAACAACAGACCGTGGAGTCTGGATAGAGGATTATATACTACACATACACATGGCTAGAGGAGATGATCTCCATGCCATAAAATACTTACCCCTCAAGCTCAAAGGGCCAGCCCGCCATTGGCTCAAAAGCCTCCCAGAAAACACTGTTGGAAGTTGGGAAGAGCTCGAGGATGCGTTTAGAGCAAATTTTCAAGGAACTTATGTCCGCCCTCCGGATGCAGATGATCTAAGTCATATAACTCAACAGCCCGGAGAGTCAGCGCGCAAATTCTGGAACAGGTTCCTCACCAAAAAGAACCAAATAGTCGACTGTCCGGACGCCGAGACCTTAGCAGCTTTTAAACACAACATCCGAGACGAATGGCTCGCCAGACACCTCGGCCAAGAGAAGCCGAGGACAATGTCCGCGCTAACAAGCCTCATGACCCGCTTTTGCGTGGGAGAGGATAGCTGGCTAGCAAGATGCAGCACCAGTGACCCAAGTACATCCGAGATCAGAGATGGAAACGGAAAATCATGGCGCAGAAAAGATCAGCGCCGGAATAAAGAGAAAAGCTCAAAGAACACGGCGGTCAACGCCGGATTCAAAAGCTCGCGGCTAAACAACAAAACACCGCCTCTTAAGGATAACAGTGATGAGCTATCCAACTTAAACAAAATTTTGGGTCGGATATGTCAAATCCACAGTACCCCCGGAAGGCCTGCAAACCACACCCACCGAGATTGTTGGGTTTTCAAACAGTCCGGCCGATTAAACGCCAAACACAAGGGGCTCGACGCATCAAGCGAGGATGATGATAAACCCCACCAGCAGAGCACCGGAAAACAAAAGACTTTCCCACAAGAGGTCAAAGGAGTAAATTCACTTCATGTGATAATACGAAAAAACAATACGGCACCCGCTAAAATGGGTCTCGCACGGTCCAACCCAGCGGAACATAGAGATTGGATGTCAAAACCAATCACTTTCGACCACCTGGATTATACCAGAAGCGCTCGAAATGCAGGATGGACTGCCCTGATATTGGATCCTATAATAGATGGACTGCAATTTACACAAGTCCTGATGGACAGAGGCAGCGACTTAAACCTGCTGTATCCAAACACAATCCGCAAGTTGGGGATAGACCTTACTAAAATTCGACACAGCCGCACTTCCTTTAAAGGAGTGACGCCAGGCCCTTACGCCAAGTGCACAGGCTCCTTATTACTAGAAGTTGTGTTCGGGTCACCGAACAACTTTCGACGTGAAAAACTAATCTTTCATGTCGTCCAATTTAAAAGTAGCTGTCAAGCACTCTTGGGACGAGAAGCTTTTGTTCGCTTCAACGCCATACCACATTACGCGTCTCTTACACTTAAGATGCCCGGTCCACGTGGCATCATTTCATTGCGAGGGTCAAGACCCCGGACACGGCTAGACGAGTCCGGCATAAATAAGCTAGGGGCTCCCTAGCCGCACACCCCTTCACAAGGGGCTGCGCGCACAAGCAGCAGCGAGCTCATATAGACTCCGCTTTACGTATTTATTTATATTTTTTCCTTCGTATATATTTTTCGCACGATTTCCTTCCAAACTAAGTTCCCCTCTTTCTACAGATGAACAACATGCACACCCGTCCAGGATAACGGCACAACGGAGACACAGGCGCAGACGCGCAGTAGGGACCCGTCGCAAGGATTCTTTTCAGATTAAGACCCTGCGTAAACCTTTTTTACTGTCTCTTGTTGTTATAATCCCCTGGTTTCTCATTATAACCAAAGTGGAGCCTGACGTTTTGGCATCGGCCGCGTTAGAGGATCTTGCCCGTACCTGGACACTAGGGGCTTAGGACATTGTTCTGCCCATTATTTTAAAGACCGGACACCTTAGGGAGTGTTCGGCGTCTCGAGTTAGGCCTTATATGCATCAGCTCCGAATCATGTCTTTGGTCAAATGTTGGGTTTGCCCGGCTCCTGTGTTTTGCTGCCTTACGTTCCGTATCATCGGCTAATGCGGCACCAGGAGAACTACTGCGATTGTGCCCCAGTTCGGCTCGGCGAGCACCTCAGTAGAGAAAGCCGAAAACTGACTGTCATGATACAGCGAGAGACTGGTCAACCACTCGATCGACTACCGGAATGTTTAGAATTCCCCGCTTTGACGAAGGACCGTTTCCCGGTCAGGCACACACGCGCCCCGAATCCGGAGAAGCGCGGTGCCCCCAGGGGCTATATCGTAGCCCCACCCTCGAACTCCAATGGCTAAGTGAAAGTGATAAAGCATCATAGTCCGGATTGCCTCGTTTGCTACGCTACCACCTCCTTAACAGGACCGAGACGTTGGATTAAGTGTGAAAACGCGCTATTTTTTGCGAATACCCCCGCACCTTGTGTGTGGGGGCTGAAGCCGAAGACTGCCATCTTTCAGGTTATACAAACGTATACATAAACAGCCGCATAGGAGATATTTCAATACTTGGAACGCACAAGTATAAAAAGCGGTTACATCATAATCATTGTTTTAAAAGATAAAACGTTCATTTGAACATGACATTTTTCGAGCACTGCGACTCTATTACATGAGCACCACGCATAACTTCCCCAAAATAGTGCTCGACGGGTAACCGGCTTTCGTCCGAACCCTGGGTTGCAATAGCGGTGGCATCCATCTCTGTCCAATGTGTCTTCACACGGGCAAGGGCCTGTTGGGTTTCATAGTAATTTCAAAAAATTTCCTACGCACACGCAAGATCATGTGATGCATAGCAACGAGGGGAGAGTGTTGTCTACGTACCCAACGCAGACCGACTGCGGAAGCGATGACACGACGTAGACGAAGTAGTCGTACGTCTTCACGATCCAACCGATCAAGCACCAAAACTACGGCACCTCCGAGTTCGAGCACACGTTCAGCTCGATGACGATCCCCAGACTCCGATCCAGCAAAGTGTCGGGGAAGAGTTCCGTCAGCACGACGGTGTGGTGACGATCTTGATGAACTACAGCAGCAGGGCTTCGCCTAAACTCCGCTACAGTATTATCGAGGTATATGGTGGCAGGGGGCACCGCACATGGCTAAGGAATAGATCACGTGGATCAACTTGTGTGTCTAGAGGTGTCCCCTGCCTCCGTATATAAAGGAGCCAAGGGGGGAGGGGGGCGCCGGCCAGGGAGAGAGGCGCAGGAGGAGTCCTACTCCTTCCGGGAGTAGGACTCCCCCCCAATCCTATTCCAACTAGGATTCCCCAAGGGGGAAAAGGGGAGAAGGGTGGCCGGCCACCTCTCCTAGTCCTAATAGGACTAGGGGAAGGGGGGGAGGCGCGCAGCCCTTATGGGCAGCCCTTTCACCTTTCCACTAAGGCCCATGAAGGCCCATATGGCTCCCGGGGGGTTCCGGTAACCCTCCCGGTATTCCGGTAAAATCCCGATTTCACCCGGAACACTTCCGATATCCAAATATAGGCTTCCAATATATCAATCTTTATGTCTCGACCATTTCGAGACTCCTCGTCATGTCCGTGATCACATCCGGGACTCCGAACAACCTTCGGTACATCCAAATGCATAAACTCATAATGTAACTGTCATCGTAACCTTAAGCGTGCGGACCCTACGGGTTCGAGAACAATGTAGACATGACCGAGACACGTCTCCGGTCAATAACCAATAGCGGGACCTGGATGCCCATATTGGCTCCTACATATTCTACGAAGATCTTTATCGGTCAGACCGCATAATGACATACGTTGTTCCCTTTGGCATCGGTATGTTACTTGCCCGAGATTCGATCGTCGGTATCCAATACCTAGTTCAATCTCGTTACTGGCAAGTCTCTTCAATCGTTCCGTAATACATCATCTCACAACTAACATATTAGTTGCAGTGCTTGCAAGGCTTATGTGATGTGCATTACCAAGAGGGCCTAGAGATACCTCTCCGACAATCGGAGTGACAAATCCTAATCTCGAAATACGCCAACCCAACATCTACCTTTGGAGACACCTGTAATGCTCCTTTATAATCACCCAGTTACGTTGTGATGTTTGGTAGCACCCAAAGTGTTCCTCCGGCAAACGGGAGTTGCATAATCTCATAGTCATAGGAACATGTATAAGTCATGAAGAAAGCAATAGCAACATACTAAACGATCAGGTGCTAAGCTAATGGAATGGGTCATGTCAATCAGATCATTCAACTTATGATGTGACCTCGTTACTCAAATAACAACTCATTGTTCATGGTCAGGAAACATAACCATCTTTGATTAACGAGCTAGTCAAGTAGAGGCATACTAGTGACACTTTGTTTGTCTATGTATTCACACATGTATTATGTTTCCGGTTAATACAATTCTAGCATGAATAATAAACATTTATCATGATTATAAGGAAATAAATAATAACTTTATTATTGCCTCTAGGGCATATTTCCTTCAGTCTCCCACTTGCACTAGAGTCAATAATCTAGATTACACTGTAATGATTCTAACACCCATGGAGCTTTGGTGCTGATCATGTTTTGCTCGTGGAAGAGGCTTAGTCAACGGGTCTGCAACATTCAGATCCGTATGTATCTTGCAAATCTCTATGTCTCCCACCTGGACCAGATCCCGGATGGAGTTGAAGCATCTCTTGATGTGTTTGGTCCTTTTGTGAAATCTGGATTCCTTTGCCAAGGCAATTGCACCAGTATTGTCACAAAAGATTTTCATTGGACCCGATGCATTAGGTATGACACCTAGATCGGATATGAACTCCTTCATCCAGACTCCTTCGTTCGCTGCTTCCGAAGCAGCTATGTACTCTGCTTCACATGTAGATCCCGCTACGACGCTTTGTTTAGAACTGCACCAACTGACAGCTCCACCGTTTAATGTAAACACGTATCCGGTTTGCGATTTAGAATCGTCCGGATCAGTGTCAAAGCTTGCATCAACGTAACCTTTTACGGTGAGCTCTTTGTCACCTCCATATACGAGAAACATATCCTTAGTCCTTCTCAGGTATTTCAGGATGTTTTTGACCGCTGTCCAGTGATCCACTCCTGGATTACTTTGGTACCTCCCTGCTAAACTTATAGCAAGGCACACATCAGGTCTGGTACACAGCATTGCATACATGATAGAGCCTATGGCTGATGCATAGGGAACATCTTTCATATTCTCTCTATCTTCTGAAGTGGTCGGGCATTGAGTCTTACTCAACTTCACACCTTGTAATACAGGCAAGAATCCTTTCTTTGCTTGATCCATTTTGAATTTCTTCAAAATCTTGTCAAGGTATGTGCTTTGTGAAAGTCCAATTAAGCGTCTTGATCTATCTCTATAGATCTTAATGCCTAATATGTAAGCAGCTTCACCGAGGTCTTTCATTGAAAAACTTTTATTCAAGTATCCCTTTATGCTATCCAGAAATTCTATATCATTTCCAGTCAGCAATATGTCATCCACATATAATATCAGAAATGCTACAGAGCTCCCACTCACTTTCTTGTAAATACAGGCTTCTCCGAAAGTCTGCATAAAACCAAATGCTTTGATCACACTATCAAAACGTTTATTCCAACTCCGAGAGGCTTGCACCAGTCCATAAATGGATCGCTGGAGCTTGCACACTTTGTTAGCTCCCTTTGGATCGACAAAACCTTCCGGTTGCATCATATACAACTCTTCTTCCAGAAATCCATTCAGGAATGCAGTTTTGACATCCATCTGCCAAATTTCATAATCACAAAATGCGGCAATTGCTAACATGATTCGGACGGACTTAAGCATCGCTACGGGTGAGAAGGTCTCATCGTAGTCAATCCCTTGAACTTGCCGAAAACCTTTTGCGACAAGTCGAGCTTTGTAGACAGTAACATTACCATCAGCGTCAGTCTTCTTCTTAAAGATCCATTTATTCTCAATTGCTTGCCGATCATCGGCCAAGTCAACCAAAGTCCATACTTTGTTCTCATACATGGATCCCATCTCAGATTTCATGGCTTCAAGCCACTTTGCGGAATCTGGGCTCACCATCGCTTCTTCATAGTTCGTAGGTTCATCATGATCTAGTATCATGACTTCTAGAATAGGATTACCGTACCACTCTGGTGCGGATCTTACTCTGGTTGATCTACGAGGTTCAGCAGTATCTTGATCTGAAGTTTCATGATCATTATCATTGGCTTCCTCACTAACTGGTGTAGGTGTCACTGAAACAGTTTTCTGTGATGAACTACTTTCCAGTAAGGGAGCAGGTACAGTTACCTCGTCAAGTTCTACTTTCCTCCCACTCACTTCTTTCGAGAGAAACTCCTTCTCTAGAAAGGATCCATTCTTAGCAACGAGTGTCTTGCCTTCGGATCTGTGATAGAAGGTGTACCCAATAGTCTCCTTTGGGTATCCTATGAAGACACATTTCTCCGATTTGGGTTCGAGCTTATCAGGTTGAAGCTTTTTCACATAAGCATCGCAGCCCCAAACTTTAAGAAACGACAACTTTGGTTTCTTGCCAAACCACAGTTCATAAGGCGTCGTCTCAACGGATTTTGATGGTGCCCTATTTAACGTGAATGCGGCCGTCTCTAAAGCATATCCCCAAAATGATAGCGGTAAATCAGTAAGAGACATCATAGATCGCACCATATCTAGTAAAGTACGATTACGACGTTCGGACACACCATTACGCTGTGGTGTTCCGGGTGGCGTGAGTTGCAAAACTATTCCACAGTTTTTTAAATGTACACCAAACTCGTAACTCAAATATTCTCCTCCACGATCAGATCGTAGAAACTTTATTTTCTTGTTACGATGATTTTCAACTTCACTCTGAAATTCTTTGAACTTTTCAAATGTTTCAGACTTATGTTTCATTAAGTAGATATACCCATATCTGCTTAAATCATCTGTGAAGGTGAGAAAATAACGATATCCGCCACGAGCCTCAATATTCATCGGGCCACATACATCGGTATGTATGATTTCCAACAAATCTGTTGCTCTCTCCATAGTACCGGAGAACGGTGTTTTAGTCATCTTGCCCATGAGGCACGGTTCGCAAGTACCAAGTGATTCATAATCAAGTGGTTCAAAAAGTCCATTAGTATGGAGTTTCTTCATGCGCTTTATACCGATATGACCTAAACGACAGTGCCACAAATAAGTTGCACTTTCATTATCAACTCTGCATCTTTTGGCTTCAACATTATGAATATGTGTATTACTACTATCGAGATTCAATAAGAATAGACCACTCTTCAAGGGTGCATGACCATAAAAGATATTACTCATATAAATAGAACAACCATTATTCTCTGATTTAAATGAATAACCGTCTCGCATTAAGCAAGATCCAGATATAATGTTCATGCTCAACGCTGGCACCAAATAACAATTATTTAGGTCTAATATTAATCCCGAAGGTAGATGTAGAGGTAGCGTGCCGACCGCGATCACATCAACTTTGGAACCATTTCCCACGCGCATCATCACCTCGTCCTTTGCCAGTGCCCGCTTATTCCGTAGTCCCTGTTTCGAGTTGCAAATATTAGCAACAGAACCAGTATCAAATACCCAGGTGCTACTGCGAGCTCTAGTAAGGTACACATCAATAACATGTATATCACATATACCTTTGTTCACCTTGCCATCCTTTTTATCCGCCAAATACTTGGGGCAGTTCCCCTTCCAGTGACCAGTCTGCTTGCAGTAGAAGCACTCAGTTTCAGGCTTAGGTCCAGACTTGGGTTTCTTCTCTTGAGCAGCAACTTGCTTGCCGTTCTTCTTGAAGTTCCCTTTCTTCTTTCCTTTGCCCTTTTTCTTGAAACTAGTGATCTTGTTAACCATCAACACTTGATGCTCCTTCTTGATTTCTACCTCCGCAGCTTTCAGCATTGCGAAGAGCTCAGGAATAGTCTTGTTCATCCCTTGCATATTATAGTTCATCACGAAGCTCTTGTAGCTTGGTGACAGTGATTGGAGAATTCTGTCAATGACACAATCATCCGGAAGATTAACTCCCAATTGAATCAAGTGATTATTATACCCAGACATTTTGAGTATATGCTCACTGACAGAACTGTTCTCCTCCATCTTGCAGCTATAGAACTTATTGGAGACTTCATATCTCTCAATTCGGGCATTTGCTTGAAATATTAACTTCAACTCCTGGAACATCTCATATGCTCCATGACGTTCAAAACGTCGTTGAAGTCCCGATTCTAAGCCGTAAAGCATGGCACACTGAACTATCGAGTAGTCATCAGCTTTGCTCTGCCAGACGTTCATAACATCTGGTGTTGCTCCAGCAGCAGGCCTGGCACCCAGCGGTGCTTCCAGGACGTAATTCTTCTGTGCAGCAATGAGGATAATCCTCAAGTTACGGATCCAGTCCGTGTAATTGCTACCATCATCTTTCAACTTTGCTTTCTCAAGGAACACATTAAAATTCAACAAAACAACAGCACGAGCCATCTATCTACAATCAACATAAACAAGCAAGATACTATCAGGTACTAAGTTCATGATAAATTTAAGTTCAATTAATCATATTACTTAAGAACTCCCACTTAGACAGACATCCCTCTAATCCTCTAAGTGATTACGTGATCCAAATCAAATAAACCATGACCGATCATCACGTGAGATGGAGTAGTTTTCAATGGTGAACATCGTTATGTTGATCATATCTACTATATGATTCACGCTCGACCTTTCGGTCTCCGTGTTTCGAGGCCATATCTGCATATGCTAGGCTCGTCAAGTTTAACCTGAGTATTCTGCGTGTGCAAAACTGGCTTGCACCCGTTGTAGATGGACGTAGAGCTTATCACACCCGATCATCACGTGGTGTCTGGGCACGACGAACTTTGGCAACGGTGCATACTCAGGGAGAACACTTCTTGATAATTTAGTGAGAGATCATCTTATAATTCTACCGTCAATCAAAGCAAGATAAGATGCATAAAAAGATAAACATCACATGCAATCAATATAAGTGATATGATATGGCCATCATCATCTTGTGCTTGTGATCTCCATCTCCGAAGCACCGTCATGATCACCATCGTCACCGGTGCGACACCTTGATCTCCATCGTAGCATCGTTGTCGTCTCGCCAATCTTATGCTTCCACGACTATCACTACCGTTTAGTAATAAAGTAAAGCATTACATCGCGATTGCATTGCATACAATAAAGCGACAACCATATGGCTCCTGCCAGTTGCCGATAACTCGGTTACAAAACATGATCATCTCATACAATAAAATTCAGCATCATGCCTTGACCATATCACATCACAACATGCCCTGCAAAAACAAGTTAGACGTCCTCTACTTTGTTGTTGCATGTTTTACGTGGCTGCTACGGGCTTAAGTAAGAACCAATCTCACCTACGCATCAAAACCACAACGATAGTTTGTCAAATAGACTCCGTTTTAACCTTCTCAAGGACCGGGCGTAGCCATACTCGGTTCAACTAAAGTTGGAGAGACAGTCGCCCGCAAGCCATCTATGTGCAAAGCACGTCGAGGGAACCGGTCTCGCGTAAGCGTACGCGTAAGGTTGGTCCGGGTCGTCTCGTCCAACAATACCGCCGAACCAAAGTATGACATGCTGGTAGGCAGTATGACTTGTATCGTCCACAACTCACTTGTGTTCTACTCGTGCATATAACATCAACATAAATAACCTAGGCTCTGATACCACTGTTGGGTTTCGTAGTAATTTCAAAAAATTTCCTACGCACACGCAAGATCATGTGATGCATAGCAACGAGGGGAGAGTGTTGTCTACGTACCCAACGCAGACCGACTGCAGAAGCGATGACATGACGTAGAGGAAGTAGTCGTACGTCTTCACGATCCAACCGATCAAGCACCGAAACTACGGCACCTCCGAGTTCGAGCACACGTTCAGCTCGATGACGATCCCCGGACTCCGATCCAGCAAAGTGTCGGGGAAGAGTTCCGTCAGCACGACGGTGTGGTGACGATCTTGATGAACTACAGCAGCAGGGCTTCGCCTAAACTCCGCTACAGTATTGTCGAGGTATATGGTGGCAGGGGGCACCGCACACGGCTAAGGAATAGATCACGTGGATCAACTTGTGTGTCTAGAGGTGTCCCCTGCCTCCGTATATAAAGGAGCCAAGGGGGGAGGGGGGCGCCGGCCAGGGAGAGAGGCGCAGGAGGAGTCCTACTCCTTCCGGGAGTAGGACTCCCCCCCAATCCTATTCCAACTAGGATTCCCCAAGGGGGAAAAGGGGAGAAGGGTGGCCGGCCACCTCTCCTAGTCCTAATAGGACTAGGGGAAGGGGGGGAGGCACGCAGCCCTTATGGGCAGCCCTTTCACCTTTCCACTAAGGCCCATGAAGGCCCATGTGGCTCCCGGGGGGTTCCGGTAACCCTCCCGGTATTCCGGTAAAATCCCGATTTCACCCGGAACACTTCCGATATCCAAATATAGGCTTCCAATATATCAATCTTTACGTCTCGACCATTTCGAGACTCCTCGTCATGTCCGTGATCACATCCGGGACTCCGAACAACCTTCGGTACATCAAAATGCATAAACTCATAATGTAACTGTCATCGTAACCTTAAGCGTGCGGACCCTACGGGTTCGAGAACAATGTAGACATGACCGAGACACGTCTCCGGTCAATAACCAATAGCGGGACCTGGATGCCCATATTGGCTCCTACATATTCTACGAAGATCTTTATCGGTCAGACCACATAACGACATATGTTGTTCCCTTTGTCATCGGTATGTTACTTGCCCGAGATTCGATCGTCGGTATCCAATACCTAGTTCAATCTCGTTACTGGCAAGTCTCTTCACTCGTTCCGTAATACATCATCTCACAACTAACATATTAGTTGCAGTGCTTGCAAGGCTTATGTGATGTGCATTACCGAGAGGGCCCAGAGATACCTCTCCGACAATCGGAGTGACAAATCCTAATCTCGAAATACGCCAACCCAACATCTACCTTTGGAGACACCTGTAATGCTCCTTTATAATCACCCAGTTACGTTGTGACGTTTGGTAGCACCCAAAGTGTTCCTCCAGCAAACGGGAGTTGCATAATCTCATAGTCATAGGGAACATGTATAAGTCATGAAGAAAGCAATAGCAACATACTAAACGATCAGGTGCTAAGCTAATGGAATGGGTCATGTCAATCAGATCATTCAACTAATGATGTGACCTCGTTACTCAAATAACAACTCATTGTTCATGGTCAGGAAACATAACCATCTTTGATTAACGAGCTAGTCAAGTAGAGGCATACTAGTGACACTTTGTTTGTCTATGTATTCACACATGTATTATGTTTCCGGTTAATACAATTCTAGCATGAATAATAAACATTTATCATGATTATAAGGAAATAAATAATAACTTTATTATTGCCTCTCGGGCATATTTCCTTCAGGGCCATCCGCGCACCTTCTATGCAGGCCGACCGCTTCATCTCCTTGATATGCGGCACCGCACCAAGAAATTGCTGCAATAAGCCAAAATAGCTCGTCGCCTTGGGCCTCTCTGGCCAGACATGAGCCACGATATCAGTCATGGCAAGTCCGGACAACCTGTTCAGCTCAGCCCACTCGGCCAATCGATCGGTCAGCGGAAGTGAACGATCCGGACCATGGAATTGAGACCAAAACAGCTCTTCCGTCTTGTGATCCTTCTAACTCCGGAAGTGCACAACGGCATCCGCCGCACTTGCCGCTAAGTCCATATATGGATCCTCCGAACCCCACAGCTGGCCAAGCTGGGCATAATTCGGATCCGTAAACCGGCGACGCAGCAGAAAAGGCTTGCCAGCCACAATGTCTCCGGCCTGGCGCAGCTCCTCCTTCATAGCCCGCATTGCAGAACGGGCATCCTTGGCCTCTACGGTGGCCTTCCCCAGGTCTTCTCTCTCCGATAGGCGCTCCTTTTCAAGAGCCTCATTGCGGCCGGTAGCATCCTTCAATTTCACGGCCAATCCGGCCATCTCTTCCCTGCTTAGGCAGTGTGCAGCCCTTTCGGCTTTTAACTCCTCGACCGCCCTCGAGGCAGCCGCATCACTCCTTCTGGCTTGCTCCTTGGCTTGAGCAAGCTCGGCCCGAAGGCTCTCCACAGCAGCAGCACCATCTGCATCACAGCATAAATATTGTAAGAGGCGGGCTTTGGCTCCCTTAAATAAGAGACTGCGGAGAATTAATTTACCTTGCGACTCGTCAAGTCACCGGTTGACAAGCGCGATGTCCGCATCCGCTACATCAAGTTGCCGCATTAACTCGACAACTCCACAAGTCCGGCTAGCCCCCGGACTATTCGCCACCTGCATAGGAAAGGCGACACTCAATACCTGCGATTTTGATCCTTGGCACGCTGTCGTTTTCGACAACCTACCGAGTCTCAGGGGCTACTATCTATACAGGGCGCACTTCTATGTGCAAAACTGTCAAAAAGGCGCGTCGTTCTTACGTACCTCAAATCCCGCCAGCAAACTCCTGACGGCATTGTGCAATCCGCTTTCGGCGGACGAAATCCTTCCAATCACCATGCTCATCAATGCACGGTGATCTTCTAAGATGGACGCCCTCTCAAGCAGATCCTTCAGTTCCCCCGGCCGAACACCAGTCGACGCTGAACTCTCCGGCTCCACCGGGCTCGGGGATACCCTCCGTGACGATACTTCAGGCTCGTTTGCCCTATCTGGCGGTGCAGCAGACGGAGGCGTTTCGCTCTCCATCATCTCCGGACGAAGATCCCCCGAAGACGAACTCATCTGAGAAGGCCACAGATCCGAACTGTAAGGTAAAAATTTCGGTTATCCTCAGAAGCACAAATAGGGATATTTTCTTATTAATGAACTCCCCTTCTCCTACTCACGGCTTGCTGGAGGGCTGATCCTTTAAAGACGATTGTACGCCCGGGGTCTCTCCGAACGCAGGACCCTCCGGTGAAGATTTCTTCCCCCGCTTAGGGGCTTTGACCTCCGGGTCTTCGGAGGCGGTCCTCTTCTCCCCCTGGAAGAAGGGATTTTCGATCCCCCCCTCTTCAGGCGCCCCCTTGGGCGAGGTGATAGCTCCTCTATTTTCCCCATGGCCTTCTTCTACGGGCGCGACCTCCAACATCCTGACCAGCACGAGCTCCGGTGCGGTCTCTGGGAGGGGGGTCGGACACCTTATCAGCTTCGCTTGCGCTACCCACTCCTGATGAAGGATAATGGGTTAGAAGGCGAATTTTAGAAAAGCAAACAAACAGAACGTCCGGACTCTGAGCTACTTACCTGAGTATCCGGGCGATTGCAGCTTAGGCCTGCGTCCTCGGTCAATTCCAGACACGCCACCTGCGGTCCGAAGAACAACTTGTACATCTCCACGGGTGTCATACCCATGAAGTGTTGGAGAATTCGTGGTCCCTCCGGATTGAACTCCCATAACCGGAGAGTACGTCGTTTGCAGGGCAGAAGACGTCTGATTAGCATGACCTGCATCACCACAACTAGATTGATCTCCCTCGCTTGGATGTCTCGAATCCGGCTTTGCAATAGGGGCACGTCTTCTGACGGCCCCCATTTGAGTCCTTGGTTGACCCACGACATCAACCGTCGTGGAGGTCCCGGCGGAATGAAGGCGGCGGCTTTTGCTTGCTGCCCTTCGGAGCGGTGATATAGAACCACTCCTGCTGCCACAAGCCGAGCTCCTCTTGGAAGGAACCCTCGGGGCACGGGGCATCGGCCCTCCTGCTTATGGCCTCCCCGCCGCACTCTGCTTGACACCCCCCGATCATCTTCGGCTCCGCATTGAAGGTCTTCAGCCACAGGCCGAAGTGGGGGTGATGCGGAGGAAGGCTTCGCAGACGATAATGAATGCGGAAATATGGAGGATGGACTCCGGAGCCAAGTCGTGAAAATCCAGCCCGTATTAGAACATGAGCCCTCTCACGAAGGGGTCCGTCGAGAAGCCTAAACCCCGACGGAGGTGGGATATGAATACGACGTACTCACCGGGCTTGGGAGTAGGTACGGCCTGCCCTTGGGCGGGCAACCTGTGCAAAATCTCGTAAGACAGGTACTTCGCCTCACGCAGCTTTAGCACGTCCTCCTCCGTGACGGAGGAGGGCATCCACCGACCCTGAAGGTCGGACCCGGACATTGTTGAAGGTCCGAAGCGCTCGAATCTGGGGCTCTGGGTGTTGGAACTTGGAGCAAGGAGAAGATTCGATGGAAGATTGAAGAAAAGAAATGAGCCTTGGTCTTCTTATAAAGGGGGGAAATACCAAGAGCCGTCTCCGTGACCGTTCGGGATTCACCTTCGATAGAGGAGGCGTGGCGACGGGCACGGTTGGGTTACCCACGCCCGTATTGATGAGAATCCTGGAATAAGGGGAACACGATCTCTGCTTCGACAAGACGTGCCAAGGAAACCGTTTCGCTAAACGTGCTGAGGTGGTATAATAAAAAACGATTCAAGTAAAGGCTTGGTAGTGGTGTGACGTCATGCCGCAAAATACGTCAGCAGATTGAACTTGTGTACATTTTATTCTCCCTACAGTGGAATGTGGAATTTATTTTGCAGAGCTGGACACTATCCTGGTGTTCATGATCTTCTCCGGATTATTCAAAGGAGGAACCCGCCTTGCAATGCCGAACATTGTGCGCGCCGGACTTATCGTCATTGAAGCCTGGTTCAGGGGCTACTGAGGGAGTCCTGGACTAGGGGGTGTCCGGACAGCCGGACTATCATCGTCCGCCGGACTCCAAGACTACGAAGATACAAGATTGAACACTCCGTCCCGTGTCCGGATGGGACTTTCCTTGGCGTGGAAGGCAAGCTTGGCGATACGGATATGTAGATCTCCTACCATTGTAACCGACTCTGTGTAACCCTAGCCCTCTCCGGTGTCTATATAAACCGGAAGGCTTTAGTCCGTAGTACACAACATACATTACAGCAATCATACCATAGGCTAGCTTCTAGGGTTTAGCCTCCTTGATCTCGTGGTAGATCCACTCTTGTACTACCCATATCATCAATATTAATCAAGCAGGACGTAGGGTTTTACCTCCATCGAGAGGGCCCGAACCTGGGTAAAACATCGTGTCCCTTGTCTCCTGTTACCATTCGCCTAGACGCACAGTTCGGGACCCCCTACCCGAGATCCGCCGGTTTTGACACCGACAGTGACAGTGCGGCACGCTCGCCTGCGGCTCGGATCCATCGAAGATCAAGTCTCCGCGGATGTCCGCCGTGAAGTTTAGGCTTCCAAATCTGACCTGATGGCCAGGGGCGTAGCTTTCGATCTGCTCCAGATGGCCAAGTGAATTGGCCCGCAGTGCGAAGCCGCCGAATACGAAGATCCGCCCAGGGAGAAAAGTCTCACCCTGGACTGCGTTGTTGTTGATTGAAGAAGCCATCAAGCCTATCGGTGACGACACAGAGGAACTCTCAATGAAAGCACCAATGTCGGTGTCAAAACCGGCGGATCTCGGGTAGGGGGTCCCGAACTGTGCGTCTAGGCAGATGGTAACAGGAGACAAGGGACACGATGCTTTTACCCAGGTTCGGGCCCTCTCGATGGAGGTAAAACCCTACTCCTACTTGATTGATATTGATGATATGGGTAGTACAAGAGTGGATCTACCACGAGATCAAGGAGTCTAAACCCTAGAAGCTAGCCTATGGTATGATTGTTGTAATAGTTGTGTTGTCCTACGGACTAAACCCTCCGGTTTATATAGACACCGGAGAGGGCTAGGGTTACACAGAGTTGGTTACAATGGTAGGAGATCTACATATCCGTATCGCCAAGCTTGCCTTCCACGCCAAGGAAAGTCCCATCTGGACACGGGACGAAGTCTTCAATCTTGTATCTTCATAGTCTTGGAGTCCGGCTGACGATGATAGTCCGGCTGTCCGAACACCCCCTAGTCCAGGACTCCCTCAGACACTTTCACAACTCCTACCACCACTTTTCCACACTCGCTATATTTACTTTATTGCATCTTTATCTAAACATCCCCTAGCTTTTATTTATGTGTTCTTTATTATCTTGCAAACCTATCCAACAACAGCTACAAAGTACTTCTAGTTTCATACTTGTTCTAGGTAAAGCGAACGTCAAGCGTGCATAGAGTCGTATCAGTGGCCGATAGGACTTGATAGAGTATTTGTTCTACCTTTAGCTCCTCATTGGGTTCGACACTCTTACTTATCGAAAGAGGCTACAACTATCCCGTATACTTGTGGGTCATCAAGACCTTTTTCTGGCGCCGTTGCCGGGGAGTCATAGCGTGGGGTGAATATTCTCGTGTGCGCTTGTTTTCTTTATCACTAAGTAATTTTTATTTGCTGTTCTTAGTTGTTCTTTATCATTAGTTATGGATATGGAACACGAAATACCAAAAAAATTAGGTGTACTTGCTACTCATGGAGATGGGGTAACTCCTAAAACCCTTGATTCTCATTATGTGAAAGATATTATGTACTACTTTGATAATCCTGAGAAAACCCCATTCAACTTTATAATGGGAGACACGTTGGATCAACGTGAATACTTTAGGGATTATCGCTTTACACAAAAAGGGAAACTATTATGGAATCAAATTAATATTTTGCGTTGGTATGCTCGGGACCTATGCTTGAGATATGATATTACTTGTTTCTCTAGGATGAAGGCTCCACACCTTCCCTTTTCATGCAAATTTAATGATAATGAAACCTTAGCTTCTTATGCTAATGGTATATATGATTACTATGATGTTGAACAAATAGAAGAATTTGTTGCTTTTAAGGCTGCTTATGAAATTGAATCTTTGTTTGAAAAGTATGAAGCTTTTGATAATGATGGTGTTTATAGGCCTGAAAATTTTGCTATATTGAAATATTGCTATGAGAATTATGAATAGAATTAAAATATTAATGCATTTATTGGGAAAGTCTCCGCTGTCCAAGAAGAGACTAATATTTCGCAGGAAGCTATGGAAGAAGAAATTGATGAAACTGTGAGCTCATTGGATGAAAAAGATGATGAGGAGAGCGAAGAACAAAAGGAGGAAGAGCGGATTGATCACCCGTGCCCACCTTCTAATGAGAGTAACTCTTCAACTTATACATTGTTTAATTCCCCTTCGTGCTTACCGAAGGATGATTGCTATGCTGATTGCTATGATCCCGTTGATTCTCTTGAAATATCCCTTTTTGATGATGCTTGCTATGCTTGTGGCCAAGATGCCAATATGAATGATGATTATGGAGATGAACTTGCTATAGTTCCTTATGTTAAACATGAAATTGTTGCTATTGCACCCACGCATGATAGTCCTATTATCTTTTTGAATTCTCCCAACCACACTATATCGGAGAAGTTGGTGCTTATTAAGGATTATATTGATGGGTTGCCTTTTACTACTACACATGATGATTTTGATGGATATAATATGCATGTGCTTTCTGCTCCTACTTGCAATTATTATGAGAGAGGAACTAAATCTCCACCTCTCTATGTTTCCAATATGATAGAATTGCAAGAAATTGTTTATACTTTGCATTGGCCTTTACTATGTGTGCATGAATTGTTCTTTTATGACATGCCGATGCATAGGAAGAGAGTTAGACTTCGTTGTTGCATGTTATATGTTACTTTGTGCTCACTACTAAATTACAAATCATTGTTAAATAAAATTGGCTTTGATATACCTTGGGATCCGGGTGGATTCATTACTTGAGCACTAAATGCCTAGCTTAATGGCTTTAAAGAAAGCGCTGCCAGAGTGACAACCCGGAAGTTTTAGAGAGTCATTTATTTCTGTTGAGTGCTTTTATATAGTTTAAAAACACAAAAATAAAGAGGGGAACCTAAAAACTTTTCAAAAAGGAAAGTGAAAGTGAGAAGGACAAGCATTGTTGAAGTGGGAGCTAGCCTTGAACTTTGTTCATGCTCACGGAAACTTTGTGAATCTTGATTACAGAAACTTTTCAACAAAAATAATTATCCCCTTGTATAATTCCATTGTATTATAAAAATAATGTGCCCAGGTTTGCCTTTAGGATGTTTACAATGCTTGTTGGTTTGTACGGTGCAGGACAGAAACTTTGGCTGTAGTGTGCGATTTTACATTTTTAACTGGAACGTCAATTGGTTCTGATTACTTTTGCACTGTCTTTCTATACAACTTTTTTATTTTTCCTAATTCTTGTAGAATTTTTGGGGTACCAGAAGTATGGTGGATGTTCAGATTGCTACAGACTGTTCTGTTTTTGACAGATTTCTGTTTTTGATGCATAGTTTGCTTGTTTTGATGAATCTATCAATTTATATTAGTGGATTAAGCCATGAAAAAGTTATACTACAGAAGACACAATGCAAAAACAAAACATGAATTGGTTTGCAACAGTACTTAGAGTGGTGATTTGCTTTATTATGCTAACAGATCTTACCGAGTTTTCTGTTGAACTTTTGTGTGGATGAAGTGTCTAAACGAGGAGGTCTTGATATGAGGAAAAGTAAGAGAGACAAGAGCTCAAGCTTGGGGATGCCTGAGGCACCCCAAGTAAATATTTAAGGAGACTCAAGCATCTAAGCTTGGGGATGCCCCGGAAGGCATCCCCTCTTTCTTCAACAAGTATCGGTATGTTTTCGTATTCGTTTCGTTCGTGCGATATGTGCAAGTCTTGGAGCGTCTTTTGCATTTAGTTTTCACTTTTCTTTTATGCACCATGCTGGTATGAAATATTCCTTGGTTGATTTATAGAATGCTCATTGCACTTCACTTAAATCTTTTGAGTATGGCTTTATAGAATGCTTCATGTGCTTCACTTATATCATTTGAAGTTTGGATTGCCTGTTTCTCTTCACATAGAAAACCGCCATTTGTAGAATGCTCTTTTGCTTAACTTATATTTGTTAGAGCATGGGCATATCTTTTGTAGAAAGAATTAAACTCTCTTGCTTCACCTATATCTTTTTAGAGAGATGACAGGAATTGGTCATTCACATGGTTAGTCATAAAATCCTACATAAAACTTGTAGATCACTGATATGATATGTTTGATTCCTTACAATAGTTTTGCGATATAAAGGTGGTGATATTAGAGTCGTGCTAGTTGAGTAATTGTGAAATTGAGAAATACTTGTATTGAGGTTTGCAAGTCCCGTAGCATGCACGTATGGTGAACCGTTATGTAACGAAGTTGGAGCATGAAGTGTTTTTTGATTGTCTTCCTTATGAGTGGCAGTCGGGGACGAGCGATGGTCTTTTCCTACCAATCTATCCCCTTAGGGGCATGCGTAGTAGTACTTTGCTTCGAGGGCTAAGTAGACTTTTGCAATAAGTATATGAGTTCTTTATGACTAATGTGAGTCCGTGAATATACGCACACTCACCCTTCCACTTTGCTAGCCTCTATTGTGCCGCGCAACTTTCGCCGGTATCATGAACCCATTATTTACCTTCCTCAAAACAGCCACCATACCTACATATTATGGCATTTCCATAGCCATTCCGAGATATATTGCCATGCAACTTTCCACCGTTCTGTTATTATGACACATTCCATCATTGTCATATTGCTTTGCATGATCGTAAGATAGCTAGCATGATGTTTTCATGGCTTGTCCGTTTTTTGATGTCATTGCTATGCTAGATCATTGCACATCCCGGTACACCGCCAGGAGCATTCATATAGAGTCATATCTTTGTTCGAGATATTGAGTTGTAATATTGAGTTGTAAGTAAATAAAAGTGTGACGATCATCATTATTAGAGCATTGCCCTAGTGAGGAAAGGATGAAGGAGACTATGATTCCCCCACAAGTCGGGATGAGACTCCGGACTTTATGAAAAATAAAAGAGGCCAAAGAAGCCCAAAAAATAAAGAGGCCAAAGAAGACCACCAAAAAAATATAAAAAATTAAAAAAGAAGAAAATAAAAAATGAGAGAAAAAGAGAGAAGGGGCAATGTTACTATCCTTTTACCACACTTGTGCTTAAGAGTAGCACCATGTTCTTCATAGAGAGAGTCTCCTATGCTTTCACTTTCATATACTAGTGGGAATTTTTCATTATAGAACTTGGCTTGTATATTCCAATGATGGGCTTCCTCAAAATTCCCTAGGTCTTCGTGAGCAAGAAAGTTGGATGCACACCCACTTAGTTTCTTTTGTTGAGCTTTCGTATATTTATAGCTCTAGTGCATCTGTTGCATGGCAATCCCTACTCACTCACATTGATATCTATTGATGGGCATCTCCATAGCCCATTGATACGCCTAGTTGATGTGAGATTATCTTCTCCCTTTTTGTCCTCACAACCACCACCATGTACCACCATAGTGCTATGTCCATGGTTTACGCTCATGTATTGCGCAAGAGTTGAAAAAGCTGAAGCGCGTTAAAAAGTATGAACCAATTGCTTGGCTCGTCATCGAGGTTGTGCATGATTTGAATGCTTTGTGTGATGAAGATGGAGCATAGCCAGACTATATGATTTTGTAGGGATGAACTTTCTTTGGCTATGTTACTTTGATAAGACATAATTGCTTGGTTGGTATGCTTGAAGTATTATTGTTGTTATGTCAAATGATAGACTATTGCTTTGAATCACTCGTATCTTAATATTCATGCCATGATTAGACACATGATCAAGATTATGCTAGGTAGCATTCCACATCAAAAATTATCTTTTTTATCATTTACCTACTCGAGGACGAGCAGGAATTAAGCTTGGGGATGCTGATACGTCTCCGTCGTATCTATAATTTTTGATTGTTCCATGCCAATATTCTACAACTTTCATATTATTTTGGCAACTTTTTATACTATTTTTTGGGACTAACATATTGATCCAGTGCCCAGAGCCAGTTCCTGTCTGTTGCATGTTTTATGTTTCGCAGAAACCCCATATCAAACGGAGTCCAAACGGGATAAAAACGGACGGAGAATTATTTTGGAATATTTGTGATTCTTGGGAGGAAAAATCAACGCGAGACGATGCCCGAGGGGGCCACGAGATAGGGGCCCACGCCCACTTAAAGTGGGCGCACCCCCCCCACCCTTGTGGGCCACCCGTAAGGCGGTTGATGCCCTTCTTTGGCTGCAAGAAAGCTAATTTTTGGAAAACGATCTGGGTGTAGGTTTCAATCCAATCAGAGTTACGGATCTCCAGATATAAAGGAAACGGTGCCAGGGCAGAATACCAGAACGCAGAAACAGAGAGATAGATCCAATCTCGGAGGGGCTCTTGCCCCTCCCAAGCCATGGGAGCCGAGGACCAGAGGGGAAACCCTTCTCCCATCTAGGGAGGAGGTCAAGGAAGAAGAAGAAGGGGGGCTCTCTCTCCCCCTTGCTTCCGGTGGCGCCGGAACACCGCCGGGGCCATCATCATCACCGCGATCTTCACCAACACCTCCATCATCTTCACCAACATCTCCATCACCTTCCCCCATCTATATTCAGCGGTCCACTCCCCCGCAACCCACTGTACCCTCTACTTGAACATGGTGCTTTATGCTTCATATTATTATCCAATGATGTGTTGCCATACTATGATGTCTGAGTAGATTTTCGTTGTCCTATTGGTGGTTGATGAATTGCTATGATTGATTTAATTTGCTTGTGGTTATGTTGCTGTCCTATTGTGCCCTCCGTGTCGTGCAAGCGTGAGGGATTCCCGCTGTAGGGTGTTGCAATACGTTCGTGATTCTTTTATGGTGGGTTGCTTGAGTGACAGAAGCATAAACCCGAGTAAGGGGATTGTTGCCTACGGGATAAAGGGGACTTGATGCTTTAATGTTATGGTTGGGTTTTACCTTAATAAATCTTTAGTAGTTGTGGACGCTTGCTAGAGCTCCAATCATAAGTGCACATGATCCAAGAAGAGAAAGTATGTTAGCTTATGCCTCTCCCACATAAAACTTGCTATCGGTCTAGTAAAGTAGTCAATTGCTTACGGACACTTTCACAACTCCTACCACCACTTTTCCACACTCGTTATATTTACTTTATTGCATATTTATCTAAACAGCCCCTAGATTTTATTTACGTGTTCTTTATTATCTTGCAAACCTATCCAACAACACCTACAAAGTACTTCTAGTTTCATACTTGTTCTAGGTAAAGCGAACATCAAACGTGCGTAGAGTCGTATCAGTGGTCGATAGGACTTGAGAGAGTATTTGCTCTACCTTTAGCTCCTCGTTGGGTTCGACACTCTTACTTATCGAAAGAGGCTACAACTATCCCGTATACTTGTGGGTTATCACTCAGCAACGGGGGAGTGCCCATTCCCCGTTGCCCGACGTCGAGGCGCGCCCTGCTTACTTCGCCGTCGAGATCGACCGCATGCGCGCCTTGATAACCCACAAGTGTAGGGGATCGCAACATCTTTCGAGGGTAGAGTATTCAACCCAAATTTATTGATTCGACACAAGGGGAGCCAAAGAATATTCTTGAGTATTAGCAGTTGAGTTGTCAATTCAACCACACCCGGATAACTTAGTATCTGCAGCAAAGTATTTAGTAGCAAAGCAATATGATAATAAACGTAACAGTAGCAAGAGTAATGTTTTTGGGTTTTGTAGTGATTGTAACAATAGCAACGGAAAAGTAAATAAGTGAAGAACAATATGTGAAAAGCTTGTAGGCAATGGATCAGTGATGGATAATTATGTCGGATGCGATTCCTCATGTAATAGCTATAACATAGGGTGACACGGAACTAGCTCCAGCTCATCAATGTAATGTAGGCATGTATTCCGTAAATAGTCATACATGCTTATGGAAAAGAACTTGCATGACATCTTTTGTCCTACCCTCACGTGGCAGCGGGGTCCTAGTGGAAACTAAGGGATATTAAGGCCTCCTTTTAATAGAGAACCGGAACAAAGCATTAGCACATAGTGAATACATGAATTCCTCAAACTACGGTCATCACCGAGAAGTATCCCGATTATTGTCACCTCGGGGTTGTCGGATCATAACACATAATAGGTGACTATAGACTTGCAACATAGGATCAAGAACACACATATATATTCATGAAAACATAATAGGTTCAGATCTGAAATCATGGCACTCGGGCCCTAGTGACAAGCATTAAGCATAGCAAAGTCATAGCAACATCAGTCTTAGAACATAGTGGATAGTAGGGATCAAACCCTAACAAAACTAACTTGATTACATGGTAAATCTCATCCAACTCATCACCGTCCAGCAAGCCTACGATGGAATTACTCACGCACGGCGGTGAGCATCATGAAATTGGTGATGGAGGATGGTTGATGATGACGACAACGATGAATCCCCGAACGGACTCCAGATCGGCCCTCCCGAGAGAGATTAGGGCTTGGCAGCGGCCCGTATCGTAAATCGCGATGAAACTTTCTCTCTGATTTTTTTCTCCCCGAACGTGAATATATGGAGTTGGACTTGAGGTCGGTGGAGGTCCAGGGGGCCCACGAGACAGGGGGGCGCCCAAGGGGAGGGGGCTCGCCCCCACCCTCCTGGACAGGGTGTGGGCCCCCTGGTCTTGATTCTTTCGTCAGTATTTTTTATATTTTCCAAAAAGTGCCTCCATGGATTTTCAGGACATTCCGAGAACTTTTGTTTTCTACACATAAAACAACATCATGGCAGTTTTGCTGAAAACAGCGTCAGTCCGGGTTAGTTTCATTCAAATCATGCAAGTTAGAGTCCAAAACAAGGGCAAAAGTGTTTGGAAAAGTAGATATGTTGGAGACGTATCAACTCCCCCAAGCTTAAACCTTTGGTTGTCCTCAAGCAATTCAGTTGATAAACTGAAAGTGATAAACAAAAACTTTTACAAACTCTGTTTGCTCTTGTTGTTGTTAACATGCAAAGCCAGCATTCAGGTTTCAGCAAATATTATGAACTAACCATACTCACAATAACACCTAGGTCTCACAATTACTCATATCAATAACATAATCAACTAGCGAGCCATAATAATAAAACTCGTATGACAACACTTTCACAAAACAATCATAACATGATATAACAAAATGGTATCTCGCTAGCCCTTTCTGAGACCGCAAAACATAAATGCAGAGCACCTTTAAAGATCAAGGACTGACTAAACATTGTAATTCATGGTAAAAGAGATCCAGTCAAGTCATACCCAATATAAACCAATAGTAATGAATGCAAATGACAGTGTGCTCTCCAGCGGGTGCTTTTTAATAAGAGGGTGATGACTCAACATAAAAGTAAATAGATAGGCCCTTTGCAGAGGGAAGCAGGGATTTGTAGAGGTGCCAGAGCTCGATTTTAAAATAGAGATTGAATAACATTTTGAGCGGCATACTTTCGCTGTCAACGCAACAACTATGAGATGGCTGTACCTTCCATACTACATGAATTATAGGCAGTTCCCAAACAGAATGGTAAAGGTTTATACTCCCCCAACCACCAACAAGCATCAATCCATGGCTTGCTCGAAACAACGAGTGCCTCCAACTAACAACAGCCCTGGGGGAGTTTTGTTTAATTATTTTGATTTGCTTTGATCTTTTTGGATCATGGGACTGGGCATCCCGGTTACCGGCCCTTTCTCGTGAATGAGGAGCAGAGTCCACTCCTCTTGAGAATAACCCACCTAGCATGGAAGATATAGGCAGGCCTAGTTGTAACATGAGCTGCTCGAGCATACAAAACAGAATTTCATTTGAAGGTTTGGAGTTTGGCACATACAAATTTACTTGGAACGGCAGGTAAATACCGCATATAGGAAGGTATGGTGGACTCATATGGAACAACTTTGGGGTTTAAGGAGTTTGGATGCACAAGCAGTATTCCCGCTTAGTACAGGTGAAGGCTAGCAAAAGACTGGGAAGCGACCAACTGAGAGAGCGACAACAGTCGTAAACATGCATTAAAATTAATTCGTACCGAATACAAGCATGAGTAGGATATAATCCACCATGAACATAAATATCATGAAGGCTATGTTGATTTGATTCAACTACATGCGTGAACATGTGCCAAGTCGAGTCACTCAATTCATTCAAAGGAGGATACCATCCCATCATACCACATCATAATCATCCTAATAGCATGTTGGCACGCAAGGCAAACCATTATAACTCATAGCTAATCAAGCATGGCACAAGCAACTATAATCTCTAAATGTCATTGCAAATATGTTTACCTCATAATAGGCTGAATCAGAAACAATGAACTCATCATATTTACAAAAACAAGAGAGGTCGAGTTCATACCAGCTTTTCTCATCTCAATAAGTCCATCATATGTCGTCATTATTGCCTTTCACTTGCACGACCGAATGATGTGTATAATAATAATAGTGCACATGCATTGGACTAAGCTGGAATCTGAAGCATTCAACTCAAGAGAGAAGACAAGGTAATATGGGCTCTAAATTAAATAAACAATCATGCATATGAGAGCCACTAAACATTTTCAATATGGTCTTCTCGACCCCCAAAGGAAAGAAAAGAAAAGAAAACTATTTACACGGGAAAGCTCCCAACAAGTAAAAAGAAGAACTAGAAATCTTTTTGGGTTTTCATTTTAATTTCTACTACAAGCATGGAAATTAAACTAACTATTTTTTTCTTAAGGTTTATCAAACACACAAGAAGAAAGCTAGAAAAAGGAAATTTAAACTAGCATGGATAATACAATGAAAGAGTATGAGCACCGACGACTAGTGTGTGAACATGAAAGTAAGTCGGTGAGAAATACGTACTCCCTCAAGCTTAGGCTTTTGGCCTAAGTTGGTCTAATACCAAGGACCGCCTGGCTGATATCCGTAGTTGTAGCTGAGGTCGTACTGAGATGCAACAGCAACTGCCTCCTGAGCTGCAGCATGTTGGCAAGCTTCCTCCGCTCTCCCCTCGTGTTCAGCTGCTTCCTCCCTGGTAACAACATATCTTCCTTTTGCTTGATAATCAAAAAGGAGAGGAGCAGGAAGAGTAACATGGACGACGTTGCGTCTGTCATAGATTAGTCGATAATGGAGGAATTGTTCATTCCTCCTAAGAAATTGATGATTAACCATAGCGTCATAATCTAAATAAGCAGGAGGTATCATCATATCCCCTTCTCATGGGGCTATACCAAGATAATTAGCCACACGGGTTGCATAAATTCCTCCAAATAAATCTCCAGTTCTACTATTATTGTGCAACCTACGTGCAACTATTGCCCCCAGGTTATAACCTTTATAACCCAAGGACACAAAGATCAGGGACACACATATGACATGCTTCATCTTTACCATTAATGCATCTACCAATGAAAAGAGCAAAATAATGTATAGCAGGAAAATGAATGCTCCCTATAGTAGCTTGTGCTATGTCCCTGGATTCTCCCATAGTAATACTAGCAAGGAAATCTCTAAATTCAGAGTTGTGAGGATCATTTATATTACCCCACTGCAGAAGTTTGCAAGCAATTGTAAAATCCTCTAAGTCCATGGTATAAGATGTATCATAAATATCAAATAGGACACTAGGAGAATTACGCGTACAGTTATATTTGAACCTCCGCACAAAGGAATCAGTCAATTGATAGTACTGAGGACACTTATCTTGTAAGAAGTCCTCCAGCTCAGCATTATGCACATACGCGTCAAATTCCTCCTTAAAGCCTGCTTCGACCATAAAATCATCAGATGGCCACTCACAAGCTCGTACATCTGCGTCCCTCGGCAATTCAACATCTTGCTCACATATAGCAATCCTGGGTCCTTTCTTTACCGAGGAACCACCTTGTTACATTCTCCTAGACATAATTCTTTTTCTGAAAAATTTCTGAAATTTTAGTAACTTCAAAATAAAAGTGAATAAAACTAAACAAGATTGATAGCAACTACTCCTACAAGTGCCTAGAGCCTATATCATGCATTAGAATTGCTTGGGACCTCATAAATTCAACATGCAAGCTCAAGAACATGGTCACCTATGCAACAAAAAATTTGCAATGAATAAAGCACAAGAACAAAAACTAATTGGACCAATGGAGGAGTCACATACCAAGCAACAATCTCCCAAAGCAGTTTTGTGAATGGAGCTTTGAGCAAGGAGATCGAAAATCGCAGCAAAATGAGCTAGAACTCGTGCTTGAGCTGGATGGGGATTTTTTTGGGTAGAAGATGAAGTGTGTGGGTGCTGGCATAAGTGGAGGGGGGCCACCAGGGGCCCACGAGACAGGGGGGCGCGCCCAGGGTAGGTGGGCACGCCCTCCACTCTCGTGGCCTGGTGCTTGCCCTTCCTGCAGTGATTTCAGTGCCTAAAATCCTCAAATATTCCATAAAAAAATCATACTAAATTTGCAGGGCATTTGGAGCACTTTTATTTTCAGGATAATTTTTAATGCGCAGATAATTCATAAAACACACAGATAATACTATTTTTGCTTTATTTATTCTAAATAACAGAAAGTAAAAAGTGGGTACAAAAGGTTGTGCCTTCTAGTTTCATCCATCTCATGATCATCAAAATGAATCCACTAACAAGGTTGATCAAGTCTTGTTAACAAACTCATTCCGAATAATACGGAACCAGAGAAATTTCGAATAACACTAAGTTACCTCAACGGGGATATGCAAATCCCCAACAATAAGAATATCATACTTTTTCTTGACAGTAGGGAGAGGAAATTCAAAACCTCAATAATAATAGTTGGGACTTTTCAAATAGAATTGATGCTATGAACTTGAGATTGTTTCCTCGGAAAGTGTACCGTATGCTCATTACCATTAACATGAAAAGTGACATTGTCTTTGTTGCAATCAATAACAGCCCCTGCAGTATTCAAAAAAGGTCTACCAAGGATAATTGACATACTATCGTCGTCGGGAATATCAAGAATAACAAAGTCTGTTAAGATAGTGACATTTGCAACCACAACTGGCACATCCTCACAAATACCGACAGGTATAGCAGTTGATTTATCGGCCATTTGCAAAGATATTTCAGTAGGTGTCAACTTATTCAATTCAAGTCTACGATATAAAGAGAGAGGCATAACACTAACACCGGCTCCAAGATCACATAAAGCAGTTCTAACATAATTTCTTTTAATGGAGCATGGTATAGTTGGTACACCCGGATCTCTAAGTTTCTTTGGTATTCCACCCTTAAAAGTGTAATTAGCAAGCATGGTGGAAATTTTAGCTTCTGGTATCTTTGTTTTATTTGTGATGATATCCTTCATATATTTAGCATAAGGATTTACTTTAAGCATATCAGTTAAGTGCATACTTAAGAAAATAGGTCTAATCATTTCAGCAAAGCGCTCAAAATCCTCATCATCCTTTGTCTTGGATGGTTTAGGAGGAAAAGGCATGGGTTTCTGAACCCATGGTTCTCTTTCTCTACCGTGCTTCCTAGCAACAAAATCTCTCTTATCATAACGTTGATTCTTTGATTGTGGGTTATCAAGATCAACAGCGGGTTCAATCTCCACATCATTGTTTTTGCTAGGTTGAGCATCAACATGAACATTATCATTAGGTTCATGTTCATCACCTGATTGTGTTTCAGCATCAGAAATAGAAATATCATTGGGATTCTCAGGTGTGTCTACAGTAGGTTCACTAGAAGCATGCAAAGTCCTATCATTTTTCTTTTTCTTCTTTTTAGAAGAACTAGGTGCCTCTAAATTATTTCTTTGAGAATCTTGCTCGATTCTCTTAGGGTGACCTTCAGGATACAAAGGTTCCTGAGTCATTCTACCAGTTCTAGTAGCCACTCTAACAGCAAAGTCATTTTTATTAGTTAATTCATCAAGCAAATCATTTTGAGCTTTAAGTACTTGCTCAGCTTGAGTAGCAACCATAGAAGTATATTTGCTAATGAGTTTGAGTTCACCTTTAACTCTAGCCATATTATCGCTCACGCGTCCTATCTCGAAAGCATTATTCTTTAACTCTCTACCAACATAAGCATTAAAACTTTCTTGTCTAGCCATAAAGTCATCAAATTCATCTAAGCATGGGCTATGAAATTTAGTAGATGGGATTTCAACTTTATCATATCTATAGAGAGAATTTACCTTTACTACCTGTGTCGGGATATCAAGACAATGTGGTTCTTCAACAGGCGGTATATTAAGACCATGTATTTCTTCAATAGGAGGTAAATTCTTGACATCTTCAGCTTTAATACCTTTTTCTTTCATTGATTTCTTTGCCTCTTGCATATCTTCAGGACTGAGAAATAAAACACCTCTCTTCTTCGGAGTGGGTTTAGGAATAGGCTCCGGAGTTGGCTCAATTGGTTTAGGAATTTCCTCAGGAATTGGCTCAGGAAGAGTCCAATTATTTTCATTAGTCAACATATTATTCAATAGTAATTCAGCTTCGTCGATTGTTCTTTCCCTGAAAACACAACCAGCATAACTATCCAAGTAGTCCTTGGAAGCATCGGTTAGTCCATTATAAAAGATATCAAGTATTTCATTTTTCTTAAGAGGATGATCAGACAAAGCATTAAGTAATCGGAGAAGCCTCCCCCAAGCTTGTGGGAGACTCTCTTCTTCGATTTGCACAAAATTATATATTTCCCGCAAGGCAGCTTGTTTCTTATGAGCAGGGAAATATTTAGCAGAGAAGTAATAAATCATATCCTGGGGACTACGCACACAACCAGGAGCAAGAGAATTGTACCAAGTCTTAGCATCACCCTTTAATGAGAACGGAAATATCTTAAGGATATAATAATAGCGAGATTTATCATCATGAGTAAACAGGGTGGCTATGTCATTCGACTTGGTAAAATATGCCACAACAGTTTCAGATTCAAGGCCATAAAAAGGATCAGATTCAACTAAAGTAATAATTTCAGGATCAAAAGAGAATTCATAATCCTTATCAGTAACACAGATAGGTGAAGTAGGAAAAACAGGGTCAGGTTTCATTCTAGCATTAAGAAGATCATATCTATCATTGCAAGCAAAGATAGCTCTATCAGCTTCTTCATTCATAACATAACCCTCAGGAACAACAGGCAATTCATAATCATTGGGATAATTTTCATCATCACTATCATCAATAATAGCATCTTCAATAATTTCATTCCCCCTAACTCTAGCAAGTTGTTCATCAAGAAATTCACCTAATGGCAAAGTAGTATCACGCACAGAAGTAGTTTCATCATAAGTATCATGCAGAGCAGAAGTGGCATCATCAATAACATGCGACATATCAAAATTCATAGCAGTAGCAGGTTTAGGTGTCGCAAGTTTACTCAAAATAGAAGGAGAATCTAGTGCAGAGCTAGATGGCAGTTCCTTACCTCCCCTCGTAGTTGAGGGAAAAATCGTAGTTATGTCGTCTTTCAAGTTCTTCATAGTGATCAACAGATATAAATCCCAAGTGACTCAGAGAATAGAGCTACGCTCCCCGGCAACGGCGCCAGAAATTAGTCTTGATAACCCACAAGTCTAGGGGATCGGAACAGCTTTTGAGGGTAGAGTATTCAACCCAAATTTATTAATTCGACACAAGGGGAGCCAAAGAATATTCTTGAGTATTAGCAGTTGAGTTGTCAATTCAACCACACCTGGATAACTTAGTATCTGCAGCAAAGTATTTAGTAGCAAAGTAATATGATAATAAAGGTAACGGTAGCAAGAGTAATGTCTTTGGGTTTTGTAGTGATTGTAACAATAGCAATGAAAAAGTAAATAAGTGAAGAATAATATGTGAAAAGCTCGTAGGCAATGGATCAGTGATGGATAATATGCCGGATGCGATTCCTCATGTAATAGTTATAACATAGGGTGAGACAGAACTAGCTCCAGTTCATCAATGTAATGTAGGCATGTATTACGTAAATAGTCATACGTGCTTATGGAAAAGAACTTGCATGACATCTTTTGTCCTACCCTACCGTGGCAGCGGGGTCCTAGTGGAAACTAAGGGATATTAAGGCCTCCTTTTAATAGAGAACCGGAACAAAGCATTAGCACATAGTGAATACATGAACTCCTCAAACTATGGTCATCACCGAGAACTATCCCGATTATTGTCACTTCGGGGTTGTCGGATCGTAACACATAATAGGTGACTATAGACTTGCAAGATAGGATCAAGAACACACATATATTCATGAAAACATAATAGGTTCAGATCTGAAATCATGGCACTCGGACCCTAGTGACAAGCATTAAGCATAGCAAAGTCATAGCAACATCAATCTCAGAACATAGTGGATACTAGGGATCAAACCCTAACAAAACTAACTCGATTACATGATAAATCTCATCCAACCCATCACCGTCCAGCAAGCCTACGATGGAATTACTCACGCACGGCGGTGAACATCATGAAATTGGTGATGGAGGATGGTTGATGATGACGACGGCGACGAATCCCCCTCTCCAGAGCCCCGAACGGACTCCAGATCAGCCCTCCCGAGAGATATTAGGGCTTGGCGGTGGCTCCGTATCGTAAAACGCGATGAAACTTTCTCTCTGATATTTTTTCTCCCCGAAGGTGAATATATGGAGTTGGAGTTGAGGTCGGTGGAGGTCCAGGGGGCCCACGAGACAGGGGGGCACCCAGGGGGAGGGGGCGCGCCCCCCACCCTCGTGGACAGGGTGTGGGCCCCCTGGTCTTGATGCTTTCGCCAGTATTTTTTATATTTTCCAAAAAGTGCCTACGTGGATTTTCAGGACATTCCGAGAACTTTTATTTTCTACACATAAAACAACATCAAGGCAGTTTTGCTGAAAACAGCATCAGTCCGGGTTAGTTTCATTCAAATCATGCAAGTTAGAGTCCAAAACAAGGGGAAAAGTGTTTGGAAAAGTAGATACGTTGGAGACGTATCACGCCTCCCTCACCGACGAGCAGCTCACCCTTCCCCAGTACGCCGCCAACAACCACGCGGCGTGGGTGTCGTACTTTGAGCGGCGCCAGGAGCAGAGGCGGGCGTCCACCAACGGGGCGCCGGTGGTGGGCGGCGTGAAGAACAGCGAGGGGCGCCCCGTGTGGTGGGGCGCCCCCGGCCGCACGCTCGAGGGCGTGCTGGCGTACCTTGAGGGCGGCAACGAGCCGCCGCTGGCATACCCTCCCACGGCGGCCGTCCCGGCCCACCGCCGGCGCTGGGCAATGGATGCCCAGGAGGTTCGGTTCCTCCTTGTCTTCCTCCTCACACTCCTCCTCACGCTCTTCTTCCCACTCCTCCGGCTCTCCGACATTGCTCGGCGTCAAGGCCGAGCCCACAGCGGAGACGCCGCTCGGCTGGCGCACTCGCAGTGCCGACATCGTCGTAAACGAGGGCGACCGGCGCGCCTCCTCGTCGGCTCCTCCGCGCTTCGTCAAGCCAAAGACGGAGCCGGGGCTCGCGGCCGTGAAAACGGAGCCGGGGCTTCCCGCCGTGAAGACGGAGCACGGCGACGTGGAGCTCTATGACGAGGCGGCCCTGAAATGGGCGCGCAAGGACTACCTCAAGATGGAGATGGAGCGCCAGTGCGCCGCCCTGCAGCGCTTCGAGCAGCGCCGCCGGGGCCGTGACGAAGGAAGCGTCGTCGTCCTCGACGACAGCGACGACGACGACGCGCTGTCACCGCCACCAGTCTGCCATGGCGACGCTGGGTAGGGGTCCAGCAGGGGCGGCCACGTCAAGGAGGAGAAGGCCGACGATGACGGCGGCAGCGAGGATGGCGACGACGACGTCGACTACGCCGCATTCAACGACTTCTTCGCCCCTTAGTTTAGGCCTTTTTTAGATAAATTTGCTATGTAAGCCGCGAACATGTCTAATATATATGCCAAGTTTGCCGAATTTTAGCCGAGTTTAACCGAACTTCGCCAAATGTTTTAAAAAAAATTAGACGGCGTCCGGGGGCGGCCGTGGGGTCGGCGACTGGGAACCAACTCGCCCTAGACCTTTTTTTTGCACCGGCTCGCCCCTAGGCGGCGATTTTACGCGCCCCCTGAGGGGCCAACGGCTTGAGATGCTCTCAGCAGCCACCTGGAGGCAGTTCCCAGCCCTATCCTCCGGTCACCCAGACCCTATCATCCGGCGAGTCGGCAGCCACCAAGAGGCAAAAAGTTTGGAGGTACTCTACATATATAGCACCATCATGGCACCATGATTTGCTTAACAAATGCTAATATTGCAAAGGCTGTTTCTATTTCCATTCTAATCATCCCCAGTTAACATACAGCGTACTTCCAACTTTATGGTGCGAAGCTCCTGACATGCTGAATGAAACCTATTTTCTTTCAGATTATTTCAATAGCCATTTTATCGTTTCAGGGGAACCAAAATTCAAAAATAGTAATATTAACCATATAAACCCAATACCTACCCCTAGTTTAACTTCACGGTTCCAAGTAAGGTGCTTACAAAGTCACTTGTCGTTGGTCCAATGAGAGTCTCTACCAAACAACTTGTCAGCAAAATATAAAGTTAGCTGCAACTGTCCTCTCCTTCCACGTACAAATAAATGGTCCATCAACCCGGTATTCAATATCTCTGCCTATGACCCTAGTGTCATTGTCCAAGGAAAATGGAGGAAGATGAGACCGCAAAGCATCCGGTACTGATTACTTTCTCTTGCTCAATTAGTTCCTCTTGATCAATGACACGTACAGACCACATGCTTAATTCGCACCGGTTTCATGCACTCGCTTGGTGTTTTCTCAGTCTCAACCCGGACGGCGGTGATCTGTAACTGATTCGGGGGGTAATCTGTACGAGAGAGAGATTCGGGGGGTAATCTGAGAGAGAGAGAGATTCACCTTGCACCACCCAAAACAAGATGGCACCCGAGTTGACGTCTTTGCCAGCATAATCCAAACACATTCTTTCATACCTCCACGTATCAGTCTCCCATGAGAATCGCAAAGATATTGAGATGCTGAGGTACACACAATGATCTTCACGGAGTAGTTCATAAGCAGCAAGCCCATTTCGCTTGGCAAGTATTTCTCCCATGGAGCCCAAGGCATGACAAGATGCCACTGCTTGGCACGGAGGTCAAACTGAAGACAGGAACATGTGACAGTATCACAGACTATAAAGGAATCATCACCCACTGCCACATATCCCGACAGCTTGACCTTTCTGTCAAGAAGCTGGGACTGATCTGTGCGGCAGCGCACCCATGAGGTGGACCCAATAGGACGAACAAGGTGGGTCCTCTGGTAAACTTGGAGAGTTTCAGTAAGAGCAAGAGTTGCTGAGCCAACTTGGATAACCATAACAAAAGGATCAACAGAAGAAACAGAAACAGGCCGCCGTGCAAGGTGATAAAAAATCTGAAATCTGGCGTCCAGATTAAGTTCATGCACGCCATCTTTTTGGAATGAAACAGCATATAGTTTGGAGCTACTGCGAAAAAAGTGCCTCTCACCATCATCATCTCCATACGGATCTCCTTGTAGAATGTAGTGCGGTTTGAGAGGAGGGGCTATTTTTATGTCTGGACTCAGATCCGTGAGAGTGGTTTTATAGATAAATGATTTAGAACCAGTTTGGCAGACAATAAACAAGAGTTCGTTGTCCATATGTGGCTTCACATAGGGAGACGGGGGACCTGGTGGGAGAAGATGCCTGCATGCAAGAAGCAAAATATGTGTGTCGTCATGCACAAGAAACTTAATTATTGGAATGAAATATCTAAGCCAAGCCCAAGCTTGTGGCGGATTAATACCTGCAACGATCATGAAGCACTCCCTCTTCATGGACTTGAGGCGGCAGCACCTTGTCATCCTTATACTCTCTAATATAATTAATAAGTGATTGATTATATTAGCGGCCGGACAGAAGAAGATTAATATATTTGCAAGTAAGACGAGACGACCAAAATGGATGCATGGATTAATTAGTGGACAGAGAAACTTACTGGAGAAAGCATAATTCAAAATCGTCGATGTCTTCCATGGGCAACAACATGTCGACCTGGCGGGAGGTGGAGTGCAGGAGCTTGACATGGGAGGGCTCAGAGCCAAGGCGGAAGGTGGAGATAACGGCGTGCAGGTGGTCGCTCCGGCATGGGAGCCCCACATCGATCAAGACGGAGCACATGACCCCGCAGCCGAGATGGGTGAGGAGGCCATGGGCCGTGCTTCTGTCAACATAAGGAAATATAATGTCCACAGGGGGATCCATCTTCAGATTTCCCTCTTCATATCCCAGCTTGTATGCATAGATGGCATCTTTGCGGAGCATGTAGATGGCATTGCTTTCCTGCGCATACACGCCGCGGCCAAGGATAGGGACGTAGTACTTGTCATCGGAGGTGTGGGGTACGTTGGTCCAGCCGGCGTCGGGGGCGGAGCAATTGAAGGTGAAGAAGAGGCCGTTTTGGAGGGAGAGCAGGATGAGCGTGCCCCCGTCCGGGCCGTGGTGAGGGAGCACGGCGTAGCCCTGGAGGAAGGCAATGCCCCAGTAGCTGTAGGAGAAGGGCTCGAATTTGCAATGTTGGGTGAAGGGGCGGCCGACCTGCTCCCAACGTTGGTCTTCGTCTTGGATGACCAGGCGGCGCAGGAGGATGATGTAACTGGTGCAAGAAGAGTAGGTCGCTGACACGGCCCATATGTGGCCGTCGGCCGAGATGGGCATGCACCGGCCTCGCATGCTTGGATCCAGCGGGGGAAGCGCTACTTCGGCCGGCGGTTCCTCCTCGGCCGGCAGCAGCAGCCGCAGGCCGTCGGCTTGCGCATTCTCGACCAGCTGCAGGAGGCAGAGCGAGCGGCCGTCGGGAGTCAGGGTTGCGCTGGCGCCCGAGCTGCACCCCTGCGGCTGCTTGAGGTCGTGGAAGACCTGGATATCGTCGTCTGTCCGACCTGAGATCCGCCCGGATCTCGCCACGCGAAAACGGTGGACGCGTAGGGCGCCGCTCTTGACGCCGACGAGGAGCGACCAGGCGGGGTTCTCGTCGGCGTTGGAGGGAATGTCGACGAAATCATAGACGAATTTGACCTCAATGAAGGGGTCGGAGGGGTCAGGATAGGAGCGCACCCTCTCCCTCTCACTCTCCTCCGCCGCCGTCATCTTCCCCTCCCCTTTGCTCTCCTCAGCCGCCGCCATCTTTGGGGCTAGGGTTAGGCCAGGGTGCTAACACCGGGCGCCGAGGGTTTTTCCTGGCCGTTTACTGTACGTAGTAGGAGTATGTGCGAGTGCGATTCCGGTCCGATGAAAACCAAGTCGCCGAACCGCCTCACCCTTTTTCCTCGCACGTACGCCTCAAATCAAAAACTGAAGGGAAACCCTACAACGTCGGTAGTCTGATCTTTCCTTTCCATCAGACTTCTCCACAGCCATTGATTGGTTTCTCCATCTGACGGCATTTAAGTTTGAACCCCGATATGTACAGAGGAGAGCAATCGTTTGCTTTCACTAGCACTAGTAAACATGTACGTGCAACGCACGTCTCAAACCTAAACCAGGTAAGATTCACATAAAGTAAAATTCAAAAAAAAAAGATTCACATAAAGTAAAAAAATAAATGTTTTTAAAAATATAAATCAAATGGATACACAATGTTTGATGTCGCTCAAATTGTATTTTCAAAAGTGAGACACAATAGTGGTTATGTTGCTGCATAGAGTAATCGCAGGAAAATATTCTCATTTAAATAAAATCAGCAATTATTTATTAATGTAGTAATATAGGCTTGTAGTGTAGTCTTCTCTTCGAGTGTAGCCAGAAAAAAAAAGTATAAACTGCCTTAAGGTGCAATTATATTGTTCAAGATTCTTAATTCTCGAATCTTTTTTTATTCTACTAATCTGCATAGCAAAATATATACTTGTACTAATTTGGATCAAATTATATATATTTTTTGGTTGTGTGGATTGCCAAAATTATATAGCTACCTACTATGGATAATAGGAAATAGAAGATGATATGTGACTACAACGACTTCTATATAAAATAAAGATGATTTACAAGAACTAATTGAAATGTAAAAGGGCTAAAAGAAATCCAATAATTATCATGATAGAAAGTATTTATCCGGTTTTGTATGTGTTTATGCGTTGGCAACCATACTAACTTACAATGCTGTAAGACGCTCTGTACTTACAGAAACTGAAATGAATTATGAAGAAAAATAAAGATGGAAGAAATAGTATTCCAGAGTATTTGTCAAGCTTAACCTTATCAAGCTTTCAGGCCAGCTTCTAAATTATAAAAAACATGATGAATCCTCAAATAAAAAAGAGCCAACAATTTGGAACATGCTACAAAATTGGTGAAGATAGAAAGCATTCATCCTCTTTTTCCTTGTCGTAAGGAGTAGCTTCAACATACATTTGTAACAGTGTAATACCTGATCCGAAAAGAGTAATTCATTATTATTATTGGAGAAAAGAGGCGCATAGACAAAGAGAGGGGGGGTGCAAATAAGGCCTTAAACAGTATGTCTTCAAGTTTGATGACTGCAGATATGTTGGATCATTTGAAACTGCACAAGTATATAAGAATAAATATATGTGCCAAAATAGCGAAAGGTATATGGTTTCTCTGTCATGAACAAAATAAATCTGACTGAATACAGTTTATATGATTTCTCTGTACCAATATACGGTAGCTGTATTAGGACAGATCCTTCGAAGGATCTATTTATTGGAACTCAGCCGGATTAGTTTCTTCATTGGATCCTTCAGTATGGTAAAATTCTCTTTATTGGAATGCGGTAGAGATTGCACACCTTTACAGAACAGCGAGAGATATTCTCTAACAACAGTTGCGGAGTCATGTAACCCGTTTAGATGTATAGAAACATGTAATTGAAATAATAATACATCTACAATATCTTGCCTCCTACTGAATCTTACATAATTTACCGGATTGCTATGCAATTATGTTAAAGCGACGCGTGTAAAGTTTTCTCTAAGAATGAATCATATATTCTGATTTCCAACCTATCCCTGAAGCTAGTGCCTAGGCAGGCGCAACCCACCTTAATTCCAGGTAAAGCAACGTCATACGTAAAACACATACGGATCAAATAGCACAAATAAGGCAATTCTAATCAAGGGGATGGCGTTACCTCTTGATACGGTCCAGTTTAATGCATATGGTCGTACGAAGTAAAGCCCAAGGAAGCCCACATGAACATGAGAAGTAATCATGGGAAATAGAGACTCTGCATCTTGACTTCTTCAGTATCCCTCTTGATCCTACTTTGTAAGACAAGATTGCTGCATTCTTATGTACGTGTCATATTTAATTGCACATTTTCAGTACAAAAATCGGCAACCTAAGATAATCCCAAATCTATAATTCTAAATTGCTTGAAGCCCCACGATTCTTATTTAATATGTAATGCACGTGCACCCACTGAACAGACACTTTATGAGAGATAGTGAATTCAAATTTCTCAACCAGCCAAACTTATGCATATAGTCAAATTCTAATCTTGGTCTAAATAGGAATCGCATTGTAAGTATACAGTTCTAAAGAAACACACTCTTACAATGAGTCCATTCTTCCAATATCTACTCCCTTCGTTCCAAAATAAAAGTCTTTTTAGAGATTCCAATACGGACTATATACGAATGTATATAGACGGATTTTAGAATGTAGATTCGCCCATTTTACTCCGTATGTAGCCCGCATTGAAATCTCTAAAAAGACTTATATTTTGGAACGGAGGGAGTATATATGAGAATGATTTTCATGATCCAGATCACATGTATTTCCCAAAGGAATTATCAAATGATTAATTAAACTCTGGAATAGCAATTTCTTCATGTCCCAATTTTTTATTTCTAGAATGCATCAGAGGAAGATTGGTTGATAGATGAAATTGCAAATCAAAAATTTCCGACCCACCTCCAAGTGCCAAAAGTGCAGTATTAGTCGTGCAAATTGCAGAATACCCCCAAATCGAATTAAAGGTTCACCTGATTGATTGTGATAGACCTTCGGTGCCCTCGATTGTGCACGTAGGAAGAACTGCAGGAGGTCCTCGACGGCCCAGTAGGATGACGGCAGGAACAGCAATGACGGCACCTCCTGCACCACGGCCGAGACCGGTGCCGCCCTAGGGACGACGGCAGTTGGCGGCTTGGACTTGGAGGACGTCAGTGGTGGGTTGTTGTCGGCGTGGGTGTTGCGAACGGAGTGAAGTCGATGCAGATGCCGATGGTTGCCGGAGAGCATGCCCTGGACATGGATGGAGTCGTTGCAGTAGCGGCAGAAGAGCGCCTGGCCTCCAGGCAGAAGACGATGGCGGCGACAGCACGTGTGTTCCCGGAGGAAGACGAAGCTCCTCGCGCTTCCCCCATCGTGGCTAGCGTGCATGATGGCGGCAGGCGGCTCGCGATTAGCTTCCTAATAGGATGGATGCGTCCGAGATTAGCTTCCTAATAGGATGGATGCGTCCCAGGCGTGGAGCTTCATATATTCCTCCACGGTGGAGTACGGTTAGTCAATGTAAATTGCTAAGTGCACACAAAAAATGGTTTAGGTTAAGGCTAACCGTTGGATTGATTTTAGTGGGCCTAATCATGCGGTGGTATTGGATCTGTGTACACTTTGTGGGGTGTGCTTAAAGAAGTTCTTGTTTGATTGTTTAATAGTAGTATAGAAAAATGCCTGTGCGTTTCTCCGGGAGAAAATTTGGACGCGTATTGAAATTTAAGTGAATATGCACTCCAAAGTTCAATCAACTATATCATTCAAAACATATATATTTTAATTCCAAATATTTGCAATTTATTTTATAGCAAATATGCATGCGCATTGTAACAAATAATACAACACTTAAGCGCAATAATTATTTTTGCCAAAGGTCTCGAGGAGTGTTCGAGAAAGGATGCCGACGCCGCTTATCGCCATATATTATGAGAACAATATTATTTAAGTTGTGCAACAAAATTTTGGGATCAAACATGAGCCTCTTGCTAAAAAATAGTTTTGTTTTAAATATGTTAGGTTCTATCGTTGATATTTTAATGTAAAACATATGTGATGCATGAATCACTTACTCATGGAATAAAACTTTCTATATACCATTAAGAAATTTCCTACATACATAAATGCCACCAAAAATTTCCCGGTTCTAGATATACCACTCACAATTTGGAGTAGGTATATATTTTCCACTTCTGCCAATTGAACATCAAGTGGCGATGTTACACAGTTTTACCTTTGGAATACCTTGTGGTGATTTTGATAATGACGAAAAAAAAGCATTTTCCTGTTCGATATATTAGATGTTTTCTGGGGAGCTTCCTTGTGTTGCGAAGTTTAGACCAAATATTTTACTGATGACCTGTACTGGTGTGAGATATTAATTTTGATATAATCATGTATGATATGTTTGCATGGATTTAATAAAAAGAAAGTTCAACACAAAAAACTATATACTTTTGCCTAAACACTCATATATATTCTATCCTTTTGAGGGAGATGTAATCGTATTTTTATATACATAGTAAACATGTCCGTGAGTTGCAACGGAAGAAGCACATACTCATAGCTTAGTAAGCATGCCTCAACCCCTCCCTCCCAAACACACACATGTCCGAAATAGGGTAGTTTTTTTTTTGTCCGAGCCGCTATCTTTGCTTTTGATTCGATTTTAACTCATCGTGTGGAAGACTCTCTCCACCACGGCCACACCCGACCTAAATTGTACAGGCAGGAAAAAGACTACATCAAGGAAAATTTCACAAAAGGTTTCGATCTTGGCTTGATGTTAGCCAACAATATGTACGCACGAGCTTTCAATTATTAACTCAGCCGTCGAATGAATATGTTTGCTTCAGAAAAAAAATCAGTATAATTTCTTTTCGATAAGAAGATCTAAAGCATACTCAGAGTAATAATCAAACATCGGGTTTTCAAGGATGAGCGTAGATGAAACCTGCATGATTCACACTATTATCTTGCGTGCAACAGGAGATACATATGTGTGAATGCAGAGGCCAAAGCAAACATCTCCCTGCGAGTACTTTTTCAACTCCTTGCATACTGTTTAGAATTGTGATCGAGAGAGAATCGAGAGAGACAACAAATGATTCAAGTGTCATTTATTCATCATGGATGTAAACTTATATACAAGGGGAACGGTGGACGCGACGGTTCGTTGAGGCGCCTCCTCGGGAGGCAACTGCCGATATGGGAAGCGGGGATTATCCCTTAATAACCCAGTGGTTATTATTTTCAACACTCCCCCTAATCACCGCTTGACATAAGAATCCGTTATCTTGATTAAGTCTCCTCCAAAAACCCTGTGGGAAAAATTGAGGAGTAGTGTAGTATGTGCTGTTAAAACTCTTTCAAACCCAGTGGGAAAATAAGGAGAAAATGATACAACACATAATGATTATTGCCTCTATTAACTCAATATGAAATATATATTCATAGAATTTAGATGACAATAAATATGTCGTATATACTTTCCAAAAAAACCGATGGGGAAAACAGAAAGTATGACATATGATCTCATGTTGATATTACCTCATTAAAAACCTTTATGAGAACCTGTATAGTAAACTCATGAAGGGAAAAATAGTATAATATGCTGCATTGAACATGAACAATTTAGGAAGATACTCCCCCTGATTCTTGCAAATTTCAAAGTCATCACATACCAATTCCATGAACATGTTTCTGGAACATGAAAGTTGGTAGAGACTTGGGGAACAAATCAGTTGCATGATTTGACTTGCAAGATATGCAATATAAAGATATTGCTTATTAGTAACATGTTTGCATCTGGGCAACACAAGCAACATTATCTTTGAGATAATGGTTGGTGGATGTAGCCATGAGGTCTGTTTTGAAGACTCTTCATGAGAGGGTTACCACACCTAGTAGGAACACTAAGCTTGTCTACGATCTGACATAGTGGGGATCCGATCGATGTATCCAATGATATCGGCGTTCACATTTCTGTGAAACTGAAAAACTAGGACAAGATGTTTGATGCCTTGGAGATATCAAAAGATATTCTTGAGTATCAACCAATTGTGTTTGGTGGATCCAATGGCATTATGGAACGTTGAGTCCCAATATCTCATTTCCATCATCGTTTGGTCTAAATAGACCTTTCTCTATGTCTAGAGAATGAATTACCATGAGAGTTATGGATGGATAAGGTTTGTCCACAATGAATTTCTCCAATATATTTTGGATATAGACAACATAGTATACCATAATGTATGAATGAAGGTGCTCAAGTTGTAGTAACGAGCGGTATTTTGGTTTACCCAAATCCTTCATTTTGAACTCCGTCATTTAGATGATTACATGTGTCGTCATTGCAGACACACAAACATGGATAATCATCATTGTAGGAGTAATCCTTGTGAATAAGGAACTCACTACATCGGTTGTACCAAATGTACCGACGATAATAATAAGTCATATGGTGACTTATTGATTTTACACGATGTATGTTGCATTTTGTACTTCAATTCAGAATTGAGGTTCCGTTGGGAACCATCTAGATCTGAATATAGTGATCTACATGGATATGTAATCACTACATCTATCAACTGCAGAGATAGATGATTTTGAACTGCCAATGATATAAGTTATCGGAATGAGATTCCACCTCTGGAGAATAGTTGGGTATCTGCATGAACTCTTGTGCTACAATACTTGCTCTTTGTTTCACCACCTTGTTGTTCTCAATCCTGTTTCCAGAAAAAATTGGTGTAGGTATTGCTTATGAATACCTTCCCATTATTGAGCGAGATCATTTCTACCTAGATTATACCCTTTTCTTGAGTTCAGTCCGAGTGTTGTTCACACTTTGCCATGGCCATGGTCTTTGGATCTGAATCATTTGAAAGGTTTTTGCAATCTAGTTGAGAAATGTATGTCGACAATTGTAGACTTCCGGTTATATGACTCTCCAGAATCTATATATCAATATATAGTTGATGGAAATATCGTTACCCATGCTGACTGCTCGCGATTTCCCAATGCGATTGAGTCTGGTATTCTGATGTCCCGGTCATTTTATGCACTATGACCTGGGTTGGTGGAGGTTTCCCGTCCACTGGGTGTATACTACCCATCAGGTGTCTATCAACGTGAAGTTGACTTGCATTTACTGATTCAAAGACCTTGATATCCTTGATTTATGTGAAGTTGGCTAGGTCCTTCACGTAAAAACTGAACGGGTAAAATTCTATACGGCTAGAATTGTCAATGGTAAAGCGACAAACAGAAATAAGGTTTTTGATAATCGTGGGGGAAACGAGGACGTCGTTGAGAGAGAAGGATGAGACAGTAGTAGAACCAACAGCAGTAACGGGTAAATGAGACCCATCTCCAACGACAATACCAGAAGAATGATGCAAAGATGGGGAAGAAAACTTGGAGAGGGTGTGCGTCATACCGGTCACATGTGAGGAGGCTCCGGTGTCGAAGAACCACTCCTGGCCGCCACCGCCGGCGTGGTGCTGCGTAGACAGCTTCTGAAGAGCGGCGTAGAGCTGGTTGTATTGCTCCCACGAGGGTTCGCCGGTCGGCGGCGCGGCGGCCACCGGATAAGCCCGGTGTGGTGGCGGCGGGCGGGGGCCGAGGACGCCTGCTGCGTTGGGCGCAGCCCATGCGGGACGAGGCGGGGTCGGTCCGGGGAGCATGGCACCGTATGGCGCGAAGAAGCCAGAGAGCGGCGGGCCTGGGGTTGGTGTAGAGGCACCGCGCCCGGTCGAGGAACCAGCAGAGGAGGACGAGCCGCGGCCACGGCCACGTCCGCGGCCACGCCCACGGCCGCGGGAGCCTGTGTCGCTGGTCGGGGATGGAGCGCCCCCTCTGCCCCTGTCGGCGGAGGAGGTGCGGTCCGCGGAGGAGCCCAGGGGAGCCCGATCGATGGAGGAGTTGGCGCCGCCGGCGATGGTGAATTGGTGTTTATCCAAATACATCTCATTGTATCCTTATCAATTCAACACTAAATTATTAGTGATGTCCACAAAAGTTTCACTAATTAACACACACTAAGCAAAGTTAACCCTAATCACTAACTAACCCTAACCCTCAATCTTTCTACTCAACAAGCATATATTCCTACTACACACCATGCATATCACTATATTATCAAAGTTAACCAAGCCATTCACACTAACATAAGGGAGAAAACATGAACTAGGGTTCCACCAACATGTAAAAAATGCAAGCAAAATAACAAGATTTAACCAAAAAAGATTGGGTGATTTGAGGGAGATTACCACAAGCAACAAAGTGATGGAAAGATCCACCTAAGGGAAGCACCTTTTGGAGAGGATTTGAGGAGGCAGCTTGAGGGGTGAGAGAGAGAGTAGGGGGGCAGCAAATGTTCTTCAAGCTCGGGCTGGATTGGGAAAAGTGTGTGGGGTGGGACCCACACACTCTCCCGGTGGGGTTATCCAGTTACCAGGGCCAGACGCCAGGGTCCTTGGCGTCTGGCCCCTTTGCCACGTCAGCAGGTCAACAGGCAGGCGGGTAGTGCGGGCCAGGGACCAGAAGCCAGGGTTCATGGCGTCTGCTTCGCAACCCAGACGCCAGGGATGTTGGCGTCACCCAAAGAGGTCAGAATCGATTTTTTTTGAAACAAGGTCAAATCGGAATTTTGTTAGCCACATAGGTCTTTTTCTTTGAGCATCAGTACAGACATAAGCGCTCATATACACGCGCATACACTCATCCCTATGAACGCACACACGCACACCCTGCCCTATGAGCACCTCCGAGAGACTGAGCCGGCATATCATCTTGAGATTTACGAAGTGTCCACCTAACCAACTCAACCACATGTTGATTCGCATTAGCCACATAGGTCTGAACAGTAATTTTGTCGCTACTCGGCCGCTTCGGCTACTACCTAGTGCGTAGTGCCTACAGGAGGATCTGGCCGGCCCTGCTGCTGCCTAGTGCCTACAGGAGGATTGGTCGACGATCCGGCGACAACCCTCACGGCCGCTGCTCGATTGATAACGGGATCGTCCGATCCATCAGCTACCACGACAGTTCCATCCTTCGGATGCTCTCACCGTCTCACGGTTTCCATCCTTCGGGTGAAAGCGCTTCATGGCTTCAAAGCAGGTAGCATGCTGCTGGCAAGTCCTTGTTTTTAATTAACTTTGGTTCCTGTTCCTAATTACTAATTTTCTAATAAACTTTTAGCAGGGATCGTTAGAGATCGGTTCGTGCCTTCTCGGTTGAAGATCACGGTATAGCAGTTTAATTGGACAGAACACGAGATTAGACGAGTTAGACGGTTCATCTAATTATCAAATTTTGACGCATAATTTCCAAATAAAGATCGCAATATAGCAATTTAATTGGACAGAACACGAGACTAGATGAGTTAGACGGTTCATCTAATTATCAAATATTGACATGTAATCTTGAAATAATATATGTTGACCGATTATTATTTAAGACATTAAATTACATACATTATAAATTTATCTGCGAGACAATACACTATAATTGCTCGTTAGTTCATTTTTTCTAGTGAGATAAGGCCCAATTTTTTTGGTTTCGCACTGGGCAAAATTCTAGTGAAATAGGGCCCGAATTTTAGTTTCACACAGGTCCTCGGACTTTGCCGGCCCAGCCCTGCTAGCCTGATTGCATCGTCTTTATAGGTACCTTAATAGGAATAAGCGAGGACTTATGATAAATTAGTCTCCCTCTGAAAAGAAATATACGGTCTTATATTTCTTTGCAGAGGAAGTAGGCCAGTAGATTGAGAGAAAGTCAACAGGAGTCCTAAAGCCAGGAGCTGTTGATCATCTTCTTGCATACTCAAAAGTGTGTTATCTGTGTACTGAACAATTGGGAAGTCAGTGTCATGGCATGGAATGGGAAAACAAATATCTCCTCAATGGAGCAAATCATTCACAACAGTTTGAGAGAGATCGGTAGCCAATATAAAATTCATGGGGGATATCGGATCTTCTTGTCAAATACCATGATGGCAAAAATAAATTGTTTTCCTGGAACAACTTTCAGCAACATCGACAAAAACACCTGAAGATAGAAGCTCCCTGGCTCTTGATGTCCAACATACATTAAACCCTATTTCATGATCTCAAGGATGCCATCATGCTGAATATCTAAAACTTCCTCAAAATTCAATTTAACAACTACAATTGGTCTCTTGGAAGCAAGGCACTGATGCAAATATTGAAGTGGTCATGCAATGCAGTCTTGTATTGTCCTGCACCTCAAAACCAGTGTGTCCGAGATTCGAGAACTTTGTACACAAAATTGTGAACGGAGGGTCATCTCCGTATGCGAAGAATCCCTTCTAGTTTAGCAAATAAATTAACTGGGCAAACATAAGCATGCAACTACGACAAGAAAATTTTGTATGTGAGTTGCATCTCCTTACCGGCCAAACCTAATTAAGCTTGCCCCCCTCAACAAATTATTAAAATAAAGTCTGTCTAGCAGAACAAGAAGAAGCTAATTAAGCATTTCATTGTTCAGTGGAGCCGAGGCACGACCTGTCGGTCCTAAGTTCTGACTAGGCGAACATCTCGGCATCTTCAATGGGAGGTTTGGCAATGGTGCCTCGAACCTCAAGGCATTGATGGCCTGCCTTATGGACGGCCTTAGGCTCGAGTAATGGCATGTACACAAGAGCCCAACCACCATCACACGTTCCATTTCTTCAACGTCAAACTCCCCATTTAGCCGCTGGTCTGCCGCGTCAAGAATCCTTCCTTGGTCATACAACTCTGACACCCGTTGCACCAAGTGGATCACGGTATCATCCGGCAAAACCACAACGGGTCTACGACCAGTGGAGATCTCGAGTAGGACTACACCAAAGCTATAGATGTCTGACTCGATGCTCGCCCTGCCTACGCGCATGCACTCTGGGTCCATGTACCCTGCGGTGCCGGCAAGCTGCGTTGTGTGTGATCCTTGGCTATGGTCGACGAGCCTAGCGAGTCCGAAATCACCAAGCTTAGCGTTGAAGGACGCGTCCAGCATCACATTGCTTGGTTTGATGTCCCTATGCAGTACACGCTGCTCCCATTCTTGATGGAGGTACAGAAGTGCATAACCAATCCCAAGCACAATTTCATGTCTGCAAAAGAACCCGTTAGAATAATGCGTACCAAATATTTCCATTTTAGATGATGTAGACACGACTTATGTACAAATTGATACATACGTGTTTCTCTAATCCTTGATTGCCTATAACTGTTGTAAATAAATGGAGAATTGATGGAATTACAAGGTATTGGGAGTCTTAGAAATGAAATGGACAATCTCTAGATACTTACCTCGTGGGCCATGATAACTTGTTGTCTATGTTGTAAAGATGTGTGTCAAGGCTACCATTCGGCATTAGCTCATAGACCAGGAGAAGCTCGCCATGACCATGACACCATCCAATGAGTTGTACAAGGTTACGGTGCCTGAGACGACTTATGATCCTCACCTCGGAGACGTACTCCTTCCTCCCCTGTTTCGAACTTTTGGACACTCTCTTTATGGCCACATCAAGAGTCAGGTCCTTTATGTGTCCTCTGTATACTGAACCGAAACCTCCTTCCCCCAGCTTCTCGCTGTCTGCAAAGTTGTTGGTGGCGATTACCAGCTCACGGTAAGAAAATCGTCTGGGCCCGGTCCCTTTCCTGAACTCCTCTTTCATTTCCTCGTCGCTGAAGAAGTCCTCTTGCTCCATCTTCTCAGTTCTTTCTTTTAGCCAGCGCCGATAGTGCCACGCCGAGATGATCAGACAAAAGATGGAACCGACAAGCGTGGACACTGCAATTATCAGCTTCATTTTGCGGCGCCTTGAGCTGGGCGCGGACACAAATCCTGAATGCACGGAAACACATGCATTGACAAAATTCAGACGCAATATCAGTTTTATGATACATGTAAGGGGTGAGAGTGAGATATTGTACCTGCGGGTGAAGTGCTGGTGTTTTCGGACGGCTCTGGAGGCGAAGGGCTGGTGTTTTCGGAAGGCTCTGGGGGTGAAGGGCTGCGGATTTCGATCGGTTCCATGCTGTATTTACTGTAGCAACTGTACGACCTCACACTACCAGCTGAGCTGTTTGTGTGGTTGCCAATTACTCGCATAAGTTGACTCTGCAGACAATCGGCGCAGTCATATGATGTCAAGTCTCTGGTGCACTGCATCAGCCCGTACATCTCTAGCGAGGTGCCACGGGAGTCCGTATACGGCAGGCTGCCGTTGGCGTACCTCAGCAACGAGCTGGAGGCCTCAGGAAGGAGCCGGCTCATCAGCTTCCACCGCGTCTCGTTCACGCCGACCATGTCTTGATGATCGTGCTGCTTCATCTCTTGGTAGTCCAAAGAGGCGTCGGCCACGGAGAAGAAAGACTCGTTTGAGTATCGTAAGACGCACGCATCGTACATGGCCCCTGCCCTCCATGTGTCCTGGCACTGCTCGCTCTGAAAAGAGAGTGCTGCCTCCAAACATCTCCCGCACATAGTCCAGTTATAGTTGATGTAGCACATGACAAGGCCGTATACCTTGTCCGGCGGAGCACCCAAGTTGTCGTAGAAGAAGCCGCCGTTGCTGATGGCGCCAGTGCGGAGGTTCCGGACGAGCTTGGCAATATTTGCCGGACGCTGGTCTAAGCTGCTGGTGTTGGTGTTGTTCGTCTTATAATCTTTGCAGTAATATAGATGGGGTGGTGGTTTCCATTGCTCCTCAGCAACTGCTCCGGCGAGCAAGACGATGGCCGTCAGGAGCAGGGCTAGGAGTAGGCGCTGACTTGCCATGGAGTGAGTGGAAACGCGCGCGTTTCATGCATTGGCACACAAGAATTACTGTATATGAGAAGGCATAGCGAGCCGCTCCAGCTAACAACAGTGGCAACTAGCGAGGCTCAAGGAGACAAAGCTCCAGCCTTCCGTTCAGCGTGAGAAACAATGAGTAGACTGAATCAACAACATGAGGCACAATGCGGAGGAACCTCCAATTCCCGGCTAGCTACAGCTGGCGATAGACTTAAAAATGTGGATATACTGAGATAAGAACGGAGGAGTAGATTCCATCGTCGACGTTGATTTAAAACATCCCACAGGTGGGAGGCTTCCAAGCCTGCTGCTGCCGCACCGGACTTGGTCTCGCCAAAGAAACGGCATTTGGTGGGTTCTTATTTCTTAATGATCGGTGCCCAACTCTGCAATAAAACACTTAACAAAAAGATGCGTGATACGCGAACCAACATGTGGTTGGATGGTTAGAGGGACTGTGGTATCCCCAGCCCACCAGGGTTCAAATCCTGGTGCTCGCATTTATTCCTGGATTTATTTTCAAGATGATATGCCGGCTCAGTCTTTCAGAGGTGCTCATAGGGGTAGGGTGTGCGTATGGGTGAGTTATGGGCGTGTATATGAGCGCTTGTGTCTGTACTGATGTTTAGAAAAAAAAAGATGCCAGGTACCAGAAACCTGGGACAAACTTGGTACTGATCCCGATATCTCGGGGGTATTGGAGAAACTCTTGCGTATGCACTCAGCTTTTCACGATTGGGATCAAAGGGTGCTAAAAAAAACCAAAGAACAGGCAATGAAACCAAGAGGAAGGAGTTAGCTGAGTTGATAGAATATTTACTGGAACTTGAGGATGACTTTGATATATAGCTTCATGCATCGCTTTCCTTCTTGTTGCCAGATAGCCCATAGCGTAACCATCAGAACGACCAACTCATGGACAACGATCCACATGTTTACTGTCACAAGAAATAATGATCATATCCAGGACTTTGATATTTAGGAGAGTGGATTTTCTCCCCCTGTAATGCAGCTTTTTGCAGCTCCACCCATCCCACCTCCCATCCTTTTTCTTTTGACGCTTAACTTTTAATCATCGATAAGTCCAATTTAACTTTTGTTTTCAGATTCATCTTGTTTGTGATGAAGGCTTTCAAATAAAATCCATTTTAAATATGTTTTGATGAGTTTATAAATTCATTAAAGTTTCACGTACTAAAACTTAAAAGAAACGGTGATAAATTTACCAAGTTTCAAAACTAAGACTTAAACCCTAAGCCCAGAACCCTAAAAGCATATGAAATTTGGCAAAACTTGATGAAACTTGGTAAAACTAATGTTACGGTTATCAAGTTTCAATATTTGAAACGAAGTTTTTTCTTAAAAAAAATGGTTGTCGGAATGTATTCTTGTTCGAAAGGTCTAGTCGCCACGAACACAAATATGCAACCAAAATTTAATTTGGATTTTTGGTTCGAAAGATATAGTAAACTGAAATTAGAAGATGAAATGAAAAGGACATGGGAGGTGGGATGGAATGGATGCAGATGCAACTCTCTGACACAAGTATACAGACAAAGAAGATAAGTATGCATGCATGGGGATCTCCAACCAAATGAATGGCTGAGACATGCACAGAAATCTTTTTCTCTGGAGCAATGCTAGATATAGCTATATATCTTACGTAATAATCAACATGGAGCATCAGTATTGGTGTTTAGGGGTGGCAGGGGCCCACCCACTTGAAAATCAGGGGGGTGATGTTTGGTTTAGTTGGAAGGTTTCGTAAACTTATGCTTTTCGTAGGTATAGGATTTTCGTTTTCTTTGATATTAAGGGCTCGTTTGGTTTTCTCCGGCACCCTTTGAGACAGCAGTGCACCCACGATGAGCTATCCAGGGCGTGCTCTACAGCATGCTTTGTCAACCTCAGCAGACCATGTCATGGGCTGCTACACTACTTGCAGACCATGTCGTGGGCTGCTACACTACTTGCAGCTCCAAGCCTACACACATACTGCTGATTAGGTGCGTATAACAATTGCACCTGACAACCCACAACACACATACGCTGTACCATTTTACCAAGTTTACTACAAGGACAAGATGGAACAGACAACCACGCACACGGCGATTATCAGCTTCCTTTTGCCGAGCTTCGAGCTGGACGCGGGTACAACGCCTGAATACAAAGATACACTTTGTGAAAATTCAGACGCAATGTCAGTTTCACAGTACATGCAAATGTGAGAGTGAGATATTGTACCTGCGGGTGAAGGGCTGGGAATTTCGACCGGTTCTGAAGGTGAAGGGCTGCGGATTTCGATGGGTTCCATGCTGTATGTAATGTAGCAGCTGTACGACCTCACATGACCAGTCCTGCTGTTAGCGCTCGCCAGATTCGTAAGCCCACCCTGCAGACAATCGGCGCACTCATCTGGTGCCAGGTCCCTCGAGCACTGCATCAGCCCGTACGTCTCCAGCGAGGCGCCATACGAGTCCGTATACGGCAGGCTGCCGTTGGCGAACCTCGCCGACGAGCCGGAGGCCTCAGGAACGAGGCGGCTCATGAGCTTCCACCGCGCCTCGTTCATGGCGACTATGTCATGGACGTACGGGCCAGACTCGCTGTCGGCAAACTCAGACCAAAAAGACCCGCCGGCGCCGGGCACGGAGAAGGAGGAGTTGTTGGAGTATCGTAAGGTGCATGCGTCGTAGATGACCCCAGCATCCCATGCGTAGGGGCACTGTTCGCTCGGAAAAGATTGTGCCGCCACCAAACAGCTCTCGCACATATTCCAGTTATAGTTGGCGTAGCACATGACATGACCGAATACCTGGCCCGGCGGGTCGCCGTAGCTGCCGTTGAGAAAGCCGCTGTTGTCGCCGGCGCCGGCGCAGAGGTATTCGACGAGCGAGCCAACATTTCTCAGAAGCTGCTCTGTGCTGCCGAGCCTGATGTTGTTATCTACAATCGCGCAGTCACGGTTAACGAGAACTAGTTGCGATTGCTGGTCAGCTATTGCGCCGGCGAGCAAGACTTTAGCCGTGAGGAACAGGCTTTGGAGGATGCGCTGAATTGCCGCCATGGGAATGAAACCGTGTTTCATCTCATGCGTTGGTAGAGGAGAAGAATTATATATGGAGGCGCAGCGAGTCGCTCCAGCTAACAACAACAACGGCTACAAAGAAACAAAACTCCAATACACCTTGAACACCTTCGGTTCAACATTGGCGTGAACAAGAACAAGAATGAGTAGACTAAATCGACAATGACAAGCAGAGACAAGGCGGAGGAGTCTCCAACTCCCGTCTAGCAGCTGGCGAGAAATTTAAAAACGTCAAGATAATGACATAAGAGGAGTAATTGGGTCAGCTCGAAGATTTATAGGACAAAACAGCGGACAAAAAAATGGTGAATGATGAAGGTTCATCAAGGCACTGGAGATAAATCGATGCACAAAAGGTTCCAGCTTCCATCTTTGTGCATACTCGGTTCATTAATTGGCCAGGGTGAAGGAGTCCTACGTGGCCGTTGTCCGGACTCCCGCAAAACCCTCTAAACTTTACTTTCACTTTGCGGGAAAAAGCATGTCTGGACCGGTCGACGGACTGATAAAAACCTGCGTTGGATGGCAGAACACGCCTGGACAACACGGTCCGGTCATATGTGGGCGGTTTGAGGGTCGGCGTTGGAGTTGGCCTTACAGTGGTGTGCCACTCGGCAAAGAGTTTATCGAGTATTTTTTTTTTCGCATTCGCTGAGTACTGGGCATTGAAGGTTTTTTTTTTATGTGTGTTCAGTCGCTTGAGTGCAGGACGAGGCGGGTACGATGCTCTATCAGCCATGGCCATGCCTAATCTAATCAGTAAACCTGTTTCCGTCTTGTGGCTTTTGCCGGTTCAGCTCCACCTGACCTTCCACTGAATCGCCGATCTATCTATCACTTATTGCAAGAGAATCATCTGTCTCGCCTTTATTATCAACGAGGTGGGCTAGCCCAATACAGTGTGTTAGCGAGCGGTTTTGGCTTGTGGAACCTTCCCTCGTTTTGCTTGGTTTTGCAAATTCATGCGGGTTTTTTTGCTTTTCATGTTTCTGTGTTTTTCTTTACAGTTTTCATCGGTTTTTCTTTAGATTTTTTGGTTTTCTTTCTTTTCAATTTCAATTTTTTATTTTTTTCAAAATACATTTGCAATTTTTAATATATGTTGTATATTTTTTGAACACGCTAAACATTTTATTAAGAATATTTTTTCAATGCACGATGCACATTTTTCTAATGCATGTTAAAAAATCCAAATAGACCTTGAAATATTTTTTACTACAAGTTGAACATTTTCTGAACAATGAGAAATATTTTCACATACAATAAAACTTAATAATTTTCTAGTACATGTTTACCATTTCTGAGTCCATGTTAAAGATTAGTTAAGTGTTAGAGCATTTTTTTTCCAATGATACAAAACATTTTTCTAAATTACATGGACGTTTTTTCATTCTATAAACATTTTTTTTAAATGTCACAAATATATTTGTTGAAACGTATGAATATTTTTAAATGTCATGAACATTTTTTTAAAATTGTATGGATAATATTTTTACACTGCATGAACGCTTTTAAAAAATAATTTATTTATTGGAATATGTATTTAGGATGTTTTTAAATATAATCAAAAATCTAAAAAGTAAACAAAAACAAACGAAGAAACATGAAAACGAAGCTAACAAGTGTTATAGCTACTGGGTCGTCCCAGTAAAGTGATCTTTGAGGCGATGTGGACGGCCGTCTCACATGCCGCTTAGCGAGAATTCACAGGTAAGCGTTTAGAAGTTTTAAGATGTTTGCCTAAAAAAACAGTTTGAAGATGTACCCCTAACAGTTTTGTACCATTGAAAAACTCTCAAAAAAAGATGTACCCCTAAAAAAATAGTTTGAAGATGTACCCCTAACAGTTTTGTACCATTGAAAAAACTCTCAAAAAAAGATGTACCCCTAAAAAAGCAGTTTTAACATGTTACCAAAACATTCCTTGCTGGTTTTTTTCTTTCTTTATCTATTTCCTCTTTCTACCCTAGTTTTTCTGGTTTTCTTTCGGTTTTTCAGTTTGTTTTTCTTATTTCTTTTCTTTTTCATCCAGTTTTTATTTGTAGTTTTCCTTCGGCCTTCCTTACATTTTCCTTTTTACTTTGTTAATTCTTTAACTTTTTAAAAATTTATGAATATTTCCAATTCGTGAACATTTTTAAAATTCGTGTCATTTTTCGAATTTTCACGCATTTTCCAAATCCACCAAAAAAATTGAAATCCAGAAACGTTCATGAACATTTTCCGAATTCGTGGAGATTTTTACATGCATGAGATCTTTTAAATTTCCAGCATTTTTTACATTCATGAAACTTTTTCTAATTTATGAACATTTTTACTAATTCGTGACATATTTTCAATTTTCAAAAAAAATAAATTCATGAATCATTTTCAAATTCATGAACATTTTTTAGTCAACAAATATTTTTTTGAGTTTATGAATTTTTGAAAAATATTAGAATAAAACTGCCTGAAATACAAAAAGAAATGAATAACTCGCTCGTAGCTGGGACAGACACACACAGACCACACTCTCATGATCGTATCTATCTTCTTTAGTTGGTAAGCGAGCGGCAGTGTTGGTGTTCCTTTTTCGGTTCTGTGGTGGTTCCTATCACTACTATTAAAGAGGAGTCCGCGGTTGTTCGTTTCATTACACCGCATCCCGTCACATTGATTTTATTTTTTTCATGTCAAGCCTAATTCCCATTGATTTTTCTCTCCTCCCACTTTTTTTTTCTGTTAGTTGGGCGCCTCTTTCTTACCTCTCCCCCACACGAGCGAGCAAACCCTCCCACTATGGTGTATACCTAGATGGCCGCTGCCTCCTTCTCACCTCTGTGTCCACTCTCCACCCGCTCCGCCTCGCCTGCACCCTCCACCTTATTTTTTCCTTCGATTTGCTTCATCTCCATGAATTGGAACAAGTTCCACGACGCCGATGCCTTCATCTCTCTCTGATAGCCCCGAGGTGCGTCTCCACGAACGATCTCTGTCTGCCTATACTCTAAGGAGTAATTTATTCGTTCACTCCACTCCGGTACCTGCTGCTAAGGAAGAAAAAAAACTTTCCTGCATGTTGTTTTCTCCGGATCACCAAAGAACATGGCGTAGCTGAATAGATGGACGCGTTGTGACTAGGAAGAAAATAACAATGAACTGCTCAATAGAATGGCAAGTGAAATGAAGAACAAAGAACATACATTCTTGCGTGCAGGTGCGCTGTCCAAAATGAGTGTTACAAAACCAACCAAGTTGTGCTGTTTTGTTCATGTGAATATTTTGTTCCCGTGCGTGTGCCTACCAACATGGGCTGGGGATGGAGACGATGGTGCTGTTGCTACGCTGGCAGCTTGTGGAAGCCGCCGAGAGTTCTTGGAGCGAAAGCAATTCGACCCATGAAGTGGGCTCTCCCCAAAGAGGGAAGGCCACTTCCAGTTCCAGGTTCCAGTTCCAGGTGGTGGTCTGACTGTCTGGGGCAGCAAAGAGGGAAGGCCACTTCCAGTTCCAGGTTTAGCAAACAAAGACAGAATTATTCTTGTGCGCTGTGAAATGATTTCCCGCTCGGTGGATGGCTAGATGATGGTGCTAAAGGTAGGCACATGCCCATTAACAAATACTCTATGCTTTCATTAGTAAAGTGGCCTTTTAACAGCCTTTACGCGTGTTTCGGGGTGTTCCACAGAGCATAGATGATTTCCCGCGCTTTGATTTAATTTAACTTGCAGTAGCAAAAGGTCAAGGATGGTGGTGAGAACGTTCCAGCGCACGACCTGAATCGGCGCATCCCGGCTTCGGCCTGAATCGCCGGTGGTTCGCACGACCTGAATCGGTGACATGATCACGAAAGAAGATGCATTTGGCTTTGGCTAGGAAGAAAAACACAACCAACTGCTCAGCTGAAAGAACGGCAAAGTGGACTGAAGAACAAACAATGAACGTTCCTCTTGCGTGCAACTGCACTATCCAACCAAACCAAAATGAGTATTACAAAACCAACCAACAAACCAATCTGAAGCCTCCTCTGTTCATCGGAACATGACCCTTTCCAGCACTAGAATTACAATGTTCCACGTTTCTTCCTGTCATGTTTGCTTGTGTATGTATATGTGATTGTGACGTGAGTGGTATACCTACCATCACCAACCTGGGCTGGCCGGGGATGACAATGTAGACGACGGTGGCGCCGCCGCGGCTACTCCTGCAGCTTGTCGATGGCCTGGAGCAGGAAGGGCCGGAACCTGGTGAGGTTCACCTTCACGTCCTGCTTCATGATGGTCTCGGCGAGCGCCTGCCACCCCTGCTTGTGCAGCGCCTTGGGGTCGCTGAACACCAGGTGCTCCCGAGGGTACTTGTCCTTGAGGCTCGTCTCCTCCTCGTCCACGTAGTACTCCACGTACCGGAGCTGCATCTCCCGCGCCGGCTGCCCGTAGAAGTTGGTCGCCATCCAGTCCATGTTCCCCCACGGCACGATCTGCAGCACCACCGCCTGCGTCGGCAGGAAGATCTGGTTCGTCAGCCCGGCCCCGTGCACCGCCAGCAGCACGTCCGCGCTGTTCACCAGCGCCGCGAACGCTGGCACGTCCGCGCCCGCCTCCGCCACCGTCACGTTGAACCCCAGCTCCGTCGCCGCGGCGACCACCTCCTCCAGGTTCAGCAGCTTCCGCGTGCCCCCGCGGGAGATGATCAGCATCTGCGGCCGCATCCCGGGCACCTCCCCGAGCGCCGACGGCCGGTCGCGGCGGAGCGCGTAGGCGGAGCGGATGAAGCGGTTGTAGTCCACCATGGTGTAGTTGCGCGGGTTGCGGGTCGGGTGCGGCGAGATGATGAGGTCCCGGTCGCGGTACAGGCCCAGGAACCCCGCCGCGAAGCAGTGCACGCCGGCGTCCGCGTCGAAGTTGATGGGGTCGTAGTTGGAGAGCTTGCGCAGCACCGGCGTGTACTTCTGCACCCACCACGGCTTGTAGTTGGTGATGAGCAGCTGCACCTCGCCCTTGAGGTGCGACGCCGTCAGGAACAGCGGGATCAGCGCGTCCGTGTTGTCGTGGAAGAAGTTGTCCGTGTACCCGGCCACGGAGAACACCACCGCCGGCACGCGGTGCCGCTTCGTGCACTGCGGCGCGGCCGCGGCGGACGGGACCGACTTGACGGTCACCTCCACCACGGCGGGCAGGAGGAAGTCGTCCTTCCGGGCGTACGGCCGGAGCCGCTTCTCGCCGTTCTCGTCGAACCCGCCGGCGCCCGACGGGTTCACCAGGTACATGGTCTTCTGCTTGGGGCTGATGCGGATGTCGCCGGACAGCTCGCACACCGACGGCCGCGCGTAGGGGAACCCCTCGTCCACCCCGTTCTCGTCGCAGCTCATCTTTGCTAATGCCGCCCCATCCACGCCGGCGCTGCCCTCCGCGGCTGAATCCATTCATTCACCAAGAAACAGAGTCGCGTCAGAATTGAATTTAGAGCGCGGGCAGATCTCGAACATTTCCAACTAATCAGAAGCAAATTAACTGCATCGACATGAAGTGGGCGACAGTGCGCAACAAATGTTTGCCCAGATCGCAGAGTACAGAGCATTAATGTGCGCAAGAAGCGGCCTGCTGACCTGACCTGACCTGGGAGTGACGCCAGTTTTGCTCTGCTTTCCATTTAAGGTGCGAGGAAAAAGGAGGTGAGGAAAGGGCGAGATTCCTTACATGGCTTTGGCACGGAGGTCGTCGCCGCCTTCTCGGCTTCGTCCTCCTTTCTCGAGAGCACCTCCGGCACGCCGGGCTCCTGAGAGCCGGCCGCCGCGGGGCCCTCCTCCGGGAAATCGACGGGATCCACGGCGTTGGCGTTCTCGCGGCCGATGAATGTGGTGTCTTCGGCCGGGATGGCATCCGTCGTCTCCGGGACGGACGACGACGACGCTGCCGGCGGGGCGTTCTGGAGCAGGCCGGACGTGTTGGCCGTGCTAGCTGAGCGCGGATTCAGTTCAACAGCAGTAACGGTTAGATCAGGGAGGGATTAATGGAATGTAGAGAGTGAGTAGAGTGGAGCACGCACCGAAGACGGGGGAGTAGATGGCGAAGAGCTTGGCGAGGGAGACGTAGGTGAGGAGCGCGAGGCAGCAGCCGGCGAGGAGGCCGGCGCCGAGCTTCTTGGGCTCGATCTTGGAGGCGAAGCCCCGGAGGCGCGTGGGCGGCCTCCTGTCGCCGGCGCCGCCCGGCAGCTTGGACGGCCGCGAGTACGCCGTCGAGTTCATCTCGGCCTGCCTAGCTCCTCCTCCGCGGGACGCGTCGCGCCGGGGATCTACCGGCGCATAAACAGCGGGGCACACGCGCGCGCGCAGAGAGAGGAGAGAGGGGCTGGACTGGCTCCGTGAGAGGGAAGATGAGGAGGGATCAGTGGAGGAAAAGGCGGAAGCTTTTGGTGGCGGGCGCGGTCGTTGGTGGCGTCGGATTTGAGCTGGGTGGGGTGGGTGTGGCTGAGTTGGGTGCGAGAAAGAGAAAGGGGATCTGCTCGGGGCGTTGCGAGAGAGGCACGCTTGCGGCAGGGGAACGCCGGACTTGTTGGGGATGAAGACGAGCTGGAGAGAGACGTGCGCACGCGTGCGCGCTACTCAAGAGTGACCGCGTGTTTTTTTAGGCCAAACAGTGAATGCATGTGCTCCTCACTCATACGGTCATACTCATCGCTCATCAGCTTAGAAAAAATTGAGTACTGTATAATTTTTTCTCAGGGTCATATAGGGTGGAATATTTCTCAGCGTTGCAGTTAATTTCATCACTCAAATTTTGCATATCGCTACAGGTTATGTGTACCCGTCTTCATTCAACTATTCTCATCTTTGCTTTCAAAACTACGGAATTTCCCCGGCGGAAGGAAAAAATTCCAGAGTTTTCATAACGTGTCGACGACAGTGTGAACGTGTGATGGTGCACGGGGAGAACAAAAATGAGGTCATGGGTTCACATGTGTACGACTTCTCAATGGTTAATGAGCCCTTGGATCTCTTGCTCCATGGGCTATGCAACTACCAATGTGGCGTCGAGGGCAATGTGGCAAGTGAGGAGAGACTTGGCAGTCATGATGGGAAGAAACTGAGGCGGTTAGAGCATCTGCAGTCCGACGCCTCAAACCATCTCTCATACGTGTGCGGACGCGCCCGACTCGTGATCGGACAGAAAAGAGAAGAAAAAAAAGCGACCCATCAGACCCCTCATATCATCCCTATATGTTTGGGATGTCCGCGAACTCTCATATCCATCTCAAGAGGTGTGTGGCCAAACCGTGAGTGCATGTGCTCATTCAGGCATCTATAGCTACGCTCCTAAATTGCCCCTGTACATCTTGCTGGAAGCCTGGTCAGTGTAACAAAAAACGTGACCAGTAAAGCTCTTCAAACAACTCTATACGTCTTAGCTGCCCGGCACCCATATTCAGCCAATATCTGAAGCGGATATAAGGAGGCTAGGATGTGCCTGGGCGCGTCCATCACATCAGATCTGATAGTGCCCACCACAAATTTCACCAAATCCTCCTGACCTTGTCAGAGCAGCCCTTTTCCTCTCCCCTCTTCTCCCTTGCCCGCACCGGCCCTCCCCTAGCTTTGTTGCCACCCTAACTCCGTCGTCGTCCCGATCCCTCAACGCCGCCACAAAACTCCTCCACACAAGTCTTGCCGCCCCGGACGCCGTCGAGGTACGTACGACTATTCTCATCCCGCACCTTGTTCTCTATGTATTTGACAAATCGTTTGAGCTGTTTTGCATCTTTTGTAGGCAATATAATGTATTTGGAGGGTTAGTCGGATGGGGAGTATGGAAACAAGGATCTTGATGAATTCATTCACAAGGAGTTATTTAATTCATTGAATACAGACGAAGATGTCAAGATGATGATCATGAGCATCTAGGAGGGAATGGACAGGGAGGTGGAGCACATTCTGAGTTTCAAGTGTTCGATCAAAGGGAGAAGAGTTCTTAACCGGGACTACACAGATAACTTTAAGCCCGAACCAACATTTCCTGGTACAATTTGTCGTTGACGCTTTCGTATGGGCACCATTTTTCCTTGCACGTGGTGGAGGGTGTGAAGGCACATGATCTCTATTTGAGGCTCAGCAGGGATTGTTGCAGACAACTCCCGTTCTCTCCTAAGCAGAAATGCATGACTGTTCTGAGGATGCTTGCATTAGGTACCACCGCCTATGCCGTTGGTGAGATGGTACGGATGGGGAAGAGCAAATGCATAAAGACCACTGCCAGATTTGCCCAAACCATGGTGCAAGTGTTTGGTGTAGAGTATATGAGAGAACCAAATGTGCAAGATACAGAAAGGTTCATGGCTATTGAAGCGCAAAAGGTTTCCCAAGTATGCTCAGTTTAGTTGATTGCACACACTGTTGATAAAAGAACTGCCCCAAAAGTTTGCACGGGATGTACCAAGGTCTAACGCCCAACATGTGATCCTAGTCTCAATGAAGACTTTACAATCCTCACTAGGCTAGAAGCGCATGTTGGTCGCCCCAGAACATGACTTCATAACATACATGCACTGTCCTATGCGGGTGAACAAAGATGGAACAATCACAACAAGTACAATTAAACAAGGTAGAAATGTTTAATACGAGTGAACAACACGGCAAACATATGAAAAATATGATAACATGGTGGTACACCAATCAGAGATCACATGAACTAGTATCACAATATATATGCATGGGAAGAACAAGAACACCGATCCGGGTACAGAGAAGAACAAATGTTGCCTAAAGAGGCTACAATATAAGCAAAACGTCCCATAACCGAGGAGTTTAATGTTTGAATATGCACTTGAAATCAATTTTATGTTTCAACTATTTATTTTTTGCTTTGAACAAATGTTATTTACTTGTGATATTCATGTGTCTGATCAATGTGCATGAATTTGCATAGAATTGAGAGTTTTGCTTTGAGGAGCGTGGCTGTCCGGAAGGACATTTGAGGGGTCATCCTGCATTATCCCGAGTCATGCACGGACGCATCCGTGGACGTTTATGTTGGGGAATGTAGTAATTTCAAAAAAATTCCTACGCACACACAAGATCATGGAGATGCATAGCAACGAGAGGGGAGAGTGTGTCTACGTACCCTCGTAGACCGAAAGCGGAAGCGTTAGCACAACGCGGTTGATGTAGTCGTACGTCATCACGATCTGACCAATCAAGTACCAAACGCACGGCACCTCCGAGTTCTGCACACGTTCAACTCGATGACGTCCCTCGAACTCCGATCCAACCGAGCTTTGAGGGAGAGTTCCGTCAGCACAACGGCGTGGTGACGATGATGATGTTCTACCGACGCAGGGCTTCGCCTAAGCACCGCTACGACATTATTGAGGTGGATTATGGTGGAGGGGGAAACCACACACAACTAAGAGATCCAAGGGATCAATTGTTGTGTCTAGAGGTGTCCCCCTACCCCCGTATATAAAGGAGCAAGGGGGGAGGCCGGCCGACCCCTATAGGGCGCGCCAGGAGGAGTCCTCCTCCTCCTAGTAGGAGTAGGACTCCCCTTTCCTACTTCCACTAGGAGGAGGAAAGGAAGGAGGAGAGGGAGAAGGAAGGAGAGGGAGGAAAAGGAGGAAAGGAGGGCCGGCCCCCTAGTCTAATTCGGTTTGGGCTAGGGGGGTCGCGCGCCCTGCCTCCTCTGTTCCACCACTTGGCCCATGAGGCCCATTACTTCTTCCTCGTATTCCCGTATCTCCCCGGTACCCCGAAAAATACCCGAATCATTCGGAACCTTTCCGATATCCGAATATAGTCGTCCAATATATCGATCTTTACGTCTCGACCATTTCGAGTCTTCTCGTCATGTCTACGATCTCATCCGGGACTCCGAACTACCTTCGGTACATCAAAACACATAAACTCATAATATAACCGTGATCGAACTTTAAGCGTGCGGACCCTACGAGTTCGAGAACTATGTAGACATGACCGAGACACGTCTCCGGTCAATAACCAATAGCGGAACCTGGATGCTCATATTGGCTTTCACATATTCTACGAAGATCTTTATCGGTCAAACCGCATAACAACATACGTTGTTCCCTTTGTCATCGGTATGTTACTTGCCCGAGATTTGATCGTCGATATCTCAATACCTAGTTCAATCTCGTTACCGGCAAGTCCCTTTACTCGTTCCGTAATACATCATCCTGCAACTAACTCATTAGTTACAATGCTTGCAAGGCTTATAGTGATGTGCATTACCGAGTGGGCCTAGAGATACCTCTCCGACAATCGGAGTGACAAATCCTAATCTCGAAATACGCCAACCCAACAAGTACCTTCAGAGACACCTATAGAGAACCTTTATAATCACCTAGTTACGTTGTGATGTTTGGTAGCACACAAAGTGTTCCTCCGGTAAACGGGAGTTGCATAATCTTATAGTTATAGGAACATGTATAAGTCATGAAGAAAGCAATAGCAACACACTAAACGATCAAGTGCTAAGCTAACGGAATGGGTCAAGTCAATCACATCATTCTCCTAATGATGTGATCCCGTTAATTAAATGACAACTTATGTCTATGGTTAGGAAACTTAACCATCTTTAATTAAGGAGCTAGTCAAGTAGAGGCATACTAGTGACACTATGTTTGTCTATGTATTCACACATGTATTATGTTTCCGGTTAATACAATTCTAGCATGAATAATAAATATTTATCATGAAATAAGGAAATAAATAATAACTACTTCAAAATCTTGTCAATGTATGTACTCATTGAAAATCTTATCAAGCGTCTTGATCTATCTCAATAGATCTTGATGTTCAATATGTAAGTAGCTTTACTGAGGTCTTTATTTTAAAGAACTCCTTTCAAACACTTCTTTATGCTTTCCAGAAAAATTCTACATCATTTCTGATCAACAATATGTCACTCACATATACTTATCAGAAAGGTTGTAGTGCTCCCACTCAGTTTATTGTAAATACAGGCTTCACTGCAAGTCCATATAAAACTATATGCTTTGATCAACTTATCAAAGCGTATATTCCAACTCCGAGATGCTTGCACCAGTCCATAGATGGATCGCTGGAGCTTGCACATTTTGTTAGCACCTTTAGGATTGACAAAACCTTCTGGTTGCATCATATGCAACTCTTCTTTAAGAAAAACCATTAAGGAATGCAGTTTTGACATCTATTTGCCAGATTTCATAAAATGTGGCAATTGCTAACATGATTCAGACATACTTAAGCATCGCTACAGTTGAGAAAATCTCATTGTAGTCAACACCTTGAATATGTCGAAAACCTTTTTGTGACAAGTCGAGCTTTGTAGATAGTAACACTACTATCAATGTCTGTATTCCTCTTGAAGATCCATTTATTTTCTATGGCTTGCCGATCATCGGGCAAGTCCACCAAAGTCCATACTTTGTTCTCATACATGGATCCTATCTCAGATTTCATGGCCTCCAGCCATTTTGCGGAATTTGGGCTCATCATCGCTTCCTCATAGTTCGTAGGTTTATCATTGTCTAGTAACATGACTTTCAGAACAGGATTACCGTACCACTCTGGTGCGGACCGTACTCTGGAAGACCTACGAGGTTCTGTATTAACTTGATCTGAAGTTTCATGATCATCGTCATTAGCTTCCTCACTAATTGGTGTAGGAATCACTGGAACTAATTTCAGTGATGAACTACTTTCCAATTCGGAAGAAGGTACAATTACCTTATCAAGCTCTACTTTCCTCCCACTCACTTCTTTCGAGAGAAACTCCTTCTCTAGAAAGGATCCATCTTAGCAACGAATATCTTGCCTTCGGATCTGTGATAGAAGGTGTACCCAACAGTTTCCTTTGGGTATTCTATGAAGACGCACTTCTCCGATTTGGGTTCGAGCTTATCAGGTTGAAACTTTTTCACATAATCATCGCAGCCCCAAACTTTAAAAAACAACAACTTTGGTTTCTTGCCAAACCATAGTTCATAAGGCGTCGTCTCAACGGATTTTGATGGTGCCCTATTTAAAGTGAATGCAGCTGTCTCTAATGCATAACCCCAAAATCATAATGGTAAATCGGTAAGAGACATCATAGATCACACCATATCTAATAAAGTGTGGTTACTATGTTCGGACGCACCATTATGCTGTGGTGTTCCAAGTGGCATGAGTTTGTGAAACTATTCCACATTGTTTTAATTGAAGACCAAACTCGTAACTCAAATATTCGTCTCCGCGATCAGATCACAGAAACTTTATTTTCTTGTTACGATGATTTTCCACTTCACTCTGAAATTCTTCGAACTTTTCAAATATTTCAGACTTATGTTTCATCAAGTATATATACTCATATCTGCTCAAATCATCTGTGGAGTCAGAAAATAACGATACCCGCCACGAGCATCAACACTCATTGGACCGCATACATCGGTATGTATTATTTCCAACAAGTCAGTAGCTCGTTCCATTGTTCCGAAGAACGGAGTTTTAGTCATCTTGCCCAAAAGGCACGGTTCGCAAGCATCAAATGATTCATAACCAAGTGATTCCAAAAGTCCATCTTTATGGAGCTTCTTCATGCTCTTTACACGGATATGACCCAAGCGGCAGTGCCACAAATAAGTTGCACTATCATTATTAACTTTGCATCTTTTGGCATCAATATTATGAATATGTGTATCACTACGATCGAGATCCAACAAACTATTTTCATTGGGTGTATGACTATTGAAGGTTTTATTCATGTAAACAGAACAACAATTAGTCTCCGACTTTAAATGAATAACCATATTGTAATAAACATGATCAAATCATATTCATGCTCAATGCAAACGCCAAATAACATTTAGGTTTAACACTAATCCCGAAAGTATAGGGAGTGTGTGATGATGATCATATCAATCTTGGAACTACTTCCAACACGCATCGTCACTTCCCCTCAACTAGTCTCTGTTTATTATGTAACTCCTGTTTCGAGTTACTAATCTTAGTAACCGAACAAGTTTCAAATACTCAGGGGCTACTATAAACACTAGTAAGGCACACATCAATAACCTGTATATCAAATATACCCTTGTTCACTTTGCCATCCTTCTTATCCACCAAATATTCAGGGCATTTCTATTTCCAGTGACCATTTCCTTTGCAGTGTAAGCACTCAGTTTCAGGCTTTGGTCCAGCTTTGGGCTTCTTCGCGGGAGTGACAACTTGCTTGTCATTCTACTTGAAGTTCCCTTTCTTTCCCTTTGCCCTTTTCTTGAAACTAGTGGTCTTGTCAATCATTAACACTTGATGCTCTTTCTTGATTTCTACCTTCGTTGATTTCAAGATCGCGAAGAGCTCGGGAATCGTTTTCGTCATCCTTTGCATACGATAGTTCATCACGAAGTTCTACTAACTTGGTGATGGTGACTAGAGAACTCTGTCAATCACTATCTTATCTGGAAGATTAACTCCCACTTGATTCAAGTCATTGTAGTACCCAGACAATCTGAGCACATGCTCACTAGTTGAGAAATTCTCCTCCATCTTTTAGCTATAGAACTTGTTGGAGACTTCATATCTCTCAACTCGGGTATTTGCTTGAAATATTAACTTCAACTCCTGGAACATCTCATATGGCCCATGATGTTAAAAACGTCTTTGAAGTCCCAATTCTAAGCCGTTAAGCATGGTGCACTAAACTATCAAGTAATCATCATATTGAGCTAGCCAAACGTTCATAACGTCTGCATCTGCTCCTGCAATAGGTCCGTCACCTAGTAGTGCATCAAGGACATAATTCTGCTGTGCAGCAATGAGGACAATCCTCAGATCACGGATCCAATCCGCATCATTGCTACTGACATCTTTCAACACAGTTTTCTCTAGGAACATATCAAAATAAACATATGAAAGCAACAACGCGAGCTATTGATCTATAACATAATTTGCAAAATACTACCAGGACTAAGTTCATGATAAATTTAAGTTCAATTAATCATATTACTTAAGAACTCCCACTTATATAGACATCTCTCTAATCATCTAAGTGATCACGTGATCCAAATAAACTAAACCATAACCGATCGTCACGTGAAATGGAGTAGTTTTCAATGGTGAACATCACTATGTTGATCATATATCTACTATATGATTCACGCTCGACCTTTCGATCTTAGTGTTCCGAGGCCATATCTGCATATGCTAGGCTCGTCAAGTTTAACCTGAGTATTCTGCGTGTGCAAAACTGGCTTGCACCCATTGTAGATGGACGTAGAGCTTATCACACCCGATCATCACGTGGTGTCTGGGCACGACGAACTTTGGCAACGGTGCATACTCAGGGAGAACACTTATACCTTGAAATTTAGTAAGAGATCATCTTATAAAGCTACCATCGAGCTAAGCAAAATAAGATGTATAAAAGATAAACATCACATGCAATCAAAATATGTGACTTGATATGGCCATCATCATCTTGTGCCTTTGATCTCCATCTCCAAAGCATCGTCATGATCTCCATCGTCACCGGCATGACACCATGATCTCCATCATCTTGATATATATCAATGTGTCGTCACATGGTCGTCTCGCCAACTATTGCTATCGCATAGTGATAAAGTAAAGCAATTATTTGGCGCTTGCATCTTATGCAATAAAGAGATAACCATAAGGCTTCTGCCAGTTGATAACAAAACATGATCATCTCATACAACAACTTATATCTCATCACGTCTTGACCATATCACATCACAACATGCCCTGCAAAAACAAGTTAGACGTCCTCTACTTTGTTGTTGCAAGTTTTACGTGGCTGCTACGGACTGAGCAAGAACCGTTCTTACATACGCTTCAAAACCACAACGATAGTTTGTCAAGTTAGTGCTATTTTAACCTTCTCAAGGACCGGGCGTAGCCACACTCGGTTCAACTAAAGTTGGAGAAACTGACACCCGCCAGCCACATGTGTGCAAAGCACGTCGGTAGAACTAGTCTCGCGTAAGCGTACGCGTAATGTCAGTCCGGGCCGCTTCATCCAACAATACCGTCAAACCAAAGTGTGACATGCTGGTAAGCAGTATGACTTGTATCGCCCACAACTCACTTGTGTTCTATTCGTGCAAATAACATCAACACATAAAACCAGGCTCGGATGCCACTGTTGGGGAACGTAGTAATTTTAAAAAAATTCCTACGCACACACAAGATAATGGAGATGCATAGCAACGAGACGGGAGAGTGTGTCTACGTACCCTCGTAGACCGAAAGCGGAAGTATTAGCACAACGCGGTTGATGTAGTCGTATGTCTTGATGATCTGACCGATCAAGTACCGAATGCACGGCACCTCCGAGTTCTGCACACGTTCAACTCGATGACGTCCCTCAAACTCCGATCCAGCCGAGCATTGAGGGAGAGTTTCGTCAGCACAACGGCGTGGTGACGATGATGATGTTCTACCGATGCAGGGCTTCGCCTAAGCACCGCTACGATATTATCGAGGTGGATTATCGTGGATGGGGGCACCGCACATGGCTAAGAGATCCAAGGGATCAATTGTTGTGTCTAGAGGTGCCCCCTTGCCCCCGTATATAAAGGAGCAAGGGGGAGGCCGGCCGGCCCCTGTAGGGCGCACCAGGAGGAGGAGTCCTCCTCCTAGTAGGAGTAGGACTCCCCTTTCCTACTTCCACTAGGAGGAGGAAGGGAAGGAGGAGAGGAAGAAGGAAGGAGAGGGAGGAAAAGGAGGAAAGGGGGGCCGCGTGCCATGCCTCCTCTCTTCCACCACTTGGCCCATGAGGCCCATTACTTCCTCGTATTCCCGTATCTCCCTGGTACCCCGAAAAATACCCGAATCACTCGGAACCTTTCTGATGTCCGAATATAGTCGTCCAATATATCGATCTTTACGTCTCGACCATTTCGAGTCTCCTCGTCATGTCCCCGATCTCATCCGGGACTCCTAACTACCTTCGGTACATCAAAACACATAAACTCATAATATAACCGTCATCGAACTTTAAGCGTGCGGACCCTACAGGTTCGAGAACTATGTAGACATGACCGAGACACATCTCTGGTCAATAACCAATAGCGGAACCTAGATGATCATATTGGCTCCCACATATTCTACGAAGATCTTCATTGGTCAAACCGCATAACAACTTATGTTGTTCCCTTTGTCATCGGTATGTTACTTGCCCGAGATTCGATCGTCGGTATATCAATACCTAGTTCAATCTCGTTACCGGCAAGTCTCTTTACTCGTTCTGTAATACATCATCCTGCAACTAACTCATTAGTTACAATGCTTGCAAGGCTTATAGTGATATGCATTACCGAGTGGGCCCAGAGATACCTCTCCGACAATCGGAGTGACAAATCCTAATCTCGAAATACGCCAACCCAATAAGTACCTTCGGAGAAACCTGTAGAGCACCTTTATAATCACCCAGTTACGTTATGACGTTTGGTAGCACACAAAGTGTTCCTCCGGTAAACGGGAGTTGCATAATCTTATAGTTATAGGAACATGTATAAGTCATGAAGAAAGCAATAGCAACATACTAAACGATCAAGTGCTAAGCTAACGGAATGGGTCAAGTCAATCACATCATTCTCCTAATGATGTGATCCCATTAATCAAATGACAACTTATGTCTATGGTTAGGAAACTTAACCATCTTTGATTAAGGAGCTAGTCAAGTAGAGACATACTAGTGACACTATGTTTGTCTATGTATTCACACATGTATTATGTTTCCGGTTAATACAATTCTAGCATGAATAATAAACATTTATCATGAAATAAGGAAATAAATAATAATTTTATTATTGCCTCTAGGGCATATTTCCTTCAGTTTATGCCACTGGATTTAGCTGATTGTGAATGCTCCTAGTTTCCTCGCTCATACAGTAATACTCAACTCAGAAAAAGTTAAGGCTTAGATTATTTTTGGTTGTTTGGATAGCTTACCAGGTTTGCCGATTTGTTATTATATATGTATATTATTCATGATTTTTTATTGTATATATGTATATCCATATAAGGTGGAATATTGCTCAACATTGCAGTTAATTTCATCATTTAATTTTTATATATCACTAGAAATTATATGTATCGTGTCTTTATTCTACTATTATCGTGTTACTTTTCAAATTATGGAGTTTCCATGCAAACCAAAAAATTTCTAGAGTACCCGTAACATGTCGACAATACTGTGAATGTGTGATAGTGTGCGGGAACAAAACAAAAATGATGCCATGTGTTCACATGTGTACGACTTCTCAGTGGTCAATGAGCCCTAGAATCTCTTGCTCCATGGGCTATGCATCTTTTTGCAAAAAGACGCATCTGAATCTCTTATAAAAATTTATCAGAAGTACAAAATATCTCAAATATAATAAAAACTACTCTAGATACTTAGACCATCAAACGATCAACATTGTCGTCAAAACGAGCCGCCGACATGTTGTTGTCGTCTCCACTACCAAAGTCGACTTGACCTTGTCGATGACAGCCAGTGAAGTTTCCGTGCACGTGCCCTTAAGGACCAGCGCCCTGGGTCTGCAACCGTCATGTTGAACCCTTGAATCAATCTGAAGTGCCTGGCCACCATAACTCATCGCCGCACACATAGATGCGAAACTCTAACCTCACCGCCCCAAGGTGACAGCAGGAATCTATGTCGGAGCTCTGTCGATTCCGTCCAAATGGACAAACTCGAGGAGGATTGGAGCCCGGGAGACCAACTCGACAAAGATGTGTCGCGAACCGCTCGAACGCCGCCCCTGCAAGGACTAAAAGCCCTAACTTAAACTACTGTTAAGAACAGATGCATCGGGATTTTCTTCCCCGTCACAGGCCGTCGGGGTGACGGATAGAGGGGATGCGAATCCACAGGCTCGCTGGTGGTGCTTGTAGGGGAGTTGTAAATCCTAGGCGCCGCTATGGACTATGCATCTACTATGTTCTTCCGCAGGCAATGTTCACCTTAGAAGCGGGGAAATGAGCATCATGATTCATATTTACACTTCTTGCCAAGTGCAAACAATGTTATTGTACATACATAAATATTTGTTAATTCATTAGATTTTGCCAATAAAGAGCGATCACTAGTAGAAAAGGGGGCAATGGTCCAGGCCAGGTCAGCCCATTAATCCCGGTTCAATTCAGAACTGGGACCAATGGGGGCATTGGACCCGGTTCGTGAGCCCCGGGGGCTGGCCGGGCCACGTGGGCCATTGGTCCCGGTTCGACTGGACCTATTGGTCCCGGTTGGTGGGACGAACCGAGACCAATGGTCCTCGCTCCTGGCCCACCACCATTGGTCCCGATTGGTGGCTTGAACCGGGACCAAAGGCTACCCTTTAGTCCTGGTTCTTGTCACGAACCGGGACCAATTAATTGCCTATATATACCCCTCGCCCGCGAGCAGAGCACTCCCACTGCTCTGTTTTTCGTGGCCGGCGAGGGGAGAGCTTTGTGGTGCTCTAGCTCACCTCCTATGCACACGAGGTGTTCGATGGAATGCCCAAGCCACACTACTTAAACTTTCTCCTCTCCAAGCTCGACCTCCAAGCTCCATTTTCCTCAATATTTGTCTAGGTTTAGCGGTCCGTCACGTCCCGTCCCCATCTTCACTGCCGTCGATCGCCCGCGCCGATCTCTTCGCCGGCACCACCGTGGTGAGCCTCTTGTTCTTATCTTCTTTTTGAAAGGAAAAAAATTCTTACTTGTATGTTTATATAGATACTTGTATAATTTTCTTACTTTTATTATTGCATCTTATATAGTGCGATGGTTTTGGTATCTGCCCCTGTCGGCCCTCATCCTGTCTATGATTCGGATGTGGTATATATTATCTTTTTATAACTATTGGTTCATTTATTGTTTATGACAATTATGCCGACCAACGTGACATAGATTTTATTTATCTAGGAGGTTGTTGAACCGGAAATTCCAACAGACCCTATTGTCTAGAGGTTAAATTTAGTTAAAGAAGAAAACAATTTCTTGAAGGAAAAAATTAGAAAAATTGAGGAGGAGAAGATGATATTGGAGTTGCATGTTGCGGATGTCATCGATGATTACAAGATCAAGATTGATGCAATGCGCTTGAAGATTAGAAAGATTAGAAAATATGCCATTCATACCGAGGCTTGGTATCATTATGCCGTTGGATCAGTTGTTACATTGGTTGCGATTATGATCGCATTTGTTTTCGCATTGAAATGTTTTACATAGTTTCAGTGTATGGTTTAATTAATTTAGATGCTCTACAGACCTTTATGTTGTTAGATGAGAACTATGTATGTACTTTGGTTTTAATGTGATGATGAACTTCTATTAATTTGGTCACTTAATTATCTATTCATGATGTTTTGTAATGATTTTTGACACAGTTAATTATATATAATGCACGCAGATGAACCGGCAATGGATGTACGGTTCAAGACACACCTCCGAGTACATTAAGGGTGTGCATGATTTTCTCGAAGTGGCTGAGGCAAACAAGCAGAATGGTTTTATGTGTTGTCCATGCCCTATATGTGGGAATACAAAGTCTTACTCTGGCCGGAAAATCCTTCACACCCACCTGCTTTACAAGGGTTTCATGCCACACTATAATGTTTGGACGAGGCACGGAGAAATAGGGGTTATGATGGAAGACGGCGAAGAAGAAGAGTACGATGACAACTATGTGCCCCCTGAATACGGTGATGCTACTGAACATCAAGAGGAACCAGACGATGTGCATGATGATGCTGCAACGGGCGAAGCTGCTGAAGATCAAGAGGAACCAGACGATGTGCCGATGATGATGATCTCCGCCGGGTCATTGTCGATGCAAGGACGCAATGCGAAAGTCAAAAGGAGAAGCTGAAGTTCGATCGCATTTTGTTGTAAGTAGATACAAAATAAAATAAATAAAGCAAGAAAGAAAACAAAAAAACAAAAAAAAGTGTTTTCAAATTTGAAAACTAATGGCACTAACAGAAAGTTTATAATTTTTCTAAAACTAAAAGCAAAAAGAATTAAAAAATAGAGCAAAAAACAAAATAAAATAAATAATGCAGAAAACAAAACAAAAAAACTGGAAAATAATTTAAAATAGCAACAATAAGTATTTTGTTGTAAGTAGAAACAAAATAAAATAAATAAAGCAAGAAAGAAAACAAAAAAAAACAAAAAAAGTTTTTTCAAATTTGAAAACTAATGGCACTAACAGAAAGTTTATAATTTTCCTAAAACTAAAAGCAAAAAGAACAAAAAAATAAAGCAAAAAACAAAACAAAAAAACTGGAAAAAAAAATAAAAATAGCAACAATAAGTAAAGAAAATAAAAAAACAAAAAAATGCCTCCTACTGGGCCCCCACGGCCTGAATACGACTAGAAACCCTACCATGGGCCAGGATTCAGGCCCGCAGTAGGCCCAGAAGGCCCATCAGGCAATTCAGTAGCAAATAGGCCCGCAAGCCTACGGTGGAGAGGAGCTTGAGAGGGGTGCGGCAGTGGGGCTTATAAACCACTGCGCGCCCCTCTGAACTAGCAAGGTGGGACTAAACTTTGGCCCCGACGCGGGCAGCACAGGGTCCTTTGGTCCCGGTTGGTGGCACCAACCGGGACCTAAGGCCGCCGCTTCCCGCCCTTTGGGCTGCTGAAAAGAGGCCCATTGGTCTCGGTTGGTGGCACCAACCGGGACTAAAGGGGGCATTAGTCCCGGTTGGTTTCACGAATCGGGACCAATTCTCTTCATATATAACTAGCACTTAGCAGTTTCTCCAAAATCCATCCCTTTCTTCTTTGCCCGACGCCCGCTGCTCTGCCTCGTCGCCGTCGCCGCCGAGCCGTCAGGCTGCTCCACCTCGTCGTCGCCGCCGCCTCCGACGCCGTCAGGCTGCTCCACCTCCTCGTCGCCGCCGCCTCCGACGCCGTAGTCAGGCTGGTCCACCTCATCGTCGCCACCGCCCTCGACGCCATCTGCCCCGACACCGGCGCCGCTCCCCGTGCCCCGACGCTGCCCGCCGTGCCCCACCACCCCCCTGTGAGCACCTGCCTCGCGCCCCTGCCTTGCCTGCTCCTGCACCCCTGCCCCGCCCCGCCGGCGCCTCGCTCCTGCATCTGTTTTTTATTAGTTTATTTTTTTCATATATATATATATATAATGTATGTGTATGTATGTGGCTATATGTTTTTGTTCATATGTTGCTATATGTTTTTTTATTTTTATTAGTTTATTTTTTTGTTCATATGTGATGTATATGTGTATGTGATGTATATGTATATGTGTATGTGGCTATAATTTGCTAAATATATATGTTAAAAATGTTTTTTTGTTCATAGAAAGTTTTTTGTTCATATATAGAAAGTTACAATTTTAGAAAAAGATGGATAGGAAAGAAGAAAATAAGAAAGAGGAAAGAAAGAAGAAGAGGAGAGGAAAAGAAGAGGAGAAATAAATAAGAAGAAGAAAAAAGAAGAAAAAGAAGAGGAGAAGAAGAAAGGAATAGAGATTTTTTCTTCTTCTCCTCTATTCCTTTCTTCTTCTCCTCTTTTTCTTATTCTTTTTTTCTTCTTATTCTTCCTTCTTCCTTCTTCCTCTTTTCTTCTTCTTCGCCGTCAGGCTGCTCGCCTTCCCCCTCGCCGCTGCCCCCTGTGAGCACAACCTGCTCCCGCGCCCCTCCCGTCTCGCGCCCCTGCGCGGCCACCACGCCGCCGCCCCTGCCCGATACCCCCTCCCCGATAACATTATTTTCCGAATAGAGGAGAAAGAAGAAACTTCAACACGAGGGGGGGTACCGATACCCCCTTCCCGATAACATTATTTTCCCATGTATATGTATGTCGCGTCGTTGTCGATATAACCCCCTCGAGATAACTTCGACATGAGGGGCGGTCGATATATATACCCCCTCTCGACCGTGATAACCTAAACAACAGCAGCACCCCCCTCGGCCCTCTCGCTCGACCAAAACTCTCGAGGCCACCCAAATTTACCAAGTTAAAAGAGCGTTGTCGTCGAGGCCACCCCAAACCCTTGAAGCGTTGTGTCGAGGCCACTAACAAGATTCCTTATTGTGATTAGCTAGCTAGTTCTACGTTTGCCACTAATATATATATATATCCATCTATGCCATGTTTGAATAATAATTGACATGTTGTAAATATTTGCAGAAACTATGGAGCACTCCTGAGACGAAGAAACAGAAGCAATGTTGGGGGACATAATTGCACAAGGAAGTGATGAAGTTGCGTCATTTCTCCTCGACACCGATGGTCAGGAAGAACTGGGTGAAGAAGAGGGCTATGTTCATGATGGCTTCGGCCCATTAATGCCGGTACAAGAAGAGGGCTATGTTCATGATGGCTCCGGTGACACAATGGAGGTACAAGAAGGAGACCGTGTTGACTGCTCCGGTGACCGAACCGAGTCCGGCCAGGTATATATATATATTAGTTAATTAAGCCCGTGCTGACTAGTTAATTGATGCATCCATTGTTTTGGTATATGTACACATATTAATTACTCTCGTCTTTCTTTCTTTTAATTCCTAGCCCTCCGGATCGAGCACAACTTCGGTAAGGAGATGAGGCCCGAAGAAAAAGTAGAGCTCGGATGAAAAGTTTGAGATCATAGAAATCGCGCCCGACGGCGAACCGATTGAACCCATCCGGACAAAGCACGCATTTTCTGCTCAGTGCGGGGTTCTTGTTAGGGACAAGATCCCGATCAGCATCCAGCAATGGTATAAGCCTAAGGAGGAAGACCCTGAGGTGTCTTATGTCAATGATATGCAGAAAGAAGATCTTTGGACTCAGCTGAAGGCAAATTTCACCCTACCGCCATAGGAGGATCCGGAGAAGCCAGTTAAAGAGCAATTAATCAAGTCTTGTGCTCTTAAGAACATGGCAACGCTATTCAGGAGGTGGAGGAAAGAGCTGAACAAGTTTGTCGACAAAGAAAAGACACCAGAATTCATCGGCAAATATGAGAAGATCAAAGATCACTGGCCCGCATTTGTGGCCCACAAGACATCGGAAAAGAGTAAGAAGATGTCGGCGACAAACAAGCTAAATGCTGCGAAGAAGAAGCTTCACCATCGCACGGGGTCAGGTGGCTACCTCAAAGCCCGGCCTAAGTGGTCCAAGGCTGAGAATGATCTGCTTGAAAAGGGGATCGAACCAGAGACAATGTACTGGCCAGACCGTTGCCGGACTTGGTTATTTGGGGCTAGCGGAACCTTGGTGTAACGCCCCGGATCTGATGCGCCAGGTGTCTACCAGTTATTCGTCGGTGTTGCCATGTCATTTTCTTGCGTGTTGCATTTTATCATGTCATCATGTGCATCTCAATTTGCATACGTGTTCGGCTCAGGCATCCGAGCATTTTGCCCGTTGTCCGTTTTGCAATCCGGCACTCCTATGTACTCCGGCGTCCCCCTTTTGTCTCTCGTTGTGAGCGGGTGTGAGACTTTCTCAGAATGGCCCGAGGTTTGCCAAGCGGCCTTGGTATAGCACCGGTAGACCGCCTGTCAAGTTTTGTGCCATTTGGAGGTCGTTCGATACTCCAACAGTTAACCGGGTAACCGCCAAAGCCTCTTTTGTTTGCAGCCCAACACCCCCTCCAAAGTGGCCAAAAACCCAGCTAACTCCCCTCCATGCTCTCGGTCGTTCGATCACGATCGCGTGGCCGAAAACCGTGCCTCATTTGGAGCCTCCTAGCTCCCTCTACCTATAAATATGTGATCCCCTCCAATTTTCGCGCAGTCCAAACCCTACCACCGCTCCCCTCGCGCCGCCGGACGTTTCTTCCTCCGTCGCCGGACATGTCCGCCCTCCACATCACTCCGGCCAATCCCGTCATGCCACCTCAGCTCCGCCGCCACCCGCAACCACTGGCAGCGCGCCACCTGTCGCCGCCGCCTCCCGCCACCGCGCGGCCCACAGAGCCCATCGCGGGCCCGCGCCCCCGCCGCCGTCCGCCCGCTCGGCCGCGTTCCGGCCCGCGCGCTGCCGCCGCCCGTTCTCCGCCGCCGGCGCCTCCCCCGCGTGCGCCCGCCTTAGCGCCCCGCTCCTCCCGCGCCGGCGCCGGCGTCCCAGCCGCGCTGCCCCGCCGCCGCCCGGCCGCGCCACCCGTCCCCGTTGGCGTGCCTTCGCCGCCCCACCGTCGTCCTCCCCTGCCACGGCCGGCCTCCTCCTCGCCGGGTGCGTCGCGCCCGCGTCGCCGGCCTCCGGATCCGCGCCGCTCGGAGCTCGCCGGAGCCGCCCGCCCCTCGCCGGAGTCCACTCCGGCCAGATCCGCCGCGGGTGGATGAGATCCACCCGTTCGCCGATCCAAACGCCGTCCCGCGACCCAAATCCCTCCGCCCCGCTCCGTCCCGTCCCACGTTGACTTTTCGGAGGGTATATTTTCGTCTAAGTCCCCAGATCTGTAGTATTTTCATGCCATGTTCATCACATCATAACTTCATGTGTACTGGTCCGTTTTGTGCGTGTAATATGTCAAATTATTCTTCTCGACGAGTACTTCATTTCATTCCATTGCATCATGTTCATTTGAGCTCATCTTGATGCCTGAATCATCATTGCAAGAGGGCTATGTGATGTTAGTTTCAGATTCTTATCAGAACATGCACTTTTGTCATTTTTGCCATGATTGATGTGTGGATCTTATGAACTTGAGCCCTACATATGTTTTGAACTATGCCATGCCATATTTACAGGGGTGTATGCCATGTATTTTTGTGATCAATGTGGTGACTAGCACAAGCATGTAAACTAGGCCTCGTGATGTTGCTGATTTCAGTCCCTGTTCTGCTGTTATTTTTATGCCATGTAAACTTGATGCTACAGAGAGATCCATGCTTATTTTGAGATACTTCATTAAGGATGTTTTGTACATACGGTTATGAGCTATCCATCCATGCCTTTCATTTATAGCTTGCTGTAGGTTGTTTATATCTTGCTCCAAAGTTGCTAAATATTGTTGCTGTCAGCCTGTTAACATTAAGTTCAATGTTGCCATGATTGTTGCTAGTGATCCATGCACCCTATGAACTTGCTCTTGCCATGCTTAGCTTCATAATCATGTCTTCTTACTGTTGGTTTCCTTGTCATGCTATGTATTGCCCTGTGGTGAGTGGTTCAAGCTCACCAACATGCCTACTTATTGTTGTTCCTGCCATGTATGAATCTGTCATACAACTTGCCATGTTTACATGGGTGCCATCATATCTTCTGTGCCTTTTTGGCTCATGGTTAGTAAGGGACTTTTGTTCTATGCAATTAGTAGATTCATTACATGCCTTTGTTTGCCATGATAAGTTCCTATAACATGTTGTTTGATAGCTCTAAACATTGTAACCTGATGTTATTTCCTGATGAGTCTGAAACTGTTATTATTTGCAATCTTGCCATGTGTTTTTGAGCATGTTCTAGTGATTCCTGGAGATAGCTCAGTGTTCATCTTTTGTCATGCTTTACCTTTACTTCATGGCCATGCCTTTTTTTCTTATGTGGAGGTACTGTAGCATATTGTTTTGATGCTTGCAATATGCCTAGTTGCTGTTTTGGACAGATTGTTGTTATGCCTTGTATAGTGTATGTGTTGAACCGTTGCTCCGTTTTGAGTGTGCTCTATATGAAACTTGCTTGATTTTGCATGTAGTTTCATATTATCATGTTGCATCCTTTTTTTTTAGGTGTTTGCTTGATATTTGTATGCATTTTGCATCAATGCCATGTTTAACTTGTTTTGCTCATATCTTCTAGGCCGTAGCTCCGAACTAAATGAACTTTATATGTAACTTGACTAGAATCTCGTGTAGATCATATTGGTGCATCTTAACTTGCTGTTTAACAACTTGAACATAAGGTTTATTCAGTTCTGGACCAATTCCTAAATTTGCATATGAGGACTTACCGGAATTGTTATATGTTGTTCCCGGCCTCATTTAAACTTGCTTTGATGTGTTGTTCTTGTTTGCATCATCTCTTGCCATGAGTAGATTCATGTAGCTTTGTCATGCATCATGCTTGTTGTGCATCATGTCTTGTCTATGTGTGGTATGTTTACTATGTTGTGTGCTTCTTCTCGATAGTTTTCCCGTTTCATTGCGATCGTGAGGATTCGCTCGTCTACGCTTGGTTCGTCTTCGTGGCTTCATCTTCTTCATGGACTCATTCTTCTTCCTAGCGGGATTTCAGGCAAGATGACCGCTACCCTGGATCTCACTACTATCTTTGCTATGCTAGTTGCTTCGTTCTATCGCTATGCTGCGTTACCTATCATTTGCTCTTCAAGCCTCCCAATTTGCCATGTCAGCCTCTAACCTTTTGCACCCTTCCTAGCAAACCATTGCTTGGCTATGTTACCGCTTTGCTCAGCCCCTCTTATAGCATTGTTAGTTGTAGGTGAAGTTGAAGATTGCTCCATGGTGGACAGGATTGTGTTGGGATATCACAATATCTCTTATTTAATTAATGCATCTATATATTTGGTAAAGGGTGGAAGGCTCGGCCTTATGCCTGGTTTTTGTTCCACTCTTGCCGCCCCTAGTTTCTGTCATACCAGTGTTATGTTCCTGGATTTTGTGTTCCTTACGCGGTTGGGTGATTTATGGGACCCCCTTGACAGTTCGCTTTGAATAAAACTCCTCCAGCAAGGCCCAACCTTGGTTTTACCATTTGCCTCACCACCACCTACATTTCCCTTGGGAGTAATTAACCCAAGGGTCATCTTTATTATAGCCCCCCCGGGCCAGTGCTTGTCTAAGTGTTGGTCCGAACCAGAGCCACTTGCAGCGCCACCTCGGGGAAACTTGAGGGTTGGTTTTAGTTGTACGTAGTGTTCATCCGGTGTTGCCCTGAGAACGAGATATGTGCAGCTCCTATCGGGATTGTCGGCGCATCGGGCGGTCTTGCTGGTCTTGTTTTACCATTGTCGAAATGTCTTGTAAACCGGGATTCCGAGACTGATCGGGTCTTCCTGGGAGAAGGAATATCCTTCGTTGATCGCGAGAGCTTATCACGGGCTAAGTTGGGACACCCCTGCAGGGTTTAAACTTTTGAGAGCCGTGCCCGCGGTTATGTGGCAGATGGGAATTTGTTAATGTCTGGTTGTAGATAACTTGACACCTGATCCAAATTAAAATGCATCAACCGCGTGTGTAGCCGTGATGGTCTCTTCTCGGCGGAGTCCGGGAAGTGAACACGGTTTTGGGTTATGTTTGATGTAAGTAGGTGTTCAGGATCACCTCTTGATCATTACTAGTTGACGACCGTTCCTTTGCTCCTCTTCTCGCTCTCATTTGTGTATGTTAGCCACCATATCATGCTTAGTCGTTGTTGCAACCTCACCACTTTACCCCTTCCTTTCCCATTAAGCTTTGCTAGTCTTGATACCCATGGTAATGGGATTGCTGAGTCCTCGTGGCTCACAGATTACTACAACAACAGTTGCAGGTACAGGTTGCAATGATCATGACGCGAGAGCGATGTTTGCTTGTTTTGGAGTTCTTCTTCTGCTTCTTCTTCGATCAGGGGATAGGTTCCAGGTTGGCAGCCTGGGCTAGCAGGGTGGATGTCATTTGAGCTTCTGTTTGTGTTTCATCCGTAGTCGGATGTTGCTCTTATGTATGATGTATTGTTGTATTCGTGTGGCATTGTATGCCTCTTGTATGTATCCCCATCTATTATGTAATGTTAATGTAATGATATCCACCTTGCAAAAGCATTTCAATATGCGGGTCTATCATTGGTGGTACCTTTGAGTTCCTTTTGGATAGGGTCGCATATTGGGCGTGACAAGTTGGTATCAGAGCCTCGACCGACCCTAGGAGCCCCCTTGATTGATCGTGTAGTTTGGCCGTTGTTGAGTCTAGAAGAAAACTTTTTCGGAGTCTAGTTATATCGGAGAGTAGGATTTCTTTTTACTCCTCAGCCCCTTCGTCGCTCTGGTGAGAAATCTTGACGTAGGTGTTTTGAACTACTCCTCTTCCCCTTCAAATTTTTCTTTAGGTTCACGCAGTTGGTTTTCGATCGTTGTTCCTCAGCTCTTTTCATCCGGTGCATTTCTCGTCAAGTTGACCCGAGCCTCTTCATCTCTGAGTTCAATCCTCAGTTTTTTTCTTTTCCCACCCGCCCACCCTTCTTCCTCTCGGAGCTGGAGTCCGTAATCGAGTATCCATCCTACTCATGCGAAGTCGCTGCTTTCTTTCCTCAATCATTTCAACCGGTGTTTTCCCTTCAAGATATTCGTCGGTTCCCCCTTCCAAGTTGCCTTTGTTTTCCCGCCCTCCCACCCTCTTCTTCCCGGAGTCCGAGTCTCTTTTGACCATCAATTTCATTCGTACGGAGCCTCTTCAGTCTTCCCTCAATTATTTCAATGGGTGAATTCTCGTCTCGTTCGTCATTCTTCATCTCTTTTCTTTTCCGGTGGATTCAATTCAAGTTTTTTGGTAGTGATTATATTTTTTCCTCGGATCAAGTGTTTTCCTGCTCGTTCGCCTCTCGCCAGTTTATCATTCCGGAGTTTGGAAGACATCTCAGGAGATTCGTCTGTATTCAATTAATTCGAGGTTGTCACCTCATTCAAATATTTCAATTATTCCGGTGCATCATCTATCTATTCAACATACCTTTCCAACAGTGTTATCTCTTCAGTGGGCCCTAACCCACAGGTTTTTTCCCAGGATCTTACCTGACTCTTCTGATTCCCCGGAGTTATTCTCAATTCTTTTCAAGTGTGACGTAAGAATGGATTCCATCAGTCACATGACTTGTCAAGATCGATTTCAAATCATTTCATTGTTGGCTCAACCTCTTTGTTTTTTTATTCTCCCGGAGTATCTCAGTAATTTTGGTGGTTTTTCTCGTCGTCAGTTGAAGATCGAAGAAGAGTTTTTCCTCTAAATTGTGCCCGTTCTCTCGAAGTTTCGTGGTTCTAGCTTCATGTTATCCTCTCATATTATTCCGTTTGTCAGATATTCTTTCTTACCCATCCGGAGTATGTCATGAGTTGTTTTTCCATTTCTTTTCACCGAAGGCCATCATTCCAGTTATCGTTCTCTATTTATCCCGGTGCTTTGTTCAGGTGTTCTTTAATCAGCTCATGATCTCTTTGTTCGTTTGCATCTAAATCCCCTCTAGCTTATTGGTTCTTCTAATTCTTCCCGGTCATTCATTCTCTTTCATCAGTCATTTCCAAATTCTTATGGTGGTTCGTTCAAGATTCTTTTCCTTGTTTATCATATTAATCCATTCGTTCTTTTCAATCCTACCGGTGGTTCATGAAGACCTTCTCAAGTTTGCGATATGTCACTTCTCAATTCTTTTTTCAAGAAGAATAAGTAGTATGCAAAATCAATTGCTTGTCATCAATTTAATTTGATGAAGGATAAGCATACAATAAATCTTATTCTTATTTCATCCAAGTGAGTAATCCCATCCTTCGGAGTTTGTTCTTGATGAATAAATTCTAGTTTCAAGTGTTTTCATCTTTCTTTTACGGAGTTCAAATTTCCTCGGCCATTTCGTTGGAACCTCCATCTAAATCATCGCAAGGCTTCACCTTGTGTTTTCAACTTCTCCTTCTTTTATCATCCTTTTATTACCGGAGTTCTTCATGGTGGTTCTTCATGATTTAATTCATTCTACAAGAGTTCATCAAGTATCATTCCATCCTCTCAAGTTCATGTTCTTTTCCTTCCATCTTCAGCCGGAGCGCTGTCTAAATCCTTTCAATCTTATTCGTTTCTTATCTCGTTCTAACCGGAGTCGTCTATCTGATTCAGTGAGTTTTCGATTCACGTCATCCTCGTCGTTCCTCTCTTCTTCTCGAGTGCTCTCGACTCCTTGATTCTTCTTTTGAGTTCTTGTTTCGCCTCACCCTTTTTCCCTTCCGTCTCGGTCCTAAGATCTCAGGATGAGATATCTTGTTAGTGGAGGAGTGTTGAAACGCCCCGGATCTGATGCGCTAGGTGTCTGCCAGTTATTCGTCGGTGTTGCCATGTCATTTGCTTGCGTGTTGCATTTTATCATGTCATCATGTGCATCTTATTTTGCATACGTGTTCGTCTCATGCATCCGAGCATTTTCCCCGTTGTCCGTTTTGCAATCCGGCACTCCTATGTCCTCCGGCGTCCCCCTTTTGTCTCTCGTTGTGAGCGGGTGTTAAACTTTCTCGGAATGGCCCGAGGTTTGCCAAGCGGCCTTGGTATAGCACCGGTAGACCGCCTGTCAAGTTTCGTGCCATTTGGAGGTCGTTCGATACTCCAACGGTTAACCGGGTAACCGCAAAAGCCTCTTTTCTTTGCAGCCCAACACCCCCTCCAAAGTGGCCAAAAACCCAGCTAACTCCCCTCCATGCTCTCGGTCGTTCGATCACGATCGCGTGGCCGAAAACCGTGCCTCATTTGGAGCCTCCTAGCTCCCTCTACCTATAAATATGTGATCCCCTCCGATTTTCGCGCAGTCCAAACCCTACCACCGCTCCCCTCGCGTCGTCGGACGTTTCTTCCTCCGTCGCCGGACATGTCCGCCCTCCACATCACTCCAGCCAATCCCGTCGTGCCACCTCAGCTCCGCCGCCACCCGCAACCACTGGCAGCGCGCCACCTGTCGCTGCCGCCTCCCGCCACCGCGCGGCCCACAGAGCCCATCGCGGGCCCGCGTGAGCCCGCGCCCCCGCCACCGTCCGCCCGCTCGGCCGCGTTCCGGCCAACGCGCCGCCGCCGCCCGTTCTCCGCCGCCGGCGCCTCCTCGTCGATGTCCGGCCACCGCCACCCTGCCGCGCCCGGACCTCCGCCGCCGCCCTCCCGCTGCGCCCGAGGCCCGCGTGCGCCCGCCTGAGCGCCCCGCTCCTCCCGCGCCGGCGCCGGCGTCCAAGCCGCGCCGCCCCGCCGCTGCCCGGCGGCGCCACCTGTCCCCGCCGGCGCGCCTTCGCCGCCCCATCGCCGTCCTCCCCTACCGCGGCCGGCCTCCTCCTCGCCGGGTGCGGCACGCCCGCGTCACCAGCCTCCGGATCCGCGCCGCCTGGAGCTCGCCGGAGGCGCCCGCCCCTCGCCGGAGTCCACTCCGGCCAGATCCGCCGCGGGTGGATGAGATCCACCCGTTCGCTGATCCAAACGCCATCCCGCGACCCGGATCCCTCCGTCCCGCTCCGTCCCGTCCCGCATTGACTTTTCGGAGGGTATATTTTCGTTTAAGTCCCCAGATCTGCAGTTTTTTCATGCCCTATTCATTACATCATAACTTCATGTGTACTGGTCCGTTTTGTGCATGTAATATGTCAAATTATTCTTCTCGACGAGTACTTCATTTCATTCCATTGCATCATGTTCATTTGAGCTCATCTTGATGCCTGAATCATTGTTGCAAGAGGGCTATGTGATGTTAGTTTCAGATTCTTATCAGAACATGCACTGTTATCATTTTTGCCATGATTGATGTGTGCATCTTATGAACTTGAGCCGTACATATGTTTTGAACTATGCCATGCCATCTTTACAGGGGTGTATGCCGTGTATTTTTGTGATCAATGTGGTGACTAGCACAAGCATGTAAACTAGGCCTCGTGATGTTGCTGATTTCAGTCCCTATTCTGCTATTATTTTTATGCCATGTAAACTTGATGCTACAGAGAGATCCATGCTTATTTTGAGATACTTCAGTAAGGATGTTTTGTACATACGGTTATGAGCTATCCATCCGGGCCCCTGGTTGCATTTATAGCTTGGTGTAGATTGTTCATATCTTGCTCCAAAGTTGCTAAATATTGTTGATGTCAGCCTATTAACATTAAGTTCAATGTTGCCATGATTGTTGCTAGTGATCCATGCACCCTATGAACTTGCTCTTGCCATGCTTAGCTTCATAATCATGTCTTCTTACTGTTGGTTTCCTTGTCATACCATGTATTGCTCTGTGGTGAGTGGTTCAAGTTCACCAACATGCCTACTTATTGTTGTTCCTGCCATGTATGAATCTGTCGTATAACTTTCCATGTTTACATGGGTGCCATCATATCTTCTGTGCCTTTTTGGCTCATGATCAGTAAGGGACTTTTGTTCTATGCAATTAGTAGATTCATGACATGCCTTTGTTTGCCATGATAAGTTCATATAACATGTTGTTTGATAGCTCTAAACATTATAACCTGATGTTATTTCCTGATGAGTCTGAAACTGTTATTATTTGCAATCTTGCCATGTGTTTTTGAGCATGTTCTAGTGATTCCTGGAGATAGCTCAGTGTTCATCTTTTGTCATGCTTTACCTTTACTTCATGGCCATGCCTTTTGTTCTTATGTGTAGGTGTTGTAGCATATTATTTTGATGCTTGCAATATGCCTAGTTGCTGTTTTGGACAGATTGTTGTTATGCCTTGTATAGAGTGTATTGTTGAACCGTTGCTCTGTTTTGAGTGTGCTCTATATGAAACTTGCTTGATTTTGCATGTAGTTTCATATTATCATGTTGCTTCCTTGTTTTGAGGTGTTTGATTGATTTTGGATGCATTTTGCATCAATGCCATGTTTAACTTGTTTTGCTCATATCTTCTAGGCCGTATCTCCAAACTAAATGAACTTTATATGTAACTTGACTAGAATCTCGTGTAGATCATCTTGGTGCATCTTAACTTGCTGTTTAACAACTTGAACATAAGGTTTATTCAGTTCTGGACCAATTCCTAAATTTGCATATGAGGACTTACCGGAATTATTATATGTTGTTCCCAGCCTCATTTAAACTTGCTTTGATGTGTCGTTCTTGTTTGCATCATCTCTTGCCATGAGTAGCTTCATGTAGCTTTGCCATGCATCATGCTTGTTGTGCATCATGTCTTGTCTATGTGTGGTGTGTTTACTATGTTGTGTGCTTCTTCTCGATAGTTTTCCCGTTTTGTTGCGATCGTGAGGATTCGCTCGTCTACGCTTGGTTCGTCTTCGTGGATTCATCTTCTTCATGGACTCGTTCTTCTTCCTAGCGGGATTTCAGGCAAGATGACCACTACCCTGGATCTCACCACTATCTTTGCTATGCTAGTTGCTTCGTTCTATCGCTATGCTGCGTTACCTATCATTTGCTCTTCAAGCCACCCAATTTGCCATGTCAGCCTCTAACCTTTTGCACCCTTCATAGCAAACCATTGCTTGGCTATGTTACCGCTTTGCTCAGCCCCTCTTATAGCATTGTTAGTTGCAGGTGAAGTTGAAGATTGCTCCATGGTGGACAGAATTTTGTTGGGATATCACAATATCTCTTATTTAATTAATGCATCTATATATTTGGTAAAGGGTGGAAGGCTCGGCCTTATGCCTGGTGTTTTGTTCCACTCCTGCCGCCCCTAGTTTCCGTCATACTTGTGTTATGTTCCCGGATTTTGCGTTCCTTACGCGGTTGGGTGATTTATGGGACCCCCTTGACAGTTCGCTTTGAATAAAACTCCTCCAGCAAGGCCCAACCTTGGTTTTACCATTTGCCTCACAACCACCTACATTTCCCTTGGGAGTAATTAACCCGAGGGTCATCTTTATTATAGCCCCCCCGGGCCAGTGCTTGTCTAAGTGTTGGTCCGAACCAGAGCCACTTGCAGCGCCACCTCGGGGAAACTTGAGGGTTGGTTTTAGTTGTACGTAGTGTTCATCCAGTGTTGCCCTGAGAACGAGATATGTGCAGCTCCTATCGGGATTGTCGGCGCATCGGGCGGTCTTGCTGGTCTTGTTTTACCATTGTCGAAATGTCTTGTAAACCGGGATTCCGAGACTGATTGGGTCTTCCTGGGAGAAGGAATATCCTTCGTTGATCGCGAGAGCTTATCATGGGCTAAGTTGGGACACCCCTGCAGGGTTTAAACTTTCGAGAGCCGTGCCCGCGGTTATGTGGCAGATGGGAATTTGTTAATGTTCGGTTGTAGATAACTTGACACCTGACCCGAATTAAAATGCATCAACCGCGTGTGTAGCCGTGATGGTCTCTTCTCGGCGGAGTCCGGGAAGTGAACACGGTTTTGGGTTATGTTTGACGTAAGTAGGTGTTGAGGATCACCTCTTGATCATTACTAGTTGACGACCATTCCTTTGCTCCTCTTCTCGCTCTCATTTGCGTATGTTAGCCACCATATCATGCTTAGTCGCTGCTGTAACCTCACCACTTTACCCCTTCCTTTCCCATTAAGCTTTGCTAGTCTTGATACCCATGGTAATGGGATTGCTGAGTCCTCGTGGCTCACAGATTACTACAACAACAGTTGCAGGTACAAGTTGCAATGATCATGACGCGAGAGCGATGTTTGCTTGTTTTGGAGTTCTTCTTCTGCTTCTTCTTCGATCAGGGGATAGGTTCTAGGTCGGCAGCCTGGGCTAGCAGGGTGGATGTCGTTTGAGCTTCTGTTTGTGTTTCATCTCTAGTCGGATGTTGCTCTTATGTATGATGTATTGTTGTATTCGTGTGGCATTGTATGCCTCTTGTATGTATCCCCATCTATTATGTAATGTTGATGTAATGATATCCACCTTGCAAAAGCGTTTCAATATGCGGGTCTATCCTTGGTGGTACCTTCGAGTTCCTTTTGGATAGGGTCGCATATTGGGCGTGACACTTGGACCCTGTATCAGGGAAGTGCCATTGGACGGACGAGCAACTGAAAATACCAGTCAAGCACCTTCGGCACTATATTGATGCAGCGGAGCGAGGGACGTTCGTTCTAGACAGGGAGAAGGACAAGCTCACAATGGCCCTCGGGAATCTTGAGCACCCTGGACGGACACGAGGCACGCCAGGCTCCATTCCGTGGAAGGTTGGTTTTCCGGACGCAGGGCGTTACAAAACCCATGAGAGAAGGAAGAAACTGGAGCAGGGCCAACTGCAGGCGCTGCACGAAAGGGTAATGGGTCTAGAGGAACGAGAAGAGGAACGAGAAGCAGCAGATCGCAACAAACGACCTGCCAAAGCTTCCCCCGAAGCTACCCCGCCATCTCAGCGGAGAAGCAACGTGGCTTCCACCGAGCTGCTTCAGCGGGAGCATGTCTTGACGGCTCCTGCCAGCTATCCCGTGGATGCTATCACGGAGTCTCAAAATTGCCACATTATGGCACGATCGATGAATTTGAAGGCCAAGGCGGCTGTTGGCTTTGTTTATCCTACTGGATCCGGAGCAACTTATCACTGCCGGGCGATTCCAGAAGGATATGCTAGGATGATGGTGGATGAAATAACGGAGGGATTTGAGGACCTCCTGCTTGACGACCCTACCGGTGAAGGGGAGACTAGGCTGGGTTCTGCTCTGAAGACTCCATGCCTATGGTGGAAGGAGCTCATCAACCTTCCGAACTGGACGCCTCCGCCTCCTCCTCCTCCTCCTCCGGCGAGTCAGGGCACTCCGCCTCCTCCTCCAACGAGTGACGATCAGGGCACGCGTGGCGGCACTCCGCCTCCTTCTCCGGCACGTGGCGGCACTCCGCCTGCACCGGCGCTCCCGAGCAGCCAGCAGCCTCCTCCTTCTCCGCCTCGCCAGCAAGGGCGGAAGAGACCCGCCGCCGTCCTGGCTGCTCCGGCGCGTCGTAGTCCTTCTCCTCCGCCTTGTAATCAAGCACGAAAGAAGACAGACGCCGCAGCCACTCCGTCTGCTCCGGTGTCTAGCAGCACAACCAGAGGCGGGAGGCAATACAGATACGGTCCACCTCTCAAGTCTCTAGAGAAGTTACCATACGAGAGGACCAAGGAGGAAAACGATACGATCGTGCGGACCCAAGTGAAGGAGTTCTTTGAAGGGGTGAAAGCAAAGAGACATCCACCTCCGGAGGAGAAGGTAGATCCGGTGAAAGCAAAGCGCACTCTCGATGCCCTGAGGAAACCGGCAAATTCTCCGCCGAGAACCAACTATGAGCGCATTACTGAACAGACATATCTCCAAGCGGAGCAGTCAGGAAGTACTGTCAGACATCAAAGGTCAAGAGAACGAGCAGCTGCGAAAAAAATTGACCAGCTCGGCGAACAAGCAAACCAATCGTGCCCCCCGCTCAATGTGTCTAGCGGCGACATCGTCGCTAATGCTCTGGGGATGGTGGCCGGTTATGGCAATCTACAAGATTACCTACCTGACGATGCACTTCCTGATTTCATGGAGGTGGACGAACACAGATACGAGTACGGGAAGCCTCTCGTCAAAGATGAAAAATCTCTTACAACGATAATGCGAAGATTCCATACTTGGTACATGAAAACCTGCAGAGAGTCTGGGGGGACGAATAGTTTGTATCTGAACATTAAAGAGGAGCACGACCTCGTTGGAACTGATCTATTGTGTGTTCCATTTGAGGAGTTCTTCGCGTTCTTCAATCAAAAGGCCCTCGATAAATTAACGGTCTTTTGCTACTGCCTGTAAGTACTATTTCTGTCACTAAGTCTCTATATATAGCTCGGCTCTTTCATTGCATGTATTTATAATTAATTATCCTCAATATATTATGCAGATTGAAGATCGTCGAGTGCAAAAAACAAGAAATTTATGATATTGGGTTCATTAACACAAATATCATAGATGAATTTCTAGTTAAAAAGCACGAAAAAGAGGCCGAGGACAACTTGCTACGATCGTTGATCAAAAATCAAAACAAAGATACCATACTCTTTCCTTACAACGGCAAGTGAGTGTTACTGTCGTGTGCATATTCGGTTTCCCTTATTACTCGAGCGAGGTTATAGTAATGTAATTGATGAGTTATGCATGCGTGCGCAGGTACCACTATGTTCTTATGGAGATTAAGCTTGAGCGGGGACTAGTAACCGTTTTAGACTCGAGACGGAAAGATCCCGAAACCTATGCGGACATGACTGAAATGCTCAACAAGTAAGTTCAATCGATCATTATCGCACCATGTCAGCAACTTTTTGTTAATTTCCTGATATCTCAAGTAATAATAATTATTTTCTTTGTCTTCCAGGGTTTGGAAACAGTTCACCGCAGAAGCTCCGGGACTGCCGAAGGAGCTGCGATATACATACCCGAAAGTAAGTACTACTGGCTAGCTAGTTGCGCGCATCTCCCGTTGATTCTATAGCTATATATACTTTCATCAATGCCATTTATAATGCTTCATTATCAGTTTGATTGACCTCTATTTCTCGTAAAGTGCTTGTGGCAGAAACAAGGGAATGATTTCTGTGGATACTACGTGTGCGAGTTCATCCACAACGCGACTTTGAAAAACAAGCGGGGCTACTCTCAAAGACAATATGAAGTGCATAAGCAATAATATTTACAATTTCATTTTATTACACCATCATTTCTGTTGAGTTTCATTCATATATATGTATTAATTAACCCCCTTCTTCAAATTAGACGTGGCAGATGCGGAATGAACTCCTAGAACCAGATCGCATGAAAGCAATTCAAGAGGAATTGGCGGGATTCTTTCTTGACCACGTCATCAATAAAGCCGGAGAATACCATGTGGAAGTTGATTTCAATTGCTAGGGGATTGTAATTAAGAGATCATACATATTGACCATGTATGTAGCCAGTAGCGTCGGATACATGATACGAAAACTTGTTGTTCGACCAATCTCTCCGAGAAGGAGAGGTCGATCGATCACTTCTCTCGGTATGCATGACGAACTTCTATACTCAATGGTTCTCTCGATCACTTATGTATATAGTACGTAGCGTCGACCAAGCACGGACATAAGAGAGGACACTTCTCTCTATTAATTAGCTAGCTAACACAATATATGAAACACCTAAATTAACCCCCCAAACCCCCCAACTCCCCTCCCCCTTTTCAAAAAAAAAAAAAAAACCCCAGCCACTGGAATGCTGGCGCGTGGATGCCTTTTGGTCCCGGTTGGTGGTGCCACCAACTGGGACCAAAGTCCCCCCTGACTGGGCTCGGCGGACCGGCCACGTGGATGCACATCTGTCCCGGATCGTGTTTGAACCGGGACTAATGGGTGGAGGTATTAGTAACGACCCATTAGTCCCGGTTCATGAACCGGGACTAAAGGCCCTTACGAACCGGGATTAATAGGTGTTTTTCTACTAGTGGATTATGATATTTTATTGCTTTGTCAATTTGTTTTAAATGGTAGTTTTTTATTGTAGACATGCTTGTAACACCGAGAAGAAAACTAGTTCACAAAACGACGACAATCGCAGTGTGCACTAGAAAACATTTGCAGAGGCCGGCACTCGTCTACTTGGGTGAGAGAAAGGGCATGTCGGCGCAATTTCGAACGAATATAGACCGGGCAATAAGAGCAACTGAAGCATGTTGGAAAGGTCGAAACACATCTTTGATTTGGTCCTCTCGCATGAAACCTATGATGCTCGAGGACAAAGTGCGGCGTCAAGGGCATTGTGTCGGGTGAAGAGAGACTTGGCAATCAATATGGAAAAAGAGGTGGCGGTTGGCAAAAGAGGTGGCATTAGAAGGCAGCCTTAGGGCAACCATGTCCGCGCGCTCGCCATGAACAGTCCGAGGAAGAAGAAGGCCCTTATTAGAGTGCCCTACCCATTAGTGGGACATGCAGGAATGAAATTTATGAAGTGCATGGGGTTTTATTCAAAATATTTAATGCCATGATGATCAATTTGTGTAAATTATTTTAGCTTCTTATTTGTTTTAAAAAGCGTGTCAACAGCACTAATTCAGAGTGATTTACATGTTTTCGTACCCCTGCGTGATAAGTTTGTGGATTGATCCATTACACTATGCAGCCCTGTGGTCCAAAATGAAACCGTCGCAAAACTTGGTGTACCCTAGGGCAATCCCCTCATTCTAAGAAAACACAAATAGATTCATTAGAAAGTATATAAATAAGAAAAACAGAGAAATTTGATGTAGATGAATGTTTCAAAGTAGATGGTTGAAATACCGCCTCCGTCCAAGAGCCGCGTAGTGTGGAGTTAAAAAAAAAGGAGCCGCATAGTGTAGCAACTTCTAAACTAAATAAAATCAACTCAAGAAAAGAAAACTTCTTATAGACTAAAATCTGCGTGTGCTTTCCTTTCAGTGCCATAACCGGCACTAGTGTGGTACTGTACGGGCGGGTAGGCGCTCATTTCTTTGGCAAGGCACGACTTGCGCCGTGTGCGACGGTAGGTTCGCTCACAGCACATGGACCGGCTGCCTGCCTGGCGCGCCGACGTTTGTTTGTTCAACCGGTAAGAACTCCCTGTCGCAAAAAGAAGTAGTAGAAAAGGGAGGCTCGTTCGTTGGGCAATCATCAGTGACACGCCAAAAGCGACGCTCCGCACCAAACATCAAATCAAAGGAAAATGGTGGCCATATTTTGAGACTGGAGAGGTTCTCTTCCTACCAAATCTCTCGTGAACGGTGCACTGACAGCAATGCCATGCATCTGCATCAGTAAAGTAAAGCGGAAGCTCGCACCGGCCGGCAGGTAGGAATAGGATGGGAGCGCCCGTATTTATTTCCGTGTGTGGGAGGGATCGTAAGCAAAGGCGGCACCACTGGGATGTCGAGCAGGTGGCCTGGACTGGAGTTGGATATGTTCCGTGCTTGCCATTTTGGCGAGGTGGACGCGACAGGCGAGCGTCGGCCACCGTCCCAACGTGCGACCGGTGTGACAAACGTTTGCCATGGTTTCGGCGCTTGGTTGTTTCTCCTGCTTCCTATTTTTGTCTGGGTTCGGCGCTCTAGGTTCGGCGCGCAACGACAGCAGATAAACAACGATGTACGCCCGGAATACTTGAGTCGATAGGTGGGCGAATACAGTTTTATTTGAAAAAAATCCAAAACAAACCTTAAACTTGTAGTCGAAAGCTAAATTGAACCCTGGATTTTCAATCCCTGAAATAAGCGCACCGAACTCTCTGATCCCAGTCTATTTTGAACCTTGACCGCGTTTTCAAAGGGATTGTCAAGGTGGCATGTCTGGCTCTGGCTGGACTCGTCTGGGCCGGCCCACCAGGCGCGAAAAGTGTTTTTCTTTTCCATAACACGTGAATTAAAAATACCCTTTTCTTTTCATAACGCGCGAATTAAAATTACGACAAAAAAACGAAAGCTCACGGGACATCTTTACTTGGAACCTAATGCTTCCAACATCCTTCGGCTAGCCACTATAAATAATGCCTCTAGGTGATAAATCAGAAGCACGAAAATATTTAACCACAATACGTAACGTTGAGATCTGAAAACATTTTGGAAACATTTTCTTGAAACTTTTCATTAATTTTGAAATCCGAAGATTCTTAAAAGCAAAACACGATTTTAGAATTCCAAACATTTTTTTTGCAAAAAATGTGAACAATATTTGGAATTACAGTTTTTTTTCAAAAATGTGAACAGCCTTGGAATTACAAACATTTTTGAAAACAAAGAAATTTTGAAAACGTGAACTATTTTTGAAATCCCCCCCCCCCCCCAATTAAATAAAGAGTGAACTATTTTTGGAAAAACAAGCATTTTCTTGTAAACACGAACAATTTTTCACAACTGAACGAAATTATAAAGTGCGAATAATTTTTGAAAACAAGATGTTTTTAAACATAATAATTTTTTTGTAAAAATGGGAACAAACTTTGAAACCTGAACAAAATTCCAAAGTGCAAACACTTTCTATTTTTTAAAAGAAATGGGAACAAATTTTCTAAATTTGTTCGCACTTTAAAAATGTTGTTCAGTTTAAAAATCGTTTGTATCAAAAAATATTCGCACTTCTAAAAAGTGTTTGTGTATTTCAAAAATATTTCACGTTTTCAAATCTTGATGCTGCGGTATATGGTTAAATGAAGTCGCGCTTCTTTTTATCACAAACCGCCATCTGGTAGGCTGGTTAGTAATAATTTTGGTACGATCAGGTCGCAAGTTCGATACCTGGCCATTTGTATTTCAAGTCGCAGAAAACAAAACACACGCTTAGCGGCTGGTGGGCCGGCCCACTCGAGTCCGGCCGCAGTGAACAATCGCGTACGAGACTTGCCTACTCTCTCCGCGTGTGCCCATCCGTGATCCCGCGTACGTGGATGGGAGCAGGCAAGCCGGATCCAACAATCCCGGGGTTTGAGCTGCCACGTAAGCAATTCTTGTTTGGAAACACTCTTAAGGTTTAAAATAGACCCGGATTAGAGAGTTCGCTGTGCTAATTTTCGAGATTAAAAGTTCAAGGTTCAATTTAGCTTTCGCCTATAAATTCAAGGTTTATTTTAGACCTTTTCCTTTTTATTTGCTCGAGCAGCGCACATTACTTCACTAGCTCGTGAAATGCCTTATTCAGTTTTGAAATCCTATATCTATTATCTAAGCATCATTCAGTGAGATCCTATATCTATTATCTAAGCATCATTCAGTGAACAGTAGTTCATAATGCTATGCACCCATGCTACCATATCAAAGAGTGTGTCTCCGGTTTGTCTCCGGTTTGTCTACTATATCTATTATCTGATCTAGTTTGTCTCCGGTTTACGGGAAAAAGTGTGTCCGGACCGCTGACCGAACCGATAAAGGTCCGCCTTGGATGATACGTCATGTCCGAACCGCGCAGTTCGGACGTGTGTGGGTGGTTTGAGGGTTCGTGCTGGAGATGCCCTTATGCCACGTATATTCAAAATGATTTTTGACTACACAAGTGCAATTTTTTTTCAGTTTTAGTTAGTAGTGTATTACCAATTCAACTATGCGTGCTTTGTACAATCAAATCACTGAAATATATTGCAATCGATTCCCGCAGCAACGTGCGGGCTATTCTCTAGTTAATTATCTTTTTCTCCCCCCGCCCCCCCCCCCCCCCCCCGCCTAAACAATTTTTTTCTTCCAGCTGTTATTATCACAATTCACATTCCGAGCATACGATGAAGGCGGTGGAGCAAACATCGACCCCCATGGGCTCTGTTGGGATGGCCATGTAGGCTTGAGAAGTTTTCAATGTTTTTTTCTTTTTTTATCTGTACCAGTTTTTCCTAATTGTTTGTATATTTAATCTATTTTCTTGTTTGCGGCTTATTTAAATTTATTAATCTAATTTAAATTCTTGAACATTTTTAAATTTAAAAATGATTTCTTCAAACTTGTAAGCAATTTTTAAAATCATTGCAGATTTTTCAATATTCATAAACATTTTTATGAATTAAACAAAAATTTTAGAAAGAAGGAACAATTATAAAACTCATAATTTTTTTGATTAGAGTGGATTCAGAATAATTAAAAACAATTCTGATATGATTTTTTTATTTCATAATCATTATCATTTCTAATTTCATTTAGAAAAAAGATAAAGAACCTATAATATAATATGAGTTCTGTGATTAATCGTTTGCTATGTCAGTATTTACAAGCAGGTCCAGTTTGAGAAATTTTTTAGGCCGTCCTAGGACCTATTCCTAGGGAGCTTAGTAATTGTAAGGATACTAAACACACAATAAAACATCACATAGAAAATATTATTGATATGCAGTACAATGTAAGAAGGACATGAAAGATCATAACATAAAAGTGATCAGTTCGCTCAGCTTTTTTATACTGACTAAACTTGGCTAGCATGTAATCCACACAATAAAAGGCCTTTTTATACATCCCGCAAAAAGGCTTATTTATACATTATGTCTTTTGTTTCAATGTACTCAACATCATATCATCTCCAGTGGCCACTCCCATGAGTCTTCACATGATTCACAAAAAAAGTCCTCACATGATCAAGTGAGTCGAGAAATTTAGGAAAAAAAACTTGTGTGCAATGGACTATTACACTCTAGCTACATCTACAAACTGGTCAAATCCAAACAATACAGTACAACAATTGAGACAAGATACATTAATGCATGATGGCAACTCCTCGGTGAATTTAAATTTGTTTGTCCTAGATCACCTAGAAACCTCTCCATGGCTCTTTTTAACATATACTAGCATAACCCGCGCGGTGACACGCCACGCCTATTGATACGTTATGCGAAAAAGCAATATTGAACTTTATATATATATATATATATATATATATATATATATATATATATATATATATATATATATATATATATATATATATATCTTCAGTGAACGGATGCCGCGGACCCGTTCAAATTCAAAATCAAAGACAACATCGCTCAGAGAAACAAAATACACACCATGAATGTCAAAAGGCTTGCTTACTTGTCTATCCTAATGCTCTTCACACAGGACATTGTAATCAAAACCAAACATAAACAGGAATTAGAAATTAAGGAATGCCACCAGTCTGACCAAATCAAATCCACAAACTGAACTTGGCCTCCCGTCTCAATACACAAATCAACTATGTACAGAAACAACCTGACAACTATTAAACATGAGGGTAATGTACTACTTCCTAATCAGCCATGCACATATCACATTACAACCACTCATAGTTTATACTCCCTCCGTTCCATAATTTGGTGCATATAGATCTTATAAGAAGTCAAACTTCACAAACTTTGACCGACTTTATGGAGAAAAACTTTTACATTTAGAAGGCTAGACTTATATCGTTAGATTCATCGTTAGATATAATTTCATATTCTATATATGGTATTGTAGATATCAATAGTTTTCTCATTCTAGTGTGGCTTCCTGTGAGATTGGTGCTTGTGATGAAGAGGCATAGAGCTTATGCAAATTATTTAATACAATCTTGTGGTGACTTAGCACCGGTGTATGAGATAATTGGATCTTTAGTTTGTGAGCATCGAGGACACAAGATTGTGTCATAGAAGAAGAAAAAGTTTGAAAATCTCGAAGATTTGCCAGGTTCTTTTAGAATTTATTTTGTAATCGTTATAGTCAGATCATGTATCTCTACCATGTACAATTCACTACTATAAATATATCATGGTATTGATCATACAGAAAAAAAAGTTGACCACAGTTATAACTGCAAAAGTAAAATAAAATTGGGCATAGTTCTAACTGCACATGCACACAATTTTTTACATTTTTTTCTGAATATTACACGGACAACTTAAGCATAAGTTAACAAAGATTAGGGCGGTGCTCTAAGATCATGCCTGCAGCAGGCCACACGGTGCAACAAGGACATGCATGCAAGCAGTCCTCGAATGCTGCACCAGGGACATCGGTGGTTGTTTGCGCACCTTCTGACCAAGCAGCAGGATAGTCTAGATTCTTGTTTTGATGGCCAAGGGCCTAAATCTTGATCCTCCATCATGTTTCCGTTGGGAATAGCTCCTTTGTAATTTTACCAATTCCATAATAGCATAAACATTTAGTCAAAAAATAGTGAAAATTTTGAATTCAACTGAAACATTTTTTTATACATTTTCTTAGCACTACAAAAAAATACACTTCCGTGATAATACGTGTTTGTCACAGTAGGTCGCATTTTTTGTCATGCATGTACATCCATGACAATTTTATGACAGAATCAAGATAGTCATACCTGTGATGTCGTAGAAGTGTTCCATGACATTACCAAAATTATCATCACGGAAGTGTCCGCTTCCATGACGATAAATCGCGCGTCACAGAAGTGCTTTCGTCAAGGGTGACCGACACGTGGTATCCACCGTAACGGAACACCGTTAAGCTATCGGGTCGGGTTTTGGATCCGATAACCCGTTAACAGCCCCGACCGATGGGGATTTTCCACGTGTAAAATCATCATTGGCTGGAGGAAACACGTGTCGGCTCATCTATGGGACAGATGTCATCCACTCATTGGACAGAAGGCGCCTATGATACGTCGACACATGGCACGGCCCAACAGAGGCCCATTCCCGTGAAAAGGCCGGCCCGTTTGACTTGGTCAAAAGGTGGCGGACCGGCCCATGGAAAGCCTATTAATGGCCTATTCGCATATATCCCATTTACACCCCGCTAACCCAAGGCCCGTTACGCCCTATCTGAATTAGGCCCAGTAGCGTCATCTGGGCCATCCAATATGATTCCATCCCGTTTTCACTTCTGGCCCAAGTATGGCCCATGACGTCTTTCAGCCCATATGAGGCCCTTTGTTACTCTTGGCCCATGAACGGCCCGTCGTGAAACTGGCCCATAATGAACAGTGTATCACTTTACACCCATTAGCGGTCCCTACTGAAACTGGCCCGTAATGAACAGTGTACCACTTTATACCCATTAATGGCCCGTTATTCCATTGGTCCATTTCCAGCCCATGTTATCTTTCGCCCTTCTCAGAGCCCATTTATTCTTGGGCTCATTTCCAGCATTCGTTTACTTACGGCCCGTTACTGTCATTTTCTGCTTGTGGGCCAAATTCAGCCCGTGGTTACAGTCGGCCCGTTTTTGGTCCGTTAATACGTTGGGCCGTTTTCATAGCGTCATCAAATACAGACTATTAACGATGGCCCGTTATGGTCGACCCATGAACGGACGATTCCAACTCTAGCCCGTTTACGACCATAATGCGGTCTGTTTGGCCCATGTTTGGCCAGTCGATCATATGGCCCGTATAAGGCTCATTGATGATACGGCCCGTAGAAGGCCCATTGTTTCTACGGCCCGTAGAAGGCCCATTGTTTCTACGGCCCGTAGAAGGCACATTGTTTCTACGGCCTGTAGAAGGCCCACTGTTTCTATGGCCCGTAGGAGGCCCAGTGTCACTACAGTAAATATTAGCCATGGTTATTGTGGCCTAGTTTTAAAAAATAGGTTATTGCAGCCACTAGCAACCGCGAAAAAAGAACTACAATGACTACAAGCAAACAAATAAACAAGAAAACAAGGAAATAAATAAGCAAGCAACTAACGCTAGGCTATCACGGCTATTACACATATTACATCCACTGGGCATCAAAGTTCGCCACCAGTGCAAATATAGGGAACAAAGCAGCATATCATATACACTGGTTGTCAAAGTTGGGGACCAGCGCAAATAAACGCCGCAGCAAAACAAATCCAGAACTGAAACCACTTCAGAAGATCTCAAGAAACAATATCCTGGGTACCCATAATGCTGGCAAGATGCTTAGCAAGCTTATTAACTTTCTTTTGTTTGGCGCTTAAATCCTCCAACGCTTAATGTTGCACCAGGAAATATGCATCTGAATTCTGCAGGGACTTCCTCAGTCCTTCAACTTCCTGTCGTAGCACATCTGATCGATGTCTTCCAACTTGAAGTTGAGACTCAAGAATACGAACTGATTCAGGCAGTGAGTTCGAAGAGCTTGTGCCAGTAGTAATGGCCAGTAACTCGAACACTACATCAAGACAGGACTTTTGGGTTCTCTCACTGTCGTCAAGATAGTATTTATCAGCTTTCTTGGAGACCAACAGGGATGTCTCACTATCTTGAACCTTATCTGCATTACTTCCTTTACCATTGCATAACGCGGTACTGTTCTCCAATATTTTGTCCGCATTCTAAAAGAGAAACAAGCAGACACATCATAGGTTTACCATGTTGTATATGAAACTCATTTTGGTAAATGAGTTCAGTAGTAAAGTGGATAGGATAACAGCATGAAACAAACATATATCTATATACCATGGCCACTTTATGGTCTATATCATTCTAGTTTTTGTTGCCGAATCAAGATAGAGACACGATTCAAATAATATTTGTTCAAGACAAAGCAGAATAGACAGAATATAAGTGTGGGAAACTATAGAGCAATAACAACACTTTTAATGTGCATGACATGAGAACATAATTGTTTATTCAATTGAAACTGAAATCAACATAGAGCAGGTTACAACAGCAAACCAGTTAAAGAAACAGGTTTGAAACATACCTGTTGCGCCATTGGAGTTTCAATTCCATCCTTCAAATTTGAAAATAGTTGGTATGAGTAAATACAGTAATGCAAGAGCAAAGGAGTATGAACCATAGCTACAGAACCTGACCTGAGAACAAATCTTCTTCTCCTTTAAGTGTTGAGTTGGGATTCGGAGTGGTGGTCCTCGTGCTTTGGGCACTGCAGTTCCCTTACTAACTGCTCGTGTTTGGGTGCTCTGTGGTGGAGACGGTGTTGTGTCAACTGGAACTGGGTTACTATCTGCCGGGGTTGGGGTTAGAAGGGGTGTAGTTGGTTCTCTGTCCAACTGGGTAGGGGTACAATCTGCGAGAGTCTGGGTTATGTGTGGTGGATCTGGTCCTTGGGCAAGTACAACTGTGGTTCTATCTGCATCAACTGGTAGCACTATCTTTTCTAAAGACCATGTTGTTACTCCCTTAGATACTGCCATCACCCTCTCCAATTCAAATGGCTGATAAACAAGAAAAGTAATTGAAAGTATAGACATAGTATGACAGACAGGTGCAATGGATAGTGGGGGAATAAAAGAGGGCATGAAATAATTCATATTTATTTTGTCTAACCAAACATGATAGCATGACACAATTTCACATATATGATGGTTAACTAACCAGGATAGCATGACACAATTTCACATTATGATGGCTAACTAAAAAAATATGGAAATACATAGTTCAAAATATGATGACTATGTAAACAGGATGACATGATATAACTATATAATGTATTTATTAAATAGGTTGGCATGCCATAATTCACATACATTCACGAATAGAATGCCATAATTCAGAATATGATGACTGTAAACACTAAACATGATGAGATGATATAACTATATGATGTCTTTATTAAATGGGTTGCCATGCCATAATTCAGATAGATGATGTGTATGTACTATGTAAACATGATGGCATGATATAATTCAAATATATGATTTATATAGTAAGCAAGTAAGCAGATGGCAATCCATATATGATGTAAAAACTAAGTAATGCAAGACAACATGCATGACATGGGTAATATAACCCTGCCAAGTTTGAGCATAGACCTCAGGGGGGAAATAGGACTGGTCATCAGTCTCTGAATCCTCCTCTGAGGAGCTCTCTGTAACGAGCAAGATGTCTGCTTCAGCAGGTAGCATTGTCTGCTCTGAATACCTTATTTTCACTCCAAATTTCTCCATCACCAATTCAAATGGCTGATGCACAGGAAGAGCAGTTGAATATACAAACATTGTCGACAAAAGCAATGAGAAATACAAAAAAAGGATGGCATGATATAATTCACATATATGACGCTTGCCTAAACAGCATGGCATTGCATAATTCACATACATAATGCCTTGCAACAAGATAACATTGCATAATTCACATATATAATGTCTTGCAACAAGATGGCATTGCATAATTCACATATATGGTAATTAGACACTAAACAGGTGGCATTCACACAAAGCATGTCTAAACTATGCAAATGACATAGCAATGCAAGATACCATACGCACGATATGAGCAACATAACCCTGCCAAGTTAGAGCATGCACCTCGGGGGGGGGGGGGATATGACTGGTCATCTGTCTCTGAATCCTCCTCTCAGGAGCTATCCGTAACCAACAAGACATGCGCTTCGTCAGATAGCATCGTCTGCTCTGAAGACCTTGTTTCCACTCCAGATTTTTCCATGACCGTGCCAAATGGCTGATGCACAGGAAGAGCAATTGAATGTACTAAAATTGTTGACAAATTTAACACGTAATAAAAAATGATGGCATGATATAATTCACATATAAGATGACTGGCTAACCAGGGTGACATTGCAAAATTCACATATATGATGCCTGGGTAAACAAGATGGCATTGCATGATTCACATATACGATAAAGAAACTAAACATATGGCATTGACACAAATCATATCTAAACTAAGCAGATGACATCTTTAATGTATACACTAAGCAATGCAAGGCACCATATGCATGATATTACCAACATCAGCATACCAAGTTAGAGCAAAGACCTCATAGGGTAAATAGTAGTGGTCTTCTCCTTCTGAATCCCCCTCAGAACAGTTATCTTCCTCTTGATTACGATCTGAAATGGGTGGAGGGGGGCTGCCTTTGCGCCCACCATGGAACGACGTCTACATGAAATTTTATTGCCACGCAAGGCTCGTCTCTTTTGCTCTACATGATCAGTTCCATTGTGTACAATAACTGGCATGCATAGGAATAAAACATAGTGATATTATGTAAGGAGTGCATGCACAAATCCAGAGTGATGGTAGCAAACTGTGGATAGACCCAAAACCAATGATAGCAGGCAGATAATGACTTCAGTTAAAAAATACAGATAATGGCTTCTTTACTGTTTGTTTCCCACCCAACATGAAACTCATAGTAGACACCGGAGATTAACCAGATAGTAGATAGATACTATTGATTGCGGCCCCGATATGTACCCCACAACCATTTAAAAACTCAAGTTTGACCATTAGTTTGGAGCTGACTCAGAGTCTAATCGGTGAACAAGAAGATAAAGTAGCATGTAATACTAAGTGATGCATAACGTAAGCAGACACGAAAGAGTGCGACTTCTCTTACGGACCCGTGAAGTCCTCAAGGTCATCTGCTCGGTTGATGATGGTAATGCAGTTTTCATGGCTGCCGGCGGCGGGGAAGAAGATCTGAGGCGGCGAAAGACAGTCTGGAGGCCAGATCCCTGCTGTGCTGGACCCTTCTATCGTTGGAGCAGCTGAGCTGGGGTGGACGACAGCGCAGCAGGAGCGGGACATACCACGCAAGGTTTTCTTTGACAACTATTTGTAAGAGAAGTAATTCTGTAAAGGCTCGTTTGAATTGGAGGATTCCAACAATGCAGGGATAGGAAATAGGCAGGAATAGGATAGGAATGCACGTGCAAAACGGAGAATTTAAAAACACAGGATTTCTGCCAATCTGGGTGTTTGATTCACAACAATTGGCAGATCACAGGATGCAAAGAAGCATGGTGAGATTAAGTCAAACCACTAGAAAATGTACGATTATAATGCTATTATGCTACTATCTCTTAGTCTTGTGCTTCATGAATAGGAATTTTAAAAGGAGGACAAGTGAAAATTAAAATTCCTATGTTTTTTCTTTCAAGGAGACACTAAAGGAACAAATCCTATAGTTTTCCTTTGCTCCATTCCTTTGAATCAAATTCATGAATAGTAGTATCATAGGAAACTTCCCAATTCCTATGTTTTTCATTCACTTTTCCTTTCAAGCACTGGCGATTCTAGTAGGCAGGCTTGAGCAAGGAATAGCCTACACTAAATTTTTTTGTGCTACTTCTATTACTTTGGACCCAGGCCACTGCCCTACTAGCTCAACTCCTAGGGCCATCGACAAATGTACAACTCAAACACGCAGAGATAAATAATGATGGCATTCAAGACAGTCCATCATGGATAGCTAAGTTGCCTGGTACCTCACTGCTTGTCATATAGAAGGATAAAATAATTGTATTTCCCGTTACAACGAGTGCTTAGTGGACAATATATAAAACATGTAGAGTAAAAAAGAGATGCAACAAGTGCACAACCTCTTTCATGAAGCCATGTCGATCTCAGCGTGATTGGGTTGGCAGGTGAGGATGCTCCGGCTGACTTGGTTGTCGGAGGAGGGGAAGAAGATCTTAGGCGTCTGGAGATGGAGCCCGAGGTACTGCTCCGCTGTGATGGAGGGTTTCGTCGTTGGAGCAGCTCCGGTGAGTTGTACGACGCCGAGGCTGAAGCAGGACAAGAGAGACAACGTTAACCTGAGTGGAATTCTAATAGCATCTCCAATACATGACGTAAAATACATAACCAAAAAGTGATAGATGTAAAATACATCAGCCGCTCATCTCTGAACTTAACTATCGAAACTGAATTTAACTGTCGAAACTGAACCTAACTGTCGAAACTGAACTTAACTGTCGAAACTGAATTTTGCTGTCGAAACTGATTTTTGCTGTCGAAACTGAACGCACTAGCAAGGTGAGGCTACACATCGGTCGACTGACTTTTTCATCTCTGGTCAGTCGATTTTGTAGCCGTTGGATATGAAATCAAGGGCATGCGGTTCATCTTCAACCTCCACCCCCTGAGCCGCCAGCCACCACCGGCCAAACAGCAGCCCCCCGCCGCCCGCAGGCGGCGGTGCGCCGCCCCGCCCGCCCCGAAAACACTCCCCACCACCGGTCCACCGCCGCCCCGGCCATCCCTCTAGGCCCCCCGTGCCGAGCTTTTTCTCCGGCGATCCCCACGCCACCGCCCCGCCACCGCCGGCGACCACCGCCCCCACCCTGAACCCTAAGATAGATAGTGGGGTACCTCTCCGGCGAGCCCCCCTCCCTGCTGCGGCTGGTTCTTCCTTCACCCTGGCAAGCCCCCCCCACCCCCCTGAAAATCGACTGACCCAAAAGTCGATTCAGTCGACTGAAGTGTAGCTAAATCGGAGCAACATCGCAAGCAAGAGCAAGAGCGAGAGCAGCAACGCGAGCAAGAGCAATAGCAATAGCAAGAGCAGACCAGGCAGGGGACCGAGAGCAAGAGCAGAGCAGCAGCGCGAGCGAGAGCTAAAGCAGCAGCAACTCCTACTGATGTGGACGTCGCCGCCAAGGGAGCGACGCCGTGGAGGAAGTGGCTGGGGACGCCGTCGTGGATGGAGCCGCGTCGTGTCGTCTCGGGACCGAGCGCCGACAGCACCGTGAGATCGAATCAAGAAGAACATGCGGCAATTAGTGTACAACCTCTTTGGTGGCGTCGATTAGGCCGCAACTTCATCCGAGGAAATGGCGATGATGATGCTCTTCCGATGGTGCAGTTAAAGACGGTGGTGTGGGAGTGGAGGTGGCTCGAAAGACGAGGGGAACATCGGGGCATCTCCTTGGAGGTCAAGGACGGGGTGGCTGAACCGGCGGGACGACGATATCGACGACGAATCCTCATCCGGTACGGTGGATGAGGGACGTCGAGGTGTTGCTATGGACGACATCGTCGGGGAAGAGGCTCCGTCTGTGTGGCGGACGGAGCAGGGTGTGGGGCTTCGTCGCGGGTTTTCGCGGCCTCGGTGTATAAATGAGTGGGTGGATGGGATGGTAGTGGGGAACCATGGCTTAGGGACGCGCTTGTCCGAAATGTGGGGTAAGTTACGAAAGTAGCCCCACCGATTTGAGGCGGTTCTTTCGGTTCAGGGCTACCACGGGCATTTCACGTGTCGGGATTTCACAGGAGGTGGGAGTTTTCGCGCGCGTTGTAATTTCAAAATAGCAAGGCACGGGTTGAGATGGAGGGAGTTGTCGGAGCACGACGAGACAAAGATATATCTTAAATATTTCGGGCTAACAAGCCGCGGGTTGAAATTTCTGGACAAGCCTAACATGTACTGTACCAAATCAATGCCCACTACAAATGTCATTTAAAACTTTGAATTCATGTTATGTTCAATTAAAATATTTCGCTACGTGTATAATGCATGCAACCTACTACTCAAATGAACGTTTTAGTGCATTCCAAACATATATACTACCGCTTCAATATGAACTAAATTTGAATTCGTTTCTCTATTTGAATAAGATCTACAGTAATGATTGTTGTGAAGTCAAAGCATTTGAATTCGTTTCTCTGTTTTAATAAGATCTACAATCATCATTATTGTCAAGTTAAACCATCGTTTGTGTATTATCTTCACAGCACACCACATGATTAGTCTCGAGTTACATATGAACTATGTGTACTATATGAACTCGAACTCGATTTTTTGAATCCACTTTATGTTGATTTCAAATCACATTACATTTCTAGCTCTAGCTAGATTTTATAATCTAAACCATGTCTCGGATGTATAATGTGTTTATCACATTATGTATGGTGCCCCGCCCCCTACGCCTACAAGTATTTAGATGTGAGTTGCAAACACCACACATTACCACAAATTCAAATAAAATGTTAGAATGTTCGATACATAGTATTGTTTAGATTGTTCGATATTTAGTTGTAAGCTACAAATGCCACACATTATCACAAATTCAAATAAAATGTGAGATTGGTTGATGTATAGTATGGTTTAGATTGTTCGACATTTAGCTGTGAGTTGCAAACGCCATACATTATCACATTATGGTATAACATGTGCAAAACACGTGTATCACCGCTATATTCATGCATGCATATGTTTAAAACACTATGATCTCCTATTCAAATATATGAATCTGCTTTCATATCAAATTATGATCTTTGTTAGTCTCTTACACCCACACAATCCTCTAACCTTTGTAGCTACCACTAACTTTCTCTTGTGCATGCACATGCCCTCCTCGCCCTCCCCCTCCCTCGGCATTCTATCCACCGGGCACATTCATTTTTTTCTTTAGGTTGTTCTCCCAGAGTCTCCACAACTCCTTTCCGACACACACCGATCGATAAACCTCTCCAGCGATGCCTGCCTACAACATACACACGCACCTTCAATCTCCTCCTTTATGTGTCCTTGCCTCGTGTCTCTCGTACGGTCACACACACGTGTAAACTCTCGCCCCTCTTTTCATTGATCTCACAACCGCGCACTCCTCCCCCTATCTAGCTAGTAGCTGGGCCTCTCACACTACCTCCTAGCTCCATTCTCTCTGTCTATCCGTCTCGCTGGGCCTTATTTGCCTCTAACAAATGGACGTACACCGACCGATCTCTCGCTATACATATAGCTAGCTAGGTCCTTATAACTCGTTTTTACCCACGCGTCGATCGATCTACCTCATTAGTTATGTCTCTCCCTTCCTCTGACAAACAACAATTGATCTATTGATCTAGTTAGGTTTACTTACCAAACACATGGTTCCCCTTCATCATCCATGGATGCGTCCCGACAGATCTATCACACACAGGCACACACAGAAACACATCCCCACTCTTATTGATAACATTGCAGTGCCACCCTTAGTTTGTCTAGTAGGCCTCTCCCACCATCTCCGAGAAGCAACTCCATCACCCATACAACACTCTACCCCACTCCCTTCCTCTCCCTTCCTCTCCCTTCCTCTCCCTCCCTCTCTCTCTCTCTCTCTCTCTCTCCGTCCCATCATATTTCCCGTCCTTCAGTTATGTATGGATGTCGACCGATCTCCCTCAAGACATAGCTGGGTCTCTCCTTCTCAACACATATACGAGTCGTTCTACCTCTATAGTTAGGCCTCTGCCTACCCCTCCCCCCACCCCCCACACACCGATACATCGAGCGCTCTAGTCATGTCTCCCTGCCACACACAAACTTGGCATGTGCCCTCTGACGTTCCGGTAGGTTAGTCGCCCTATATCTTTGACTTGCACACACACACAATTTCGATGGCTCTCTTCATCGATCTCGCACCCACCCACTTGATCCTCTCTTCGACTCTATCTATATCTATGACCCCTCACTCTCTTCTCGTGGATTGCCCCACCCTCTATATATGATATGGATAGGCCTCCATTTCACACACATTGCATGCAAAATTTTGTTTGAGATGTCATCGACACATATTCCCACAAATACATTCACGAAATCAACCCCCCCAAACAAAAAACACTCACGAACGTGGTTTGTATCTCTCACACACACCCACGTAGGTGGGGGACGTGCACGAAGAGAAGAGGTGCATGCACGGAGCACGTACTCCTGTCTCTTTCCCAACCACACCCGTGCGGGTACACGGTGGAGCTCATTTCTGTATGAAAAAGGCAGCCCACGTGGTAATTTGGCACGTGTACTGGTTGTCCACTTGGTGGAGGGAGGATCTACCACGGGTGAACAAACAAATTGCGACTTGACGCATTATGTTAAAAAAAGAGGCAAACCATGTGGGGCCTACCTTAGAGGCAAGGCTCTATGCACTGGAGTACTTTTGATGTGTCCCGTCAACTCGTAGAACGAGGAGAAGCTTGCTTAGTACACCATATCCCCCCGCCCATGGGCGTGGTGGCTCGCAGGATGAGGTGAAGCTTGCTTAGTACTGTCCGCCTTACGCCCGCTCCCTCGCCCATCCGCGCGGTGGCTCGCAGGACGAGGAGAAAAATTTACTACTCCCTCCGTTTACTCCTCATCCCTACTACCTACGTTATAGAGATTATATCATATTTTTTGGAATATATATGTCCTTTAGTAGATTTTAATATGAACTACTAGTACATACTCGAAACACTGAGGTATACAGACATATTTTAGAGTGTAGATTCACTCATTTTGCTCCGTATGTAGCACTCTCCCTCGCCCCTCGACCCTCACCCACGTGGTGGACGTGCAGCAATTCATTCGGTATCATATAGCCAGAACGATATACACTGCACTACCATTATTGCTCGACTCCCCGAAGAGGCGAACAACCAATCACAAGGTTAATATTTTGGAGATGCCAAGTGCAAGGTTATAGGAGAACGAGTATTAGGTGCCGCGTCATTTATAAATAAAGTTTTTTTCTTTAGTGGCACGTACGCAATATGATAGGTTCATATGGAGAGAAAAGGAAACCGCTCCACTATATACATAGTCAGGACGGGCCAGCCTACACGGTTGCTTGTTGGGGTTGCTCTCTTCACACTCTCTCGCACCAAACAACTGTGGCCACATCTCTAACATCCCGGCGGATCACGTCCGCCGGGGGAAGGGGTGGATGCTTAGTGTAGATGCGGTCGCCGTCGCCGACTGCGAAAACCCACTGTCGGCACGTCCCGATCAGGGGTCCCCGTCGTTCTCTCTCACAAAGCCGGTGAGGTTGCCTTCGTCTCTTGCTCACTACCGTGATGTGGGCAGTTGCCGCCTCCTGCCGCCCTCCTCAAGGTTGAGCTACATCCCTCAGGTAGAACTCCCTTTACAGCCGGCTTGCACCACTGCTCCAGCCGCCCACATCACTCCATGTGAATATTTCTCTACTTCTTTGCCCCGCACATACCTCTACTGGCTTCTACGTACTGTATTTGTGATGAGTTTATGTCTCATCAACTAGTCCCAGTAGTCTTATTCTAATCATGCTTCTTCAATTTCTTTGCCGCAGGGATGCTCATCTCGATTTTGGTGAAACTGCAGAAAATGATCCGATGGTCAAAAGGTTGCAAACTTCATTTCTTAGGAAGCTCGAACGTTGCCAGCAAATTGAAGGCTGGTTAGGGTTCACGGTTCAAGGGCTAGGGACTGCATGGATTGTTTTTTTATTTAGCTGCCTCTGTTCCAAAATAAGTGTCGTCTTTAGTAGTAGTACAACTTTGTACTAAAGTTTGCATAAAGTTGAGACACTTATTTTGGAACGGAGGGAATACATATTTGCTATGATCTGTCAATCATTGAGATGCAATAGCATGCATGTTAGTCTCCTTTGTATTTGATGAAATGTTGCAATGGGCAACCTTGGACACAAGATACATGTAAGAGAAGCTGGAAGCTTCATAGCATTGTACAAATTTGTCTCGCTGATAAATTACAGTACGTACTATACTAGTACTTCCTCCATTCCTAAATATAAGTCTTTGTACAGATTTCACCATGAACCACATGCGGATGTATATAGATGCATTTTAAGTGACTCATTCGTTTTGTTCTGTATGTAGTTCACCTAGTGGAATCTCTACAAAGACTTATCTACTAGTAATAGCTAGCCCCCACTACTAGGAATTTACTATCCTCTCCTTGAGCCACATCATCAAAATTAATGTAGCCGTTAGATGAACTAAATTAGTCCATAATAGCCGTCTGATCTAGACGTTGCGAGGCTCCGCAGTAAGCCACATGCAAGCATGCAGAAATACCATGGCATGCATGTGAGTGGGTTTTAAATCACATCAACATGTCTGCACACAAGCATGCACCGGTAGCATGCATGTAAGTGAGCTTTTAAGTCCCATTAACATGTCAAAAAGAAAAATATAATCCCATTATGCAGTAGGAGTTGGCTGATCTTTTTTCCTTACATCGGATGATCTCATGATGATGGGAGTTTTTTTAGTTTGGCTACCACATTTTTCATGCGGTTATAGAGTTTTTTTAGTTCTATGTAATCGATAATTTTACGCAGAGAGATATACGGCTGTTTCGCGGCAACGCGCGGGGACTCATCTAGTAGTATTTAGGAACGGAGGGAGTACTATGTAAAGAGTTAGGTGTCACACGGTGTCCAGAAAATATGGTGATAGTGTGAGGTGGGCCATGTAATCACTGAGCCTGCGTGTTTTCACTTCTCTTGCACTCCTCTGCTGTAAGAATGGAGAAAATTGTAATCTAGTAGTACCTCCTTTCGCCGAAAGTGTGGGACATTCAGCAGCCCTACCACCTCAGTAATAAAGACCAATGAGCCGTCAAATCACATAGACCTAGCAGTAAGTTGGACGGACGAAGCAACCATCACTCTTGCGCCAGTGAGAGGTCGCGTCCGCTCTGCCCGGGCATGAATGCGGCACCGATTCTTTGGAGCGGCGTTGACCGTTTCGGGCGGGAAGCGCATGCGGGAGATGGAGGGGCTTTGGGTGGGCCAGGCTGGTTAGGAGCGGGCGTGGCAGCTGTCCGCATGTCCCTACCAGACATGCCCGGGAACGAGAGGATGCACCGACTCTCGCGGCTAAAATCATACACTACACACCATCTCTCTGTAGGAGTAGGTCGATCTGTCGCTCTCTCTAACACACACATGCTGTTAAACACACACACGCACGCACACGCACGCACCTTGCTCCCGCTGCACCTTCTAACTTGATTTATTACACCTAGACGGAGGGAGTAGTAAGTACGAGATATGGTGGCGCACTGACTTAGGTCGAATACAAGTACCCAAAATTGTGTGCATGTTATAATAAGGATTCACTTAAAATAGTACGTAAGCGAACAGAGGGATCAATTGGACAGTGTTCCCAAGCAGTAGCAAGATGTGTGAGGTAAGATACACCACTGGCGCTTTTATTTTTTCTTATTAATTTGTTTGTTTCACCCTCTGACTGGTGGGACCCAACGTACTACGTGGAGAGAGGTAAGGTGACTAAGGCTGCATTATTTCTGCACCACTGTGGATAGTCTTACCACCAAAGCCACATGACACGATTATGATTTAAATCCCAATGACTCCCACACACACAAAAAAACACGGCATGCTTGTCGCACGAATGCAGGAATGTATAAAAGGTTATTTTCCTCTCGTTGAACATAACGAGAGGGTTGTGTAGCTGGTTAGCCTGTTCGCTCATCAAACTTGATGTCTCGGGTTCCACTAAAAAAAACTTGAGGTCTCGGGTTCTATAACTACACTTGAGCATAATTTGTGCCAGGAGGATTCTTTGACTGGTCAAAATGGATGGATACGGAGCTATACGATCTCGTAGTGACCGTATAATCACATCATCACGTACTCTATAAGCTGCAGCCCCGACGCTTGTTTTCTAGGGTTTGCACGCTTCATGCTCTCTCTCCAGTATATATATACACGCTGGAGCCTCAGCGCTTGTAGTTGCTCTCTTCACACTCTCTCACCGTCTCCAGATCTAAACAAGACTTTGTTGGCCTCTCCCTCCCCTCACCGCTGCTCAAAGAGTCAGTAGGATCCGTCCGCCGGGAAGGGAAGGAGGCTTAACGCTGCCGCCGTCGACGAGGGAGGGAATCCACTACCAGCGCAACTGTTCACTTTCACCCAGCGGCGGCGCGGGAGGGCCTCCGACCCCTTCTTCTTCGCCGCCGTCCCGTCTCCCACCGAACCACGCCCCAAGAACCTTAAGGTATAATTTACTTATTCCACATGAAGTGCTCTAGCTACATGTATACCATGAATCTAGGACGTGGTTCAAAGAGGAAAGGAGTGTGGGAAAGTAGTGGGGAAAGTTGTATCGCATAAATCTAGGACGTGGTTCAAAGAGGAAAGGAAGGGGCGAAAGTACTATTACAGACTGGCTATCCAGCAGCTACATTGGTCGAAAAGGGAAAACAACGACGAATGGAGTACGCACATCTGTAACAAACTGATCTTTTGTTTTGGGGGACAAGGCTGTAGAGTTTGAGCAGGACTAGATTTGCTGCGCTCACATAGGGAAAGGTGTCTAAAGATAACAAAACTGGGACCAACACAAATATGCTCCTTGGTTGTTTGTTCTTTGTTGCAATAGCCTGTGCATGCACATGGTGCTGGTGCTTCCACTGTCCCGTGCAACTCTTTAGCTGTTGTTAATCTAAGGCCCTGTTTGGTTAAAAACTCCCTAGTCCCTACCTGCTTGGTTCCAGGGACTAAACATGGACTAGAGGTTATTAAATGACATGCTAAAAGACCATGTTACCCCTAGTAATGAACTAATAGAGACAAGGTGCGATGCCTGGAAGGGGTAACTGTTGGAAAAAGTCCCAAAAAGGACTCCCTCGGGGTCTTCTTTCTTTAGTCCCCAAATGCCCACTTTTAGTCCCTAAAAGTCCCTCTTGTTTGGTTTAGATGGGACTGACACAGAGTTTTTTTAGTCCCTATACCAAAATGTCCCTGTAAACAAACACCCTCTAATAATGCAGCTCATCTAGTAAGCGTGCAACAGCCAGCAAGCAAGTGCCGAGCAGCCAGTGCATCGGAGGAGCATGACAGGCAGGAGGCAACATCACAGGCGGACTGAAGCTGGCGCCGCCGCATCGTCCGCTTGGTCGTAGTCGTCACTCAGCTATCGCCGGGGGCTGGGGATTGGCCGAAATAGCAGGGCTGCATGCATCGCTGGGCATGCCATAGGCACAATTAGCATGGCTACGTGGCCCTTTTCTCTTTTCAATGATTTTTTTCATCTAACGAGAGTCAGCAGTTACTCAAAAAAAATGAGAGTCAGCGAGCTAGCAAATGATGGTATGCATACGGGTATAAAAGATTACTTACGAAATCAAGGTAGGGCAGACACCTAACCTCGCCCAAAGCAAATTACATGTTTAACGAATTTTATTGTTAATATAATCTCTATGTTAATATTAATCAATGCCACCGTTTGAGAAATGCTAGTGTCTTGCTTTCTTTCCCATCTAGATAAGGTAGATGCTTCTTTTTGTTGGCTTTTGTGTCATCCACCATTATTGACCGCTAGTTGTTTCCTTTGCACCTCTGTGTAAACAGGGTTATCTACTTGACCTCGTTGCCATTGTGACCTTTTGTTACACTGCACAAAACACTTTTGTTTTAAGAGTGTTTTGTGCAGTTCAACCAAAATGTCACACCGACAATGTTGCTTGATTGCTTGATCTTAGTGGAACTGCACAAGAGGAGATCTTACTTCCTATCCATGTTGGCAAATTTGGTTCAGATCTTCTTCTTGTGAGTTGTTTGAATTCCACATCATGAGAGGTCAGTACTAGCCTTCTTTCACATGATTCTGCAGTGTGCTTTCATATGTTGTGCTACTTGTATGGTAATGTTGCTTGATTTTAGTGAACTGCACAAATGGAGACAAGACTTCCAATCTGTATGTGCACCATAATATCCCATTGAGGTAAGATAAGGATATTTCACAACTGTTGGCCTGTATTTTGCCACTTTCATCAGAAAATTAATGTCATTGTTTAGTGCTATACTTGTGCTCCCTAATTGACATGCCAAATCCGAAGCTTGTCTGTTATTGAACCAAGTGATGAAGGGGAAGAACAAGTGGAAAAACATAAATCAATTCCCGGTGCTGTAATGAAGCACTAGAACTGTGATGACACAAGTAATGATATAGTTTTGCATCTTAATTTATTGCTATGGCTAGAACGAGCAATTGTTTTGCCACTGATTTGATGACACTCTTAATGTAATACGTAATTATCTCTACTTGTGCAAACAGGGATCTTCTTTGAAGATACCATATATTTTAGTGGAACTGCACAAAAAGATGTTGGAAACATTAATCTAATCGAGGAGTATATAGTAAGCATGGCCACCACAGTAGATAGCAACAGATGGTTCCAAAGAAATGCTTGATCTGTATGCTCTACACAATAAGCCTCCTGACAAAGGTTGGTACTCGCCCACTAATTCATCCATATGATTGAGATTTGTCATCTCTATTGGTGTTGTGCTACTATTTAGATACTCTCATGAAAAAGTGGTATTGTCCTTGAGAAGTGCTTCATCTGTGTTGTTTTAAATATTTCATTTCCTTTTTTTCGAGCAAATAGGGATGCTAGCATTTAGTTGTCCTCTTGTCTTTGCACAACAGGATCATCTTCCTCTGAAGAAGAATATGGAGTACGTGAAGTGACTAGTTCCGATTATGCCAGGATGAAGAAGCCCTGTCTATCTTCTCATCAGAAGGAGCAGTTGAAGGATGGTTACATTACTCCCCACAAGACCAAACTAACTTCAGCTCAGAAGGACTGACAAATCTCCATTTTTTTGCTGTGATGCGCGAGTACAATGTTGTTCTAGGATTCTCATCAGAAGGAGCAGTTGAAGGATGGTTACATTACTCCCCACAAGACCAAACTAACTTCAGCTCAGAAGGACTGCCGAATCTCCATTTTTTGCTCTAATGAGCGAGTACAATGTTGTTCTAGGATTCTTTTTGGTGAGTTCCATTTTTCTAAAAGTGTGCTCTACATGGACCATGTAGGTGCCTGTTTAAACTGTCAATTCATAGTACAGTTTGCTTTATCCTAATCACTTTTTTTGTATTTGTGCAAACAGGGGTGATCAGCTTGATTTCAATGGGAACTACACAAAATGTTCATGAATACATCGAATCATTCATTTCCACCACAAGAAAGGAGGTGTCGATAAGTTCAAGGCGTTGCAACATATAAGGGCGAAATCATACAAGCTACGCGCGAATTTGGTTGATTTTGGTGGAACTGCACAAAAGGAACAACTGGTTTATTTAGCACGAGGTGCCATGTCAATGTCCGAACTGATAGCAAACCCTGCCCATTCCACAATCGTAGGCATTTGATATTTTGGAACGGGACAACCTTGTCAAATTTTGCTCATTGATTTTAAGACATGCGTTTGATATTTTCGAATGGGACGCCCTTGCTGTCAGCAGCGTCGATCAATTTTTTTCTTTATTCTTTAGTTCTGAAGTAAATATTGCCTCTGACATGTGAGTCGCTGAGATGCATAATCATCGATTGTTTTGAATGTTCTCTATGAATTGCCAGCCCTGTGTGTTTGATCGCATTGTACAGAAATGCTAAAAAGCTGCTCAAACTCTTTGTACTCCTTTTGTTCCTTTTTACTTTGCACATTGTGAAAGTGCATACTTTTTTGTATAAGATTGGTCAAAGTAGAGATACTTTGACTGCAGAGAAAACTTGTATGTAGACTAGAAAGGACCGGAGGGAGTACATGTGAAACTGCTGCAAACGAGGTGATCACCCTGGGAATAATGCTAGTACGTATTGTTTTGCATGTTCATCCAATGCCAGTGATACAGGAATTCGAACTAATCGAAATAAATTCATTCATACACGGTCGGATTTCATATAAACTTGCCGAATTTCATTACATTTCATACATTCTTCAACTAAAAAGGGGTGCTCTGGAGGTATAATTAATTAACCAAAGCTACACACCTGTGTCCCGCTGAGCCGAACAGAAGCTTCAGTGACTTAACTGCAGGTGCAGTTGCGTAACTGACATGTGGCCTGTTGGGCCCACATGTCAGTCAGCCAACTGCACCAGCAGTTAAGTAGAAGCAGCGTTCTTCTCCAGCATAGCTAACCGGCCGTCAATGGTCAACCCGCCTAGCTTGGCTTCAACCGGAGGGTAGCAGCGGTGGCCTTGCTTGGACCCGAGCGGCAGCGACATACGTGTTCCATTCTTCCTCATTTTCTGTGTGGCGCGGCCTCGTTGGCAGCGGGGTGGGGCCTCGGCGGAGCCGGCGATGTCCTCTGTCTCGTTGCCGGCGGGCGGGGCCTCGGCGGAGCGGTGTAAATCCTCCCCCTCGTTGCTGGCAGGGTGGGGCCTCGGCTGAGCCGGCGATGTCCTCTGCCTCGTTGTTGGCAGGGCGGGGCCTCGGCGGAGCCAGCGGTGTCCTCTGCCTCGTTGTTGGCGCTACGGGGCCTCGGTGGAGTAGGGCCTCGTCGACGCCAGTGGAGCAGGCACTCGTCGGAGCTGGCATTGTCCTCTGCCTCGTCCTCGGTCTCGCCAAACAGCGCCTCGCCCGCTTTATCGCCCTCTTTGTAGGCGGCCGCAGCCTCCGCCACCCGCATGCGGTACCGCCAGCGCTCGAGGCGGCCCTCGCGGGCGGAGCAGTACAAGTCGAGCAGCACCTCCTGCTCCGCCCGCTCCACGGCGATCTGCTCCTCCGTCTGCAGGTGCTCCTGGAGGAGATGGTGGTTGTAGGCGGCGTCGGCCTGCGCCTCCCGGAACTGCTCCTCAAGCATCTGCCTCACCGTGTCCATATATTGGGCACGGGACTCGCCGATGGTCATGGTGCAATGCACCAGCGAGGATGGCGCAGAGGAGGGGGTTGGCGCCGGATCGTCGACTACCATGTTCACCATTGGGACATCGTCGTCCTACGGCTACCTGCCGGCCATCCGGTCGGCAGCAATGGCTACCATCTCCTTGTGGTCCATCGCCCGCCCGTCCCGAAGAGCGCTGGAGCGCGAGGAATCCATGGTTGGCAGTAGTGGTGTGGACAAGAGAAAGGGAACAGATGCGGATGACTATCGCTATGGCCGGCGCAGCAGTTTATATAGCAATGGTGGGCGGCAGAGGGACGGACGTGTGGTGCCGGAGTAGCCTCCTTGGCAACCACGTATCATTAATGTGGGCGGTAGATGGACGGACGGACGACACTGTTGGGTAACGTTGCAGAAAATAAAAAATTTCTATGCTTCACCAAGATCAATCTATGTAGTTCATCTAGCAACGAGAGAGAGGAGTGCATCTACATACCCTTGTAGATCGCGAGCGGAAGCGTTCAAGAGAACGGGGTTGAGGGAGTCGTACTCGTCGTGATCCAAATCACCGATGCTCCTAGTGCTGAACGGACAGCACCTCCGCGTTCAACACACGTACGGTTGGGGAAGACATCTCCTCCTTCTTGATCCATCAAGGGGGAAGGAGAGGTTGATGGAGATCCAGCAGCAGGACGGAGTGGTGGTGGAAGCATCGGCGATCTCGGCAGGGCTTCGCCAAGATCAGCGAGAGGGACAGGGGGTACAGGGGGAGAGGAAGGTGCCAGGGACTAGGATGCGGCTGCCCACCCTCCCCCCTCTTTATATAGGGGGCCTAGGGGGGTGCGCCGGCCCTGGAGATCCCATCTCCAAGGGGGAGCGGCGGCCTAGGGGGGGGGGGGACTTGCCCCCCAAGTCAAGTGGGGCGCCCCCCACCCCTAGGGTTTCCAACCCTAGGCGCAGGGGAGGCCCAAGGGGGGCGCACCAGCCCACCAGGGGCAGGTTCCCTTCCCCTTTCAGCCCACATGGCCCTCCGAGATAGGTGGCCCCACCCGGTGGACCCCCGGGACCCTTCCGATGGTCCCGGTACAATACCGGTGACCCCCGAAACTTTCCCGGTGGCCGAAACTGGACTTCCTATATAGAATTCTTTACCTCGGGACCATTTCGGAACTCCTCGCGACGTCCGGGATCTCATCCGGGACTCGGAACAACTTTTGGGTTTCCGCATACTAATATCTCTACAACCCTAGTGTCACCGAACCTTAAGTGTGTAGACACTACGGGTTCGGGAGACATGCAGACATGACCGAGATGACTCTCCGGTCAATAACCAACGGCAGGATATGGATACCCATGTTGGTTCCCACATGCTCCTCGATGATCTCATCGGATGAACCACGATGTCGAGGATTCAAGTAATCCCGTATACAATTCCCTTTGTCAATCGGTATGTTAGTTGCCCGAGATTCGATCATCGGTATCCCAATACCTCATTCAATCTCGTTACCGGCAAGTCACTTTACTCATACCATAATGCATGATACCGTGACCAAACACTTGGTCACATTGAGCTCATTATGATGATGCATTACCGAGTGGGCCCAGAGATACCTCTCCGTCATACGGAGTGACAAATCCCAGTCTCGATCCGTGTCAACCCAACAGATACTTTTGTGGATACCCGTAGTATACCTTTATAGTCACTCAGTTACGTTGTGATGTTTGGTACACCCAAATCACTCCTACGGTATCCGGGAGTTACACGATCTCATGGTCTAAGGAAAAGATACTTAACATTGGAAAAGCTCTAGCATACGAACTACACGATCTTGTGCTATGCTTACAATTGGGTCTTGTCCATCACATCATTCTCCTAATGATATGATCCTGTTATCAACGACATCCAATGTACATAGTTAGGAAACCATGACTATCTATTGATCAACGAGCTAGTCAACTAGAGGCTTACTAGGGACATGTTGTGGTCTATTTATTCACATATGTATTACGATCTCCGGATAACACAATTTTAGCATGAATGATAGACAATTATCATGAACAAGGAAATATAATAATAATCATTTTATTATTGCCTCTAGGGCATATTTCCAACAGTCTCCCACTTGCACTAGAGTCAATAATCTAGTTACATTGTGATGAATCGAACACCCATAGAGTTCTGGTGTTGATCATGTTTTGCTCGCGGAAGAGGTTTAGTCAACGGATCTGCGACATTCAGATCCGTATGCACTTTGCAAATATCTATGTCTCCATCTTGAACATTTTCACAAATGGAGTTGAAGCGACGCTTGATGTGCCTGGTCTTCTTGTGAAACCCGGGCTCCTTGGCAAGGGCAATAGCTCCAGTGTTGTCATAGTAGAGAGTGACCGGACCCGACGCATTGGGTATGACTCCTAGGTCGGTGATGAACTCCTTCATCCAGATTGCTTCATGCGCTGCCTCCGAGGCTGCCATGTACTCCGCTTCACATGTAGATCCCGCCATGACGCTCTGCTTGCAACTGCACCAGCTTACTGCGCCTCCATTCAAAATATACACGTATCCGGTTTGTGACTTAGAGTCATCCAGATCTGTGTCGAAGCTAGCGTCGACGTAACCCTTTACGACGAGCCCTTCGTCCCCTCCATAAACGAGAAACATGTCCTTAGTCCTTTTCAGGTACTTCAGGATATTCTTCACCGCTGTCCAGTGTTCCATGCCGGGATTACTTTGGTACCTTCCTACCAAACTTACGGCAAGGTTTACATCAGGTCTGGTACACAGCATGGCATACATGATAGACCCTATGGCTGAGGCATAGGGGACGACACTCATCTTTTCTCTATCTTCTGCCATGGTCGGGCATTGAGCCGAGCTCAATTTCACACCTTGCAATACAGGCAAGAACCCCTTCTTGGACTGATCCATATTGAACTTCAATATCTTATCAAGGTATGTGCTTTGTGAAAGACCTATGAGGCGTCTCGATCTATCCCTATAGATCTTGATGCCTAATATGTAAGCAGCTTCTCCAAGGTCCGTCATTGAAAAACACTTATTCAAGTAGGCCTTAATGCTGTCCAAAAGTTCTATATCATTTCCCATCAAAAGTATGTCATCTACATATAATATGAGAAATGCTATAGAGCTCCCACTCACTTTCTGGTAAACGCAGGCTTCTCCATAAGTCTGCATAAACCCAAATGCTTTGATCATCTCATCAAAGCGAATGTTCCAACTCCGAGATGCTTGCACCAGCCCATAAATGGATCGCTGGAGCTTGCATACCTTGTTATCATTCTCAGGATCGACAAAACCTTCCGGCTGCATCATATACAGTTCTTCCTTAAGATAGCCGTTAAGGAATGCCGTTTTGACGTCCATTTGCCATATCTCATAATCATAGTATGCGGCAATTGCTAACATGATTCGGACGGACTTCAGCTTCACTACGGGAGAGAAAGTCTCATCGTAGTCAACCCCTTGAATTTGCCGATAACCCTTAGTGACAAGTTGAGCTTTATAGATGGTAACATTACTATCCGCGTCCGTTTTCTTCTTAAAGATCCATTTATTTTCTATCGCTTGCCGATCATCCAGCAAGTCTGTCAAAGTCCATACTTTGTTTTCATACATGGATCCTATCTCGGATTGCATGGCTTCAAGCCATTTGTTGGAATCTAGGCCCGCCATCGCGTCTTCATAGTTCGAAGGTTCACCGTTGTCTAACAACATGATTTCCAGGATAGGGTTTCCATACCACTCTGGTGTGGAATGTGTCCTTGTGGACCTACGAAGTTCAGTAGCAACTTGATCCGAAGTACCCTGATCATCATCATTAATTTCCTCTCTAGTCAGTGTAGGCACCACAGGAACATTTTCCTGAGCTGCACTACTTTCCGGTTCAATAGGTAGTACTTCATCGAGTTCTACTTTCCTCCCACTTACTTCTTTCGAGACAAACTCTTTCTCCAGAAAGGACCCGTTCTTGGCACCAAAGATCTTGCCGTCGGATCTAAGGTAGAAGGTATACCCAATGGTCTCCTTAGGGTATCCTATGAAGCCGCATTTTTCTGACTTGGGTTCGAGCTTTTCAGGTTGAAGTTTCTTGACATAAGCATCGCATCCCCAAACTTTTAGAAACGAGACCTTAGGTTTCTTCCCAAACCATAATTCATACGGTGTCGTCTCAATGGATTTAGATGGTGCCCTATTTTAAGTGAATGTAGCTATCTCTAGAGCGTATCCCCAAAATGATAGCGGTAAATCGGTGAGTGACATCATAGACCGCACCATATCCAATAAAGTGCGATTACTACGTTCGAACACACTGTTATGCTGAGGTGTTCCAGGTGGAGTGAGTTGTGAAACGATTCCACATTTCCTTAAGTGCATACCAAATTCGTGACTTAAATATTCTCCTCCACGATTTGATCATAAGAACTTTATTTTTCGGTCACGTTGATTCTCTACCTCATTCTGAAATTCCTTGAACTTTTCAAAGGTCTTAGACTTGTGTTTCATCAAGTAGACATACCCATATCTACTTAAGTCATCAGTGAGAGTGAGAAAATAATGATAGCCTCCGCGAGCCTCAACACTCATTGGACCACACACATCAGTATGTATGATTTCCAATAAGTTGGTTGCTCGCTCCATTGTTCCGGAGAACGGAGTCTTTGTCATTTTGCCCATGAGGCATGGTTCACATGTGTCAAATGATTCATAATCGAGAGACTCTAAAAGTCCATCAGCATGGAGCTTCTTCATGCGCTTGACACCAGTGTGACCAAGGCGGCAGTGCCACAAGTATGTGGGACTATCGTTATCAACCTTACATCTTTTGGTATTCACACTATGAATATGTGTAACATCACGTTCGAGATTCATCAAGAATAAACCATTGACCAGCGGGGCATGACCATAAAACATATCTCTCATATAAATAGAACAACCATTATTCTCGGATTTAAATGAGTAGCCATCTCGTATTAAACGAGATCCAGATACAATGTCCATGCTCAAAGCTGGCACTAAATAACAATTATTGAGGTTTAAAACTAACCCCGTAGGTAAATGTAGAGGTAGCGTGCCAACGGTGATCACATCAACCTTGGAACCATTCCCGACGCGCATCATCACCTTGTCCTTCACCAGTCTCTCCTTATTCTGCAGCTCCTGCTTTGAGTTACAAATATGAGCAACCGCACTGGTATCAAATACCCAGGAGCTACTACGAGTATTGGTAAGGTACACATCAATTACATGTATATCACATGTACCTTTAGTGTTGCCGGCCTTCTTGTCCGCTAAGTATTTGGGGCAGTTCCGCTTCCAGTGACCCTTCCCTTTGCAATAAAAGCACTCAGTCTCAGGCTTGGGTCCATTCTTTGGCTTCTTCTCGACAACTGGTTTACCGGGCGCGGCAACTTCCTTGCCGTCCTTCTTGAAGTTCTTCTTACCCTTGCCCTGCTTGAACTTAGTGGTTTTATTGACCATCAACACTTGATGTTCCTTTTTGATTTCCACCTCTGCTGATTTCAGCATTGAAAATACTTCAGGAATAGTTTTCACCATCCCCTGCATATTGTAGTTAATCACAAAGCTCTTGTAGCTAGGTGGGAGCGACTGAAGGATTCTGTCAATGACCGCCTCGTCCGGGAGGTTAATGTCCAGCTGGGACAAGCGGTTGTGCAACCCAGACATTTTGAGTATGTGCTCACTGACAGAACTATTTTCCTCCATCTTACAACTGTAGAACTTGTCGGAGACTTCATATCTCTTGACCCGGGCATGAGCTTGGAAAACCATTTTCAGCTCCTCGAACATCTCATATGCTCCGTGTTGCTCAAAACGCTTTTGGAGCCCCGATTCTAAGCTGTAAAGCATGCCGCACTAAACGAGGGAGTAATCATCAACACGTGACTGCCAAGCGTTCATAACGTCTTGGTTCTCTGGGATTGGTGCTTCACCTAGTGGTCCTTCTAGGACATATGCTTTCTTGGCAGCTATGAGGATGATCCTCAGGTTCCGGACCCAGTCCGAATAGTTGCTGCCATCATCTTTCAGCTTGGTTTGATCTAGGAATGCATTGAAGTTGAGGTTGACATGAGCGTTGGACATTTGATCTACAAGACATTTTTGCAAAGGTTTTTAGACTAAGTTCATGATAATTAAGTTCATCTAATCAAATTATTTAATGAACTCCCACTCAGATTAGACATCCCTCTAGTCATCTAAGTGATACATGATCCAAGTCAACTAGGCCATGTCCAATCATCACGTGAGACGGACTAGTCATCATCGGTGAACATCTCCATGTTGATCGTATCTTCCATACGACTCATGTTCGACCTTTCGGTCTCTTGTGTTCCGAGGCCATGTCTGTACATGCTAGGTTCGTCAAGTTAACCTAAGTGTTTTGCATGTGTAAATCTGTCTTACACCCGTTGTATGTGGATGTTGGAATCTATCACACCCGATCATCACGTGGTGCTTCGAAACAACGAACTTTCGCAATGGCGCACAGTTAGGGGGAACACTTTCTTGAAATTATTATGAGGGATCATCTTATTTACTATCGTCGTTCTAAGCAAATAAGATGCAAAAACATGATAAACATCACATGCAATCAAATAGTGACATGATATGGCCAATATCATATAGCTCCTTTGATCTCCATCTTCGGGGCTCCATGATCATCTTCGTCACCGGCATGACACCATGATCTCCATCATCATGATCTCCATCATCGTGTCTCCATGAAGTTGTTCGCCAACTATTACTTCTACTACTATGGCTAATGGTTTAGCAATAAAGTAAAGTAATTACATGGCGTTTAATCATTGACACGCGGGTCATACAATAATTAAGACAACTCCTATGGCTCCTGCCGGTTGTCATACTCATCGACATGCAAGTCGTGATTCCTATTACAAGAACATGATCTCATACATCACATATATATCATTCATAACAACTTTTGGCCATATCACATCACATGGCATATGCTGCAAAAACTGGTTAGACGTCCTCTAATTGTTGTTGCATGTTTTTACGTGGCTGCAATAGGGTTCTAGCAAGAACGTTTCTTACCTACGTAAAAGCCACAACGTGATATGCCAATTTCTATTTACCCTTCATAAGGACCCTTTTCATCGAATCCGCTCCGACTAAAGTGGGAGAGACAGACACCCGCTAGCCACCTTATGCAACTAGTGCATGTCAGTCGGTGGAACCTGTCTCACGTAAGCGTACGTGTAAGGTCAGTCCGGGCCGCTTCATCCCACGATGCCGCCGAAGCAAAATAAGACTAGTAGTGGAAAGAAAATTGACAACATCTACGCCCACAACAAATTTGTGTTCTACTCGTGCAAAGAAACTACGCATAGACCTAGCTCATGATGCCACTGTTGGGGAACGTTGCAGAAAATAAAAAATTTCTATGCTTCACCAAGCTCAATCTATGGAGTTCATCTAGCAGCGAGAGAGAGGAGTGCATCTACATACCCTTGTAGATCGCGAGCGGAAGCGTTCAAGATAACGGGGTTGAGGGACTCGTACTCGTCGTGATCCAAATCATCGATGATCCTAGTGCTGAACGGACAGCACCTCCGCGTTCAACACACGTACGGTTGGGGAAGACGTCTCCTCCTTCTTGATCCAGCAAGGGGGAAGGAGAGGTTGATGGAGATCCAGCAGCATGACGGCGTGGTGGTGGAAGCAGCGGCGATCTCGGCAAGGCTTCGCCAAGCTCAGCGAGAGGGAGAGGGGGTACAGGGGGAGAGGGAGGCGCCAGGGACTAGGGTGCGGCTGCCCTCCCTCCCCCCTCTTTATATAGGGGGCCTAGGGGGGTGCACTGGCCCTGGAGATCCTATCTCCAAGGGGGGGGGGTGGCGGCCTAGGGGGGTTTTTCCCCCCAAGTCAAGTGGGGCGCCCCCCACCCCTAGGGTTTACAACCCTAGGCGCAGGGGAGGCCCAAGGAGGGGTGCACCAGCACACCAGGGGCTGGTTCCCTTCCCCTTTCAGCCCACGTAGCCCTCCGGGATAGGTGGCCCCACCCGGTGGACTCCCGGGACCCTTCTGGTGGTCCCGGTACAATACCAGTGACCCCCGAAACTTTCCCGGTGGCCGAAACTGGACTTCCTATATAGAATTCTTTACCTCCGGACCATTCCGGAACTCCTCATGATGTCCGGGATCTCATCCGGGACTCCGAACAACTTTCAGGTTTCCGCATACTAATATCTCTACAACCCTAGCGTCACTGAACCTTAAGTGTGTAGACACTACGGGTTCGGGAGACATGCAGACATGACCGAGACGACTCTCCGGTCAATACCCAACAGCGGGATCTGGATACCCATGTTGGCTCCCACATGCTCCTTGATGATCTCATCAGATGAACCATGATGTCGAGGATTCAAGTAATCCCGTATACAGTTCCCTTTGTCAATCGTTACGTTACTTGCCCGAGATTCGATCGTCGGTATTCCAATACCTCGTTCAATCTCGTTACGGGCAAGTCACTTTACTCGTACCGTAATGCATGATCCCGTGACCAAACACTTGGTCACATTGAGCTCATTATGATGATGCATTACCGAGTGGGACCAGAGATACCTCTCCGTCATACGGAGTGACAAATCCCAGTCTCGATCCGTGTCAACCCAACAGATACTTTCTGGGATACCCGTAGTTTACCTTTATAGTCACCCAGTTACGTTGTGACGTTTGGTACACCCAAAGCACTCCTACGGTATCTGGGAGTTACACGATCTCATGGTCTAAGGAAAAGATACTTGACATTGGAAAAGCTCTAGCATACGAACTACACGATCTTGTGCTATGCTTACGATTGGGTCTTGTCCATCACATCATTCTCCTAATGATTTGATCCCGTTATCAACGACATCCAATGTCCATAGTCAGGAAACCATGACTATCTGTTGATTAACGAGCTAGTCAACTAGAGGCTTACTAGGGACATGTTGTGGTCTATTTATTCACATATGTATTACGATTTCCGGATAACACAATTTTAGCATGAATGATAGACAATTATCATGAACAAGGAAATATAATAATAATCATTTTAGTATTGCCTCTAGGGCATATTTCCAACAGGCACTTGTGTCGTTTGAAGGCGGAGCAATCGCCTGCACCGGGAAGCGGGGCGGGCGGCGCTTATTGTTTCGGGCGGAAAGCGCGCGCGGGCGAGGAGATGACTTTACTTGGAGAGGATGACAATGGGGACCCACCAGGGCCATAGCCTCATGTACGCAAGTGCCTCCTTATATATATATATATAACTATAATCTATTTTGCTTCCTCCTGGTTTCCTGACATCACGGTCCCACACCATTGTCAACCTATGTACTCCCTCCTTTCCGGTTTATAGGGCTTATCTCAAAATTTTAGTTTTTCCATTTTATAAGGCTCAATTTGGTTGTTTTCAATCACATGTTCAGATTCCAAGGTGCATCAAATCATTGCCTGCAAGTATTAAGAGAAAATTGACCAATGCATATACTTTATGCATGCATGCATTGCAATTAATGCATTGATAAACATAATTTTTTGAGGATAACAAGAGTATTAATTAGGTGCTTTTGCAAAACTACAAAAAGTATTCCACCACTCGCCATCTACCTTGATTGGTGAGATTTTTGAATTGAGAACTATAAACCGGAAAGGAGGGAGTAGTCAATAAACGAGAGAATTGCACAAGAAGCGGCCGACAGCTAGGACCAAGCAGCTCGAGCAGTATTTGTGTTTTTGAGGTGTGAGCACTTCAGAGTTTTTTGATGTTTAGCCCATATAATAATTTTTCTCCTCTGAACAACAATGAAAACATCGTTGCAGGTATTAACTGGGCGGGATGTGGCCCGTCTAGCCCAGGCCAGATATCCATCCCAGATATTAATTTTTTTCAAGCTGAAAATGGCTAGCCCAACTATACTTTTTTTTAGGAATACCCAGGCAAGGTCAAGTTGTTATTCTCCGCCCCGCTGGGCTGAAAATCTTTCCTAGGAGGGATGCATTAGGCTTAACAAGAAAATGGGCTTTAAGAAATAATAAATGGGATGTAATTATAAAAACTGGGCAGTAACTATAAAAAAATGCACCAAACACGTAATTACTTTATAAAATATTATTTTTGGATATTGAAAATTTTAATTTCATTAATTGTTGCGAGCGCAATGTTTCGTTGGATTTTTACGTAATATAAATTTATATTGAAATTGTATTTAATCTGACTAGAAATTTCGGGATAAAAATATTTCGGATCCCATCAAAATGTGGGAAATTTTATTGAATTCTGTTTTGAACGGTTGGTTGAAATGGGCTGTACTTTTAACAAACTATAAATGGCCTGTAGTAAATTCCATTAGAATTCAAAAATGGGCTGCACATTCTTACAAATCTCAAATGGGCTATAAGTTCTCTGCCACACACTTCTGGCCTTACTAAGTTGACGCGTCCCCTAAAAAAGAGAGTTGACACGTATGCAAGGCTTTGTCAACTTATAGTCAACACACGGTTCTAGCAGCAGTGGCCGTTGGATGTCCATCCAACGGATGCCGTGCTTCTTCTTCAATCTCGGATATTCTAGCTTCACCCGCCCAAAAAATGATTCATCCCCCTGACATCTGGGGCGCACCGTTTCGGAAGCTTACATGTGGGCCTACTAAGTTGACGTACCAAGGGCTTTGTCAACTTAGTCAATATAAATGATTCTAGCTGCAGTGACCGCACGATGTCCATCCAACGGCCATCGTGCATCTTCAACCTCTGGTCTTCTTGCTCCAGTCGCCCAAAGCAGCGCCGGTCGTGCCGCCTGCTCCTGCCTTTCGTGGCCGGCTGTGGTGCCGCGGAGGCCTCACCGCCCCTTACTACTCCCAACGCTGGCCAGGCCACCCCTCCACTCACCCACATCCCCTATTATTCTGCGGCGACGGCAGCCTCACACCGCAGCCGAACCAGTGAACCCTCGTACTCCTCTCCGCGTGTGCATCCACTGCCGCGTCTTCCCCGGCTTCGCGTCGTCCCCTTCCTAGGCCTCGCTGTCGTCCACCGCTGTGGTGCTATCGGCGCGGCATGGTCAACATGGTCAAGGAACGACTTCCATCGGACGTGGACTGTACGTGGAGAGGCTGACAGCTGGGTCCACGGCCGCAACAAGAAAGTGCCTCCTTATTACGCGAAAAATAATGATACCTCCACCTGACAGCAGGGACCCACTGGACGGGCCACTGTATTTCGCGAAAAAATGTTTCCCCCTGACTGCTAGGACCCACCAGCTACATCTTCGCACGCAAGGAAGTGCGTCCGGGCAAAAAAAAACGATTAACCCCCCTGACTGCTAGGACCCACCAGCTACATCTTCGCACGCAAGGAAGTGCCTGACAGTCGGGACCCACCTGGTCGAAGCATACATAGCGTTGTCATTCTGGTCGTGAACGTGTACGTACATATATACTGGTCGATGTAGAAATGCGCACGTAGCATGTACACGTACGTACAACGACCAGTGTGCAAGAAAGAAAATACGGCCACGTATGTGTACATACGGGCGGGGTCTCGAACGCCTACTCGCGCATACGTACGGACAGGTCTCATGTACATGGCTGGGTTAAAATGGAGAAACATCGTCGTCGTCGTGTTCATGGGGAGCCAATCGGCTGGATCAGAACGGAATGCGTCGTCGTGTTCATCGGGAGGGCTTGGACGGAACAGGCGATGCAAACGAGGCCTGGCGTACCGCAGAACGGAGGAAACGGTCTTGTGTTCGACCGGCCACGTTCGAAACGGGATCTTGTTCATCGGGAGGGGTCTGGCATACCGCAAGACAGAGGAAACAGATCTCCTATGGTCGAAACGGGGGTCCTGTTGATCGGGAGGGGTGTGGCGTACCGCAAAACGGACAAAACGGACTTGTGTTGGAGCGCTACGGTCGAAATGGGGGTCTTGTTGATCGGGAGGGGTGTGGCGTACCGCAAAATGGACGAAACAAACTTGTGTTGGAGCGCTACGGTCGAAACGGGGGTCCTGTTCATCGGGAGGGGTGTGGCGTACCACAAAACGGGACTCCACGGGATACTGTTCATCTCCACTGTTGACCTCCTCCAGCCTCCACGGGCTACTGTTCATCCACCGTCGACCTCCTCCAGCCTCCACATGCGATTGTTCATCCACGGGCTCCTGTCACTACAAAAAAAAGACACATCCGTGACATTTTGGGCCGAACGAGTTTTTTTCCTGTCATACATATGACACTGCTATGACGATAATTGTGACAAAACCCGGTATCATCATAGATGTGGTGGGCTCCTACTTCTATGACAAAAAATCATGACAGAAAATGGGCTTTTCATCCTAGGCGGGCTGGAGACACAGCTGCATGACATTCTTTGGGCATCCTTGACTGGAAAAACCGTGGTAGAAGCGAGGGCGAGGAAAATTTCGGGGAGTTCCCGGTTACAGTGGGTGGTCGGGGGCCGAGCGATGTGCGTTTCTCTCATACACGTACACGCGTGTGTGCGAGTCGTTGGCTTTAACTGAACCCGAGCGAGGCGTTGGGCTCTAACTGAACCCGAGCGATTGCACTGCAGGCTACGCATTACTGAACCCGAGCGATCGATCGATGGCTGTTAACTGAACCCGATCGAGCAATTCCTTCGCTACTGCTGCTAACTGAAGTCGATGGATGCTGCCTCTGTGGATCAACAATGAGCGTTGGGGGGGGGGGGGGTGGATGAACAGTGAGCGGTGGCGTTGCCTCTGGATGAATAGGACCCCGTGGTGTGGAGGGCTGGATGAACAGGACGACCCCGTGGAGGGCTGGATGAACAGTAGATGGTGGAGGGGTGGATGAACAGTAGCCCGTGGAGGGGTGGTTGAACAGGAGCCCGTGGAGAGGGGTGGTTGAACAGTAGCCGGTGGAGTAGCGCGCGGTGGAGGCTGGATGAACAGGAGCCCATGGATGAACAGTCGCAGGTGGAGGCTGGAGGAGGTCGACGGTGGATGAATAGTAGCCCGTGGAGGCTGGAGGAGGTCGATGGTGGAGATGAACAGTATCCCGTGGAGTCCCGTTTTGCGGTACGCCACACCCCTCCCGATGAACAAGACCCCCGTTTCGATCATAGCGCTCCAACACAAGTCAGTTTCGTCCGTTTGGCGGTACGCCACACCCCTCCCGATCAACAGGACCCCCGTTTCGATCGTAGGAGGTCCGTTTCCCCCGTTTTGCGGTGTGCCAGACCCCTCCCGATGAACAGGATCCCATTTAGAACGTGGCCAGTCGAACACAAGGCCGTTTCCTCCGTTCTGCGGTACGCCAGACCTCGTTTCCATTGCGTGTTCCGTCCAAGCCCTCCCGATGAACACGACGACACATTCTGTTCCAACCAAGCCAGTTGGCTCCCCATGAACACGACGATGACGTTGTTTCTCCGTTCCGACCCAGCCATGTACACGAGCCCTGGCCGTACGTATGCACGAGTAGGCGTTCGAGACCCCGCCCGTAGGTACGTACGTGGCCGTATTTTCTTTCTTGCACCCTGGTCGTTGTACGTACGTGTACATGCTACGTGCACGCCTCTACTACGACATGTGCACGCCTCTACTACGACACGTGCGCGCCTCTACATCCACCAGTATGTACGTACACGTTCGCGACCAGAATGACAACGCTAAGCACGCTTCGGCCAGGTGGGTCCCGACTGTCAGACACTTCCTTGTGTGCGAATATGTAGCTGGTGGGTCCTAGCAGTCAGGGGGGCGAATCGTTTTTTTCGGACGCACTTCCTTGCGTGCGAAGATGTAGCTAGTGGGTTCCAGCAGTCAGGGGGCGAATCATTTTTTTTGCCCGGACGCACTTCCTTTCGTGTGAAGATCTAGCTGGTGGGTCCCAACAGTTAGGGGGAAACATTTTTTCGTGAAATATGGTAGCCCGTCCGGTGGGTCCCTGCTGTCAGGTGGAGGTATCATTATTTTCCACGTAATAAGAAGGCACTTCCTTGCTGCGGTCGTGGACCCAGCTGTCAGCCTCTCGACATACAGTCCACGTACGATGGAAGTCGGTCCTTGACCACGTTGACCACGCCGCGCCGAGAGCACCAGGGTGGTGGATGACGGCGAGGCCTAGGAAGGGGACGACGCGGAGCCGGGGAAGACACGGCAGTGGATGCCCACGCGGAGAGGAGTACGAGGATCCACTGGTCCGGCTGCGGTGTGAGGCTGCCATCGCTGCAGAATAACAGGGGGTGTGGGTGAGTAGAGGGATGGCCTGGCCAACAGTGGGAGTAGTAGGAGGCGGTCAGGCCTCCGCGGCATCACAACCGGCCACGGGAGGCAGGAGCATGCGACACAATCGGCGCTGCTTTGGGCGGCTGGAGCAAGAAGACCAGATGTTGAAGAAGCACTACGGCGGTTGGCTGGACATCGTACGGTTAGTCGAGCTAGAATCGTGCATATTGACTAAGTTGACAAAGCCCTCCGTCCCCGTCAACTTAGTAGGTCTACTATACTGGGTCCCAGCTAGCAGGGGGAGTATTCATTTTTTGTGCATAATAAGGAGGCACTTCCTTGCATGCGAAGATATAGCTGGTGGGTTCGAGCTGTCAGCAGTGGTAACGTTTTTTTCGTGAAATACAGAGGCCCTTTTGGTGGGTCCCAGATGTCAGGTGGAGGAATCATTATTTTGCGCATAATAAGGAGGCATTTCCTTGCGTGCGGCCGTGGACCCAGATGTCAGCTTCTCCATGTATAGTCCACTTCAGATGCATGTCGGTCGTTGACCACGTTGACCACGCCACGCTAAGAGCACCAGGGCGGTGGACGACAACGAGGCCTAGGAAGGGAACGACACGGATCCAGGGAAGACTCGGTAGTTGTTTCCCACGCGGAGGGGAGTATGACTGTACGAGGGTTTACTGGTTCGTCTGCCGTCGCCAGAGAATAACAGCAGGTGTGGGTGAGTAGAGGGATGGCTAGCCCAGCGATGGGAGTACGGTGGAGCGGTGAGGCCTACACGGCAGCATAGCCGACCGCGGGGAGAAGGGAGCAGGCAGTCTCGCCGGCGCTTGTTTGAGCGGCTGGAGCAGGAAGAGCAGAGATTGAAGAAGCACGGCGACCGTTGGATGGACATCTGCTTGTGCGTCAACCTTTTTTTAGGAAAGCCTCAAATCTATGGAAAACAACATAAAACCCATCTGCCATTATTTCAAATAATTTATAGCCCATTTGCTAATTCTTACGGGTTTTTTTGGAGCTCATATTCTTTTTGTTACCATTGCAGCCCATATTGTGGCCACGGTTAAAAAATTATACAAAAATTTGCATATGTCGGTGCGGTCTGAACTGTTTTTAATCTCGAAATTTTGAGTCACATTTAGACTGATTTTAAAAATAAATGTATATCAATATAAAATCCAATAAATTGTCCACGCATAAAAATCAATGCAATTTAAAATCTCGAAATAAAAAAAGATATTTGAAACTAATTGCCGGTTTGATGTGTTTTAAAAATGTACAACCCATTTCTCATTACTAATAGGCCATTTTCTCGGCCAGCCGAATGAAGCTCAACCTCGTCTTGAAAGAAGATTTGCAGCCCAACGGGCCTGATAAAGCGACTTACTTGACAAATCACAAAAAAAACTGGGCTAGCCATTTTCAGAAAGAAAGAAAAACTACTGGGCTGGTCTGTGGTAGACATAAAAGAAAAGGCTGTCTAGACAGGCCAGAGTGTCCCGCACAACCCAGTTGACACCCTGCTTCCGTCTCAAAAACAAATTAGATAAATGGCACTCCAATTATGGCAATTCATAAAAATGCCACTGCAATTTCCAAACTTTGAAACATGCAACTGCAATTTTTGCAAACTTTGAAAAACACCACTGCAGTTTGCAAACTTTGAAAAACGCCACTCCAGACTTCGAAAAATGCCACTAGAAAATGGCATGAAATGGCATTTTTCAAAGTTTGGAAATTGCAGTGGCATTTCTCGGAAACACCAGATTTGGAGTGGCATTTATCAAATTAACCCAAAACAAAAATAACTGGGCGAGCTGCTGGGTCCCTGGTGTTAGCCGATCGTTGTGCAATTCTCTCGTTTATTGACTATGTTGACAATGGCATGGGACCCAGATGTCAGAAATTCACTAGGAGGAGCCATTTTTTTGTTGGCTTGAAATAAGGAGGCACTTGCTTGCGTACTGCCATGACCTTGGCGGGTCCCTGCTGTCATCCTCTCCACGTACAATCATCTCCTGATTGTGTACGCGTCAACTTGGTAGGCCCACAAGTCAGCCTCTAAACTAGTGGAGGACAAATACAACCCATTTAAAAAAATAACAGCCCATTCCATACGTTCAAACGGAAAGTTCAACATTCAGAGCAAAGTAACATGTCCGATCCACATATAGAGTACTGAACTTCCACGTTGACAACCATCATTGCCAAGTTAACTATCTACTCCCACTAATACTCTAGTAGCGTACAAGTACTAACTCACTCTTAGCTAGCTAGACGGTGCCGATCGCCATCTGTGGTACACGCTAAACGCCGACACCGGTGTCCTGCGCCTCGCCTAGGACTTGCAAGAGGTGCGATAGGGCGCGTTGCTCACGCACATTGGCCCTTTCCATGCCGGTGTGGTCCACCGAAGTTTCGGCTTCCAAGCAGGAAACCCACTTGATGAGCTGGTAGTAAAAATCAGCGTCGCGAACGCATGCGTGCCCGACAGCCTCCAGGGCTATTTTCTGGGCGCTGGCCTCCACGTAGTCGGCCCAGTTGCGGGCGCTCTACTCGCGACTCAGAGCATCAGTGCGCTACTGCTCCATGTCCCGCTGGCAGCACAAATCGGCGATACGCTGCTCCTCCACCAGGCGGCTGCGCTCCAACAACTCCCGCTCCTCTGCCAAGCGGTCGCTCTCCAACAACTCCTCGATCTCCGCATTTCCATCTAAAGACAGATAGAATGCCTCCTCCATCCGTCTGCCTTCTGGTGAAAAACCGAACACTAGTTCCGGCGGTGACCGCCTCCGGCGTCGCCTACCACGGACGGGCAGGGGCATGGCGGACGTGGAGAGCGATGTCGGGCCGGTGGGGGCTTATCAGGATATGGCGAGTTGGGTCACGGTGCCACCGGAGAAGGCCGAGAAACAATACTTATAGGCGGAAGGTAGCGCGACGGTCATCATAATTCAATGCATAATGGCTTAGCGCGCCAGCTTGCCATGGAAAACTAGAGAAACTGAAATTATGACTGTGCCGTCCCATCCCATCTGGGGCGCACGCGGGCATGGCGGTCAAACGAGTGCACTCGAATCATCTCCCTCCTTGTCAATAATGATTCCACGGATTTAAAAAGCCCGCAACAATTAAAGCGCATCTTTTTTTGCATTAGTTAGTTGCCTTAATTACGGCCGGTTGCGTGCATGCACTCAGAATCGCTCGCAGCCAGTACGCGGAGCAGCATGCAACGAGTCGCAGCCAAGGGCACGCATGCAGCCACTTAAATCGCTGGAATTAGTTAGGCTTAAACTTCTGCTTGCCGTTAATTATTGCCATGCCTTGGTCTTGCTGCTTTGCTCACGGGACTAATAAACCCGGATGGATGGAGTACCTTGGTTGGTGAGAGGTTTGAATTAAGCCCTGCAAACCGGAAAGGAGGTACTAGTACGTGCGTGATCCGCTATTTATTCGTGTAGGATCGAGTAGGTCGTTTCTTGAATTGAGCCCTACAAACCGGAAAGGAGGTAGTACATGCGTGATCTGCTATTTATCCGTGTAGGATCGAGTAGGTAGGATAGTGTAGCTTGTCAGCTTCTTCAGAGGTAGGCATTTTTATTCAAAAAACTAGCACTTTGGATCTTGCGTCGCAAATAAAACTACCAGGAGCGCATTAGTAGGCTAGCTAGTGATCGATCAGTAACTTGTAAACACTGAGGGACATAAATAAGTAACTGTTAATGCATCTCAATGATTCACAGATCATATACAAATATGTAGCTCCAAAACCAAAGATCAGCCACTTCGGATCTTGCATCGCAACTAAAACTAACTAGTACGATTCCCATACATAAGATCAACATGTTAATGCATCTCAATGATTCACAGATCATACAAATATGTAGCTCCAAAAGCAAAGATCTAGAAAAAACATATGTTCTTCCTACTAACATGGATGCTTCTCTTGGCCAACATTCAGTATGGACTGAAAGACAAATTTGTTTGTGAAGTCTACAATTCCTCTTGCAAACGTAAGTGGTTTCACCAACAGCTGTCACCATGAGAATGAACCACACATGATGGAGGAACATCCACTGCAATATGATTTAGTCTTCTCTCGATCACACCGCGAGACTATTTTCAGAATAAAAACTTTAACTTAGGCAAAATGATGCCCATTGTATAATCAGACCAAAGCAATGAAGAACCTAGTGTTGGCTAATAAATAGTACAGTACTACTTTTCTGTAGTCCATGAAGTGACTATCCAATCTGTCTGTGTCTATTTTCAAATGGCACTGCATGCAATAACTATACTATTCTCTTGTGCAGTTCAACCAAAATTGTGGACACTTTGTTTGTTTGCCAAATAGCAACGGGCAGACATCTCTGTCTGCACAAATATCAAGCAACCAGTAAACATATACCACACCATGTATTTTCGGTTTGAACATGTCTCTTCCGCTTAGCATCTGTCATGTTCTGCAGTGGACAGTCTGATACAGTTATGTTTTGCCCTGGACAATTTCATACTGAATTGATTTGCTGGTTTAGAGCAGAAATATAGCGCCTATTCTTCATCAGACCAAGGATATCCATGTTCACAGTGATGGAAGAGGTGAAATCGATACAACCGAAATTAAGCATCCAATCATTGAATCCTGTCCTGCACCTCCAATGTAGGTCCACCCTGCCAATAAATTCACATGCAAACCACTAGTATTACTATCTAATGACAGTACAAAAAGAGTAGCAAGATAGTAGCAAACCATGTACCTTCGTAATGAACAGCTCATAGTGCCACCAATTGGATATAAAGGTTTGGAAAAAACATGCTCCTAATGTTGAACCGGTTGGACTTTTTGTGCAGTTCCACTAAAATCGAGCATCCCTATTTGCATAGATATTGAAAGTGTGATTACTATGAAAGTGGCACTAGTTTAAGCATAGACTCACAAATATAGGCATTCCAATTTCTTAATGGGAAAAGGTAGCAAGACTGTTTCTAACCACCTGTTTGAAGGAATAAATAAAGCAACATCGGCTGATGTCAGGAAGGCATACATAGTTTTTTCTGAAAAATTGAGACATTCCTGACCTTTCCTCTTCTTTTAAGCATATTTTTTGCAGTTCAACTAAAATAAAATGCCATCACCGCCTTGACAACTTAGTGACACTGTACAAAAGGAAATGACTTAACATTACATCATGATGCCAGGTATGTAGTCGATAGGCATTAGAGACAAACATACATACCTCCTCCGATAACATAATGAACATTAATTTTAACAAAGGTGTGACTAGCTTTACCGGGATAATCTGAGTGAATTCTACACCCTCTATTCCTTAATATAAGACGTTTTCACGGTTCAATTTAATGTACCCAAACGTCTAGTATTTGGAAAAACAGGTAGTAGTTTTCTTGAGCACATATCTGGGAAAGCTTGCCACACTTTATTTATGTCCATACGCTAATGCAACACCATTCGAATACTACAAATATACACTAATCCAGTGGCTAGTGGAACAGTAGAGTAGTTAGTTTATTACAGGGTACAGTACAATGGTTTTACTGAACAGATTTCAATAAACTCTAGCACTAGAAGATTTCTATAAGAATTAACAATACAAAATGTAAAGGTAACAAGTTTCAGCATTGGTATACTAGCTGTGCATGAGCATTAAAGCAAATACAAAAGTCTGAAGGTAACTAGCATTATTAACTAATGACAGTATAACAAAATTGAAAACCATGTACCTCCAAGGTAAATATCATTTCGAACTCGGGGGGGGGGGCCTAAAAAATTGCTATCCCAATCTTGATAATCGATCAAACATAAAAACTTGATTGAACGAATCAAGAGAACAACCGGAGGAGGAGGTGGCCACTCTTGACCTTTCCTCTTGTCTTCATAATTTTCTGTGCAGTTTAACCAAAATAAAATGACATCAGCGCCTTGGCATTTTGGTGACACTGTACAAAAGAACTAACTTATCTCATGAAAGTGAGGTATGTAATCTATAAGCATTAACGGTGCAAAAATCTGAAGGTAGTAACAAGTTTCATCGTTGGTATACTGGCTGTGCAACAACATTAGAATGCCTTAGCTGAAAAATCTTTAATACATCCACAATCAACAGCTAACCCTGAAATAATCCAGTGACATTAAATGACATTGCTTATATTTATCGGTGGCATTAGACTGAGAGCGGCATTAGTTAAATGTGGCATCACTTTAGCAGTAGCATTGCTTGACTTGACTGATGGCATTATACTAACAGCAAAAAAGTGGCAATAAGAGCATGGGAGGCCTATTCGGACAGTGGGCGCACCAGTGGGATGTACCTCCACGGACACAGAGTGCTGAGGGGGGTATGGTTGCCTAGAGCAACAAATATCCAGGTAGCATATGTGGATTACCTCCCATTTTTGTTCTCTTTAGCCACCTTTTTCCTATGTGAGGACAACAAATCGATCGACCTGGTCATTCTCTATTGCGTTGTCATGCGTTTCTACCCTTCTTCAACCAAGAGACACGTGGCTCGTTCCTTAGCTACTGATTTTCCCATTTTCGACCTAGATGCGGGTTCGATGCCTACTCTCTTGGACAGTACAATCTCCCTTCCTTTCCTTATTCAACCCAGACATGGATTAGTCTGCATGAAGTAGGGTTTCTTTTAATAGTGCAAATTATGGTTTTCGTCTGCATGGCCAGTAGAGCAGAGGATAGCAAATTGGCAAGATGGTGGAGTGGAAAAAGATCCACATGCAACGACGTGGCAGATGGGGCAATAGAACAAGGGTATGGTTCGAAAAGAGGTAGCATACCTGAGGGTCGGCGGGAAGTGGCTTCGCTCGTGGTCGTCGTCCTCCGCACACACTACGGCAGCGAGCTTGGGGATGGAGGCCATCCCGCGCGAGCGCTAGGTCTGAGAGGACGGCCTTGTCGCCAGTGCGTGACCTCGCTCGCCGACGAGGAGTGCGTCAACGCTGCACGTCCTTTTCTTCCCCGGCGGATCTGTGATCACCGGTGAGGAGGGAGAGAGAGGCCGTCTTTTTTAGATCTGGAGAGAGGGTGGTAGTATGAGAAGCAAGTGGGCAGCCCTTAGCAAGAAAGCGTTGAAGCTCCAGCCTATATATCTTTTTTATACTACTAGTACTGGAGGTGGAGTAGTGGTAGAGTAGTTTATATTTTCTCTGTGTACAGTACCAGTTAGTCATGCTTCAAAACTGAACGGCACGCCATTAAAAAAATTAAAGGTCGATAACTAATGCGGCACCTCGGGCCAACGCGGCGAGATCGCATTTTGCACGAGAAATTACACACCATGTTTCGTTGACATGTGGTCCCGTTCCAACATATGAGTGAGACGACGGCGAGTCCTTTTCTACTAGTATTTCTGAACGGACGTGTAGGCCGGTGCGCCTCTTCGTAAACCGTGGCAAATTGGCAACCGTCCACCGACTCTTCGCCTTTCCCTCTCGATTTGGAACTGCTGTCGCACGCTCTTCCTCTCCCTCCTCCATTTTCCTTCAGCCCTTCACCCTTTCTTCTGCCATTGTTCGATTGTCTTCTCCATGGAGGGAACAGGCCGGAAACGACCCTGTTATTCTTGCCCCAATCTAAAAGATGACGTGGTGGAGGAACTCATTGATCGGTGCAACGTCATCACCTCGGCTAGCATGGCAGGTTCGTTCAAGACCATTCTCGACTCAACTAATAACATCATTACAAGGAACCCAAGAGTCAAGGAGCGGTTTGATCTCCCCTATCTTCTTCGCCGTGACCCTGATGGCTGGCACGGGGACCACGGAGGCCTCGCCTTGTGCAAGTTGATGCCGCTTGATAATGATACGTATGATGTTAAGATGCCATCGCTTGAGGGTAAGGCTTGGGCAGGCGCAAATGAAGATTGGGTTGTTTACATTGGGTCCAACTTCGAGTGGGAACTTGTGAATTTGTACACTCGTGACCGGGTTCCACTTCCAAATATATCAGCAGACTGCCCAGAGGTTGAGCACACCGGTATTGTACGCATGTTCAAATACGATCATGGTGACTATCTTCTACGAAAGATAGCAATTTGTCGAGTTCCCAACTGCTCTTGGAATTACAACAACTATGAAGTTGTTGCTATCTTCGACAAGCTTGTTGCCGTCCTTCGTGGTTCGACTGGATGGATATTGCTCAAAAATCAGTTTCTATACACGGATGAGTACGGTGATGCAATTCAATACGAGGGCCTTGTGTTTGCTGCCACCACTCATGGCACTGTTTTTGCATGGAATCCTTATACTTTCGGTACGTTTGTCTTCCACCATAATTATAATTGTTTCATCCACATGCATGCAGGTTAGCAAGTTTCCCTTTACTAATTAACCTTCTTCTTATGTTTCCAAGGTCCTGTGAACATTCCACCACCTATACTTGAAAATTTTTATAACCAAGGGGGAGATGACAATGGTGAAGATCACGAGCAGGAGGACGAGCAGCGCCCATATACTCTGTGGCGCCTGGCAACTAATTCCTATGGATCACCTCTTCTTGTGTGTCTACAGCCCACTGATGATGTTACTACTAAGGAAGCAGGTGTAGTTTCCCATGGTCGCACTCTTCGGACCTATTCCAACACCCGTTGCATGGTATTCGGGATGGATACTAGTGTGCTAGCGCCAACTCCTTCTCCCTGGTACAGAATTGATAATCTTGGAGAAAACTCGCTCTTCCTTGGACAAAACTATCCAATGATGGTGAAAGGCGATCCAACTGATGTTGACACAATGTTACTACCATTTATGAGAAGCAACTGTGTCTATACCTCGGTCATTTGGGTGGTTCCCTACCCTGGTACTGATATAGTAGGCCGCTTCAGCCTGGATGACCAGTCCTGCATTGGTCTCGAGATCGACAATGGATGGCCCGTCGCAGAGAATCACTCGTGGTTCAAAGCAAGCGTTTCCAACGCTGAGGAATGGTTGAGTTGAAGTTCATTTCATTGCTTGTTATTTGTTGTGTGATGAAAACTTTAGTATTTATAATGTATCATCGTTGTCGATATGGGTTGATGACCTGTTGTATGTAATAAAATGATATGCCTGTGATAAACTTACTAAATTTGTGAATGGCTTTCGAGTCGCTTCTCTGAGTGAGTGGTGCAACGAGGCAAAAATATATTTTCCGAATATATAATTGTACGTGCATTGCAACAGGTTATCGAATGAGGCCAATCAACAATAGTAGTACACTATTTGTACTAGCTTCAGATGCTTCGCGTGTCGGGCGGGTGTTTTTACTGTAGCATTATGTTAATGTGTTCGTTGTACGTAACCAGCACCTCGAATCCTCGATACTACTAGTAGGAGTACTATATAGTAAGTAGTAGGAGTAGTAGGATGGCATGGGCTAGAACAAGCATTCATGTCCAGGAGTACGGCACACGCCACCATCACGACATCCATTTGACAACATATTTCTTGGAGTCCGTGCTAGAGCAATCTCTTCAACCCTCGTCGTTTCTCTAACTTCAGCCATCGCACGGCGGGCGAGGTGGGGGTTTGCCGATAGTCGGTTTCCTCAACTGCGGTCCCACTTGTAAGGCCAACTCCAACGCACGACCCCAAAGGGACCTCCGTTTTGCATGAACTCCAATGATAATTTTGACTAGAAAAGCAATACCAAAGAAAACAAGAACCACAAGAATACATTTTACTACTACTAGAAGATATCCAACTTCCATAGCTGCTCCTGTAAGTTAGATTAGTGCCTTCTCGATGCATTCATTGTTGATCTGCGGAGCCTCGATCTTGTGTCCTTCTTTCTTCTTCGAGTGTAAAGAAGTAGACGTTTCTTCCTCGCATCCTAGTCTCATGTCTACCTCTAGTAGGAGTATCAACAAGTGCACTAGTCTCATCTCTAGCCTCTATGCTAGCTAAAAGTGCTAGAACATCTACTAAATTGCGCTCTATCAATATATCGATGTACTCTTCTTCCCAATACCAAAACTTGCATCCATTCTACTCCCTCCGTTACACAATACATGCCTTCTATTTGTCAAAATATGGATGTATCTAGACATGTTTTAGTATATAGGTACATCCATTTTTGGACAAATGGATGTCAAGTATTTTGGAACGGAGGGAGTACACAATAAAATTTTTAAGTTAGCACAACTAGTCTAATCCGAGAGCACAACCGAAGATTTGGTCAGGTTCTTCCTCATTTTGCCAACACGTGGGACATCCAACATCCAGGTCGTGTAATGCAAGAAAATAGAGTGGTAGTTGAAGCCACGTGATGTGCATCTTGGGTTAAACTGTAAATATAATCTTACTACTCTTGAGTAACTCTAAAAGCGGCCACCAAGGATCTTTATTGGATTTGTTTTTCATCACCAGCACGTCGTGATGAAAGATGTGCAGGTTCAGTGGGTCCTCTTGTGTTTTCACTGAAATGTGGGACCGCATGCGAGCAAACAGACGATGGGCTTCGCGCGTCTGCTGGCTGGCTGAGAAGAGTGATAGAGGAGGGCTGAGCATGGTCTCCAGGAAATTTGTTTTACGTACCTCGATATAGGCTCGATATAGTGGGGTGGCATGGGCCATAACTAGCATTCACATCTAGCAGTACGGCACACGCCACCCACACGAGTCCCATCCGACACCAATTTTCTTGGAGTCCGTGCTACAGCCATCTCTTCTCCCTCCTGTTTTCTCAGCCATCGCGCGGTGGGCGGGGTGGGGGTTTGCCGATAGTCGGTTTGCTCAACTGCGGCCCCACTTGTAAGTGAAAATGCAACACCGCACGCATTCCCCCTTCAGCGGCGTGCCGGACCAACCGTGTGGGGGTGCGACATGAACACGGCGGGCTTTTCCTTTTGAACTCGTAACTTGTAAAATTTGGTTCTGCTCCATGGCACGACCGATAGATAGAAAATAACGATTTTGCCTAGAGTAATGAGAAGTTTGGTTCTGGTGCCGTTCATGCATGGAGTATGTATGAAAATTATGAAGTTGATGCGAAAGGTAAGATAATTACTAGTAGTACCATATACTACTACATGGATTTGACGGAAAGATAAAAATACATACAGATCCATCAACGACATCCTCACACCCTAGTGCGCCGGGTCACCAACCGACATGTGAGGAGCAGCGGCGTTGGCGGCGAGCTCAACGTGCTTCTGAACAATGCCGTCCAAGGTTGCCCTGCGGTCCAAGAAGGCCAACATCCTATCATCCTCCTCTTGCATGTAGTAGTCCTTGTGGACGATTTGCGCGTAGACGTGGGTGATTATGTCGATGGTGTCTTGCTGCCCCATGCGCTGCGCGGCGAGCGCGACCTCGAGATGGACATTCTCCGGCGCGACGGCGGGCAGTCGCAGGGCCACCAGTGCATCGAAGAGGTTGTCACCATAGTGGCTGTTGAGGGTGGCGGGCATCGCAGAGGCTTGGTGTGTCAGCTGGAGGCGTACGTCAAAGTCGTCCGTGAGCTTCTTGACAACGGTGAAATTGTCGAGGAAACCAACGAGGACCTCGTCGAACAAGGAGACGAAGCTGTCGTCCAAGCGGCCCCTCGACCTGGCGGCCTGAAGCAATACCTGGAGACATTCCTCGGTGCCGGGCCGCAGGCCGGCGTCGTGGACCATCTGGCACAGCCGGCTGATGCTCGCGCTCATCGCCTCCATGGGTCTAGCTTAGCTTCTAGTCAACTGATCTTGCGATTCGAGTGATCACTCTTGCCCTTGGTTAGCGTGCGTAGGTGCATATGATTTTGTACTACTCCTCGGCCCTCTACTGCACCTACCTTTGGCTGTATGATAGGTGGGCCAGCCACCCCTTGGGCCCACGTGTGATTCACCCAAAGGCAGTTGTAGTAAGGCAATGAAGCTACGTCCCCCTCCGTGCCGGTGTAGTATAGTCATCTCACCGGACCTCTAGTTGGGGCCAAACGAGAGAAGTTTGATGTTTACTAGTTTATTGGTCCCCTTTGCATTTTGCGCCAAGTTTTGACCTTTGATTTAACTAATAAAATGTTAATGCATGTAAACAAAAATGTTGTGTAAGTCACCTTACGAAAACCAAATAATCCCAAAACACTTAGGCATGGTGCATTAACTCCCTCCTTGTTTCTTATTTTGTGACGTATCAACCAATGAGAGATGTGGGCCGTGCATGCTTTCAATGACTTGAGACTACCCAACATGACATGCAGTGTTTAGTTCATTGCATGTAATCCTGTTACTCTAGTTAGGAAAAAGACATTAAGTTATCTCGCCGATAGGAATAAAACACCATGTATTTATTTATAGAGGGAGTAGTACATTTTTTGTGACATGCATTACTAGATATTGCTAGTCAAATACTAAAATCCAGATGGACGTCGTAGTACTCCTAAATCCATACGGTGGTGCTACTAGTACTAGTAGTAGTACTACCAATGTAGTAGGAGTACTAGCACTGTACTACCCGTTGGTCAAATTATTACGTGCTGCTCCTCACAGTGAAGTGACAAGACCCTGCGAAGGAGATGACACCTAGTATAGGTGCCGTGTTTGGCATACCATAGTCATCCTCACCGTCTGCAGTCACTTCATCATGGCTATAGAGCTAGCCTGCTTACAACTAGCCCTGTTCAACATAATTTCCCGTGCGTAGATGCCCGTGCATTGCATGAAACACCAAGATTGGGGGTGGACGGCGCCGGCAGCGGCCATCGTGCCAGATTTTTCCACGGCCTTCTAGATGTGGTGGGGAGGAGATAAGGCTGATTGTGAGAGACAAGGAGTTTTTTGTAAATAGGGAACAAGTGCGGGCATCTTTTTGCAAAAATGGAGAAGCTTGGTTTGTATGCGTCAGATCTAGATCCGACGGCTATTGGTGAAAGATGGGAGGCACAACATCATCACCAACTCAGGACCTGTTTGATTCGCGGGGTTTTGAAAACGCAGGAATAGGACACGGAAATATTACAAGTTTCAAACTGATATTACAAATGTTAGGAGTAATGCTGCACCTACGAAGAGGGAATTACTAGGAAGTTTACGTAAGAACTTTCGTTACATTAGGTGGATGCAGCATTATCGTACAAACTAAAATCCACCGCCCTGACAAGTCACTAATGGGCAAATAAGTTTTCGAGTCTCTGGCCACTTGATGTTTCAAAAACAAATCCAGCTTCTGCGGAAACTTTGTCATTTAGGCTTAGACGCTTGCGGTGATCAGCACGCCATTCATTGTTGCGCCAGAGAACGCCAAACCTCATTACCTTGAGCACAGTTGCTTCCAGAACAAAGAACCTGGCCAATTTAATCTCAGATGTGATGCCTCGGTAGTCGATCAAATCAATTTCTATAAGATGGAGATCAAGGCATTCGATGAGATTGTTATAGTGCATCACATTTTTCACTTTTGGGTCTTTTTTTCTGCAAAAGAAGAGAACATATTAGAGCAGCTGGCTGCATAAGATTGTTGTGTCATCAAGAGGTACCAATATCATTCGCTCATACGATAGGGTTGGCTGGCTATGGATATTTTTTCACTCTCTCTCTCTCTCTCTCTCTCTCTCTCTCTTTCTATTTCCTCTCATTTAACTAGGAGCACGTGAAGAGCTTGGGCATTTGTTGCCTTCCACTATGTGGCCGATGCCATATTTCACAAAAGTATGCCACATAATACGCATCGATGTCAAATCAAAAGATTTTGGCACCGCTCTCGCGATGTGAGAGAGTTGGCACCGCTGTGCACACAGACCCACATGTATAAACAAATCAATCAAACCAACTACACCAGCCTCTCACTCTCCCAAACAAGTGTTTTTTATTGCCTCAGTCCTCTCTCTCTCCCATGTAGTGTTTTTTCATTGCGTGAGTTAATTTGGCACCGGAGCAAAGTAGGTGATCCAGATTGGGGCACCAGGTGAGCAATGGAGGGGCATCGATGCTAAATGCATCACAAGTGAATTTGGCACGTGTTTTGGCCTACATAGCCCACTTTTGTAATACTACCTCGTATTTAGTATAAAATTTTAACCATAGATTTACCTAAGAAAATGCCAATGCATGTCACTAAAAATTACACCATTTGAAATTATGTTCAGATACGAATCCAACGATATAGTTCTTAGTGACATGCATTAACATTTTGTCAGTTAAATCTATGGTCAATTTTTGATACTACAAAATTGGAAGAGTAAACCAGGACGGAGGTAGTACTTGCTCTTAGGGTAACCATAGAGTTACTGGAGTAGTCTAAGTTTCTTTCCACTATGACTAGCCTAGGCTACTATAGTAGTACAATATAAAAACGATGCAGGTGATCACGTGAGAAAAAAATACTAAAAACATTTCTTTCGGTGCAGTGAGTAGATGCAGTTTTGAACACTACACTTGTCATCGTAATTTGGGAAAATTACGAAAAAAAATTGAGCTACATTGTGATTACAGTTTACTTATAGGAAAGAAGTTTCACCTCGATGAGTAGCTTCTCCGTGCACGGAAAGCATGTCACGATTCCAACAACTTGATCCAGATTGGGGCCGATAGATTTTAGTGCCAAGATCTTCACTGTGCGCATGGACTGGGTCAAGCTTGTGGGAATCATTTTCTAGAAGACGGTCATAAATACATCAAGAAGAAATTTAAAAATGTGAATTTCAAGAAGACGGAGAAGAAGATGAGTGTTGTACCTAAACGATTATGGATCCAATAAAGAGTTCGGAGAATTTGGCAGACGAGTACACCAGCACTGTCAATTTCGGCACGTCAATGACCCTGATTTTTGTTGGACCTTCTAGATCCGATACAAGCAATCTCTCAAGGAAAGGCGCATTCTCAATGACCATAACATGGAACAACCAAAGTGATTTCTTCCCAATTGATGTCTTGTTGCGGGGCCATCAAGACACATAAATCCATCGGAGATTTGTCGAGGTGATGTGGAGGTTAATGAACCCGTGGATCTGATCAAGGCGAAGGTACTCGAGCGCACTACAGATATGGAGCAGATGCTCCATAGTCTTCTTCGAGATGACAACGTCGAAGAGGTCGAGCTGCTAGAGTTGAGGGAGAAGAAGGGCGTGCGCGGCATTAATCTAGAGAAGATAGCAGGAGTTGAAGCTGGCGCGGTGCAGCGTTGGCGTGAGGCGGAGCACGGAGGGCGGCAGAGAGCGACATCGTCCAGCTTCAAAGTTGAGCTCCTCGAGCTGATCTAGGGCGGGGGATAAGAACCACTCGTCGAACTTGGGTTGGACCTTGCAGTTGGTACTGAACATGCGGATGTCAAGGCGCCTGGCTGGCCCATGGTGCGATGAAAGGATCTTGGAGACTGCGGCCATGCGTTTGCAATCCCCGTCGCAGAGGCAGCTGTCGACGGTGAGGTTGAGTGGGACGCAGCGCCAGAGGGGGCACCACCACCGGGAGAGCAGGGCGGTCCGCACGGCAGATTTTGTGGGGAGGAGGCCGATGATGACGAGCAGCATGTCATCAGGGAGGCTGCTGATGAAGTCTAGGCTCGCCGGATGCGGTTTTGGCTCGAGCCGCCTCTGCTTGTTGGCTGCCTCACCGTCCATCTCAACTGGCGGCGATGCCGGTGTACACGTGTGCCGGTGTGTGTTGTGTGCTGGGTGTGCGCGAGTGCGTCCTTCTGTGCATGCCACCGCGCAGTAGTGAATTGTGCGCGAGTGCGTCCTTCACGCGTAAGAAGTGTGTCCTTAATGCGCCCTCAATTTACTAGCGAGTGGGGTGCTACCCCGAGTGGTTTCAACTTTGTTTACTTCACCGTGTGTCAGATGGGCCTCTTGTTTACTTATTTTCAAGCACTGCCACATGGGCCAGCACACGAAGATACAAAACACGAGCTGACAAGGCAGCATGTGGATAGAGAGTTCGAGTGAGAGGGGAGGCCCGTGAGAGGGGAGGCCCGTGAGAGATAGCAGAGATAGATAGATAGATAGAGAGAGAGAGAGAGAGAGAGAGAGAGAGAGAGAAAGGGCTACTCCCTCCGTTTGATAATGTAGTTCCAACATTTTTTTAAAAGTCAAACTTTTGAAACTTTGACCAGGTTTATAATGAAATTACTTATATCTACAATACCAAAGATAAATGATAGTATGAAGTAAGTACATGTTGTGATGAATCTGATGATCGTTCCAGATGTAAATGTTTTACTCCACATATACCTAGTCAAACTTTTCTGAGGTTTGACTTTTCAAAACATCCATATGCTTATGGACGTGACAGAGTCCACAACTAGAGAGAGAGAGAGAGAGAGAGAGAGAGAGATAGAAAGAGTGAGTGAAAAAGTGTGTGTGCGTGTGTGAAAGAGACATGGACAACACACAATAAAAGTAGAGAAAAAGCATGCGTGTCTTATGCAAACATATCACACATGCATCTTCGACAACGGAGGCAAGGTGAGGAGATAGTGTGTGGTTGTTTGGAATCGAGAGAGCAAGACCCCTAGCACGTGGCCAAGAGGGGTCTGACAAACAAGGGAGAGAGGTCGAGAGAGACGTACGGAGAAAATGCAGACATGGGGAGGAGAGAGTGTATGTTTGTCATAGAGAGATCCCCTGGGGATCGTGATGGGACTACATGGGTGGGAGATCGAGTGACAAGGTGTGTGCACGATAGAAGATGCCCCGAGAGATATCAAGATAGATGTATGGATGGAAGGAGACAATACGTGTGTTCCTGATGGCTAGTAAGAGATAATCATATTTAGGAGGAGGGGGGTGCCTGCGCCTATGATGTAGTGAGGGATTATGGTACTTAGGGGGTGTGTGTCACATGGAGAGAGAACAAGGGCGGAGAGTGTTGGATGGGTCTATATGTATAGCGCGAGCGAGACATGTGTATGTGTGAACCAGGGAGATATAAGGTCAGTTTGGCTTGCGTCCTGAGCATCTTTTGCCTGGCCTGGGGTTGTGGCTGGATTTCATGCACGCTTGTTTGGTTGCTACCCTGTGAAAAAGAAAGCCCGCCTGGCCTGGGTTCCCTTGCACTTTAATTAGCCTGGCTGGACTCCATACACTGCAAGTAGCCTAGCCCAGGCGACTAATTTTGAACGCCTGGCCATGCCTAGTCGTGCGGCCACGAGGCTAACAGCAACATGGATGGATTTTAGCATTAAATAATTGCTGCATGGATTGATTGATGGGATGTTGATGCTTTGCCTGTCCGAGGCATTAACCAAACGCTTCAGCACCACACAAGCCTGGCCAGGCAGAAATATTTTACATCTCACGTCCACACCAGGCAGTATTGGCCATCATGGCATGAGGGTCAGGTCACGAACCAAACTAACCAATAAAGTTTAAGAGAGATTGAGGAGCCCCGATAAGGATGAGTGGTGCGTTAGATAGCTGGAAGGGGGAACGAGATATTCCATCACACGATAATGCAGTGCATGTAATTTTTTTAGAAGTCAAACTTTGGAAACTTTGATCAGGTTTACGCAAATGTTATTTATATCTACAATACCAAAGATACATCATACAAAACTACATATCATGGTGAATCTAATGGTATATGTTTGCCGTACTAGATGTAATTGTTTTTCTCCGCGTACATGGTCAAACTTTGTGATGTTTGACTTTTCAATAAATCTATATGCCATGGACCGAGGATAGTGCCTAAGTCGAGATAGAGCAAGTGCGTGTGAAGGAGAATGAGTAAGTGTGCAAAAAGAGTACGTGTGTGAAAGAGAAAGTGACAACCAACGATAAATTAGAGAGAGTGTGTGTTTTTTCGTTTCTTATGCGAACATATCACACATGCATCTCCGAGATAGAAAAGCGAGGCGAGGAGATACACGAAGATAGCTAGTGTGTGATTGTTTGCAATGGAGAGAGACACCCCTGTAGCACATGTCCAATAGAGGTCTGGCCAACAAGGAACAAAGGTCGAGAGGGACACATGGAGGACATGGACGCATGGGGAGGGAGAGAGGGTGTGTTTGTGATAGAGAGATCCCCTCGAGATCATGAGGGGACTATATGGGTGGGAGATCGAGGGAGATGCGTGCGCGATAGAAAGATGCCCCGAGAGAAATCGAGATAGACCATGCACATGTTTGTGATGGAGACTAAGATTAGCTAGTCATATACATATAGGGGGAACTGCGTGTGCCTACAATTGAGTGAGAGACCACCATACTTGACTAGCTAGGCATGGGATTGTGTGCGTGTGCGTGTGAGATGGAGAGAGAACTAGGGAGAGAGATAGAGTTTTAGATGGGCCTATAGAGTGTGAGTGAGATATGCATGTGTATGTGTGACCCAGGTGGATGGAGAGTTTGAGAGAGGGGGAAGAGCTCCAAGACGACAGAGTGGTGCGTGAGAGAGTTACGGGCAAAGAGCCAAGGAATTTGTGTGCGTACGATGAGTGCACCCAAGATATCTAGCTTAGACTAGCTAGAGTATCATACATAGTGTGCGAGAGAGACCTATAGATGGTGTATATATGCATGCGAACTAGAAAGACCCCCCCCACACACACACAAAGAGAGAGAGAGAGAGAGAGAGAGAGAGAGAGAGAGAGAGATGGAGAGAAAGGGAGAGGGACCAACAAGGTTTTTGTGTCGGATGGGTGCGACAGAATTGAAGATTGTCGGGGAGAGAGAGAGAGAGAGAGAGAGAGAGAGAGAGCAGGAGTCCGGGAGAGGGGGAGGACGCGTTTTATGAATCAAAGACTGATAACCATGTTTTCATATAAACTTGCATTCAAATATTTAAATTGGAGAACATGTTGTCTGCAATCCACACATGAACAGATATATGCGTATATCAAACAAGTTCATTAATTTGACTTTAACATGTTCATGGAGTACTATAATACTGTACAACATGCTACTCGATTGAGGTGTTCAATTTTGGATTTAGTTCACTATTTTGACCTAGTGAACGAGCTATTTCATTGAATCGAGATATTTCATTTTGGGTTTGATTCACGTTTTTTAGTGGGTCAACTATTTTTCATATAGTAAATCGCTAGCTAGCAACGAGCATGTAAAAACACATTACTCCCGAGCATCATCTCTCCATCTAAAAAAGAAGTGGCAAACTAATATTTCAAAATTTGATTTGAATGGACTTGGTAAGGTAGACGTGGATGCTTGTTCTCCCAAAATTTGAACGAACCGTTAAACATCCTCTCTGCTCGGTGGAATTCGCCCGAGCAAATAAATGGGAGACGCGAAATTACTGTCCTATGTGGGACACACATCAATTGGCCCATTGTACATCGAGGGTGGGTTTGTAACTTCATCCAAGCGCGCCTTCTCCTCGGCCGAAATGACATGTGCCGAATAATTCATAAACCATGGTCGGCAAAACACACTCTCCTCGGCCGAAATAGCTCGCGCCCACTATTTCAAAACACTCTCTCCTTGCCGAAAATCGCTCGCGCCCACTATAGTTCAAAACACGCCCTCCTCGCCCGAAATCACTCCCGCCCACTATTTGGGGAGAAGCAAATTTACTCTACTATCCTTGACCCTCAGTACACAGACCCAAGCCGAGAAGCCTAAAGGCAAGGGTAGAACTGTAACTCCCCCTCACATTTCAGACAAATGCGTCCGTAAGACATGGTTCCACTCCCCTCCCAATCCCCCCCCCCCACCATTCATACCTCGTGGGCACCAAATCACCTTCTCCCCGGGAAGCTCCCTTCTCCCGAGACGCGAAACCTCAGCCCCACCTCCATGGCTCCCCCACCGCACCAATTTCACAGCCGCCCTCCTCCCTAATGCCGGAGCCGCTGTCCATTTGCCGTCGTGCACTGGGTTGTGTGCCTCTTACTCCGTGCTGCTGGTGCTGCCTCGATGACGGCCGCGTGAACCGTACCGGAGCCGATTCACCCCTGCCGTTGTTCACGGCGCCGGAGCGGCTCCAACTTCGGATCCGTCTAGAGTCCTGGCGCTGCTTCCCCATAGCCGTCGACCGTCGCGACATCGCTGTTTCCCTACTGTCGGTCACCACCGCAACCGCGCCGGCCTCACCGACTTGGCAGCTGGACCTGCCTACTTCACCATGCTGCCAGATAGGTCGCACCCTCATCTCAAATCACTTTATTTAGGCGTCAATTGTCTGAATGTTTATTCTGGGCCAATCGATTCCTAATGGGAAGCAGCACCCCTCAAGGCGGCGGAGCTCCTAGGCTGCCGGTTGGCTGGTGTCTAATGTAAGGGTGCGGGGCCGCTAGTTCGCCGCGGAAGCAGTGCTTAGATGGCTATCTTTTAGAGTTGCATGGGTTGAAGGTACTGCCGCTGCCGGATCTGGATGACGGGGAGTCTTTGTGGATTAGCCCGGGGGCGGCGCAACCACGGCAATGCGATGGGGCGGGGAGTGGGGTTTTGGCCGGGGCCACAGACGGCGGAGGCAGGCTGCTCGGCCGTTGGTCGCTGGCTCTTCGGGGAAGATTCCAAACAATGTCAGCCGGGAGGCACAAGACGGCCATCAAGCCATCCGGCATAGATCAGACAGTACCAAAATAAAATAAAATTGTGTGACCCCAATTTAGTCTTCAGTCACCAGACGTGTGACCACTCTCGTACCTTGCTATTGATCTCTTAGTGTATTTCTTCAGATCAAAGAGATATGTCGTTCTTAACATTATGCGTTATCTGCATCTTCAGACACACCGTCTTCCGACTCACCACAATTGCTCCAACAAGGGAAGCATACACCAGAAGGGAGCTATAGTCCCCACTCAGCAGTTCCTTGCATCGAATGCGCGTGCCCGACATGGACAGCCACAACAACTACACGACCATCGACAAGTCAGCACATGATGCTCACTCCTATGGATGGCAGCCAGATAGGTTGTACCCTCATCTTACTTGTGTGCAACATTTATGGCTTTGTTATTCATCTAAGCATGAAAAATAGATCATCACATTTCACTGTATATTCATGCTGATCTCTTACGGGTCTTGTTCAGGAGTTAACGCTGTTTCATAGTTCAGCTAAGATACTTGTTCTTTAGGTAACGTTGTTCCATAGTTATCATCCATCAGCCAATGCTATCCCACAGGCTGGTGATTATAGTATTATACCACTTCTAGTATTACCTATGTTGTTTTTTAATACTTTTGTGTGCCATCTAGTTAATCTCGAGTACAAACGATACATATTCTGTAGCTTTCATCTGTGTTCTCCCTTTAGTTTATGAGACCTGTTGCTGCTAGTTAACCCCAGTCCTACTATTTATGTCGTCTCCTACAGGCACTCATTATATAAATCTAACTACTAGTTGTTTTCCATGCATGTCAGATATAATTGCACACACTGATATATCCACAAGAACCTCACGAAGCAATGTAAAGGCCAATAAACTTGATGTCAATGATACTCGATATGATGGAACATGTAAAGACAGTTCTTCAAAAGACTTGCAGAAAGATGATGAATCCTCTTCACCCCACAAGGTCCTTGCTCTAACTTGGCCCGTGATATGGGTACAACATGCATATAATATCCTGGAGTGTATCTACTCTGTTGCAATGCCATGTGCTTAGCATGCTGATCATGCATGTAAATATGTCATGCCTTCCTGTTTTTCAGTAACTATTCCATTCATGATAACATATTTTCAAATTCAAGTACTATCATTCTACTCTATCGCAATGCCATCTGCTTAATTTGGACATCATGCTTCTGAATATCTTATTCATTGTTATTCATCAGTATGTACTTCATCTGTCTACCATACCATGTTTTTTTACATTGAAGTGTTGTTCTAGTGCTCTGTTGCAATGCCATCTTAGTTTCCCAATCATACACGTGTATGTTGCCTTAGTTATTTTTGTATGTATTTTGCTAGCATACAGTTTTACATTCAACTAGTGTTTTTTTGCTGTGTTGTCCTGTCGTATCCCTAGCTCTTTCACCATACTCCCCCCGTACGGATTACATGTTGCTGAAATGGATAAAAATGGATGTATCTAGAACTGAAATACGCCTAGACCCATCCATTTTTTCCGGATGGAGGGAATACATGTCAATATGTCATGCCTTTCTATTCTTCAGTATCTATTCTATCTCTCTACTGTAGCATGTTTTATAATTAAAGCACCATTCTTCTATACAAGCATGCAAGGGGAAGACGACTATGTAGAATATGAATGGTTACAAAAAAGGCCTTTGCAAAATATCCAAACGCCAGGAGATAGTAAACCAACTCCAGTTTTTATAGATACTGCTCCAGCACACAGAAACCCAACTCCTACTGATAATAAGCAGATTCTAGTGGCCAAAGAACTAGTCCGCTTCAGTCCAACAAAAATATGTCAACTCCATTCTAAGAAGCGTGTGCGTATCCTTGCATCATGAAATTTTATAGCATGCTGATCATATTTTCTACATATTTCTTACCCATCTCTCTTTTAGAAAATTTAAAACAAAAAAGAGGCTAGCCAACTCACCTCCAGGAGGCTCCCCCGATTGGAGCTTCGTCGGCCGTCCGATCTATCTTTCTGGCGCGCCTGAGCCGTTGGATCTTCACTTGCGGTTAAATTATTTTCACCCACGGTTCATTTTCTGCCCAATAACTGGTGGGCTCGTCTCGTGTCTGTATTGGCTGGGTAAGCGGCGCTCGGGTGAGAGAGAATTTGTCCCATCCGCGCGCCATGCCCGCACCCAACGCAACCCAATCCCCTCGTCCCGCACGCCGTGCACACTCCGGTCCCCTCATCCCGCACGAACCCTAGGAGAGAGAGATAGGAAGATGAGAGGGAGAGAAAGGGGAGAGGAGAGGAGAGGGAGGTCTGGCAGCGGACGGGAGAGGGTGACCGGCTGGCGTCGGCCTACACCGGCGAGGCGTCGGCCTGCGCCCCTCCTCGCGCACGAACCCTAGCTTGAGAGCTAGAAGGTGGAGGAGTAGAGGATCCAGCCGGATCCGAGGCGTGCGGCGCGGCGGTGAGCGTCTCCGGCAGCGGCGGCGGCCTGTGGGCAAAGGGTGACGGCTGGGGTGCTCGATTCGATCCAGCGCCAGGAAGGGAGGTAGAGGAACGACGGGGAAGGGGATGGGCAAGAGCTTCATGCCCTGAATCCAGTCGCCCCGGGCCGTGCCTACATGAGCAGCGCCGCGGCTCGATGCTTCCCCGCCCTACGAGGACGGCAAGCTAGGTGTTGACAATGGCAGCCCCAGGCCATCCGATCTGTCTCCGCCGCCGTTCTTTTGGTCGAGGCCGTCGTCGTCCATGTGCTCCTCGTCACCCCCATGGCTGGACACTGGCGAGGCCAGCCTCCCCTCCAAGCGCGGGTACTTCCCCGCTCCTTTCCTTGCTCTCTCTCTACCCCTGATATATCTCTCTGTTGTACAGGGAAGCAAATTTGTTCAATTCTCAGTCTAGATTTAATGAAGAAAACTGCGGTTCATACAACGCCAATGGATATGTATCCATCTTGCTGCGCTGGATATGGATCCATCTTGCTGATTTGGAAGAAAACTGCAGTTCATGCAATGCTAATTATGGATATGGATCCATCTAATACAGTTCTTCACAAAGCCCAAGAATCGCAAGGTCATGTACATGTAACAATGCAGGCCTAGAATTAGTCATATATCCTAATTGTTCAGTTCCAGTTCAGTTATGAGCTAACAAGATCACCTTAATGTGCAGGGTTCAATTGCTTTCGAGGTCATACTTTTCCTGGTCCTTATTGGCTGGCCTGTCTTCGGCATGATGGCGGATTCGTATGGCTTTGGCCTGCTATTCTGGTTATCCTCTATTGTGTATTAATATGATCTTCTGATGTCTGTTTTTCAGTGTGCATTAAGAAATGGTAGAAACTTTTGGGTATTGTATCTGACTGGTACTGAATTTCCTCACAGCAGCTTCTGGCCTGCTGTTGTTGTTTATACCTGCAAAAAAAAACCCACCATCGGTTGGATTTTCCAGCACCCTTATGTGATATCGGTAAGATCATACTTGGGGCTTTGCTGTTGCTGAGCTTCCTAAATTTTCTTCGAGTCCAACCCAGTTTGGTTGCCACTTTATTTACATGGTCTTGTTCTTGCGAGGGATTGTTTTTATCAAGATTGATGAACTATATGACTGGATCCCAGCCCCCATTGTTCTTACTGCTGTTTCCTACTTCTGCAATTAACCTTTACTGAGTGATGTTAGGTCTTTAGCATAACACTCTAAATATTTAAGCTAATAAGGATACCCTTAGATGACTGACCCTGTAATTAACCTTATTCAGTTTATGAACATATATGTATGCCACAGAGCATGAAATTGGGAAAATACAAATAAGATTGGTCGTTGGTTCACCATTTAAAAACTTGATCCACCAATTGTGTCTCAGTGATTTTTACTTGAGCTAAAACCGCGCCAATAATTTTGGAACGATGGAGTACTTACTTGTTGCTGTGTATTTGATGGTTTGATAAAAATATCATGAAGGTTAAATCGGGCGTGGTTTTGATATATTTTTGTTACAAGATATTACATCGGCTTTCTGGTTTGGAAATACTTATAATCGTTTTCTTCTAACTGCATGTGAGCCCACACTTTTGTAGACTACTTAGGATAGAGATGATATGAATGTGTGCAACAGAATTCTTTACTCGGGAATGGCTTGGTAGGTCTCTCGACTATTCGGTTTCATCTGTAGGATTAAAATTTCTTCAACTTGCTCTCCTCCCACCTTCAGTTTCTTTAAAATCATTGTATTGACAAGTAGAAACAGTAGCTTGTTTGAATTATGTAAAGTTCATCCATGTAACAGTTGCCTCTTAAAGACTGCTGACAAAGTGCAAATTTGATATAATTTTGCTGATGACACAAAATTTGATATAAATATTAAAATTAAGCCAACACAAAGTATGGTCCTATCCATCATGTTCTGGCACATAATATTTGATGGATAAGGATAATGTTACTCCGAAAAAGAAATGCACCAATTTTCTTAGATAAATTTTTGGTGCATCACTTATATTTTCAGTTTCAATTCATTTGACCTATAGATTGGTTTATGCTAAATGTATGGAATTGAATTGGATATACAATTGGATATACGGGGTGAGGCAGAGAAGTGGAGTGCTCATAAAGAAATGAAGGTATGTATGAATATGATGGATGCTTCCATTGCCAACTAATGAAATGCATGTCTCATGCTCGCGCAGCTGCTGCCTGGACTCGCCGCTGCCACCGCCTCCAGTCGCTTCCGCCTAGGCATCCCGTCGCTAGCAAGGTAATTTTGTTACGGTCCCAGTTGTCCTCCTATCCTCCGTGCTTGATTGCTACAGGTTCTTGTTGTGTGTGTGCTTGCTGACTTAGTGTTGTGTGTGTCCGGGCACCCATTGTATTTTTTTGCTGGCTTGCCGTTGCGTGCATGATTGTTGTGGCTGGCTTGGTAGTAGCATCATACATACTTGGTCGTACCGCTCGCTTGCTAGCTACAAGTTCTTGTTGTGTGTTTGGTTACTACTGGTTTAGTTATGTGTATGTGTCTGGGCAGCTGTTGTGTTATTTTGCTGGCTTGCTGCTGCGTGCATGATTGTTGTGACTGGGCTCTGGTTGTTCGGTGTTGGGCTCTTGATGGCATGCGAGCTGCTTCAAAAAAAGGAAAGAAAGCAAGAATTTGTTTATAGAACAAATATATTGAAAAAAATTCCATGGAAAGTGTGCATATTTAGCAAGGAAAAGGAGTCTAGAGAGCCTTAGATTCTTGTTATGTGTTGATTTGCAAAATTTCTGCAGCTATATATTTTCTCAATCCAAAAGACATATTTTACTCAACCTTCAGTATAATGTATTTCAAATTGTTCATAACTCCTAAAATTTTTGTTATGATTTTGCAAGATTTCGAAATTATTGTATTTCAAAATTGTTATACTGATTCCTCGATGCTTTGTTCATGGCTTTGTGAATTTGGTTAAGTTGTATTGAGCAGCTTCATACGCATGGTTTCTCCATCTACACATCTTACTCAGTCACGAGGCCGTCTGCAGCCTCCTCGCGACGCCGTCTGCAGCCTCCTCGACGTGTCGCCACCGGCCGCAGCCTCTTGACGCGTAGCCGCCGCCTGAAAAGCTGGATTTAACCCCGGCAGGTACCTCTGCATTGCGCTACCCGTTCCCCTCTGCGTCGCCCCCTCATGTTCCCATCCGTGCGTCGATTCTAGGAGCTCGGCCATGGAGTGCTCCTCCTCCATGGATGGATGTAGTGGATGATGTTTTGCTCTTGATAATATTTTGTTGTTCTAGAACTTTAAATATATCGTATCTTGAATTCCTTTTTGAAATAATAAGTTTGATTGCCATGGTCTGCTCAGGATCGACTAATTTCAATGTTTGATGTGCACTTGTTGGCGAGAGCAGATGATTCTGTGCTTTTGGGTGCATTTGTGTATATTAGTATGTGTTAATTCATTGAGAGAACTGGAGTACTATAACATAGGTTGGCCTATGTAGGTTTATTAGTCACATGAAAATAATCTGACTCCAAAGCTCCACCATCCTACAACATACTGAACTTTTCAGTATGTGAGCATGGCTTTATAATCCTGGACGATTGTTACATATTTAACAGTCAAAGAAACTATTGGTATGAAATTCGACAGAGACTTCTGATGAGTTCTATAGTAGCAATCATTAGCTCAGTGTTTTTCGTTTATCAATTTTTGAAATAGGAGTTCTGTAGCAAGCAAACTGATTGTATGCGATGATAGATAGGTTACGTAGTATGTGGGCACGGTCACACGGAAGTGTCGAGACCTAGCCGACCCAGTCAAGATAGACTTTTACCTAGATCTTCAGTGTATGGATAATCAATCTGAATTGCAATACCATATTTCAGTAAATGTCATGATTTATGTCTGTATATAACAAGTGATTCTTTAGTAAATATGCATACCATACTGAATCTTATTTTTTTGAATTGCCACAGCAGTATTATCTGTAGTTTTGGGATGGCAGTACCACACTGAAACTGTGTACCTAAACCATCATCACTTCAGAAGTACTAGCACTCCTGTTAACTGTGGCCAAAAAAATTGAGCATGTTTTTCTTATGATAATTGTGCTAAAATATCACATTCCATGATCTCTTTTTAGTATGGGTAGCAAGAATTTACACTTAACGCCGAGCAGTTCATCTATGCTTCAATGATGTTTGCGTGCCGGGCCATATCTATCACCTCTCTAAGGTTCAAAAGCAACTCCTTTGCAAATTCATGGAACTTCTATTGTTATATCACCTTGTTTTCTTCAGTATCATCATCTTTTTTTGGTCTCACTGAATCAGGTTAAGAAGTGGAACGAGCAGAGGGAGACTGGGAGATTTGCAGGGCCCCTCTAAATCATCCGTTTGAGATTCTCCTCAGTTGCTTTTGTGTCAGTGCTATTGTTGTCTTATGTTCGAATTTGTGCTCCTGTAATGTACTCTTTTCCAGCAATCGTTGCAGAACATATGTGATGTTTTTCTGTTGCACAAATAACTCGGCATGCTTATGTATTTTGTTATCCAGTATACTTAAATGTATGCTTTCCTGGGACTTGCGAATGCACAATTATGTTGTTGTGATCTGACTGCACAATCATGTGATGATATATTGATTCCAAGTCAAGGAAATTATGTTGTTGATGTGAAGAATTGTTGGAAGATTCAATTTTTAACTGTTCTATATACCATTTTAATGCAATATGACAATCCCTCCTTATCAAACAATGCTCTGCATGGAGGGGATGTGTGGCTAGAGGGGGATTTGAGATTTCAAAGGGATTGGGTGGAAGAGGGGGATTCACCAAATCCCCTGAAATCCCCTCCCAAAACCTCCACAATCCCTTCCTATCAAACAAGGCCTTAGGAGTCCGGACAATATTGCCAATGCATACGGTCTGTGCTTTTATCTTTAGGAATTTGCATCAGTATCTTGTTTAAACATCTACTCCCTCCGTCCCATAATGTAAGACGCCTTTTGACACTAATGTAGTGTGAAAAAGCGTCTTACATTATGGGACGAAGGGAGTAGAATATATATCTTCAGTAACCTATTTAACAATGCTTTTCAACTTTTTTCCATATTGTAACATACTTCCTGTGTTGTGTAATAATCTAATGATAGCCAGTTACAACACCATTTTACTATGGACATTGCATATGATGTTCTTTATTCTCAGCAAAGCAAACATCTCATTTGTTTCACATACTATTCTCTACAAAAAACTAGGCGTTGCTGAAGTTGGAGTTATAATGGCGTTAGTAACCTTGGTGATGCTTCTTACACGGCAAACCAACTTGTTCTTGATTATTCTATGGGTTATTTATCCAGATGTTGCACATAGGAGTATTGTGGAGCTAATAATATTTGAATCTAAGCTAGCTTACTATTCAATTTGAGGTCAAAAATTACAAATCTCGGTGTTTGTTTTCAGTTGTCAATCTTCTTCCCTTCTCCTTTTTTGGGTCACTTTTGATAGCTTCTTTCATTCTGTACATATTAGTTGCCGCCTCAAGCCTTGGCTCTCAATTTACTGGAAAATGCAATCTTCATTTACTGAGTTATATTTTTGTCTTGCTTTCTTCCAGGTCCCTCATACAGTGGTTCAGAAAAAAAAAACCCTATCCAATGGAGATGATGCACGAGGAGCAACAAAGACATGATCCATGAAGCCTATGTTGTTCTTTTTCTCGTTCGTTAGTTTACCTATTTATGGTTGGATGCCAAGTAGCCAATTAGAGACTTTTTTGTAGATTAGTTGCTTAGTTTCATATGTTAAACTGCGTTGTCGAGTGTAGTGAACAAGCAATCAACGTGGCACATGTGGAAGTTGTGAGAGTTGTGAATGGCACCGGTCTTGTCATACTGATGAGCAGGAGCACCGACCACATTACTCTTCATGCCACTCTGAGCAGTCGGCTGCTGCTTGAGATTGATTTCCATGTTGAAGGAAGGGAGACCTAATTGAGTTCCTGTATGTGCAAGGATAAAGAAGGGGCATTGTCGTGGTTGTTGCTGAAGGTGTTGGTCAGGAGCTGATTACTCGGACTGATGACAAGAACGGAGAGTAGGATGAGTATGTCAACATGTTGTTCCTTGACGTTGGCCTTCTTCTATAAAGTTCACATGCAACTCTCCTCCATGGTTAGAAAAACCTAATTTAAACGTTTTGTTTCTTTGGTGGTTACTCGTTTCTCTTACCGTTGTTGTATCAAAACAATTGTATTTTCGTTGATGGCCGCTTGGGCTCATTTTCGAGGAGAATGAGATGTGGAATAAACTACTCTGAAATGGTTGGTTCCCTTCAAAAAATTTATTAGCTAACTAATTTTGGCTGCTGTTGCACATGATACAATTGTGCTCTGTTGTTGCCATCTTGCATTTTATGTGAGCTTAAACAGACAATCAATTAAACTTTTACTAAGTTCTTATCGTATGTATTTGCTCAAATAGTTACTTAAAAAATACAAATATTTTTAGCAAGTACATGGTTTTAAATGGGACTCAGTGCCGTTTAGCGCAATGGGCAGTGTTATATAAATATAATTTTTGGTGCAATGGTTATACATTTTTTTCTCAAACTTGGATTTCATAATGTGATAGACATTTTCAAAAGAGTATGGTTTAATATATAGGCTTTCTACAACGAGTATTGAAGTCCTTGCAAAATGAAACTATTTTCATCGACAACATGGCTTTAGTGGGTCTCTGCGCCATTTGGCACAACGGATAAGAAATCGCACCAGTCGGTGGCTGAGGAAACGCCTCTGTCACCCAGCTGAGGAACCACTGGATCCGCCCCCCCGCCGCTTCATATTCAGCTCCTCACGGGCCACAGGCATCGCTCTACGTGGGCTGGGCTAAATAACATGTGGGCTATCCTAATACCTCTTTATCCCTATATCTCCGTATATGCACAACAAAGACATGTTCTTTTTCTTAGGTTTCTTATATTTTCCCTCCTTTTTTGCAGGAAAAAGATGCACGGCCAGGTTTCTCATCATGATAACCATGTTTTCAAACTTGCTAAAAAATACAACCATCCATCTTTACTCTCTCATCATAGTGGCCGTATTTTCAAACTGAACATATTTATATTATGCAAAGTTTCCCTTTTTCCAGACTATTATTTAACAATGTAATAAACATGTTTAAAAAATAGCATGATTTAGTTGAAGGTTCTTGCAGCATGAAACTATTTTCATCGACATCATGTCTTCAGCAGGTCTCTGCGCCATTTGGCGCAACGGGTCAACTAGTAAGCTTAACAGATAGAAGAATTTCTGCAATGGTATCGTTTATGAGGAAAGATTCTTGCAGGAATTCTCTATGCTCCAATGTAGATGTAAGTACTTGTTGTATATCACTATTTTTACATCATCATGTATTTTGTTAATCGGTGTGAATCCAACCTTTATCTAATGTAAATTTAGTTGTAGCAAAATGTATGATTAAAGGCCACAATGTTGACTTTTGTGAGGAAAACTGCCTGGTAGTTTTGCATCGTGAGCTGCATGAGTGTACTATCTCATATCAGTGGGTTTGAATACTTTGGTTCTGCAGTGGGTTTTCAGTGTTTTTTTACTGTGTTTTCCTGTCATATCCCTAGCTCTTACATCATACTCCTAATCAGAAATGGATAAAACTAGATGTATCTAGAACTGAAATACGCCTAGACTCATCCATTTATTTTCGGATGTAGGGAATACATGTCAATATGTCATGCCTTTTTATTCTTCAGTACCTATTCCATCTCTGCTGTAGCATGTTTTATAACTGAATCAACATTCTTCTATATAAGGCATGCAAGGGGAAGACGACTATGTTAGAATCTAAAGGGTTACAAACCAGGTCTTTGCAAAAGATCCAAACGCCAGGAGATAATAAACTAACTCCATTTTTCATAGATACTGCTCTAGCACAGAGAAACCCAACTCCCCCTAATAATAAGCAGATTCCAGTGGCCAAAAAACTAGTCCGCTCCAGTCCAGCAAAAGAATGTCAACTCCATTCTAAGAAGTGTGTGCGTATCCTCGCATTATGAAATTTTATAGCATTCTGATCATATTTTCTACATGTTTCTTACCCATCTCTCTTTTAGAAAATAAGGTTAAACGTTAGAAGACTTCCTCCATTGGGATCGTATTCGAGGAAAATATCTTGCGGGAATTCTCTATGCTCCAATGCTGATGTAAGTACCTGTTGTATATCACTATATTTTTACATCAGCATGTATTTTGTTAATCTGCGTGAATCTAACCTTTATCTGATCTAAAATTAGTTGTAGCAAAATATTAAAGGCGCCAATGTTGATTTTTGTAAGGAAAACCGCCTGGTAGTTTTGCATACTGAGCTACATGAGTGTACTATCTCATATCACGCACATTACTGAATTGTAGTGCTTCTCTGGTTGCCCATTCATTCATTGTGTCAATGTTGCTTTCGTATTACCTTACCTGGCCGATGATAGCTGTGCCATATTGTGTTAATTTTGTGTAGGCTAGTTTCCCAAACGTTCATTGTGTCAATGTTGCTTTCCTATTATCTGACTTGGCCAATGATAGCAATGCTAGTGTGTTAATTTTGTGCAGGCTACTGAAGATAAGAAGACAAACTCTGAAAACAGCAAGACAACCCCATTGTTTCTTTCCAGTAAATCTAGGCCAGGTAATATGGCAATAACTCATGATTAATCTATTTGGTTCTCGTCCTAATTTATGTTATGATGCAGTGGTCGAGACACTCTCCACTATCAATAATACAAGCCTGCCAAAATCGCCGTCTGAATCTGTTCAGTATCCTCTGTCTCGAATGCAATGGAAAAAATGTATGTTTGTGAACCAATTAATGGATGAAGCAATGATGGAAATGGTGGGTGAATTAGATGTGCAGAGTCGTGCGACACAACAACTGATCAATGTTTTTAGAGACAGTGTAGCAAAGCAGCAAGAACTTTCCCACATGCTGATGGGCGTCATCTGTGCCGAGGTTGCAGATTGTGACGTTGTAGATGGTTAGGTTCTGCTCATTTATTTGCACTGGCATCAATCTTTGATTGCCCAGTGGATGTAATTTCCTGTAATATATGCTGGATGTGCAACGTTATTCCCTGTATGCCATACCTTTGCTTGATCGGTTTTGGTCCTGTGCATAATTGCTCGTCGTAATGGGCTCAAATCATCGGCCTAAATACATGTACGAACTTTAATGGGCCCATTAAGTTAATGGGCCGTTACTAGGCCGAAAGTTAATGGTCGGCCTGCCTCTTACCTCCCGTGTCGTTAACAGGCCGACATCGAAGCGGGTAACAGGTGGGCCCAATTTATTTCACGGGCCGTTAATAGGTCGTTTTTAAGTTTGGGCTACATATGGCCCAACTATATTGTAGGCCTTTAGCAGGCCGAAAGAGATAGCGGGCTTGTACTGGACCATGAAGAGCATGGGCCGCTAAGAGGCCGAAAGTCAGGTCGTATTGTAAATGGCCCAACTGTGTTGTGGGCCTTTAGTAGGCCGAAAGAGAAACAGGGTTGGTATTGGACGATGAAGGGCATGGGCCGTTAAAAGGCCAAAGCTAGGGTCCGACTACAAATGGCCCAACTCATTTATGGTATGTTAACAGGCCGAAAGGCACACAGGGCCAGGAATTGGCGCAACACTTAAATGGGTCGCTAAAAGGCCGAAACTCAGGTCCGACTACAAATGGCCCAACTGATTTATGGGCCGTCAACAGGCTGAAAGTGACACCGGGCCGAAAATTGTCCCAACACTTAAATGGGCCGCTAAAAGGCCGAAACTCAGGTCCGACTACAAATGGACCATCAGATTTATGGGCCGTCAACAGGCTGAAAGACACACTGGGCCGGAAATTAGCCCAACATTTAAATGGGTTGCTAAATGGACGAAAGATGTACATCCTGAAAATTGGCCCATCCATTGAATGGGCCGTTAATAGGCCGAAATCTCATCGGGCCGATATTGAGCCCAAATATATAGCGGGCTGTTAACGGGCTTGAATTGACGATGGGCTGCAATGGTGTCAAATCTTTAATGGGCTATTGACGGGCCGAATTGGCACATCTCATATGGGTCGTGGGCTTAAATGGACCTGACACAAGTAGGCCTTATATGGGCCGGCCTGCTAATTTTTACTGGACCGGCCTTTTTCACCAGAATGGGCCACTATTGGGCCATTCCACATGTCGACCTATCATAGGCGCCTCCTGTCCAATGAGTGGATGACATCTGTCCCAACAGTAAGGCAACACGTGTTTACTGTGGCTAATGATGATTTTACACGTGGAAAATCCCCATTGGTCCGGGCTGTTAACGGGTTATCGGATCCAAAACCGGACCCGATAGCTTAACGGCGTTCCATTACGGTGGATGCCATGTGTCGGTCACCCTTGACGAAAGCACTTCTGTGACGCGTGATTTATCGTCATGGAAGTGGACACTTCCGTGATGACAATTTTGGTAATGTCATGGAACACTTCTACGACAGCACAGGTATGACTATCTTGATTCTGTCATAAAATCGTCATGGATGTACATGCATGACAAAAAACGTGACCTACTATGACAAACACGTATCATCACGGAAGTGTATTTTTTTGTAGTGTGTTCATCCAGCCTTCACCGTGCGCTACTCCACCGGCTACTGTTCAACCACCCCTCTCCATAGGCTCCTGTTTAACCACCCCACCACGGGCTACTGTTTATCCACCCCTCCACCAACTACTGTTCATCTAGCCCTCCACGGGGTCGTCCTGTTCATCCAGCCCTCCACGGGGTCCTGTTCATCCAGCCCCAACCAGCTCGATCGATCGGGGTCCTGTTCATCCAGAGGCAACGCCACGGGTCCTGTTCATCCACTCCCACCGCTCACTTTTCATCCAAACCCCCCGCAACGCTCACTGTTCATCCAGAGAGGCATCATCGATCGGCTTCAGTTAGCAGCAGTAGCGAAGGAATCGCTCGATCGGGTTCAGTTAACAGCCATCGATCGATCGCTCGAGTTCAGTTAGAGCCCAACGCCTCACTCGGGTTCAGTTAGAGCCAATGCTTTGCACACACGTGCGTATGTGTACGAGAGAAACGCGCATCGCTCGGCCTCCGACCACCCACCGTAACCGGGAACTCCCCGAAATTTTCCTCACCCTTGCTTCTACCATGGTTTTTTCCGTCATGGACGGCCCAAAGAATGTCATGCAGCTGCGTCTCCGGCCCGCCCAGGACGAAATGCCCATTTTCTGTCATGATTTTTTGTCATAGAAGTAGGATCCCACCACATCTATGATGATATCGGGTTTTGTCACAATTATCGTCATAGAAGTGTCATATGTATGACAGAAAAAAAATTCTTTCGGCCCAAAATGTCACAGATGTGTCTTTTTTTTGTAGTGTAGGTCTTGTTGGAAATATGCCCTAGAGGCAATAATAAAATGATTATTATAATATTTCCTTGTTCATGATAATTGTCTATTATTCATGCTATAATTGTGTTATCTAGAAATCGTAATACATGTGTGAATACATAGACCACAACATGTCCCTAGTGAGCCTCTAGTTGACTAGCTCGTTGATCAACAGATAATCATGGTTTCCTGACTATGGACATTGGATGTCATTGATAACGGGATCACATAATTAGGAGAATGATGTGATGGACAAGACCCAATCCTAAGCATAGCACAAGATCGTGTAGTTCGTTTGCTAGATCTTTTCTAAAGTCAAGTATCATTTCCTTAGACCATGAGATCGTGTAACTCCCGGATACCGTAGGAGTACTTTGGGTGTACGAAATGTCAGAACGTAACTGGGTGACTATAAAGGTATACTACAGGTATCCCCGAAAGTATCTGTTGGGTTGACACGGATCGAGACTGGGATTTGTCACTCCGTATGACGGAGAGGTATCTCTAGGCCCACTCGGTAATGCATCATCATAATGAGCTCAATGTGACCTAGTGGTTGGTCACGGGATCATGCATTACAGTATGATTAAAGTGACTTGCCGGTAACGAGATTGAACGAGGTATTGGGATACCGACGATCGAATCTCGGGCAAGTAACGTACCGATTGACAAAGGGAATTGTATACGGGATTACCTGAATCCTCGACATCATGGTTCATTCGATGAGATCATCGTGGAACATGTGGAAGCCAACATGGGTATCCAGATCCCGCTGTTGGTTATTGGCCGGAGAACTGTCTCGGTCATGTCTGCGTGATTCCCGAACCCGTAGGGTCTACACACTTAAGGTTCGGTGACGCTAGGGTTGTAGAGATATTAGTATGTGGTAACCCGAAAGTTGTTCGGAGTCCCGGATGAGATCCCGGATGTCACGAGGAGTTCCGGAATGGTCCGGAGGTGAAGAATTGTATATAGGAAGTCCAGTTTCGGCCACCGAGAAAGTTTTGGGGGTCACCGGTATTGTACCGGGACCACCGGAAGGGTCTCGGGGGTCCACAGGGTGGGGCCACCTATCCCGGAGGGCCCCATGGGCTGAAGTGGGAAGGGAACCAGCCCCTGGTGGGCTGGTGCACCCCCCTTGGGCCTCCCCTGCGCCTAGGGTTGGAAACCCTAGGGGTGGGGGGCGTCCCACCTGACTTGGGGGGAAAGCCCCCCCCCCCCTTGGCCGCCGTCCCCCCCTTGAGATTGGATCTCTAGGGGGCCGGCGCCCCCCCCTAGGGCCCCTATATAAATAGAGGGGAGGGAGGGCTTGGCACCCTAGTCCCTAGCGCCTCCCTCTCCCCCCCGCAACACCTCTCCCTCTTGCTGAGCTTGGCGAAGCCCTGCCGAGATTCCCTGCTACTTCCACCACCACGCCTTCGTGCTGCTGGATCTCCATAAACCTCTCCTTCCCCCTTGCTGGATCAAGAAGGAGGAGACGTCTTCCCCAACCGTACGTGTGTTGAACGCGGAGGTGCCGTCCGTTCGGCACTAGGATCTTCGGTGATTTGGATCACGACGAGTACGACTCCATCAACCCCGTTCTCTTGAACGCTTCCGCTCACGATCTACAAGGGTATGTAGATGCACTCCTCTCTCTTGTTGCTAGATGACTTCATAGATTGATCTTGGTGAAGCATAGAATTTTTTTATTTTCTGGAACATTCCCCAACAGTGGCATCATCTGCTAGGTCTATGCGTAGTTTCTATGCATGAGTAGAACACAATTTTGTTGTGGGCGTAGATTTTGCCAATTTACTTGCCACTACTAGTGTTATCTTGTTTCGGAGGCATCATGGGATGAAGTGGCCCGGACCGACCTTACACGTATGCTTACGTGAGACAGGTTCCACCGACTGACATGCACTAGTTGCATAAGGTGGCTAGCGGGTGTCTGTCTCTCCCACTTTAGTCGGATCAGATTCGATGAAAAGGGTCCTTATGAAGGGTAAATAGAAATTGGCATATCACGTTGTGGTTTTGACGTAGGTAAGAAACGTTCTTGCTAGAACCCTATTGCAGCCACGTAAAAACATGCAACAACAATTAGAGGACGTCTAACTTGTTTTTGCAGCATATGCCTTGTGATGTGATATGGACAAAAGGATGTGATGAATGATATATATGTGATGTATGAGATTGATCATGGTCTTGTAATAGGAATCACGACTTGCATGTCGATAAGTATGACAATCGGCAGGATCCATAGGAGTTGTCTTAATTATTGTATGACCTGCGTGTCATTGAATAAACACCATGTAATTACTTTACTTTATTGCTAAATCGTTAGTCATAGTAGTAGAAGTAATAGTTGGCGAACAACTTCATGGAGAAACGATGATGGAGATCATGATGATGGAGATCATGGTGTCATGTCGGTGACGATGATGATCATGGCGCCCCGAAGATGGAGATCAAAAGGAGCAAAATGATATTGGCCATATCATGTCACTATTTGTTTGCATGTGATGTTTATCATGTTTTTGCATCTTATTTTCTTAGAACGACAGTAGTAAATAAGATGATCTCTCATAATAATTTCAAGAAACTGTTCCCCCTAACTGTGCACCGTTGCGAAAGTTCGTTGTTTCGAAGCACCACGTGATGATCGGGTGTGATAGATTCTAACGTCCACATACAACGGGTGTAAGACAGATTTACACATGCAAAACACTTAGGTTGACTTGACGAGCCTAGCATGTACAGACATGGCCTCGGAACACAAGAGACCGAAAGGTCGAACATGAGTCGTATAGAAGATACGATCAACATGAAGATGTTCACCGATGATGACTTGTCCGTCTCACGTGATGATCGGACACGATCTAGTTGACTCGGATCATGGATCACTTAGATGACTAGAGGGATGTCTATCTGAGTGGGAGTTCATTAAATAATTAGATTAGATGAACGTAATTATCATGAACTTAGTCTAAAAACTTTTGCAATATGTCTTGTAGACCAAATGGCCCACGCTAATGTTGCCCTCAACTTCAACGCGTTCCTAGAGAAAACCAAGCTGAAAGACGATGGCAGCAACTACACGGACTGGGTCCGGAACTTGAGGATCATCCTCATAGCTGTCAAAAGAGCATATGTCCGAGATGCACCGCTAGGTGAAGCACCCGTTTTCCCTGCAACTCAAGATGTTATGAACGCCTGGCAGTCGCGTGTTGATGACTACTCCCTCATTCAGTGTGGCATGCTTTACAACTTAGAACCGGGGCTCCAAAAGCGTGTTGAGCAACACAGAGCGTATGAGATGTTTGAAGAGCTGAAAATGGTTTTCCAAGCTCATGCCCGGGTCGAGAGATATGAAGTCTCCAACAAGTTCTATAGTTGTAAGATGGAGGAAAATAGTCCTGTCAGTGAGCACATACTCAAAATGTCTGGGTTACACAATCGCTTGTCCCAGCTGGACATTAACCTCCTGGACAAGGCGGTCATTGACAAAATCCTTCAGTCGCTCCCACCTAGCTACAAGAGCTTTGTGATGAACTACAATATGCAGGGGATGGTGAAAACTATTCCTGAAGTATTTTCAATGCTGAAATCAGCGAAGGTGGAAATCAAAAAGGAACATCAAGTGTTGATGGTCAATAAAATCACTAGTTTCAAGAAAGGCAAGGGTAAAAAGAACTTCAAGAAGGACGGCAAGGGAGTTGCCGCGCCCGGTAAGGCAGTTACCGGGAAGAAGCCAAAGCATGGACCCAAACCAGAGACTGTGTGCTTTTATTGCAAGGGAAGCGGACACTGGAAGCGGAACTGCCCCAAGTACTTAGCAGACAAGAAGGCCGGCAACACTAAAGGTATATGTTATATACATGTAATTGATGTGTACCTTACCAGTACTCGTAGTAGCTCCTGGGTATTTGATACCGGTGCCGTTGCTCATATTTGTAACTCAAAACAGGAGCTGCGGAATAAACGGAGACTGGCGAAGGACGAGGTGACGATGCGCATCGGGAATGGTTCCAAGGTGGATGTGATCGCTGTCGGCACGCTACCTCTACATTTACCTACGGGGTTAGTTTTAAACCTCAATAATTGTTATTTAGTGCCATCTTTGAGCATGAACATTGTATCTGGCTCTCGTTTAATATGAGATGGCTACTCATTTAAATCTGAGAATAATGGTTGTTCTATTTATATGAGAGATATGTTTTATGGTCATACCCCGCTGGTCAATGGTTTATTCTTAATGAATCTCGAACGTGATGTTACACATATTCATAGTGTGAATACAAAAATATGTAAGATTGATAATGATAGTCCCACATATCTGTGGCACTGCCGCCTTGGTCACATTGGTGTCAAACGCATGAAGAAGCTCCATACAGATGGACTTTTGGAGTCTCTTGATTTCGAATCATTTGACACGTGCGAACCATGCCTCATGGGTAAAATGACCAAGACTCCGTTCTCCGGAACAATGGAGCGAGCAACCAACTTATTGGAAATTATACATACTGATGTGTGCGGTCCAATGAGCGTTGAGGCTCGCGGTGGCTATCGTTATGTTCTCACTCTCATTGGTGACTTAAGTAGATATGGGTATGTCTACTTGATGAAACACAAGTCTGAGACCTTTGAAAAGTTCAAGGAATTTCAGAATGAGGTGGAGAATCAACGTGACCGAAAAATAAAGTTCTTATGATCAGATCATGGAGGAGAATATTTAAGGTCACGAATTTGGTACGCACTTAAGGAAATGTGGAATCATTTCACAACTCACGCCGCCTGGAACACCTCAGTGTAACTGTGTGTCCGAACATCGTAATCGCACTCTATTGGATATGGTGCGATCTATGATGTCACTCATCGATTTACCGCTATCATTTTGGGGATACGCTCTAGAGACAGCTACATTCACTTTAAATAGGGCACCGTCTAAATCCGTTGAGACTACACCGTATGAATTATGGTTTGGGAAGAAACCTAAGCTGTCGTTCCTAAAAGTTTGGGGATGTGATGCTTATGTCAAGAAACTTCAACCTAAAAAGCTCGAACCCAAGTCGGAAAAATGCGTCTTCATAGGATACCCTAAGGAAACCATTGGGTATACCTTCTACCTTAGATCCGGAGGCAAGATCTTTGTTGCCAAGAACGGGTCCTTTCTGGAGAAAGAGTTTCTCTCGAAAGAAATAAGTGGGAGGAAAGTAGAACTCGATGAAGTACTGCCTCTTGAACCGGAAAGTAGCACAGCTCAGGAAAATGTTCCTGTGGTGCCTGCACCGACTGGAGAGGAAGTTAATGATGATGATCAAGGTACTTCGGATCAAGTTGCTACTGAACTTCGTAGGTCCACAAGGACACGTTCCACACCAGAATGGTATGGCTACCCTGTCCTAGAAATCATGTTGTTAGACAACGGTGAACCTTCGAACTATGAAGAAGCGATGGCGGGCCCAGATTCCAACAAATGGCTTGAAGCCATGCAATCCGAGATAGGATCCATGTATGAAAACAAAGTATGGACTTTGACAGACTTGCCCGATGATCGGCGAGCGATAGAAACCAAATGGATCTTTAAGAAGAAGACGGATGCGGATGGTAATGTTACCATCTATAAAGCTCGACTTGTCGCTAAGGGTTATCGGCAAGTTCAAGGGGTTGACTACGATGAGACCTTCTCTCCCATAGCGAAGCTGAAGTCCGTCCGAATCATGTTAGCAATTGCCGCATACTATGATTATGATATATGGAAAATGGACGTCAAAACGGCATTCCTTAATGGCTATCTTAAGGAAGAACTGTATATGATGCAGCCGGAAGGTTTTGTCGATCCTAAGATTGCTAACAAGGTATGCAAGCTCCAGCGATCCATTTATGGGCTAGTGCAAGCATCTCGGAGTTGGAACATTCGCTTTGATGAGATGATCAAAGCGTTTGGGTTTATGCAGACTTATGGAGAAGCCTGCGTTTACAAGAAAGTGAGTGGGAGCTCTGTAGCATTTCTCATATTATATGTAGATGAAATACTTTTGATGGGAAATGATATAGAACTTTTGGACAGCATTAAGGCCTACTTGAATAACTGTTTTTCAATGAAGGACCTTGGAGAAGCTACTTACATATTAGGCATCAACATCTATAGAGATAGATTGAGATGCCTCATAGGTCTTTCACAAAGCACATACCTTGATAAGATATTGAAGAAATTCAATATGGATCAGTCCAAGAAGGGGTTCTTGCCTGTGTTGCAAGGTGTGAAATTGAGCTCGGCTCAATGCCCGACCATGGCAGAAGATAGAGAAAAGATGAGTGTCATCCCCTATGCCTCGGCTATAGGGTCTATTATGTATGCCATGCTGTGTACCACACCTGATGTAAACCTTGTCGTAAGTTTGGTAGGAAGGTACCAAATTAATCCCGGCATGGAACACTGGACAACGGTCAAGAATATCCTAAATTACCTGAAAAGGACTAAGGATATGTTTCTCGTTTATGGAGGTGACGAAGAGCTCGTCGTAAAGGGTTACGTCAACGCTAGCTTCGACACAGATTTGGATGACTCTAAGTCACAAACCGGATACGTGTATATTTTGAATGGTGGGGGAGTAAGCTGGTGCAGTTGCAAGCAAAGCATCGTGGCGGGATCTACATGTGAAGTGGAGTACATGGCAACCTCGGAGGCAGCGCATGAAGCAATCTGGATGAAGGAGTTCATCACCGACCTAGGAGTCATACCCAATGCGTCGGGGCCAGTCACTCTCTACTTTGACAACACTGGAGCTATTGCCCTTGCCAAGGAGCCCAGGTTTCACAAGAAGACCAGGCACATCAATCGTCGCTTCAACTCCATTTGTGAAAATGTTCAAGATGGAGACATAGATATTTGCAAAGTGCATACGGATCTGAATGTCGCAGATCCGTTGACTAAACCTTTTCCGCGAGCAAAACATGATCAACACCAGAACTCTATGGGTGTTCGATTCATCACAATGTAACTAGATTATTGACTCTAGTGCAAGTGGGAGACTGTTGGAAATATGCCCTAGAGGCAATAATAAAATGATTAATATTATATTTCCTTGTTCATGATAATTGTCTATCATTCATGCTAAAATTGTGTTATCTGGAAATCGTAATACATATGTGAATAAATAGACCACAGCATGTCCCTAGTAAGCCTCTAGTTGACTAGCTCGTTGATCAACAGATAGTCATGGTTTCCTGACTATGGACATTGGATGTCGTTGATAACGGGATCACATCATTAGGAGAATGATGTGATGGACAAGACCCAATTGTAAGCATAGCACAAGATCGTGTAGTTCGTATGCTAGAGATTTTCCAATGTCAAGTATCTTTTCCTTAGACCATGAGATCGTGTAACTCCCGGATACCGTAGGAGTGCTTTGGGTGTACCAAACATCACAACGTAACTGAGTGACTATAAAGGTATACTACGGGTATCCCCGAAAATATCTGTTGGGTTGACACGGATCAAGACTGGGATTTGTCACTCCGTATGACGGAGAGGTGTCTCTAGGCCCACTCGGTAATGCATCATCATAATGAGCTCAATGTGACCAAGTGTTTGGTCACGGGATCATGCATTATGGTACGAGTAAAGTGACTTGCCGGTAACGAGATTGAACGAGGTATTGGGATACCGACGATCGAATCTCGGGCAAGTAACATACCGATTGACAAAGGGAATTGTATACGGGATTACTTGAATCCTCGACATCGTGGTTCATCCGATGAGATCATCGAGGAGCATGTGGGAGCCAACATGGGTATCCAGATCCCGTTGTTGGTTATTGGCCGGAGAACTGTGTCAGTCATGTCTGCGTGATTCCCGAACCCGTAGGGTCTACACACTTAAGGTTCAGTGACGCTAGGGTTGTAGAGATATTAGTATGCGGTAACCCGAAAGTTGTTCGGAGTCCCGGATGAGATCCCGGACGTCACGAGGAGTTCCGAAATGGTCAGGGGGTGAAGAATTGTATATAGGAAGTCTAGTTTCGGCCACCGGGAAAGTTTCGGGGGTCACTGGTATTGTACCAGGACCACCGGAAGGGTCCCGGTGGTCCACCGGGTGGGGCCACCTATCCCGGAGGGCCCCATGGGCTGAAGTGGGAAGGGAACCAGTGCCTGGTGGGCTGGTGCGCCCCCCTTGGGCCTCCCCCTGTGCCTAGGGTTGGAAACCCTAGGGGTGGGGGGCGCCCCACCTGACTTGGGGGGCAAGTCCCCCCTTGGCCCCCCTTGAGATTGGATCTCTAGGGGGCCGGCGCCCCCCTAGAGCCCCTATATAAAGAGAGGGGAGGGAGGGCTGTGCACCCTAGTCCCTGGCGCCTCCCTCTCCCCCCGCAACACCTCTCCCTCTCGCTGAGCTTGGCGAAGCCGTGCCGAGATTCCCCGCTACTTCCACCACCACGCCGTCGTGCTGCTGGATCTCCATCAACCTCTCCTTCCCCCTTGCTGGATCAAGAAGGAGGATACGTCTTCCCCAACCGTACGTGTGTAGAACGCGGAGGTGCCGTCCGTTCGGTACTAGGATCTTCGGTGATTTGGATCACGACGAGTACGACTCCATCAACCCCGTTCTCTTGAACGCTTCCGCTCGCGATCTACATGGGTATGTAGATGCACTCCTCTCTCTTGTTGCTAGATGACTTCATAGATTGATCTTGGTGAAGCGTAGAATTTTTTTATTTTCTGCAACGTTCCCCAACAGGTCTCCCGTCATGAGTACAAGTTTGTTTATGCTTGTTGCTTCCGGCTGTACTTGTTAGTGCTTTGTGAAAGCATGTGAATTCTAAGTCCTCACTTATGTGAATAGGTCTCCTATTCGAAAGGAATGCAAACATTCACAACGCTAAGATCATCGCTCGTCCATCGTAATAGTTCTGCGTGAAACCACATCAACGTGAACTTTAGATCAGCGCAGCGCCAACTCTCACATGGACGACCGTGAACTTTTCCTTCCATGCAAGTTGCAGCAAACCATGGTGCCCGGGCACGTACTCTCGAGGTCATCCATCAACTCGCTAAGAAAATGAACTTACTAAGTGCAAACGCTGGTGACATTCATCGCATAATGCATTCCAACACTTGGAGGCGCCGGTCGAGGAAGGCTAAGCATGCCCGGTCGGCGATCCAGCTTCGCGTGCCACCCCGTCCACACGCACCTCGATGCCGGAGTCTGCGCACTTAACGCATGCATGGTCGGCCTCCACCACGGACATGTATTCGGAGCCCTCGCACACGGAGGCTGCCCTGGCCGCACCGGTTCCTCACGCTCACCGTCGCATCCGTCTCATTCGATCAAGCGCTAAAAAAAATCTAATCACGCTCTAGCAGAGCGTCGTGAAGTTGCGGGCAGGGGCGTATGGTTGGAAACGGCACATGGTCGCCACATCGCTTTAGGCACGCAGTTGCTCAGAGAAGGCCAGAAGGAGCAACGTAGCCTCGCTGTGACGATGTGGCACACCCCGAGACACGCCATGTTGGCGCCGGCAAATGCCATGGACGGTGTGGTTACCGTTGGCGAAGATGGTGGAGGCTTGCCACGCGTGAAAAATCGAGAGGTGGCCATGGGCACCACATGGCCTCCCACTCTGGTAACCACTCGCAGCCCCCCACACTACATGCCTTGCTGCCCCTGCTGTCACTGGGAAAGGACACCGCAAGATTGAACCCATAGCTAAGCACTTCTCCCATGGCAAGAAAGATCAATCTAGTAGGCCAAACCAAACCGATAAGTCGAAGAGACTTTCAAAGATAACTCAATCACACATAAAATAATTCAGAGGAGATTCAAATATTTCTCATATATAAACTTGATCATAAACCCACAATTCATCAGATCTCGACAAACACACCGCAAAAAGAGTTACATCGCATAGATCTCCACAAGAGAGGGGGAGAACATGGTATTGAGATCCAAAAAGAGAGAAGAAGCCATCTAGCTAATAACTATGGACCTGAAGGTCTGTGGTAAACTACTCACAACTCATCAGAAGGGCTATGGTGTTGATGTAGAAGCCCTCTGTGGTGGATTCCCCCTCCGGCAGAACGCCGGCGATGGCTCCAAGATGGGATCTCGCGGATACAGAAGGTTACGGTGGCGGAAATATTTCTTCGGTGGCTCCCTAGATGGTTTCGGGGTATATGGGTATATATAGGAGGAAGAAGTACGTCGGTGGATGCCCGAGGGGCCCATGAGACAGGGGGGCGCCCTATAGGGGGGGGCCCTCCACCCTCGTGGCTTCCTCGATTGCTTATTTACTTGCACTCCAAGTCCTCTGGATCACGTTCGTTCCAAAAATCACGCTCCCGAAGGTTTCATTCCATTTGGACTCCATTTGATATTCCTTTTCTTCGATATACTGAAATAGGTAAAAAACAACAATACTGGTTGGGCATCCGGTTAGTAGGTTAGTCCCAAAAATGATATAAAAGTGTAAAATAAAGCCCATAAACACCCAAAACGGGTAATATCATAGCATGGAACAATCAAAAATTATAGATACGTTGGAGACGTATCAAGCATCCCCAAGCTTAATTCCTGCTTGTCCTCGAGTAGGTAAATGATAAAAACAGATTTTTGATGTGGAATGCTAGCTAGCATAATTCTCAATGTATTTCTCTTTATTGTGGCATGAATGTTCAGATCCAAATGATTCAAAATACAAGTTCATATTGACATAAGAAATAGTAATACTTCAAGCATACTAATAATGCAATCATGTCTTCTCAAAATAACATGGCTAAAGAAAGTTATCCCTACAAAATCATATAGTCTGGTTGTTGCTCTATCTTCATCACACAAAGTATTTAATCATGGAAAATCCCGATGACAAGCCAAGCAATTGTTTCATACTTCAGTAATCTCAAACTTTTTCAATTTTTCACGCAATACATGAGCGTGAGCCATGGACATAGCACTATATGTGTAATAGAAGGGTGGTTGTGGAGAAGACAAAAAGGAGAAGATAGTCTCACATCAACTAGGCATATCAATGGGCTATGGAGATGCCCATTAAAAGATATCAATGTGAGTGAGTAGAGATTGCCATGTAACGGATGCACTAGAGCTATAAATATATGAAAGCTCAACAAAAAGAAACTAAGTGGGTGTGCATCCAACTTGCTTGCTCACGAAGACCTAGGGCATTTTTTAGGAAGCCCATCATCGGAATATACAATCCAAGTTCTATAATGAAAAATTCACACTAGTATATGAAAATGACAACATAAGAGACTCTCTATCATGAAGACCATGGTGCTATTTTGAAGCACAAGTGTGGAAAAAGAGATAGTAGCATTGTCCCTTCTCTCTTTTTCTCTCATTATTTTTTTCCTTTTCTTTTTTTCCCTTTTTTTCTTTCCTTTTTTATTTTTATTTTTGGTGCGCTTCTTTGGCCTATTTTTTCATGGGCTTCTTTGGCCTCTTTTATTTTTATAAAGTCCAAAGTCTCATCCCGACTTGTGGGGGAATCATAGTCTTCATCATCCTTTCCTCACTGGGACAATGTTCTAATAATGAAGATCATCACACTTTTATTTATCTACAACTCATGATTACAACTCAATACTTAGAACAAGATATGAATCTATATAGATGCATCCGGTGATGTACCGGGATATGCAATGAATCAAGAGTGACATGTATGAAAAATTATGAGGTGTCCTTGCCACAAATATGATGTCAACTACATGATCATGCAAAGAGCAATATGACAATGATGATGCGTGTCATAATAAACGGAACGGTGGAAAGTTGCATGGCAATATATCTCGGAATGGCTATGGAAATGCCATAATAGGTAGGTATGGTGGCTGTTTTGAGGGAGGATTATGGTGGGTGTATGGCACCGGCGAAGGTTGTGCGGCACAAGAGAGGCTAGCAATGGTGGAAGGGTGAGACTGCGTATAATCCATGGACTCAACATTAGTCATAAAGAACTCATATACTTATTGCAAAAATCTACAAGCCATTGAAAACAAAGTACTACGTGCATGCTCCTAGGAGGATAGATTGGTATGAAAAGACCATTGCTCGTCCCCGACCGCCACTCATAAGGAAGACAATAAATAAATAAAATTGTGCTCCAACTTCATCACAAAGCGGTTCACCATACGTGCATGCTACAGGAATCACAAACTTCAACACAAGCATTCTTTAAATTCATAATCACCCAACTAGCATGACTCTAATATCACTACCTCCATATCTCAAAACAATTATCAAGTATCAAATTGATCATAGCATCCAATTCACTTCCTATGATAGTTTTTATTATACCCAACCTGGATGCCTACCATTCTAGGACCAATTTTATAACCATAGAAAATACCATGCTGTTCTAAAATACTCTCAAAATAATATAAGTGAAGCATGAGAGATTAACAATTTCTTCTAAATTAAGCCACCGCCGTGCTCTAAAAGATATAAGTGAAGCACTAGAGCAAAAGTTATCTAGCTCAAAAGATATAAGTGAAGCACATAGAGTATTCTAACAAATTTCAATCAAGTAGGCTTCTCCCAAAAGGTGTGTACAACAAGTATGATTGTGGTAAACTAACAAGCAAAGAGTCATATAATACACGACGCTCCAAGGAAAACACATATCATGTGGCAAATAAAAATATAGCTCCAAGTAAAGTTACCAATGAACGAAGATGAAAGAGGGGATGCCTTCCCGGGGCATCCCCAAGCTTAGGCTTTTGGCTATTCTTGAATATCTTGGGGTGCATGGGCATCCCCAAGCTTAGGATTTTTCCACTCCTTATTCCATAGTCCATCAAATCTTTACCCAAAACTTGAAAACTTCACAACACAGAACTCAATAGGAAATCTCATAAGCTCCGTTGGTGAAAGAAAGAAAAACCACCACATAAGGTACTGTAAAGAAGTCATTCTTTATTTATATTGGTGTTAAACCTACTTTGTTCCAAGTTCTCTATGGTTCATACCCTTACATACTAGCCATAGATGCATCAAAATAAGCAAATAACACACGAAAGGCAGAATTCGTAACTTTCGGTTACTTCTAGAACTCCAAAATTCCTACAAAAATAGGACGTCCTAAACAATTTGTCTATTGATCTACAGCAAAAATAATCAACGCAAAAGCACGTTTCTGTGATTTATTGAATTTTTTTCTCATGAGCGCAAAGTTTCTGTTTTCCAGCAGAGTCAAATTAACTCATATCATAGGTTATCCTATAGGTTCTACTTGGCACAAACACTAAATAAAACAAGAAAACACATCTAAACAGAAAGTAGATGCAAAGTTTATTACTAAACAGTAACAAAAACAAAGAACACAAATAAAATTGGGTTGCCTCCCAACTAGCACTATTGTTTAACGCCCCAAGCTAGGCATAAGAGCAAGCATAGATCTAACTAGTGCCATCTTTGGCACTTGGTTCATAAGTAGCTCGCATGATAGATTCATAAGGTAATTTAATTTTCTTTCTTGAAAAGTGTCCCATGCCTTTCCTTAATGGAAATTTGAATCTAATATTCCCTTCCTTCATATCAATAATCGCGCCAATCGTTCGAAGGAAAGATCTACCAAGAATAATAGGACAAGAAAGATTGCAATCTATATGAAGAACGATAAAATCTATGGGCACCAAATTTCTATTTGCAACAATTAAAACATCATTGATCCTTCCCATTGGCTTTTTAATGGTGGAATCTGCAAGGTGCAAATTTAAAGAGCAATCATCAAGATCATGGAAACTTAGAATATCACATAAAGTTTTCGGAATCATGGAAACACTAGCACCCAAATCACATAAAGCAAAACACTCATTGTATTTAATTTTAATCTTTATAGTAGGTTAGCACTCATCATTAAGTTTTCTAGGTATAGAAACTTCCAAATTAAGCTTTTCATCAAAAGATTGCATCAAGGCATCAACAATATGTTTGGTAAAGGCTTTATTTTGACTATAAGCATGAGGAGAATTAACAATGGATTGCAACAAGGAAATACAACTTTATAAAGAACAATTATCATAATTAAATTCCTTGAAATCCAAGATAGTGGGTTCAATGCTATTTAAGGTCTTGACCTCTCCAATCCCACTTTTACCAAATTTAGCATCAAGATCTAAAAATTCCAAATTATCGGAACACTTTTTAACCACAGTTGATTCACTTCCATCTCAATATTATCAAGATTAATATTGCAAAACAAAGATCTAATAGGGTACACATCAATAATTTTAAGATCTTCATCGTTATTTCCATGGAAGCTAGAAGAACACGCTTTAACAAAGCAATCTTTCTTAGCAAGCAATCTAGCGGTTATTTCTTTGCACTCATCAATGGAGCTTCTCATAGCTTTGAGAGACTCATTGATATCATGCTTAGGAGGTGTAGATCTAAGTTTCAAAGAATCAACATCAAGCGAAAGTCTATCAATGTTCCTAGCCAAATCATAAACTTTAAGCAATTTTTCTTCAAGCAAGGCATTAAAATTCTTTTGAGAGATCATAAATTCTTTCACACTATTTTCAAAATCAGAGGGCATCTTATTAAAATTACCATAAGAATTATTGTAGGAATTTCCATAATTGTTAGAGGAATTACTAGGGAACGGTCTAGAATTAAAGTTTCCTCTATAAGCATTGCTACCAAAATTATTCCTACCAACAAAATTCACATCCAGAGATTCATTATTATTATCAATCAAGGTAGATAAAGGCATATCATTGGGATCAATAGAAGCACTCTTAGTAGCAAACAATCTCATAAGTTCATCCATCTTTCCACTAAAAACATTAATTTCTTCTATAGCATGCACTTTTTTACTAGTAGATCGTTCGGTGTGCCATTGAGAATAGTTAGCCATAATATTATGAAGAAGTTTTGTAGCATATCCTGAAGTGATTTCCATAAACGTGCCTCCCACGGCCGAGTCTAAAAGGTTTCTAGAAGCAAAATTCAATTCGGCATAAAATTTTTGTATGATCATCAATAAATTCAAACCATGAGTAGGGCAATTGCGAATCATCAATTTCATTATTTCCCAAGATTGGGAAACATGCTCATGATCAAGTTGTTTAAAATTCATAATATCGTTCCTAAGCGAGATGATCTTAGTGGGAGGAAAATATTAGAGATAAAAGCATCTTTGCACTTGTTCCAAGAATCAATACTATTTTTAAGCAAAGACGAAAACCAAACTTTAGCACGATCTCTAAGTGAAAACGGAAATAACTTCAATTTAACAAAATCATTATCCGTATATTTTTTCTTTTGCATCTCACACAAATCAACAAAGTTGTTTAGATGGGTAGCGGCATCTTCACTAGGAAGGCCGGAGAATTGATCTTTCATAACAAGATTCAGCAAAGCAGCATTGATTTCACAAGACTCAACATCATTAAGAGGAGCAATCGGAGTACTAAGGAAATCATTATTATTGGTATTGGAGAAATCGCACAATTTGGTATTATCTTGCGCCATGGCGACAAGTAATGCAACACACAAGCAAACATAAAAAGGAAAGCGAAAGAGAGAGGAATAAGAAGGCAAGCGGAAAAGAGAGGAGATTGGGAAAGAGAGAGCGAATAAAACAGCAATGGTGAAGTGGGGGAGAGGAAAACGAGAGGCAAATGGAAAATAATGTAAATGCGAGGGAGATGAGTTTGTGATGGGTACTTGGTATGTCTTGACTTGAGCAAAGACCTCCCCGGCAACGGTGCCTGAAATCCTTCCTGCTACGTCTTGAGCTTGCGTTGGTTTTCCTTGAAGAGGGAAGGGTGATGCAGCACAGTACCGTAAGTATTTCCCTCAGTTTTTGAGAACCAAGGTATCAATCCAGTAGGAGGCTCCTCACAAGTCCCACGAACCTACACAAACAAATAAAGAACTCACAACCAACGCGATAAAGGGGTTGTCAATCCCTTCACGGCCACTTGCGAAATCGAGATCTGATAGAGATAATATGATAAGATAAATATATTTTTGGTATTTTGTGATATAGATTGGAAAAGTAAAGATGCAAATAAAAGTAGATTGAAAGCGTATATAATAAAAGATAGACCCGGGGGCCATAGGTTTCACTAGAGGCTTCTCTCAAGATAGCATAAGTATTACGATGGGTGAACAAATTACTGTCGAGCAACTGATAGAAAAGCGTATAATTATGAGATTATCTAGGCATGATCATGTATATAGGCATCACGTCCGTGACAAGTAGACCGACTCCTGCCTGCATCTACTACTATTACTCCACACATCGACTGCTATCCAGTATGCATCTAGAGTATTAAGTTCATAAGAACAGAGTAACAGATTAAGAAAGATGACATGATGTAGAGGGATAAACTCATGCAATATGATATAAACCCCATCTTTTTATCCTTGATGGTAATAATACAATACGTGCCTTGCTGCCCCTGCTGTCACTGGGAAAGGGCACCGCAAGATTGAACCCAAAGCTAAGCACTTCTCCCATGGCAAGAAAGATCAATCTAGTAGGCCAAACCAAACTGATAATTCGAAGACACTTGCAAAGATAACTCAATCACACATAAAAGAATTCATAGGAGATTCAAATATTTCTCATATATAACTTGATCATAAACCCACAATTCATCGGATCTCAACAAACACACTGTAAAAAGAGTTACATTGAATAGATCTCCACAAGAGAGGGGGAGAACATGGTATTGAGATCCAAAAAGAGAGAAGAAGCCATCTAGCTAATAACTATGGACCCGAAGGTCTGTGGTAAACTACTCACAACTCATCGGAAGGGCTATGGTGTTGATGTAGAAGCCCTCCATGGTGGAGTCCCCCTCCGGCAGAACACCGGCGACGGCTCCAAGATGGGATCTCGCGGATACAGAAGGTTACGATGGCGGAAATATTTCTTCGGTGGCTCCCTTGATGTTTTCAGGGTATATGGGTATATATAGGAGGAAGAAGTACGTCGGTGGATGCCCGAGGGGCCCACGAGACAGGGGGCGCACCCTATATGGGGGGCGGCCTCCACCCTCGTGGCTTCCTCGATTGCTTCTTGACTTGCACTCCAAGTCCTCTGGATCACGTTCGTTCCAAAAATCACTCTCCCGAAGGTTTCATTCCATTTGGACTCCGTTTAATATTCCTTTTCTTTGATATACTAAAATAGGCAAAAAAATAACAATACGGGCTGGGCCTCCGGTTAGTAGGTTAGTCCCAAAAATGATATAAAAGTGTAAAATAAAGCCCATAAACATCCAAAACAGTTAATATAATAGCATGGAACAATCAAAAATTATAGATACGTTGGAGACGTATCAGCGAGCCAGCACAATCGGCAGTTGACGTCTGAGACAACGATGATGACCGATGGGTACTGCCTCCTTCTCGAAGGTAGTGGTGGCGGGATGCTGGATGTAGGGGAGTGGCCGCGCCAGGTTGGGGCTGCCTCCGCGAGGCCCGACAAACTGCGCCACCAGCATGTATACATCCCCGTGAGGAGGCCGGCGCGCACAGCCGCTGCTGCAGGCTATACCCGGCGTCGCTCTCGTGGTGTCTTTGGGCACCTCGCTGAAAGGAGATGTGGGCGCAAGTGCTGGCTGGAGATGCCGCTCCTGACCAAGTGACCAGGAAACCTTCCTATTTATATAGGAGGCTAGGAAGGCTAGAAACATCTTTTTGAGCGGCGGAAGACGAACCGACTAACCCAAACTTAAGCCACATCAGGCCTGAACACTACACGCAGCAGCACGCGTGGCCATGCAACACGAAGCAGCCTCCAGAACATGCATCGGTGTTGCATGCAGGTACATAGCCATATCAACCATGCAAATAGGCGCTGACCAACCCACGCATTCACACCATCAAAATAGATCGTGGGACTCATGCAATCAAAATACTAAACCCACCAAAAGAAACATGATGCTAGTTCAAACTTTTTAAAACAAAACACTGAATCCACAACGCATTTCTACACACCCGTGTACCAAAATAATACCACGGGCACATGCATGATTCACCATGGGTCACGTTTGTATAAGTGGTGTAACCTGACGGCGAAAACCTTGGCTGCAATTGAGGCTTGGTTATGGTGAACCACTCATGTTTTCTCACACGATCAAGGCTGGCATAAGAAGTCGAAGTAAAAACTTAAAAGCTCTTTAAGTTTACATATTTAGTGGATAACCAGCCTGTCTAGTTTGGATCAACTATCTATACAAGATGCCTTTTTCTTTTCCTTGTTCATTCCACCCACTTTTCTTTCAGTGTTATACATTTGAAATGCTCCTCACATTGCAATGTGATCTATAAGAAGCCCTTAACTTGACATGGCCCCTCTCCCAAAAATAATTTGACATCGCGGTGGTCGACAAAATAACCACATGTTGGGACAAGCCCAACTACTGACTCATCCCATGATACCCCCTCCTGCACAGCCTGCAGCCAGCCAGCCGCATCCTCTAAACCCTAGTAGCCACCGGCCGTGCTGAAACTCGGCGACGGCGGCCCGGGCGATTTGATTTTTTGCTACTGTTTACTTTGCTCTTTGACAATTTGCCATTGGTTACATAGTAATTGATTTTTTGCCACAACTTAGTTTGGACTTTGATCTTTTACACTTTTTGCCTCAAAAATAATCATTTTAATTGTAAATGAAATTATATGCCAAAAAACAGTGGCCAAGCTACCCCTTGGCACCTATTTGAACAAACGAAGCAGCTCCAGTTCATATTTCCCAAGCCGCTGGGTAGGCTCTCCCTGCCGCCGCCGCCTTGCTCATGCTGCTGCTCGCCGCCGACCCTTGCTGTTTCCCGCCGCCAGACGGTGTTGCTGCCTGCTGCTTTCCATGCTGCTGCCCGTCGTTGGTCGTTGCTGCTCCCCGCATCGCCCCTTGGTGCTTCACGCAGCCCGCCGTTAGCCATTTCTGCTCCCCGCACCGGCGTTTGGTGCTTCACGTAGGCTTACCTTGCTACTGCCCGCCGCGCCCTTGAATCCGTGCGCTGGTAACCCTAACCCTAGGTGGCCGAGGGAAGGGGGCGGGAGAGAGAGTACTCACCTTCCTCGCCGGGATTCAGCCGCCGCCTCGTGATGCCGATGTCGGGGACGGGCTCCCGAGAACGAGGGGACGAGCGACCAATGCGAGAGGAAGGGGATGAGCCTCTCCCATTTGTGTTCTGGTCAATATGTGGAGCAGGGGCATTCTGGTAATTTTACATGGGACCCACTTGACAGAGGGCAAAAAATCAAAGTCCCAAATAAGTTGTGGCAAAATATCAAAGACAAAGTAGCCAGTGGCAAATTGTCAAAATACAAAATAAGTGGTGGCAAAAAATCAAAAAATCCCGGCGGCCCGCATTCCCACGTCTCCGACCACCACCGGCTCCTAAACTATTTATCCCATAGACAAAAAAGAGGTAAAATTTTGGCACTCCGACCACCACCGTCCCCTAAACTATTTATCCCACAGACAAAAAAGAGGTAAAATTTTGGCACCCCGAGCGTCCCACTAGGGTTTTAGAGCAGCCATCCCCGGCGGTGCAGCCTGAACCTTTCCCCCTCCCGCGGTGATGCGCCAGCACGCCCCCACCTACACATCGGAGGCGGCCTCCGCGTCCGCCACCGGCGGCGCGGGCGAGCGGCACAGCCAGCCGATGCTGGAGGCCAAGATGAAGCGCGACCTGCACGGGTACAAGACGGAGCTCCGCCAGCTGCAGTGCCACTTCGGGTCCTCGGTGTTCCTCTTCCGCCAGCAGGCGGCGCTGTCCTCGTCCTCCTCGAGCGGCAGCGGCGGGAGACAACCAAGGAGCTTGGCGACCTCGTGCTCTTCCTTGCCCACATCCTGCCATTCTACCCCAACGACCTTGCCAACCTACCCGACCAGATAGGGGGCCTGCTCGACACCAACGCCCGCGCACTTCCGTCCGGCCTCCGGGTGCACGTCGTGCAGGCGCTCATACTACTGGGCAATCGGAAGGTGAGCTCTTGTTCAATTCATTAAGTGCCTTCAGATAGAAATTTGTGGACACCAATAACTGCCACACGTGTGGTGTATCGGGTGGTTGTGCCGCACGCCTCATGTGGCATGGAGAACAACCCTCCCGCACGACCTCGCCCGGGTGCGCGTAGACACAACCGGCACATCCGATGTGTGTGGCAAAACCGCCCATACGTTCGGGCCAGACGACCGCGCTGCCCGCACGACCCAGCCATCCTGGCCTCCTTTCAATCCCCAGTCCAAACTGTCGCCATCGTCTCCCACCTCTCGATCCCCTACCTCCATCACTGTCCTTCTCTGGTTGCCATGGCAACCAGAGCATATCCATAGTGCCTTCCCACCCCCACCCCCCACTCCAACCCCGCCCTCCCAAGACGACCAGCTAAAAGTAGGTGAATCTCCGATCTCCTACTGTTTCTCGTCCTTCTTCTGGCCAGAAATTAGAAATTGCAAATTTGCCAACGAAGATGGCGACTGGATCCAAGATATCAGGGCAAAACACCACAAGGATTTGTGTGTATTCGCATTTGCCAACCAGCATACGCCAGATCTACCATGTACTACGCTAGAGTTGAGCTAAGGTTCTCGGTTGGCTTGGTGCGAGTAGTTGGTAATGAAGGATGCGTAGGAACCCTAAAAAAGGGAAGAAAGGAGGAATTTGGCATAAGGGGGCGGGAAAAATAGTTGCCACTTGTATCTAACATCAGTTGCCACCTATCGTTGCCGTTAACTACCACCATGTTAACATGTTGCTGGCCATCCTATTTTAGTGGTTGTTGCCATCACTTCAGAATGATAGCTAGCACCAAGATTTCAGAAAAGAGAGTGGATGTGCATGTCCTACTTGCCATGATGTGTTGATTTTCTACACAGGAAATGTGATAAGATTGCCATGTTATCTTCTACATGAAAACAACAAAAAATGCATTTTTTGTGGATTGTTGATGCGTTCTTGTTCATGCAGTGACTGAGAACACATTGGCAGAAACAAAACACGGAAGAATGAATCAACAGAAACAACAGAGTACAATCAACTCATTTCTGCAGTGCCGTTGCTGCAACTACTAGAGCAGTACGCATGCATCGGTATGATGCATGATAAAAAAAGAAAAGAACATTTACCATGTTCGCAACGATGAAGATGACATTCTACTTATGTCCTACAATGTCATTTTTCGCAGGTTCTTATGACCAAAACACATTCAGGGGGGTACCATGGCAAGTTTAGTCACAGGACGCTAACACTAACAAATGTACGGGCAACCAACTTCAACTAGCTAATGTGGCAAATCAAGGTAACACGTACAAAAAAACAAAACACTCTGGTGTGGACATGAAAATTAAACTTGCAAAGGATGGCAAAAGACTCATGATTTATATCGTAAAAAATGTAGGACCTTCATGCAGCACATGGCATCATGCGGCAAAAATGTACCTACCATCGACGTCGTACACATGTGAGTAAAGTAAAAAAGTGAAGTTGCGAACGATGAATTAGGAGAAGGAACAAAGCTGGACAACTACAGTTGCCATGCCTGGACAACTGCAGTTGCCATGTATGATCAAATGTGATTGCAATGTCTAACCAACCGTGGATGACAAGTGTGAACAAATATGTGTGGCATGGTTGGACCAATACATGTGCCATGTTGAAGAAACTACAGTTGCCATGCAGTGACAAACTGCTACCATGATCACAGGTTGTTACGGTGAGACTACATCGGCAAACGTCTCATGGCAAGCTTTGCAGTTGCAGGACAGTGCTATTGCAGATAGAGAACATCAAATTGGAATGACAGACCACACAAGATTGGCACATGCGGCACAACAAGGTAACAATTTTTTTGCCAATTTCTAAAAGAGTGTGTGCAACACTAATGATTGATCACATTTGCCTAGTGCGCTCAAGCCTAGAATGCAAGTTTTGATGCTAGAATATACTGGTTGCCATGTATTGGCAGCAGTAGTTGCCATGTATATTGGACTGCAGGTGCCATGCATATAGAATCCAAGTTTTGGTACTGAAAGAAGCTGGTTGCCATGCATTGGCAACAGTAGTTGCCATGTTTGTTGGACTGTAGCTGCCATGACTGGAGAACTACAGTTGCCATGCATGTCCATATGCAGACTCACAGCTAGTTGTGTGAATGATGTCATGCCAACTCACATGCAGTTGTTGTACTCTGTTATGATAAACATGCCATTCAAGGAAAATCTTATGCTCATACCTATTTTTTTATAACAGGACCTTCAACTACAATCAACAGTGGCACGGAGACATCTAGTGTGGGGAGCTCTGAGCGCACGGAAGATGCGTTCCACCAGCCAGCCAACAATCATGCCACAAACAATGTCAAGTCAGTGTCGGAAATGGCAATCATTCCAGCAATGCCGACAAGCACACATTTGAACACCAGCACAAGCAACACTCAAGTAGATGAAACAGCCGCCGATACTGAAGTGAATGATGAAACTGATGACGAAGCACAAGGGGTGAAGATGGTGGGCAATCAGAAATCATGGTACCTCAGCCACCGTACGTTGGGCAGAGATTTGATTCGTTCGCAGAAGCAAAGGAATTCTACCAGACATATGCAAAGTTCCATGGGTTTGCATTCAACACGGAATACCATAGGAAAATTAAAAAAATGAACGAGTACAATAGAGGTGAAATGAGGTGCTACGAGGCACGAAAGAACAAGAAGGGTAAAGGTGTTGCGCCTGTCATTCCGGAACGAAAGAGAGGTATCATTCTCAAGACAGAATGCCCTGTCCGGTGTAAGCTAAATGTAGATGGAGCACGGTGGGTGGTCACGGAATATTTTGACGAGCACAACCACGAACTCATCAAGAAATTCGACCTGGTAAAATTTCTGACCGCCTACAGAGGATTCACCCCCCTCGAGAAGAAATTCATAAAGCTGCTACATGATTGTAACGTCGGTCCATCAAGAATGGTACCGATACTATCCCTCATCCACAACAAAAATGGGACTCTAAGTAGCATGCCCTACATACCAGCTGACGTCACAAACTAAAGGCAAAGTACCATAGAGAGAGCAAGTTGGCTCACATAGAAGCCACGATGGCCTACTTCGATGAGAAAGCAAAGGAAGATCCAGATTTATTCTACAGGATAAGATTGGACGATGAGGACCGTGTCAGGAACATGTATTGGGTTGATGGTGCTACAAGAAGAGCCTACAAACATTTCCGAGATTGCATTTCATTCGAAGTGACGTATCTCACTAATATGTACAAGATGCCATGTGCTCCATTCATAGGAATAAATAACCATAATCAGTCATTGCAATTCGGATGCTGGCTCGTTCGGAATGAAGACATAGATGGGTACACTTGGCTGTTCAAGACCTTCTTGGAGTGCATGGATGGACTTGCTCCAATGAACATAATAATAGACCAGGATTTTAGCATGCGTGCAGGCATAGAGGAGGTCTTTCTGTTGGCAGTGCACAGGCACTGCATGTGGCGCATTATAAAGAAGGCTGAGGAGACGCTAGGACCGTTCTTTGCTGACCGTCCAGAGCTGCACAAGGCATTCGAGCTGTGCTTGGACCACAACTTGACGGTGGAGGAGTTTAAAAGGAGCTGGATGGCCATGATTGAAACATATCAAGGCCAACACAACGAGACGCTTGCTAGCCTGTGGGAGAAGCAAATGTACTGGGTGCCGACCTACTTCATGTAGTGCTTTTTCCCGTTTCTGCAGACTACACAACGGAGTGAGGGGTTCAATGCTGTTTTGAAGCGGTACGTGAGCCCTGGCAACTCATTGCTACAATTTGCCAAGCAATACACCGCTTTGCAACAAAAAATACTGGGATCTGAGCTGCAGCAAGAAGCGAACACCGCGCTAAAGCAGCCAAAATTGCTAACGTATTTACCGATGGAGAGGTAGATGAGAAAGATATACACCAACAAGATCTTTAACAAGTAAGTCAGTTGTGTTACAATCTTATTTGCACAAGCATGAAGGTAGTAGGTGCCATGTAGAATGCAATGCAGTTGGAGAGCTTATTTGAAAATGATGATTTTTTAAAAAGTAGCCATTGAGTACAGAGTAACCATGATATGTAGTTGCCATGATTAATGAAATACAGTTTGCCATGTTTAGTGAAGTACAGTTGCCATGTTTACTCAAATGTAGTTGTTATGTTTAATGAAATACAGTTTGCCATGTTTGATGAACTGCAGTTGCCATGTTTAATGCACTCTACTTACATTGGGCATGATGGTATAGAAATGCAAATGCCAATTAAAGATGTTATGCAAAGTTGCCATGTTTACTCAACTACAGTTGCCATGTTTACTGAACTGCAGTTGTCATGTTTACTCGGCTGCAGTTGACATGTTTACTCAACTACAGTTGCCATGTTTAATGAACTGCAGTTGCCATATTTAATGAACTGCAGTTACCATGTTTAATGAACTGCAGTTGCCATGTTCAAACGAAATGTACTTCAAGTGGCCACAACAACATAAGGTGCTATCAAAAAACATCACACAAGAGTTTAACAAAAACACACAAAACTTGCAGATTCCAGGAAGAAATAAAGCGTGTCAGCATGTACGTGGCTTTCCAGGTGGACGAACATACGTTCAAGGTGTGTTCTATCTTGGGCATGTCAGATTCAGAACCTGAAGACCCGGACAAGGGAAAGAACTACTTCGTGAAGGCCTCAATAAGCAAAGACAAATACTACTGCCAATGCTGCAAATTCAAACTGGACGGCATTGTGTGCTGCCACATACTAAAGGTAATGGACATGAACACGGTGACACAAATGCCGCGCCATTTCATAAGGAGGCGATGGACTTGGGACGCCGACGACGCATTGGCACCGCAAACATCAAACGCAGTTTTGGCTGTGCATGACGAGAGACCGGAGTCAACCATGGAAGCCGTGAGGCACGTTGTGTTGACAAAGAACTATGCTGAACTAATTGATGAAGCGTGCAAGAGTGATGAGACAGCGAGGGTCGCAGAAAAACAATGGAAGGCCCTGAAAAGAGAGCTTGATGAGATAAAGAAGAGGAAAGCTGAGGAAGCCTTACACAGGTTCCCCGGCACATCAAGTGTGCCTTCGTCCACGGGGCCATCATCTGAAAACTCGGAGGAAGGATCTGGAATAGCAAGCACACAAACCCAGGTCAGGAACCCGCCCCGTTCCATCACAAAGGGGCGTCCAAAATAGATAAGATACAAATCGGGATTGGAGATTCAAGCAAAACACAAGAAAACAAAGAAAGGGACGGGCAATCCGTAAGCAACATTGGAGCACTATGACATGGTCCTTGGTGACATTTTTTTTGTAATCTAGATGTTCTAAATTTTTAAAAAATGGGAGAATGACTCTTGAGGGGCATCAGAATTTGAAGGAAAATGCCATGAAAGGATAACTACAGTTGCCATGTGTATGGTACTTAATTTGCCATGTTATTTTGTACTGAATCTGCCATGTTATTTTCTACTGAATATGCCATGTTATTTATACTGAATCTGCCATGTTATTTATACTGAATCTGCCATGTTAGTTCTACTGAATATGCCATGTTATTTATACTAAATCTGCCATGTTATTTATACTGAATCTGCCATGTTAGTTCTACTGAATAAGCCATGTTATTTATACTGAATCTGCCATGTTATTTATATTGAATCTGCCATGTTAGTTCTACTGAATATGCCATGTTATTTGTACTGAATCTGAAATGTTATTTATACTGAATCTGCCATGTTAGTTCTAATGAATATGGCATGTTATTTGTAATGACTGCATCACGTAGATTTCTGTGTTCAGTCAACGCATTTTAGTCACACATATTGTATTGTGTGCAAACTATGGGAAACAAGTTGAAAGGGTCACGTGCAACAACCGCAAAAAGGTTACGGCTATGTGATCAAACTACCATGCTAGCTGGTACAGTTACTAATGAAAAAAAAGAACCAAACAGATAGATGAAGAAGGACGATAACTTTCACTAGCCGTGTTTGATGAACTTCATTTGCCATGTTTTCAAAACATCGTAAACGCATTCAAAACACCAAACTAGTACTACCAACGATGAACACATAATAATAGTGAAAAACATAAACTTGTCTGCTGTCACACCTAAAATAGGTTCACATCCACACATATATTACAGAAAATATTCAAATGTCACTCACACACCACCACTACATACTAGGCTACACGGAGATCCAGTCATAACATAGTACACAGACATAGTTTTGAAAGAACAAAAGGTAATACCTTACATTCATTGGCAACAGAATGGAAGGTAGGCGTTCGGTGTGGAGAACCACGTGATCACTTGTACTTCTTGGTGACTTTCTTGACAACTTCCTCTATGAACTCATGTGCGTTGGACCGCGTGTTGAAATCTTCATTCGTCAACCAGTTCCATGTGTAAATTTTGCGGAGCTCAACAACCATTGCAGCTGTGACGACAGGAACCCGTCTACCTTCCATTTTGCAAGGTATTCCAACGTGTGAAAGCCACGTCGTGCCTGCACAAGAAAAGAATCAGGTGAACTCGCAAAAGAACAGAGAGAAAAATCATAAACTTCAATTCAGAGGTGACATGAGGGTTAGCATTGGTGTAGAGGACACATGAAGAAAAGATGGGAAAATACCGGTTTCCTTACTTTGTAGTCGCCACGTACTCAATTGGAAAATGTATGATCTGGACCTTTGAGTTTTGTAGTGACGGTTCCATGTCTCTTTGAGGTTGTTGATGAAGTATTCAGCATGCGCAGTAAGGTCTCTATCAGATTCCGAACGCATTGAATCAAGCACCTCAAAACGTTGGTTCTTCAGGTCAAGGCAGATCGCGTAGTGGTGACCGCACTTGTCATTTGGGTCGTGTGGTGCAAGCTCCTAGAACATGGGAAACAAGACCTGCAAGTAAAATGAAGGAACGAATAAGCAGAGTTCACATGAAGAACAGAAATGATGTAATTGAGAAAAATGACCTGTAAGGATATCACCGGTTGCACTAAGAGGCACATGAGTGACATAAAGCAGCAAGGGGACAAAAAGTAAACCCACATAGAATGTTTAGTTATAGTGGGTAATTAAAAGAAGTTGCCATCCATGTATGAATAAAATTGCCCTGTATTTTAGTTTGAAGTTGCCACATAGTTTTGTATGGGGAAGCAAAAATTAAAAAATCAGCTTGCATGGCAGCTGTTGCCACATGAAAAATCAGTCACAAAAACAGGGTGTAGCACACCTGGGAAGCATAGCTACTGGCAAAAAACATACCATGGGAGGAAAAGTGTGCAAAAAAGGAAGGAGTACTCACACATTTCTTCAATGTGAGCTTGAAATCACCATGCGCAGCAAAATGCTTCCTTAGGATTTTGTGGTGGAAGTCACCATCCCATATTTTGCAGGTCACACTGTACTGCATGATTATTTTGTCAGGAGACATATCCATGTGTCTGTTGATGAAGTCAATCCCACATGCAAATATATTCATCGACATTTTACTGAGAGTCCTCACAGACTCGGCACCCAGGTCGACGTACGTTGCATCGCATTGTATGACCTTGGTTCTGTCCAAACATGAGTTATATGAAAATGATGTAACATGAAAGAATCATGTATACTAAATAAAAAAGAAATAAAACATAGACGGAGCATATCTAGAAATAGCAAAAGGAGGAACGGTAAAAAGAGCAAAGCAAAAATGAGAGGTTATGTGGTGTGGTCATTACGCTTTCAGCTCCTTCATGTGCTTGCTGTTGGACCTCGCATTTCCAAAGCGCTTGACAATATCGTACAGCTGGTTCTGATCCTTTGTGGCCTTGACTCCTTGCTCGTAATCATCCACGAATGGTGCGTGAACTACCCTATGATGCCTCACAGATCCAGGGGTGGCACTTCTAATGGTATCCTCAAATACCGTCTTAGCAGGCACGTTGGAACTTGATTGCCCCTGACCTCATGAGGACCTTCTCTGCAATGTTGCCTCCTCAATCCTGCGGTAAGCTTCATCAAGTGACGGCGTAATCTCCTCAGGGGTGGCTGCAAGGATCAAAAAAGTGGGTTAGGATACCTGGAAAACAAAACAAATGTAGTGTGAAAAGAAAGGGTGCAACATATGAATTGTGGGTACAAAAAGTAGGGAGTTGCCATGTGGAGGCAACTCCAGTTGCCATGTATGGTGCATTGTAGTTGCCATGTGACAACAACTACAGTCGCCATGTTGTATCAACTCTAGTTGCCATGTGGTTGCCAAATGGAAAATGCAGCATGGCAACAAAAAATGTAGGTGACATTGTGTAGCAAAATCCAATTGCCAAGTCATCAGATAACAGTTGCCATCGCAAGTGTGAACCCAAAAAAAATGCTTGGGACAAAAGTCAGACTAAAAAGATGTATACAAGAAAATGATAAACGCAGAAGAAATGTACCTTGCACAATCGGCTCTGCGAACTTGACAGCCTTCCTTCCCTCGACCATTGGCTACACCATCCTTGTGGCCATGCCTGCCGGGAAAGCAAAGGCAACTGGCGTAGGATCTTGCACCATCGGTTGATCTTGACTAATGCCAACGCTAAAGCTCGGTGGGATGAAGGCCATTGGGTGACTCTCCTGCCTACTGTCCGGACCACGAACAATTTGCAGGGCAGAATCCAAGGGTGAAAGATCAACAAACATTTCTGAATCGGCCGCTGCAGAATCATTGGGTTTATTCGTAGGGCGGGGCGTGTTGTCAGCGGTATCGGTTGCAGCTTTCTTGACAATCTTCTTGTTTGGGCTGTAGGGGACACCAATGTTGACTGGGAGCTTAGAAGTGCGCAGATTTAAGCTGGGGTTCTCCACGACGGGTAAAGAAGCAGTCTGCTCCAGACGTTTACCTCCGTCAGTCGTGCCCGGCATGCCACCTGGGTTAGCTGTACTCCGGTCTTCCGATTTCTCCATAACATTGCTTTTGGAAGGTGGTGGGAACAGTGTGGACGCAGGAACATAACCAGAGTCATCTCTGCTGCTCCTAGCTACAGCCAGTGCGTTGGGTATGTCTGTTGATTACTTGCGGGGGCTATGACGCCTAGGCAGAAGGCTAGCTCGCGAAACCGTCGCCTAAGCAACCTCTACACCACCAGGAGCTGGAGTTGTTGTGCCAAGACTCTCATCTGTGAATGGCATATCATTATGAACTGTCGCCTCAGCCACTTCTGTCATGGACATAGAAGTGCCGCCGCCCACGCACTTGGAATCTGTGTCAGATGAGCGGGAATCTTCCTTGCTTAGGTTGGTCTCGGGGGTGCCCACTTCAACACTTGCTGATCGGGTGGCTTGGCTCACAACAACATCCTTCATTGCAAGCAGGGTGGGCAATATTTCAGCAATCCTGGCTGATACCGACTCGTCACTTCCAGATGTACGGATGCCTGTTGTTCTAGCCTGCACATCTATAGCCGGCGGAGATGGTCGGCCGCTTGCGTCAGAGCTAATGGGAACAGTTGACGGTGCAGCAGCAGTTTTGTCGACTGGCGCCTCATGAACATCTGAGTTGCCACCTATCGACAGCTTTGAATGAAGGCGTTCGAGTGGGTCCCTAATGATACTATTGGTCGTGTGTTTAGTAGTCTTCTTCACCCTACAAATAAAAAGCACATGAAAAGTATTAAAAATTGAACAAAAAATATTTGCCATGGTAGCCATCTTAAAAAATGAAAAAATGTGTGATGTGCCAAGGCTGCCATTTCAAAACTAGTTATGGGTGAGCACACAAGCCAATGAAAAGTTGGGTAGTTGCCATGTAGGTGGAATAAGAGTTACCATATGGCATAGTTAGCAGTTGCCATGCAGAAGAAGTAGGGGTTGCCATGGCAGCCATCTTGAAAAATGAAAAAAATGTCTGATGTGCTAGGGCTGTAGTTTCAAAACTAGATATGGATGAGCACACAAGCCAATGGAAAGATGGTAGTTGCCATGTAGGTGCAATAAGAGTTGCCATTTGGCCTAGATAGCAGTTGCCATGCAAAAACAAGCAGGAGTTGTCATGCAGTTTAAAGAGAGAGATCATTGGAAAAACAGCAGTTGCCATTTGGGACTGATGGTATTAGCCCATGTGGCAAGCTGAACAGCTGCATTGAAAAGGAAAAATATAGCACTGTGGCAATGAAAGAACAGGGATAACCTACTTCTTGACTGGCTTCCTCAAGTCTGGCAACACGACAGGATCCCCGGTGTTGGACGTCGTCGTACGAGGAGATGACCTGGTGGAAGGGGTGTCACCAGCAATGGGGGCACCCTTGTTCAATCGAGCAGAAACACGGGTTGGCATTGGTGCTTGTTTCTTCGTAACTGCTCGTCCACCAGCTGTCGCCTCACTGCACATATAAGAAAGTGGCAAAAAAAGGTGCCAAGTGTCAGACACGAAAATCATTGCCACGCTTAGCAAAACAAATGCAAAAAAGGGTCAGTCTATTCAAAAAGATAGGCAAAACAAAACACTAAAATAGAAGTCGAACCTCCTCCTAGCAGCTACATGATCGGCCCTAGACCTCTTGCCAGGAGAGCCCTACCCAACATCCTCTGGAGCCCCCCCCTCTTTGATGGCGACACCCCCTTGCCCCTCGCAGCTGTATGTTCTTTAACTTTCTCCGGTGAGGGGACATCTGTTGCAGCCTTGCCCTTCTTACCACCTTCACGAACTTCAACATGTTCATCACCGTCGGTGTCGTGCTGCACGTTCTCCATGTCATCGTCATCGTCCTTGTTGAGAGCAGCATCTCCATCTAGTTCATCTTGTGTGTCAGGGAGCTCCTAGGAACTGTTGTAGTCATACCGGCCACGGCAACCAGTTGGCCGACATGTCCGTTCTGCAACAAATGTAGTGAACTGCCTCGTAACCGCGTCTCTGTTAGAGCCATTGAGGGACGTCCAACCTTCAACCAACTTCCCGAGCAAGCCGGTCATTCCGGATGCAAACTGCCCAATTAGATGCTCGACAGGTGCCCTCGCCTGTGCACGAAACAAGAAGAAGCAGTAACCAACCATATTAGAGTCACATGCACAAGATCAAAACAAACCAAAGCAACCATAGATATATATCCTTGATTACCTCAGTAGGATAAGACGGAGCTGAGTGCACGTCCATCCACTTTCCAAAGTTTTGAGGCCCACCAAACACGCTGTAGTCTATAACATGCTTGGCCATCAGCTGGAAATAAACAAAAAACAGCTAGGATGTGTGAGAGAAAATAATGAACACAAACTAACAGTTCATGTATTACAAAAAAAAACAGAGGAATAGAATAGGAGTTTCAGCATGGATGACAGAGTTGCCATGTGGTGTGAGACATGGATACCATGCGCAGACAGCCATGGCTAACAAGGTAGTCATCTCTTGTTAGCCACAGATGGTTTCCATATGAGGATTTTTTTCATATGTTGTGCAGCAACAAAATTGAAAGAATGCCGTGTAAAGAAAGAAACCAGAAATAACCTGCGGTTTCCCATATTTCGTATTAGTTACCCTGTCTGCAGCAAGCACCGCCTTGACAACATCGTAATTCCATGCAGAAATAGCAAACTTGTGTGTAGGCGGCGGGCCTCCTGTCCCAGTGAAGTCCACGGTGGACAGATCAAGGCAGTTGACGTACATGAGCTGATGTACAATAATTTAAAGAGGAAAAAATATCAGTTGCCATCATGGTATGTTGCAAAAACAAGCTAATGTATGTTCCTTCAATCATCAAGTTGAATGGCATGAAAAAGAAAGAAAATTTGCCATCTATGTGTGTTAGTTGCCATCATGGTGTGCTGGCAGTTGCCATCTTGTTATGACGTTAGTTGCCACAATGTGACCATCATGGTTTCCATGCATAATCAAGGTGTTAAGAGTGTTTTGCAAAAAGGACTAGTAAAAATACCATTAAATGGAGTCGACAACCCTTCTAGTACATCTTGTTTGAGAATGCATCATGCAAGAAGTCCGCAATGAAATTACACCAATTCATGTTCTTCACATCTTTCAGTTTCGCCTGCACGACACAGATTTCAGGACAAGAAGTTGTCGCATCAGAAATCAAAAGAAAAAACATAAAAAATAACCGACATTGACTGGCTTACACATGACATCGGAGCCAAAAGATTGAAAGAAAATAAAGGAGTAGAGATAGATCATTCACCAGGATGGGGAAGCATTTGTTGCTTGGGCGAAGAGAAGTGGTCATGGGTTGTCATGGGTTGTCATGGCATCCAGCGAATTTGCCAGGAAAGTTGTGTTCGGCATGGATGTCATCCCAGGAAACAAACGGGCAAACAATGTTTCCTCAATCTTATTATTGACCTCATACGGGACTTTGATTTCTCCGCGGGGCACACCCAAAGTGCAGAACATGGATTCCTCGTCCAACGGCAGTCTTCCACATTCCAGAATCACAAATTCCCTCGAGGCGGGGTCGTAAATCTCACCAAGCTAGACGCATACAGGGTTCACAAGATTCTTGCACCGAACATCCATCATAGACTGCATACCCATCTCAGCAGAAGCTCCCTTCTGCTCGTCGATAAATCCCTCGGTCAATGTAGTCAGGCGTTCCTGTGAAGCAATATTGCGATTATGTTTCTTCTTCTGCAAAACAGACAAGTGATCATTTGTTGCCATGTTTTCACTATTATGAAAATTTAGTTCCTAACAGACGATTGCAAACTCAATGTGACATTCAAAACATATGGGGGGAGGAGGAGGGGGTGGACAGTTACCTCATCGCTGTCTTTTGTCCGTTCAGTTGCACGATTCTGCTGCGGTGCATCCATGAAATCATCATCATCGTCTTGATGATCGCCGCGAGCCATTCTGCTGAGGTAAGAACAAGCCAAAATGTGAGTGTGAAAATGAAAGTATGAAGTAAGCAGTTGCCACCTAACAGAATGTATTTGCCACATGGGCTCAATTGAAAGTGGCAAATAGTGAAAGCAATATCATATGAACACACACACCCCCTATGATTGTCAAACCATAAATGTGGCAACTAAACACATTGGTTTCATTTGAAAAATGTACTTAAAACAAAAATGTTGAAGTTGCCATGTTAGCACAAGATAGTACGAAGAAAGGCACAAATCTTCCACTGCACAAGCATATAATGTGGCAACTCACGCCTTGTCCTCATACAAAAATGAGTTGCCCTGTGTTCAAAGGCAAAATGTGCTAGGTTGAAATTGCCATGTTAAAATGCAAAACAATTCAAAAAAGAGGCAGTTGCCACCTAACAGAATGTACTTGCCACATGGGCTCAATTGAAAGTGGCAAATAGTTCTTCCACTGCACAAACATATAATGTGGCAACACACACGCTGTCCTCATACGAAAATGAGTTGCCATGTGTTCAAAGGCAAAATGTGCTAGGTTGAAATTGCCATGTTAAAATGCAAAACAATTCAAAAAGGAGTTGACGACATCTACTGAACAACCTTTAATGGCAATTCACACACTGACCTCATATTAAAAATGAGTTGCCTTTCTAATACAGCCAAATATGTTCAGATATCACAAGTCAGCGTGGCAAAACACAAAATTGGGTCTTTAATACAGTGGAGTTGCCACATTATCCTGCCTAGATCATGGCAACAGCCGTAGTGTGTTCACAGAAATACTTGCCACATGGAAAGCATACTTGTGGCAACTGACACAGTTGATTAGGAAATTAATTGCTATCCAGTGCAAGTAGTTTCTGAAACTTTCATGACTACCTATTTACTACACTTTATCATGCCTACAGCATGGCAACAGCCATAGCATGTGCACAAAATTAGTTGCCACATGGGAACATATTTGTGGCAATATCACATTTAATCAGGAAATTAGTTGCCATATAGTGCAGATAGTTACTGAAACTACCATGTCTGCCTTCATACTGCACTTTGAAAAACAACAACCTATATCTAGGGTTCATTGGCAACTATGATAACCTGAAATTCATCAACAAAAATCTTCCTTCACTGATACCAAATAGCATTTCGAGACAAAACATAACAAGCGGATAGAAAAACACCGGCTCAATCCCAAGGCAGAACCAGGATGCGGCTGCGGACAGGCCGAACCACACCGGCATGACCGCCACCACGACGGCGACAAAACTACCCAATGCCAACGAAAACGGCAAGCACAAAGACTCCGCTGCCGGCGGGAACGCCGGCGCACCGTGCATCCGCCTGAATCTCGACGAATCTCGAGCGGAACATCGACCACTGAGGAGAGGGGAGAAATGCATGCAAGGAATTTAAGCGTGGGATGGAGCATTACCTTCAATCTGCAGGCACTCCGGCGAAGACGCTCCGGTCCGGCGAGTCCCGCCGATGGCCGCGAATGCCATCGACTCTTCCGCCTCCGCCGTCGCCTTCTCCTCTCACCTTCTCTTCCAATCGACTGAACTGTGGGTGGGTTGTGCGAGTAATGAAGTGGGGAGTAAATGGAACCATGAGGGGAGGGGGCAAAGTGCGCGATGTGGCTGACGGCAACCGCAGTCGGGCGTGGCGTGCGGCTGCAAAGCAGTTCCACCACACGCCCCCGAGTGGCAAGCGTTGACCGCGGGGAGGCAACCGCTATGTGGGCAAACTCTCTCACACACCACACACGCGACTTGTCCTACGTGGCACACACAATCAGCCAAAACGTGCCAAGATTCGTGCAAAAACTGTTGAACGGCGATGGAGGCGTGTGGTTGAGTTGGCTAGCACCCACATGTGTGGGCATTAGTGTTTTTGAATTTTTTTTGGTATTGGTGGGTTAAGTGGGGACGCTGAGATATTGGTACGAATTATTGTTCAAATTCATTGATGTGGGGTCTGTTTGTCGCGGTCATTGTCTAGTTAAGATGGTTCTTCTACTAGTACATTGGGAAGATGTTCTGTTTCATTTTTGTAGTGTCGGATTTACTATGTTTTGCTTCTTATAACCACACATAAGATTTGTTCAAGTTGGTTACATTAGGATTGCAGCAAATTAGGCTGATGGGCTTTGCATTGTCCAGGAATTCATTTATTTATTTTGAATAAAAGGGGTTTCCCCCCGCTTCATTTTCATTCAAACGAGGCAATGAAGCCAAAAACTACACTATTGGCAGCACTCGGGCTCAAGCCAAAATTACAATGCCTCTCTACACTTTCCTCTCGCCCGCCAGATTCTTCATCTCCAGGCAATCCTTAGGAGTTTTCTTCTTGCCCGATCAAGGAGTAAGAGACATCTCCACAGTAGCACCGATTGGTTGTCCATGCACAGGGTTTTCTATTGATGAATCATGGCACTCACACGTCCTAGCAGATTTTGAATACTTGTCCACACCATACCCTAGAACAAATATCATTTCGCATCGTCCATAAGCTCCAGATAACAGCAACACAGGCTATATTGACCACATATTTCTTATTGTCATTACACCATAGATCAGCCAATTCTAACATACTACAGGGAATTTGAAAGTCGAAGCATAGGATACTATGATAGATCATCGTCCAGGAATTCATCCATACCTATACTGCGATAATGCAATGGCTAAAGCCTAGGATAATTAATCTCAACCGAAAGTTTTGGACTTTGTCCTAAACTGTAATCAACACTGTTCCTAGAGTATATGGTCTTGATTTTGTTCCTTCCTAATTTGATGTTCTATCACCCCCATTAGGAAGTGTAACCAGACCGCGAGTCTGTGATTGTCTGGCTGTCATCTTTAAAATTTAAGGGCCTCTGGGTCGCAGTGGAGTTTCTAGAGGCGCTTTTTATTTGGTAATGGAGGAGGATAGAGAGTGGATTATTACCGAATCAAGAGCTTTTTTTCTTTGCCTTGTAGAGTTCAGTTTTGCAACCTCATATCATTGTAATCTCTTGATAATTAAATGTTTAGATTGTTGATCTGGAAGACACCATGGAGTTATTTATGGAGCTTCAAGTCATCGGAGACCGAGCAGTAAAAAAGCTTGCATTTTCACATATTGTACACAACATCAGAAGAATGAATCAGAAGCACAAGAATGAAGCCAAGAATCGCAAACTGCAAGGCATCCTTTTTAAATTAGTACATGTTTGCAACATCTTACACTTGGTTGGATAAGAACTATTGCGCTTAACATTGTAGCTGGTAAGCATACACTTAAAATTGTGGGAAATGTCGTACCCGGTTCAGGGCGACAGTTGGATGTTATATAGGTAGGGGCGCGACTCCTTGATAGCGTACAGGTTGTTGAGATACAAGGGATAAGCTATTTGGAGTACAAGGGATAAGCTGGAGAAGGAATATTGTTACAGAGAATAACTACCTAGCCTATCTACGGTTGCAAACCAGATTACCTAGCCGCACCACCTTGACCCATAGTAACGTTGTTTAACACCCTCCCTTAATCACAACTTGGTCAAGTTGAAATTAGGCTTGAACTCCTCAAAACTTCTTGTGGGCAATGCTTTTGTGAAGTCATCTGCAACCTGATCTCGTGAATGCACAAAGCGAATATCCAATTGTCTATGTGCAACTCTTTCTCTGACAAAATGAAAGTCTATTCCGATGTGTTCTGTCCTTGCATCAAAAACTGGGTTAGCAGACAAGTAGCACCCAGGTTGTCACACCATAAATATGGGACCTTAGTGTGCTTCACACCCAGCTCTCTCAACATGAACTGGACCCAGATAATCTCTGCACTAGCATTTGCTAGTGATTTATACTCAGCTTCAGTACTAGATCATGATACAGTAGCCTGTTTCTTTGCACACCATGGTATTATATTTGGTCCAAAGAAAACTGCAAATCCACCAGTAGAGCGTCTGTCATCTATACACCCTACCCAATTAGAGTCAGAAAAAGCACTGACAAGAGTTGATGAACATTTGCTGAATGTAAGACAAAGACTCATAGTATTTTTCACATATCTCACTATTCGTTTGGCAGCAGTCCAATGAACTGTGGTGGGTGCATGAAGAAATCAGCATACTTTGTTAACAGCAAAGGATATATACGGCCTTGTTAAGGTGAGGTACTGAAGTGCTCCTACTAGACTTCTGTATCTAGTACTATCCTCTGTTCAAGAGATCTCCCTCTTCAAGTGACAATTTTTCTGTGCTAGATAAAGTGGTTGAGGAGGGTTTACACCCTTGCAAGACAACTCTCCTTACCAAATCAGTAGCATACTTTTCCTGAGAGAGATGAAGACCATCTTTATTTTTCTTTACCTCAATCCCTAGGAAAAAATGTAAGTCTCCCAAATCTTTAAGAGCAAACTCATCACTTAGGTCCTTTAACAATCCTGTCACTGCTTCATTAGATGAACTTGTGACAATAATATCATCAACATAGATAAGCACAAATATAGATGTTTTCGACTTGTTGTTGATGAATACAGATGTATCAGACTTAGACGGAACAAAACCAAGTGCTTGCAATTTATGACTGAGACGAGAGTACCATGCCCTGGGAGCTTGCTTCAGTCCATATAGAGCTTTGTCAAGCTTACACACATGGAAGGGTTTATCCTTGTTCTCAAAACCATGAGGTTGTTTCATGTATACTTCCTCTTCTAGAACACCATGAAGGACATTCTGCACATCTAGTTGTCTGAGACTCCATCCCCTGGAAACAACAATAGACAACACAATATGAATAGTAGCAGCTTTAACTACATGACTAAAAGTGTCCTCACAGTCTATACCATACTGCTGTTCGAAGCCTTTTACAACAAGTCTGGCTTTGTAGCGATCTATGGTTCCATCGAACTTTCTTTTGATCCTATAAACCCAATAGCAATCAATCAAATTTTTACCTTCTCATGGAGAAACCAGATGCCACGTATTATTTTTCTGAAGTGCCATATATTCCTCTTCCATGGCCTTTTTCCAGTGTGTATCATTGAGGGCTTCATCAAGAGTACTGGGTTCACCTGTGGTACACGCTAAACAAAACTTGGTTATATGTTTATAACTAACTGGTTGAATTACTCCCTTCTGTAGCCGTGTACGGGGTTGAACAGACGAAGTAGTGTTGTTGGCGAGCGCAGAAGATCCAGCATCTGGACCTAGCAATCCCGAGGCAGATCCCCCTGGCGCTCCTGACGCGCCAGCCGCTGTATCAGGGGGATCTTCTATGGCGATGGGTGACGCTAGAGCTGTGGAAGTGGGCGCAGAAGATCCAGGCCGCGCCGATGGCACAGGCCTGACCGGATCGACCTCGGATCTCACGCCTGTCGTCGGCTGGGGCGAATCCGCGCCGGATCTCGCGCCCGACTGCTAGCGGCGTATGTAGTGGCGGGGTCCGCCCGCGGGCTAGCGGGCCGGAGGCTCCTGCCGCATGGCCTTCGAGGATTGGCGCGGGCCGGACGCCGCATCTGGCCCAGTTGAGGCAAGCTGCGTGGCCGCCGATGGATTACTGTCGCCGCGCCTAGCAGGCGACAGCGGATCTGGCGCGCTATCGCCCTGCTGGGGCACGGATCCCATGACAGACTTGCTGCCACGCTGTTGGAGCACTGATGCCGATGAAGATTTGTCCCCCGCCGTGTGACACATAAAATGTGAAGCTTTTGGGGTGATTTCTCCATAGTTTTCTATGATTCCTTCATCATTTTCTACACCATTTTCATCTATATCAGCACAAGACTCAAGTGCACGGTTATGAGGATTAGTCAACATGTGATCATTATAGTTATTTCCCCCTTGATCAAGACTGGTTAGACTAGATGGTAGAAGGAGAATTTCTTGGCGAAGTAGGGCACGAGCAAGAAGGGCAAAGCCAACTTCGACAATTTGTATGTGTTTGCGTTCAGCAGACCCATTCTGTTGATGGGCATGCAGACAAGACACATGATGAGAAATGCCAAGTTTTTGGAAAAAAGATTTGAGCTTCTCGTATTCGCCACCCCAAACAGATTGGAGAGCTATGATTTTGGTGTCAAATTTTCTTTCAACTAAAGCTTGGAAATTGAGACAAACTTGGCATACATCGGATCTTTTCTTAAGAAGATAGATCCAGGTAAATTTGCTATAGTCGTCAATGAAACTCACATAATATGTATGTCTACCAACAAAGGAGGGAACGGGTCCCCACACATCAGAAAAAAGTAAGCTGCAAAGGCTTGGTAGAAATACCTGTAGAAATAGGATAAGGCAACTGATGACTTTTAGCTCTTTGGCAGGAATCACAAATTGTTTCAACATCACGCTCTCCAACATATGTGAGCTTATTATGGGAGCTTTTTTGTCCTAAGCAAACACTCAACTAAAGAAAAGATGCATGTCCTAATTGATCATGCCACCGTGTTGATGAGACTTTGGTGGCACTAAAAACCTGTTTATTGAGTCTTCTAATCTCCGGAATCAATGGGTAAAGCCCGTGAACACATCTACCTCGATATAGCACCTTCCTTGTGGCCTGATCCTTGATCAAAAAGAAGGGGTAAAATTCAAGAAAGACATGATTATCAATGGCAATGCGATGAACGGAAAGAAGACTTTTGAAAGCACTAGGAACATGCCAAAAATTTTTGAAATGAATTTTTCTATGAGGGGTTTTAATAAAAGAGTGACCAATGTGACCAATCTGTTGGGGAACGTAGTAATTTCAAAAAAATTCCTACGTACACGCAAGATCATGGTGATGGCATAGCAATGAGAGGGGAGAGTGTCCGTCCACGTACCCTCGTAGACCGTAAGCGGAAGCGTTATGACAACGCGGTTGATGTAGTCGTACGTCTTCACGATCCGACCGATCCAAGCACCGAACGTACGGCACCTCCGAGTTCAGCACACGTTCAGCTCGATGACGATCCCCGGGCTCCGATCCAGCAAAGCTTCGGCAATGAGTTCCGTCAGCATGACAGTGTGGTGACGATGATGATGCTCTACCGGCGCAGGGCTTCGCCTAAACTCCGCAACGATATGACCGAGGTGGAATATGGTGGAGGGGGGCACCGCACACGGCTAAGGAACGATCCGTAGATCAACTTGTGTGTTATGGGGTGCCCCCTGCCCCCGTATATAAAGGAGGGAGGGGGAGGTGCGGCCGGCCCCCTTGGGGTGCGCCTGGAGGAGTCCTACTCCCACCGGGAGTAGGACTCCCCCCTCTTGCCTTGGTGGAGAAGGAAAGGGGGGAGGGGAAAGAGGAAAGGGGGGCGCTGCCCCCCTTCCTTGTCCTATTTGGACTAGGGGGGGGGGAGGGGGCGCACGGCCTGCCCTGGCCGGCCCTCCTCTTCTCGCTCATGGCCCACTAAGGCCCATTAACCCCCGGGAGGGTTCCGGTAACCCCCCGGTGTTTCGGTAAAATCCTGATTTCACCCGGAACCTTTCTGATGTCCAAACATAGGCTTCCAATATATCAATCTTTATGTCTCGACCATTTTGATACTCCTCGTCATGTCCGTGATCACATCCGGGACTCCGAACAAACTTCGGTACATCAAAACTTATAAACTCATAATAAAATTGTCATCGTAACGTTAAGCATGCGGACCCTACGGGTTCGAGAACTATGTAGACATGACCTAGAACCATTCTCGGTCAATAACCAATAGCGGGACCTGGATGCCCATATTGGTTCCTACATATTCTACGAAGATCTTTATCGGTCAAACAGCATAACAACATACGTTGTTCCCTTTGTCATCGGTATGTTACTTGCCCGAGATTTGATCGTCGGTATCCAATACCTAGTTCAATCTCGTTACCGGCAAGTCTATTTACTCGTTCCGTAATGCATCATCCCGTAACCAACTCATTTGGTCACATTGCTTGCAAGGCTTATAATGATGTGCATTACCGAGAGGGCCCAGAGATACCTCTCCGACAATCGGAGTGACAAAACCTAATCTCGAAATACGCCAACTCAACATGTACCTTCGGAGACACCTGTAGTACTCCTTTACAATCACCCAGTTATGTTGTGATGTTTGGTAGTACCCAAAGTGTTCCTCCGGTAAACGGGAGTTGCATATTTCTCATAGTTACAGGAACATGTATAAGTCATGAAGAAAGCAATAGCAGTATACTAAACGATCAAGTGCTAGGCTAACGGAATGGGTCATGTCAATCACATCATTCTTCTAATGATGTGATCCCATTAATAAAATGACAACACATGTCTATGGTTAGGAAACATAACCATCTTTGATTAATGAGCTAGTCAAGTAGAGGCATACTAGTGACTATATGTTTGTCTATGTATTCACACATGTATCATGTTTCCGGTTAATACAATTCTAGCATGAATAATAAACATTTATCATGATATGAGGAAATAAATAATAACTTTATTATTGCCTCTAGGGCATATTTCCTTCAGTCTCCCACTTGCACTAGAGTCAATAATCTAGATTACATAGTAATGATTCTAACACCCATGGAGTCTTGGTGTTGATCATGTTTTGCTCGTGAGAGAGGCTTAGTCAACGGGTCTGCAACATTCAGATCCGTATGTATTTTACAAATCTCTATGTCTCCCACTTGGACTTGGTCCCGAATGGAATTGAAGCGTCTCTTGATGTGCTTGGTCCTCTTGTGAAATCTGGATTCCTTTGCCAAAGCAATTGCACCAGTATTGTCACAGAAGATCTTCATTGGTCCCGATGCACTAGGTATGACACCTAGATCGGTAATGAACTCCTTCATCCAGACTCCTTCATTTGCTGCTTCAGAAGCAGCTATGTACTCCGCTTCACATGTAGATCCCGCCACGACGCTTTGTTTAGAACTGCACCAACTTACAGCTCCACCGTTTAATAAAAACACGTATCCGGTTTGCGATTTAGAATCGTCCGGATCAGTGTCAAAGCTTGCATCAACGTAACCATTTACGACTAGCTCTTTGTCACCTCCATATACGAGAAACATATCCTTAGTCCTTTTCAGGTATTTCAGGATGTTCTTGACCGCTGTCCAGTGATCCACTCCTGGATTACTTTGGTACCTTCCTGCCAAGCTTATTGCTAAGCATACGTCAGGTCTAGTACACAGCATTGCATACATGATAGAGCCTATGGCTGAAGCATAGGGAACATCTTTCATTTTCTCTCTATCTTCTGCTGTGGTCGGGCATTGAGTTTGACTCAACTTCACACCTTGTAGCACATGCAAGAAACCTTTCATTGCCTGATCCATTTTGAACTTTTTCAAAATTTTGTCAAGGTATGTGCTTTGTGAAAGTCCTATTAAGCGTCTTGATCTATCTCTATAGATCTTGATGCCCAATATGTAAGCAGCTTCACCGAGGTCTTTCATTGAAAAACTTTTATTCAAGTATCCCTATATGCTATCCAGAAATTCTATATCATTTCCAATTAATAATATGTCATCTACATATAAAATCAGAAATGCTACAGAGCTCCCACTCACTTTCTTGTAAATACAGGCTTCTCCAAAAGTCTGTATAAAACCATATGCTTTGATCACACTATCAAAACGTTTATTCCAACTCCGAGATGCTTGCACCAGTCCATAAATGGATCGCTGGAGCTTGCACACTTTTTAAGCACCTTTTGGATTAACAAAACCTTCTGGTTGCATCATATACAACTCTTCTTCCAGAAATCCATTCAAGAATGCAGTTTTGACATCCATTTACCAAATTTCATAATCATGAAATGCAGCAATAGCTAACATGATTCGGACAGACTTAAGCATCGCTACGGGTGAGAAAGTCTCATCGTAGTCAACCCCTTGAACTTGTCGAAAACCTTTCGCAACAAGTCGAGCTTTATAGACAGTTATATTACCATCAGCGTCAGTCTTCTTCTTAAAGATCCATTTATTCTCAATGGCTTGCCGATCATCGGGCAAGTCAACCAAAGTCCATACTTTGTTTTCGTACATGGATCCCATCTCAGATTTCATGGTCTCTAGCCATTTTGCGGAATCTGGGCTCATCATCGCTTCCGCATAGTTCGTAGGTTCATCATGGTCAAGTAACATGACTTCCAGAATAGGATTACCGTACCACTCTGGTGCGGATCTTACTCTGGTAGACCTATGAGGTTCAGTAGAAACTTGATCTGAAGTTTCATGATCAATATCATCAGCTTCCTCACTAGTTGGTGTAGTTGTCACAGGAACCGGTTCTTGTGATGAACTACTTTCCAACAAGGGAGTAGATACAATTATCTCATCAAGTTCTACTTTCCTCCCACTCACTTCTTTCGATAGAAACTCCTTCTCTAGAAAGGATCCGACTTTAGCAACGAAAATCTTGCCCTCAGATCTGTGATAGAAGGTGTACCTAATAGTCTCTTTTGGGTATCCTATGAAGACACATTTCCCAATTTGGGTTCGAGCTTATCTGGTTGAAGTTTCTTCACATAAGTATCGCAGCCCCAAACTTTAAGAAATGACAACTTTGGTTTCTTGCCAAACCACAGTTCATAAGGTGTTGTCTCAACGGATTTTGATGGTGCCCTATTTAACGTGAATGTGGCCGTCTCTAAAGCATAACCCCAAAACGATAGCGGTAAATCAGTAAGAGACATCATAGATCGTACCATATCTAGTAAAGTACGATTACGACGTTCGGACACACCATTTCGCTGTGGTGTTCCGGGTGGCGTGAGTTGCGAAACTATTCCGCATTGTTTCAAGTGTAGACCAAACTCGTAACTCAAATATTCTCCTCCACGATCAGATCATAGAAACTTTATTTTCTTGTTACGATGATTTTCCACTTCACTCTGAAATTCTTTGAACTTTTCAAATGTTTCAGACTTGTGTTTCATTAAGTAGATATACCCATATCTGCTCAAATCATCTGTGAAGGTGAGAAAATAACGATACCCGCCGCGAGCCTCAACATTCATTGGACCACAAACATTAGTATGTATGATCTCCAACAAATCAGTTGCTCGCTCCATAGTTCCGGAGAACAGCGTTTTAGTCATCTTGCCCATGAGGCACGGTTCGCAAGTACCAAGTGATTCATAATCAAGTGATTCCAAAAGCCCATCAGTATGGAGTTTCTTCATGCGCTTTACACCGATATGACCTAAACGGCAGTGCCACAAATAAGTTGCACTATCGTTATCAACTCTGCATCTTTTGGTTTCAACACTATGAATATGTGTATCACTACTATCGAGATTCAATAAAAATAGACCACTCTTCAAGGGTGCATGACCATAAAAGATATTACTCATATAAATAGAACAACCATTATTCTCTGATTTAAATGAATAACCGTCTCGCATCAAACAAGATCCAAATATAATGTTCATGCTCAACGCTGGCACCAAACAACAATTATTTAGGTCTAAAACTAATCCCGATGGTAGATGTAGAGGTAGCGTGCCGACCGCGATCACATCGACTTTGGAACCATTTCCCACGCGCATCGTCACCTCATCCTTAGCCAATCTTCGCTTAATTCGTAGTCCCTGTTTCGAGTTGCAAATATTAGCAACAGAACCAGTATCAAATACCCAGGTGCTACTGCGAGCATTAGTAAGGTACACATCAATAACATGTATATCACATATACCTTTGTTCACTTTGCCATCCTTCTTATCCGCCAAATACTTGGGGCAGTTCCGCTTCCAGTGTCCAGTCTGCTTGCAGTAGAAGCACTCAGTTTCAGGCTTAGGTCCAGACTTGGGTTTCTTCTCTTGAGCAGCAACTTGCTTGCTATTCTTTTTAAAGTTCCCCTTCTTCTTCCCTTTGCCCTTTTTCTTGAAACTGGTGGTCTTGTTAACCATCAACACTTGATGCTCCTTTTTGATTTCTACCTCCGCAGCTTTTAGCATTGCGAAGAGCTCGGGAATAGTTTTGTTCATCCCTTGCATATTATAGTTCATCACGAAGCTCTTGTAGCTTGGTGGCAGTGATTGGAGAATTCTGTCAATGACACTATCATCAGGAAGATTAACTCCCAGTTGAATCAAGTGATTATTATACCCAGACATTTTGAGTATGTGTTCACTGATAGAACTATTCTCCTCCACCTTGCAGCTATAGAACTTATTGGAGACTTCATATCTCTCAATCCGGGCATTTGCTTGAAATATTAACTTCAACTCCTGAAACATCTCATATGCTCCATGATGTTCAAAACGTCGTTGAAGACCCGGTTCTAAGCCGTAAAGCATGGCACACTAAACTATCGAGTAGTCATCAGCTTTGCTCTGCCAGACGTTCTTAACGTCCTCAGTTGCATCAGCAGCAGGCCTGGCACCCAGCGGTGCTTCCAGGACGTAACTTTTCTGTGCAGCAATGAGGATAATCCTCAGGTTATGGACCCAGTCCGTGTAATTGCTACCATCATCTTTCAACTTTGCTTTCTCAAGGAACGCATTAAAATTTAACAGAACAACAGCACGGCCATCTATCTACAAACAAACATAGACAAGCAAAATACTATCAGGTACTAAGTTCATGATAAATTTAAGTTCAATTAATCATATTACTTAAGAACTCCCACTTAGACAGACATCTCTCTAGTCATCTAAGTGATCACGTGATCCAAATCAACTAAACCATGTCCGATCATCACGTGAGATGGAGTAGTTTCAATTGTGAACATCACTATGTTGATCATATCTACTATATGATTCACGTTCGACCTTTCGGTCTCCGTGTTCCAAGGCCATATCTGTATATGCTAGGCTCGTCAAGTATGACCTGAGTATTCCGCGTGTGCAACTGTTTTGCACCCGTTGTATTTGAATGTAGAGCCTATCACACCCGATCATCACGTGGTGTCTCAGCACGAAGAACTTTCGCAACGGTGCATACTTAGGGAGAACACTTCTTGATTATTGAGTGAGAGATCATCTTAAAATGCTGCCATCAATCAAAGCAAGATAAGATGCATAAAGGATAAACATCACATGCAATCAATATAAGTGATATGATATGGCCATCATCATCTTGTGCTTGTGATCTCCATCTTCGAAGCACCGTCGTGATCACCATCGTCACCGGCGCGACACCTTGATCTCCATCGTAGCATCGTTGTAGTTACGCCATCTATTGCTTCTACGACTATCGCTACCGCTTAGTGATAAAGTAAAGCAATTACAGGGCGTTTGCATTTCATACAATAAAGCGACAACCATATGGCTCCTGCCAGTTGCCGATAACTTCGGTTACAAAACATGATCACCTCATACAATAAAATATAGCATCACGTCTTGACCATATCACATCACAACATGCCCTGCAAAAACAAGTTAGACGTCCTCTACTTTGTTGTTGCAATTTTTACGTGGCTGCTACGGGCTTAGCAAGAACCGTTCTTACCTACGCATCAAAACCACAACGATAGTTTGTCAAGTTGGTGCTGTTTTAACCTTCGCAAGGACCGGGCGTAGCCACACTCGGTTCAACTAAAGTGAGAGAGACAGACACCCGCCGGTCACCTTTAAGCAACGAGTGCTCGTAGCGGTGAAACCAGTCTCGCGTAAGCGTACGAGTAATGTCGGTCCGGGCCGCTTCATCTCACAATGCCGCTGAACCAAAGTATGACATGCTGGTAAGCAGTATGACTTATATCGCCCACAACTCACTTGTGTTCTACTCGTGCATATAACATCAACGCATAAAACCTAGGCTCGGATGCCACTGTTGGGGAACATAGTAATTTCAAAAAAATTCCTACGTACACGCAAGATCATGGTGATGGCATAGCAACGAGAGGGGAGAGTGTCCGTCCACGTACCTTCGTAGACCGTAAGCGGAAGCGTTATGACAACGCGGTTGATGTAGTCGTACGTCTTCACGATCCGACCGATCCAAGCACCGAATGTACGGCACCTCCGAGTTCAGCACACGTTCAGCTCGATGACGATCCCCGGGCTCCGATCCAGCAAAGCTTCGGGGATGAGTTCCGTCAGCACGACGGTGTGGTGACGATGATGATGCTCTACCGGTGCAGGGCTTCGCCTAAACTCCGCGACGATATGACCGAGGTGGAATATGGTGGAGGGGGGCACTGCACACGGCTAAGGAACGATCCGTAGATCAACTTGTGTGTTATGGGGTGCCCCCCGGCCCCCGTATATAAAGGAGGGAGGGGGAGGTGCGGCCGGCCCCCTTGGGGTGCGCCTGGAGGAGTTCTACTCCAACCGGGAGTAGGACTCCCCCCTCTTGCCTTGGTGGAGAAGGAAAGGGGGGAGGGGAAAGAGGAAAGGGGGGCGCCGCCCCCCTTCCTTGTCCTATTCGGACTAGGGGGGGAGGGGGCACGCGGCCTGCCCTGGCCGGCCCTCCTCTTCTCCCTCATGGCCCACTAAGGCCCATTAACCCCCGGGAGGGTTCCGGTAACCCCCCGGTGTTCCGGTAAAATCCCGATTTCACCCGGAACCTTTCCGATGTCCAAACATAGGCTTCCAATATATCAATATTTATGTCTCGACCATTTCGAGACTCCTCGTCATGTCCGTGATCACATCCGGGACTCCGAACAAACTTCGGTACATCAAAACTTATAAACTCATAATAAAATGTCATCGTAACGTTAAGCGTGCGGACCCTACGGGTTCGAGAACTATGTAGACATGACCTAGAACCATTCTCGGTCAATAACCAATAGCGGGACCTAGATGCCCATATTGGTTCCTACATATTCTACGAAGATCTTTATCGGTCAAACCGCATAACAACATACGTTGTTCCCTTTGTCATCGGTATGTTACTTGCCCGAGATTTTATCGTCGGTATCCAATACCTAGTTCAATCTCGTTACCGGCAAGTCTATTTACTCGTTCCGTAATGCATCATCCCATAACCAACTCATTTGGTCACATTGCTTGCAAGGCTTATAATGATGTGCATTACCGAGAGGGCCCAGAGATACCTCTCCGACAATCGGAGTGACAAAACCTAATCTCGAAATACGCCAACTCAACATGTACCTTCGGAGACACCTGTAGTACTCCTTTATAATCACCCAGTTACATTGTGACGTTTGGTAGTACCCAAAGTGTTCCTCCGGTAAACGGGAGTTGCATATTTCTCATAGTTACAGGAACATGTATAAGTCATGAAGAAAGCAATAGCAGTATACTAAACGATCAAGTGCTAGGCTAACGGAATGGGTCATGTCAATCACATCATTCTTCTAATGATGTGATCCCATTAATCAAATGACAACACATGTCTATGGTTAGGAAACATAACCATCTTTGATTAATGAGCTAGTCAAGTAGAGGCATACTAGTGACTATATGTTTGTCTATGTATTCACACATGTATCATGTTTCCGGTTAATACAATTCTAGCATGAATAATAAACATTTATCATGATATGAGGAAATAAATAATAACTTTATTATTGCCTCTAGGGCATATTTCCTTCACAATCTTCATACCTTCTCCACTAGCGGTGTGGATGTGATCTTGGCCACGGTACTTCTTGCGCATGGTCACTTTTTCCAGCTCGCCGGTGATGTGGTTTGTGGCTCCGCTGTCGACGTACCAGTTCGTGTCAACACCATATGAGGCTTCAGCTGCCCCAGCCACCTTTTCATCTTGGGACGATGCATCATAATCATACTCAAATTGGCACCAACAATCTTTTGCTGAGTGTCCCAGCTTGCCATAGATTTGGCACCAAACAACATCCGGGCGTGATTTGTTGCTGTTGGAGGAGCTGGTGCGCCGACCCCTATTGTTGCTGGAGGAGGGTCGGCCGCCGCCGCGCGCGTTGCCTTCTGGCCACTGCTGTTACCCCCACCAGGGCCCTTGCCCTTGTTGCGAGGAGGTCCACGGCAACGAGAGCCGCCACCGCCGCGGCCGCGTGTGGCGATGTTCACCAAAGACTTGAAGCCGCCGCCAGTCCCTGCCCCTTGGAACAAAGCCACCCTTTGATCAAAGTTACTCATCTGAGCAAACAATTCATCAAGAGTGACCGGGATGGTGCGGGCGTCAAGGGCAGAGACCAACGGTTGGTAGTCCATGTTGAGGCCATTGAGGATGTCGGAAATCAGCTCGTCATCCTCAAGTGGTCGCCCTGCCGCTGCAAGCTCGTCGGCGAGGGAGCAGATGTGCGCAAAGGACGTGGCCATCGATTGTGTTCCCTTCTGCGCGTTCGTGAGGGCAGCACGGATGTTGTTGATGCGGGACAGCGAGGTTGACGAGAACATTCTCTCCAACGCCGTCCAGAGCTCCTGTGCGTGGGTGATCACGGTCACCTGTACGAGCACTTCTTTGGACAGATTATTCAAAAGATAACACAGTACCTGCTGGTCTTCCCTGATCCAAAGTTGATGTAGAGGATTTGGGATGGTCTCCTTCTTGCCATCCTTATCCTTGGAGACACGACCTTGGCTGGCTCCGGCATGCTCCCGTCCACGTACCCGAAGAAACTAGTACCGCAGAGTTGTGACGTGATTTGGGTACGCCACAGGATGTAGTTGGTGCGGGTGAGGCGCTCGGTGAATTGGCCGCAAAGGGTAGGGTTGGAGGCGCTGGAGGAAGCCATGGCAGGAGGTTTTGGTGGAGGAGAGAAAACCTAGATGTGATGGAAGAGTTAGGCTTCGATTACCATGTGGGAAACGTCGTACCCGGTTCAGGGCGACGGTTGCATGTTATATAGGCAGGGGCGCGACTCCCTGATAGGCTTGATAGCGTACATGTTGTTGAGATTGAGACTTGAGATACAAGGGATAAGCTACTTGGAGTACAAGGGATAAGCTGGTGAAGGAATATTGTTACAGAGAATAACTACCTAGCCTATCTTATGGTTGCAAACCATATTACCTAGCCGCACCACCTTGACCCATAGTAACGTTGTTTAACAGAGACCATTTCCCACCTTATCTGATTATGTCCTGTTTCTCAGGGCGAGGAAGAGTCGAGAGCAAAGAGGGCTTTCACTATCCTATGTGATCTTCACCGTCGAAGGGTCTGGTTTGATGACCGCACAACAAATGCTATATGCGATGCTTGTTTCCATCCTTCTTTGAGGTGCATTTTTGTAATGAAATGTAGGTGTCTGCTGTTGGTTGCTTACCATCTAAACAAGTGTATTCTACATGCAGGCTTATGACAACTGCTATTTCATTGCTCATTGGGTATGGAAATGTTGAGCAAGAGGATGATAGTGATGCCAGCAGTGAAGATGAAGCAATTAAAAACCGAAATGTTATACTTAGTAACGAGGATGTTTACAAGGTGATTTGGATGTTTCTGCATATTGGCGCTCTATTGATAGTATTTAAGATCTTATTTTCTGATGCACTGTGACTTTTCTTTATTTATTTTCTGCAGTCAAATCACAATGGTACCTCTGCTAGTAAGAAAAAGAAGAAAACTAAATTGGAGCGTGTAGTTCGTAGTATGAAAAGGCAACAACGTAAATCCAATGAGGAGACTGGCTCCAATTACTATTTGCCCCTTACGTATTTAAAGGATCCCCAGGTAGAGCAACATCATAATTTTTCAAGCTGTTGTCATGGTCACAATAAAATGAGATGCCACATCCACTTCTTGCTGTTGATGAGATAATCTTCTATTATGCTGAAACTCCTTTTGGGGCTCTTACAGGGTTTTGCAGAGAAACTCTTCTCTCGGCTACAGAAATGCAATGAACAATTTGAGGTTGGTCTTATTATTCCTATATCTAATATTCCTTCATGTTGTTGTACTGTTCTTTTGTATGTAGACACGGTTTACTTAGTTACATAGTGACCATTATCTACTATGCAAATATGTTTACTCATACTTCATGATTTTTTTTGGAAATGGAGGTATACCCCCGGCCTCTGCATCATGATGATGCATGCGGCCCTCTTATTAAAAATCCAGAAAGTATCAACGTAAAGGTCTTACAGCTTGCAAATGGAGCAAAATAAAATACATAAACCGGAAAATTACAAGCGGACAAAGACAGCGGAAACGGTAATAATAAGGATAAGCTCTCTAGACTCCTATCCTGTTATGTGAACGCCATCTGAACCGGTTGAATATAACCTGAGCCACCATCTCCCATTGGTTGCACCCAGTAACCAAAGGCTCCCTGGAGTCCATAGGAGTGAGTAAGGACCTCGTACGGATCCAAGCTATAGCTCTGAAGATAACCTGCAAAAAAGTTAAGTTGTGTTGTCTGTTAAAAATCATATCATTTCTGCAGTTCCATATAGCCCATAATAACGCACATATTCTAATCCGAATACGAGCTGCCGTGATCTGTTCAACCCCAGCTAACCACGTCCCAAACAAATACGCAATATCTACTGGAGGATTGATATTAAAGGCTATATGAATCGTTCTCCAAAGTAACTTGGCAAGTGGGCATTGAAGGAATAGATGTTGTATTGTTTCATCCTGAGCACAAAAACAACACCGCGAATTGCCAACCCATTGCCTCTTAAGAAGGTTGTCCTTTGTGAGTATTACTTGCTTGTGGACAAACCACATAAAAAATTTAATCCGCAAAGGTTCCTTAACCTTCCATATATGTAGTGACCTTGAGAGGGGGCCAGAATTAATCAGATCCTGATAAAAAGATTTCACCGTAAATATCCCATTTTTACTTAACTTCCATTGTGTTGAGTCCGGCATGTCGAAGAGTCGAACTTCAATCAATCTCCGAACCAAGTGCATCCAAGCTGTCCATCTCTCACCCACTAACGTACGTCTGAACTGGATGTTCAAGGGAATAGTTTGAAGGACGATACCTACGTAATCCTCCTTACATTGCACAATATTGTAGAGGGTGGGATATTGTAAGGCCAGAGGCGTCTCTCCTAACCACGTATCCTCCCAAAATCTTGTTGACAACCCATTGCCAACCAAGAATTTGACCCTACGAAAGAACATATCCTTCGTTCCCATAAGTCCCTTCCAGAACGGCGAATCAGTCGGTTTGATGGTAACCTGGGCTAGCGTTTTCGAGTGCAAATACTTATTGCGTAGGATTTGAGACCACATGCCCTCCGGCTCTGTCTCTAACCTGTACAACCATTTGCTCATAAGACATTTATTCTTAATTTCCAACTTCTCAATACCGAGGCCCCCTTGGTCTTTAGGTCGACAAAGGATATCCCATCGTGCGAGACGGTATTTCCTCTTGGCCTCATCAGATTGCCAAAAGAAGCGAGATCTAAAGAAATCAAGACGCTTTTGGACCCCTTTCGGAATTTCGAAGAACGAAAGTAAAAACATTGGCATGCTAGTCAATACTGAGTTAATCAAAACTAGCCGACCTCCGTATGACATCAGCTTGCCCTTCCAGCAACTGAGTTTCTTTCAATTCGTTCTTCAATACATTTCCATTCTTTATTCGATAGCTTACGATCATGAATCGGAATACCCAAGTAGTTGAACAGTAAGGCACCTAATTCGCATCCAAACAATTGTATGTATGTATGTTCCTCGTCTTTGGCCTTCCCAAAACAGAACACCTCGATCTTATGAAAATTAATTTTTAAGCCAGATAATTGTTCAAATAGACACAATATAAGTTTCATGTTACGTGCCTTAGCCATGTCATGTTCCATGAACATAATAGTGTCATTAGCATATTGTAGAATGGACACCCCTCCATCAACTAGATGAGGAACTAGACCCTCTACATGGCCATGCTGCTTGGCTCTGCCAATAATGACGGCCAACATATCTGCCACAATATTGAACAAAAGAGGTGACATGGAATCCCCTTGTCGCAACCCCTTATGCGTCTGGAAGTAGTGACCGATGTCATCGTTCACCTTAATTCCGTCACTACCTTTCTGGACTTGAGTATCCACTTGGTTCCTCCAGGTTTCACTAAAACCTTTCATGCGCATTGCCTGCTGAAGAAAAGGCCATTTGACTTTATCATAAGCCTTCTCGAAATCCACTTTGAAGATAACCCCGTCTAGTTTCTTCGAGTGAATCTCATGGAGTGTTTCATGTAAGACGACCACTCCTTCTAGTATGCGTCGTCCCGGCATGAAAGCTGTCTCACTAGGTTGAACCACTGAGTGAGCAATTTGTGTCAATCTATTGGTTCCTACCTTTGTGAAAATTTTAAAACTCACATTCAGCAGGCAAATGGGTCGGAATTGTTCGTTCCGAACCGCATCATTCTTCTTAGGTAACAACGTTATCGTACCAAAGTTGAGGTGAAATAACTCCAAATGGCCCTAAAAAAATCATGAAACATAGGCATAAGATCATCTTTAATGATATGCCAACATTTCTTATAGAATTCAGCTGGAAACCCATCTGGTCCCGGTGCTTTATTCGGCTTCATTTGGGTTATGGCCAGATGAACTTCTTTTTCAGTAAACGGTGCAGAGAGAACATCATTCTCTGCTGCCTATAATTGAGGGATATCATCAATAACAAACTCATTAAGAGACACCGTAGATGTATTCGGGGGTCCAAATAGGCTTTTATAATAGTTGGAAATATACGCTTTCAGATTTTCATGCCCCACTATTGTCCCCTCGTCCTGTTCAAGCTGTATAATCTTCTTCTTCCTATGTTTACCATTTGCAACCATATGGAAGAATTGTGTGTTGTCATCCCCTTGGACAACCTTAAGTGTTTTCGCACGCAACGCCCACTTGAGATCCTCCTCCCTAAGGAGAGCATGTAGGCCTTGCTCAGCCTCAGACTTAGATCGATGCTCATTAACAGAAAGGAGAGTGGTTTCAGCCTTTACATCTAGTGCCTCAATGAGTTGAGTTAGACGTTCTTTTTTCTGTTTATAAATCCCACTCTCATTTCTGGCCCATCCTCTCAGAAATTGTCGGAGGTGTCTAATCTTATTCTGCCATCTCCCGACATGTGATCTTCCCGTAACCAGCTTAGCCCATACGCGTGCAATCATCTCCATAAATCCTTCTCGCTCAAACCAGCTTTGCTCGAAGGAGAAGATATTTTTATTTGCAACATGGGTAGCCTCGCCCGAATCTAAAAAGAGTGGTGTATGATCCTAGATCGCTCTCTGCATCGCATGAACCGACACCAACGGATATTTTTGTTCCCACTCCACACTAGCAAGTACCTTATCCAGCTTTTCATAGGTCGGAATAGGTAACGAGTTGTCCCATGTAAACTGTCTACCGGTGAGCTCAATTTCTCTCAAATTGAGGCTCTCGATAATCATGTTAAACATCATAGACCAACGCCCATCGAAATTGTCATTATTCTTTTCTTCTCTCCTCCGAATGATATTAAAATCCCCCCTACTAGTAGTGGCAGATTTTCATCTCCACACATCCGCACTAGATCGGCCAAAAAATCAGGTTTAAATTCAGGTTGTGCTGCCCCATATACCGCAACTAGCGACCATCGGAACCTATCCAATTTTGATCTTACCATGAATTTAACCGAAAAGTCTCCCTGAACCACATTAAGCACCTCTAATGTCTCACACCGTACTCCTAGTAAAATCCTGCCAGATCTTCCTCTAGGAGGTAGAATGTGCCAGTCAAAGGCGATACCACTGGAGAGGGTTTGAAGGAATTGGGATGTGAAATTATCTCGTCCAGTTTCCAAAAGTGCAATGAAATCTAAGTGATGTTCTAACGTTGTCACTGCTAAGAATCTTTGTTTAGCCAAGTCTGCTAGACCTCTGCTATTCCAAAAGAGTCCTTTCATAAGTCATCATGAAATTTCTTTTTAAGCTTAACTCTATCACTTCTGCGTATTGCCGACGTAGGATAAATTTTCCGCTTCCAGGGTCGTTTGGGCTTCTCCTAAACACCCTGCGGGACGCTAGTATTATCTATGACAAATACTTCATCCTCCATCAAGAGAGGCTCTACCGCATCTGTGTTCTCAACATCCTCCTCATCCTCAGCCTCGACAGTAGGCAACAAATTATTACATATATTTGCAAGATCATTAATTCCTAAATTATTCATGTCATTGTCATTCAAAGGTTGAATAGAGGCAAGATTACGAATGATCTCAGAAGCCCTCTCCGCTTCCAAGTCTAAAAGATCATTAACAGATTTGACGACCTCAGTTTCATTCGATCCCAAAGAAATTTCTAAGTTGTTTGCCTTATCAACTATTTCATTCTCAGAGAAGTGTAAAATTGAATAACTTTTATCAAAAGACGTACCCGCAGTAGTCTCGGCCTGACGAAGCATGGCGGCCCTCTTGGCACGCGCTAGCTGCAAGTCGCCCGCATCTGGCTGTCCCTAGATCCGGTTGCTGACACGCCTGCCAGCCGACACCGAATCCGCTATCCCGCCAAAAGCGATGAGCTCCTCCGTCGTCCTCTTGCGAGGGGTACGGTCAGGACTCCCACGCCCTCCCTTATCATCGGTGAAGGAGGGTAGGGCGTAGTGGAGCGGACCTCCGCCGCAGTTGACGAGGCGGAGTAGGAACGTGGAGACGCCTGCTCACTGGTCCCGTCCCCCCTATCTCCCGCTGAAACCGTCGTCCCCCGTCCAACCAGCTCGGCGCAATCCTATGGAGGGGTTACGACACGGGACTCCTTCCCGCATCTCACCCCCTGCTCGCCACTCTGGATGGTGTAGTCCTGTGGAGGGTTTATAGCACGAGACTCCTTCCCGCACCTCACCCCCAGCTCAATCGTAGATGTCGAAGTGGGAAGAACACCGTAGACCTCCTGTCCAGGCGCCCTTCCCACCGAAGAAAAGCCGGGCTCTGGTATCTGGGTGTCATGGGCTACCTGCCCACGGCCCCCAAACCCATGGCCAACCCATCAGGGTCCACCCTCACACCGAGTGTAAACTCCATGGTCGTCACCTCACCGACTAGGCTCAGCACTGGAGGCACACTACTAGGGAAAAGCCTAGCAGCAGCGCGGGTTTTGAGCCTATTAGTAGCGCGGGGGCCGGCGCTACTAATAAGGCGCTACAGCTAACATATAGCACTAGCGTCAGTAGTAGCGTGGGTAAAAACCCGTGCTACTACTAATCTCTAATCTCTGATTTTTTTTGAATTTTTTTTGAAATTTTTCCCTAATTTTCAAATTTCTGAATTATTTTAACCTCCAATCTCTAATCACCCCTCATCATTGCTCAATTTAATCTCTAATCACCCCTCATCATTGCTCAATTTAATCTCTAATCACCCCTCATCATTCCAAATCATCTAACTTCCCAGACGGTCACCCATCCTCTCACTACTCCAGCCTGAGCACGCTTAACTTCCGGGTTCTATTCTCCCTCGTTTCCAAGTCTGCACTTGTTGTTTTCCTGACAATAGTAAGATGTCAATCCTATTAACCTCAGGAATTTAGCTTGAGCATGAAGTCACACATTTCACTGTTTGAGTTTGAAACTATCGTTCTAAAAAATAACACTAATATTTAGTAACACTAATGTTTCTTGAATAATTAGTTTGACCATTGTTTGACCACAGTTTGACCATAGTTTGACCAGATTTGACCAAAATTCAAAAAATTTGAAATAATTATTTAGTAACACTAATATTATGGAATAATTAGTTTGACCATAGTTTGACCAGATTTAACAAAAAACTAAAAAAAACTGAAATTTGATGAATTTTTTTGCCTCCAGATCTTAAAAGCCCCGTAACTTTTTTCTATTAGGTTTTTGAGGATTTTGAAAATGTTTAACGGGGGTTTTGAGGATTTTTTTTCTGTTAAATTTGGATGTAACTTTTTGAGTAGATGATTTTTCATATAAAAATCTTTGTCATCTGAGTTAGTATGCAAAAGTTATGCCCATTTTTACAAATTCTCGAGAGATTTTGCAAATAAAGTAGAAATTCATATTTGCAAATTTTCCCAACAACTAGACCACGTATCACATGGAAAACTTATTTTTTTTTTGACATTTTCAACATTTTCTTTTATTTTTTTAAAAACTGAAAAGGTGATCCACAGGGGGGGTAGAGTTTGAAACCCAGTATTTAGTAGTAGCGCGAGTTTTTACCCCTCACTGCTACTATGTTATGTCCCCGAGGGGCATGGTTGAGACCGATTAGTAGTAGTGAGGGGTAAAAATTTAGTAGTAGCGCGGGTTTATAACCATCGCTACTACTATGGCATGGTCCAGGGGCACGGTAGAGACTACTTAGTAGTAGCGAGGGTTAAAAACCAACGCTACTGCTATCAACTTAGTAGTAGCGAGGGTTAAAACCCCGCGCTACTACTATGGCATGTCCCGGGGGGCACGGTAGAGACCGCTTAGTAGTAGCGAGGGTTAAAAACCCGCTCTACTGCTATCAACTTAGTAGTAGCGAGGTTTAGAAACCTGCGCTACTAGTAAGTAGCAGTAGCGAGGGTTTTTAACCCTCGCTACTAGTAAGCGTCTGTGTATAAGCTTTTCCCTAGTAGTGGCAGCTCAAGCTCCGCCGGGTCGTCTGCCTCTACCCTGGTGGTCCATAACCGACTAGGAGCGGACCCCGGTGCAAATGAACCAAAGCGAAGCGTGTTCATCGGAGTAGTGGACGGGGGCGCCTCTTCGGTAGAACTAGGTACCTTATCTGGCTGTGTACTAGGCCCCTTGTCCGACTCTGGCAGTGTATCATCGGGCCCCTTATCCTGTTTCCCGGGCGCGCCGCCTCCCTCAGTCGTATCCATGTCCTGTGTCCCATCCCCATCCTCGGAAACTGCAGTATCCTCGATCTCAAGCTCTAAGACATAAGTGACTCCAGCATGTGTCCATCTGACCACATCTGGTATATGTTCAACACTCACAACACTGACCAACAGCCTCGCAGCGTTTTGTGCGCGAGTGAAAGGCATGTCAACCTTTTCTGTCTTACCAATCATCACACCAAAACTCCAAGCAATCAGAAAATGTTTTACAAATTTAGGTGGCACGCCATAGAAACGAACCCACACCTTCTCCAAAGGTGTACCCTCAGGTTCTTCCTACTTCCACTCGTCAAAAGCGATCACAATGTTTGTGCTAGTAACTCTGCATAAACCCCACTTAAGAAAATGCATCTGATCCTCTTTAGTGGGAAAATCCACCTTATAAGTCTAACCTTCTAAATTCTCCAGATGCCACTGATAATTACCTGGCACTAAGTCACGTAGTTGTCTCACGATCTGAGCCTCGGTCAACTGTCCATTAGTAACTCTGATTACTGCCGGGAAGGAACTCTCAACCATCTGCGGTAGAGGGTCCACCTCCGGTGTCTCAAAGAACATTAACTCCTTACAGCAGACCCCAAAAATGTTAATACCAGGCTTAGGACCGGAAAGGAGAGGGCATTCCCCAGTCACATGCTGGGAGCGGAGGCAATAGTCACAAAGCTCATTCGTACACTCTGCCATGAAATGACCCGGTTCACCACATCTATAGCAAGGCAACTTTTTCTTCCTAATCTCCCACTTAGAGAGTTTTTCTCCCTCCGCTTTCTCCGACCCTTTGTCAGACGTGCCCTCCCTAGATTTCGTCCCTCCAAAAGTCACCGGAACCTGCACTGCTGCAAAAGCCCTAACCGCGTCAACTGTCGCCGCCGGTAGCGTGGATGGGTCTCCCACCTCAGTCGCTCCGTGCTCGAGCTCCTCCCTCGAAGCCATATCCATAGCAGGCGGTGGTGGCGGTGGGTAGTGTCTAGGTGATGGTGGGCGTCTCCCTTTCCCACCGCGACGATATCCACCACGGTAGCGATCTCGGGGGCCGGTGACACCTTCAACAAAGTTACCGGGCGGACCTTGAAACTGCCCAGCATCAACATCATTGTATCGGTTATATCCACGCCTGCCATCGGCCAAAGATCCACGGTGCAATCCCTCACCATATGCATCATATCCATCATCTCCCCATTGCCCATATCGGTTGACGTTCTGACCATCCCGGCTGTATCCAGAGTATCCACCACGCCCTTGCGCACTGCGACCCCTTCCTAGGGCCGGTGCCTTGGTTGCTGGTGGCTGCGCCGATTCATCCGGCTGGCGCGTATTAGACCTAGGCGCCTATGTCAACGCCTAGAGTTAGATGCATCTGCCCCCTGCTGTACGGATGAGAGAACGCCCCGGCCGGCGACAGCTCTGGGCTGCACTCCCGTTGCCACAGACCTCTGAGGAGGCAAGCTACCCCGCCCGAGAGCGCCGGTCCCCCCAGCTGTCAGGGCACCACGGCCAGCACCACCGGCGGCCAGGACTGGTTGAGCGCCACGCCCGGCCCCGGCCGCCGCGGCAGCACTGGACGACGGAGCGCCACGCTCGGTCCCGCCAGCAGCCGAAGCACCAACGGTGTGCGGCCCTCGCTTGATGGGCGGCGACCCTCGTCCAGTCATGGCGTCGGCACAGGAGATCTTCCTCGCCCGTCCAGTACCCAGCGAACAGAAACCTGGAACCAAAACCCTAGTCTCGATTGATTGCGTGACTGGCAGCGATGCAACATGCATGTCCGCCTGTTTGGGGTGAAACGAGGCTTGGGCAACACGACCATCATTCCATCTGGCGCAACATCTAAACCAGGAGGACGACCCAATAACGTATTCAAACGAGCCTGTCTGGCCACTCGAACATTGCTCGCTGATCTCGCCACCGACGATCTTGGCGGCGGCAGTGGCCGGCTAAACTTTCCTTTCTTCTTCTTTCGCGTAACCATAGTCCAATTTTCCGGCAAGAATTGTGACAAGGTCACAGGTTCTCTCATTACCTTAGGGATCGGTCCGATCCATGGCTTCATGGCCGGCTTGGAGTTTTCAAATTTGAACGACGTCGAACGATCGTACTCATGGGCTCTGGCAACGGCAACGAACCGACACCCGACGAGGCCATGACTCTGGTGGGGGCATGACACTCCGCTTGATCTTCGTCATCGCTCTCCAGAAGCGCCCAAAAACGTCCTCCCGGTCGTGCCTGGATCGTCGCCGTCAGATTAATCATCTCCGATGTCTTCGGTCGTAAGTCTATCTGCACACACTCGACAACAACTACGTCATGTGCATCAAGTTTGAATTGAAGACCTACCTCAATCATGTCTCCCTCTGGAAGATATTCGCCGGCGAGGACGTCGTTCTCCAGATCGAGAAGAACCATCCCTCTAGAATGAGGGGTGAATCGAAGCCGCCCTTCGATCCAAACACCCGGATCCATCCCGATGGAGAACGAAACTCGCCATTGTATCCACCGCTGCTCCTCCCGCCCGATCTGACGCTGCGGATCACCACGGTCACTTCCCGATCCAGTAGACCCCTCCTTTCTCTCCGACAGCGCCGCCACAAGTGTATTAGGAGATCGCGAATGGATCAGGTGTGACCCCCCAGCGCATCGATACGGTGAAGCTCGGGGTGACGGCGGTGAGATTCCGGTCGCCTCAGGCGGCCTTGTCTCCGCCTCTCCCTCTCTCATCTTGTAATAGGATAGCTTGGTTCTTTTAAAATGGGGAGATTTTCACTTCCCGGCCTCTGCACCAACTAAGGATGCATACGGCCATTTTAGTATGAGTACCAAGATAAACATGGTCCTCAAAATTTTTTAAATGAGTATCAAGATATTTCTTGATGAGTGGTTCCACCACACATCAAGCTTGATCCTCAATAAACGGGGGGAAACCCGTGTGCATCACCTGTCAATTCTGGGAATTGAACTCGGGTCATTGGGTTGCACAACCACATACCCAACCACTGAGCCAAGGCTCTCTCTGCACTCATACTTCATGATGAACGTATTATATCAATTTGGTGTCATAGATGTCTGTAATTTCTTATGTTGATGGTCAATCTTTGAAAGTTCGCTGACACATATTCTAACATTACTTGTATTATGACATGAGTAAGAACAAATCTCAAAGTAGGAGAATACGGACTTAAATCTCAGTTATTAAATTGTGTACAGCAAGATCGGTTGGTCAGCTCACTAGGCAGTTAAAGGGTAATCTACATGGGTATAATTATTAGAAGTGTTCTCCGAAACCAAAAAAGGTTGCTTTAGATGATTGGTGTGAGCTAGTTTTCATCCAATGGTTAAGATTGTTAGATCCCGTTCTTCTGATTATTCGGCTTGTTCTGACTTGATATGCTATCATATTAACATTTTCCACATTTAGTATGCGATTGCATGCTCTTCTGTAGCATAGGTTTCTGCCACTTTTTTTTAGTAAACACGAACCATACAGTATAAAGGAAAACCATTGCATGTGCAGGCAAGGATGATGATGTTGAAGGTCATAGCAAGGACTATTGGGCTGCATCACTTGGTTTTGTTGAACTTCTATCCATATCTTCAAAGATATTTTCAAGTATGTTACTTAACTGAGAGTATGCCTGGCTTGCATCAGCCTTTGAAAAATTGCTAGTTTTATTCTATGCTGATATGGTCATAATATTTTTCACCCTTATGCAATGCGGCCTCATCAACGTGATGTGACCACTCTACTTGCTGCAGCAGTACAGGCTTGCCATGAGATGGTTAGACACTGCACTTTTCCTCTGTATTTGTAGCCAATGATGTCGCTTCTCTGGATATTTTTGAAATACAACAAAATTAATTTGTTTCGATTGCAGGTGCCTCCTGATGCTGTTGAACCGCTGTTCAAGCAGATAGTAAATCAATTTGTACATGATCGTTCCCGTCCGGAGGTTTGCATGACTCGCTTGTTCATCTTTTGTAATGTGTGTAACTAACTCACTCCTTTTAGGCTATTGCTGCTGGCCTGAATGTTGTGAGAGAGATCTGCATGCGAATTCCATTGGTACTTAACTTGCTCTTCTCTGACATCTCAATTAGTGCATTTACCTGGTTTGCAGTGCTACCTTAAATCACGACCTAGAATCATTATGCTGGTCATGTTGCATATGTTTGCTACCTTGTACCCTTGGGAACACGTATGATTATACTATTGTGGTAGTTAAATCATAAATTTTGTTCGTAGACTTGTGGATGGTAGACTGAAAAGATTGTGATAGTTGTGTAACTCCAAGTTTTAAGCATAACTAAATGAAGATGTATAAATTTGGCTATACTTAACCATGCTTAGTTTATTTTGTTTTTGTACTATTCTACCATTATTGTCGATCTGATGTTTGGGAAGTTTCATTGACGCTGTTCTTTTTATGCATGTCAAATACACATGCAGTCTTGCATACCTTGTGTCCTAGTGCTCTATGGATTCTAGAATGCACAGGAAGATAATCTTGGTTCGTTTACTCACCTCAGTTTCCTTGATTCTTTCTCTAAATCTGCAGATGATGAATGAGGATCTACTCCAAGACCTCGTTCTATATAAGAAGTCCCACGGGAAAGCTGTTTCTATTGCCGCTCGCTCACTTATCACATTATTCAGGGAGGTCAGATATTTTCTTGCAGATTCTGTGTCTGTTTTGGCATTTACAGTTTTGTTTCACTTAGCTAAACCTACTTTTGTTCTGAATTCAGATCTGTCCTTCATTGTTAGTCAAGAAAGATCGTGGCCGTCCTATTGATCCAACTGCTCGGCCAAAAGCATTTGGAGAAACCACTATTGCTAGTGATGTGCCTGGAGCTGAGTTGCTAGATGAAGAGATGTCACCAGGAGGGGGTTCAGACGATGAGTCTGATGCTTTTGATTCTGATGAAGAGTAAGTGTTGCCATCTGCGAGTGGTACCCAACAAAGTTTGGAGAGTTTATCAAACAAGCTTGATGCCAGTGAAGATCATGAAGATGAAAGTATCTGGGGAATGAAGACTCGGACCAGGAGGTTGAAGACAGTGATGAGGAGGATAAATCAAAGGGCAGCGGTTCCAAGGTGCAGAAGAGAAAGTTAAGTGATTATATTGGACAACTTGATGCTGCAGATGCAAGCCTTCGAGATCTGAAGAAGTTAGCAGGAGCTAAGAAGGCTGAAGCCTCAACAGATGAAGCTGGCAGAATTTTCGGCGACGAAGATTTTAAGCGCATAAAAGAGCTCAAGGTATGAATTTCGCATATCTTCTCCACTTCTGTTTTACATTCATCCATTGTGTTTCAAGCTTAGAGTACCCACTCTTGTTCAAAATTAAAATTGCTTTTAAGCGAACATTTTACTGAAAGTGTATGAGTTTCAGGCAAAGAAAGCAGCAAAGTTGGCTTTGGTTCAACATGGGCTCAGCAAGGGTGACACAAGATCAGCGGCCTTCAAACTTCCTTCTACTGATGAGCTTAGCTTGAAGCGGGTTGATCCATCGCAGCTCGCGGTATCCTCTCGCTCCCCGCACACAAAGTCGCATACATTTTATCTATATAAACTATTCTTCCCCACCCACCGCATGCGCAAAAGCACATACGCTTGACCTATATAAAATATTTATGCAGGCTCACGTCAAGAGAAAGATGAAAAAGGAGGAAAGATTAGAGATGGTGAAAGCTGGAAGGGAGGATAGAGGAAAATACCAAGCAAGAGCAGCTATTAAACAGAAAAAGGTAACCCGAGAACCTTATTTCCTTATTTTACCCTGGGCCACATGTTCGTGGCTTGTGAAAATGTGATCTCGTGCCATTTGAGATACGTTATCGATGTCTTAGTTTTCTCTTCTGGGGATTTTGTTGATCTTCTGTTCCTTGTCTGATCACTTTCTTTTTGGTGTGTGTTAGACGGGTGGCTCGCAATAAGCAGAAACAGCATTTCTTTTTGGTGTGTGTTAGACGGGTGGCTCGCAATAAGCAGAAACAGCACCAAAAGAGGATGCCTCTGGCGGCAAAGAGAGCAAAGGCAGCGCGTTCTCGCCAGGAGAAGAAGACCAAAGCGAAGCACTCAGGAAAGCAGTTCAGGGGACGGAAGGCCTGGAAATAATGAGCGCTCGTGTTTGCTTCTTTACAATTGGTGCCCGGAAATTTTGACTGTCTTAAGGGTATTGTGTCTGATATGTTTACATATGATATGCAGTTTATGTAGGAATAAACATGACGATGTAATAGCGTGTCCTAGTCGGACACTAATCAGGCACATATAGTAGTAGTAGGATTAGGACTCCTAGCCGAGTAGGTTAGATTGCTAGTCCTAGATGCTATATATACTCACGTATACCCCCTGTAATCTGTAACGAAGAGAAAAGCAATACAAAGAAAGACAGGAGCGACACGCCCCTGTAGCTATCACCAAATCAGTCTCGTCCCGATCAGTTTTTCCGTTTGCTAAAGTTACGTCGAGACGTTCCGCCAAGGCCGCCGGCTAGGTCAAGTTCAACGTTTACGTGTGTGTTGCTTGAGAATCAATCAAGCTCATCTAGCTAGCTTTGCACCTCGCGTGCATAGTTTCTAGGTGATTTGATCTAGGGATCAAAAGCCAACAATTGGTATCTAGAGCCTCGACGATCTACGATGACGGATAGCGACACTGAGTCCGTCAAGTCCGGCAACGACGGTTCCAAGGCGAACAAGTCCGGCAACGGCGGTTCCAAGGCGAACAAGAACGGCGACAAGGTGAAGAAGGGTGGCAAGTCAGCGACTAGTGGTGGCGGAACAGGCGGTGCCAACGTACAGGCGCAGCGCAACATCCCCATCCAGTACCCGATGCTCACCGACGCCAACTACGGCGTGTGGGCGGTGAAGATGAAGATTATTCTCCGAACCCTTCGAGTGTGGCAGACCATCACGGACGACGACGTCGACGTGGAGTGCGACGGAGGTGCCATGGCCGCCATAGCCCAGTCTGTGCCAGATTCAGTGCTCATGACATTGGCGGAGTTCGAGACAGCAAGAGAGGCGTGGAACGCACTAAAAGAGATGAGGATCGGAGAAGATCCCGTCACGAAGGCTCGGGCACAAGTGCTGAAGCGCCAATTTCACAAGTTGCAGATGGAGGAAATTGAATCGGTGAACGACTACGCCATGCGTCTGACTACTTTGGTGGGAGAAATCCGCGCACTTGGTGCAAAGCTCGACGAGACCGAGATTGTGGAGAAGTTTTTCAGTTCGGTGACTGATAAATTCACGTACATCATCGGCACGCTCGAACAGCTTTACGACATCGACGACATGACCATAACGGAGGCGATCGGACGCTTGCAGACGTGGGAAGAGAATGCTCGTGGTTGTCGAAAAGGCAAAGGAGGAGGTGATAACCAACTCATGTACTCGCGCGCAGATTGGGAGTCCCCAAGTAGCAAAGGAAGGCGCAACGATGGTGAAGGCTCAAGCAACGCGAAGCACGGCGGACAAACCGAAGAAGGAAAAGGAAAAGGCAAGCCACAAGGTCGTGGTAAGGCGGACCGATCTAAAGAGCGGAAGCCACGGAACTTGGATATGTCCGAGGTCAAGTGCTATAACTGCAACGAGATGGGTCACTTTGCGAAGGATTGTCCGGCGCCTAACAAGAGGGAGATCAAGGCAAATTTGGCAAAGAAGGAAGACGAACGTCCAGGTCTTCTAATGGCCGAAGTTTGTGATCTCGTGGAGCCTAACAAGTGTGAGATCAAGGCAAATTTGGCGAAGCAAGAAGACGAACGTCGAGGTCTTCTGATGGCCAAATTTTCTGATCTCGTCCAAACGATGGTTGTGAAACCAAACCGGAAGGTGCTACTTCATGAGGAAAAAGTAACACCAAAGTTATCCGGAAGCCAGAACGTGTCGTGGTATCTAGACACAGGTGCCAGTAACCACATGACGGGGTGCAAGGAGAAGTTCCTCGAGCTAGAATATGATGATCAAGGCTCAGTCAAGTTCGGTGATGGTTCAAATGTGGAGATTTGCGGGCAAGGCTCTGTCCTCTTTGAGGGTCTCACAGGAGAACATCGCATACTCACCGGAGTGTACTACATCCCACGGCTTCGGAACAACATCGTCTCTGTCGGGAAACTTGACGAGAATGGATGCAAGGTGGATATCGAGAACGGAGTGATGACGATCTTCGACAACCTCCGAAACGTGCTAGCGCGTGTGAATCGCACGCGGAACAGGCTCTATATCCTCAACCTTGATCAATCTCAACCGGAGTGTTGGCTCGCTAAGAGTGGTGATGATTCGTGGTTATGGCATGCTAGATTTGGACACGTTAACTTCTACGCCTTGAAGAAGATGTCGAAGATGGAGATGGTATCTGGGATGCCGCTTATCGACCATGTTGATCGAGTATGTGACGGGTGCTTGGTTGGAAAACAGCACCGCAGGCCGTTCCTGCTCAGTCTACCTATCGTGCAAGTGATGCACTCGAGCTGCTCCATGGTGATCTATGTGGCCCTATCACCCCAGCAACTCACGGAGGAAAGAAATACTTCTTCCTTGTGGTAGATGACTACTCGAGATACATGTGGGTCGTTCTCCTACGATCTAAAGATGAGGCATTTGAAGTGTTCAAGAAGCTGAAGGCTGCAACGGAGATGGAACACAAGTTGAAGGTTCACGCTCTACGGACAGATCGCGGCGGAGAGTTTACGTCAAACGAGTTCAACGACTACTGTGAGAAGATTGGCATAAAAAGGTTCCTCGCGGAACCTTATACGCCGCAGCAGAACGGTGTTGTTGAAAGGCGCAACCGAACCGTCATTGACATGGCGAGAAGTTTACTCAAGAGCAAGAACCTGCCGGGGACATTTTGGGGAGAAGCTGTCTCGACAGCGGTCTATCTTCTCAATCGGGCTCCAACGAAGGCGGTGATCAACAAGACTCCGTATGAAGCAATTTACGGACGTAAGCCGAATGTGTCTCATCTACGGACGTTCGGGTGCGTGGCGCATGTGAAGACGGCGGAGCCGCATCTCTCAAAGATTGCCGATCGTAGCACCAAGATGGTGTTCATCGAATACGAGAGGAGTTCCGGCACCAAGGCATACCGCTTCTATGATCCACGAACCAAGCGTCTACGGATTTCACGTGACGTCGTGTTTGAAGAAAACCAAGCGTGGAATTGGAGCACAGCAGCCGACGATGCTCCAAACGGTAACATATTCACAGTTGAATTTCCAACTGATGATGATGCCAGGGAGGATGTCCAGGTGGTTGGCAAGACACCCAACCAAGGTGACCACAATGGAAGTGATCATCATGGTGCAGACACCGACGACGATGTGCATGGGTCGCAAGGTGATAGCGACAACGACACGCACGACACGGGCGGAGATCTCGACAATGAGGCGCATAGTGATGATGACAATCAAGATGATGGTCACGATCACGACGACTATGCCGATGACGAGGATGCCAACGACCCGGCATCTACCATGCCCGAGACTCAACCGTCTTCCTCAAGTGCATCGATGCCGACACAATTTGTGTCGCCCCCTTCGCAAGCCACGACGGATTCTTCCGGGCCTCGTCGCTACAAACCCCTCAAGAAAGTCTACAAGTACGCAAAGCCAGTTACACTCGAGTACTCTGATTTGTGTTTACTCGGAGTTGAGGAGTCGGCGAACTTCGTAGAGGCGAGCAAAAGTTTAAGTTGGATGCACGCCATGGATGAGGAGATGAAGGCGATCGAGAGCAATGGCACGTGGACTTTGGTAACCCGACCTCCGAACCAAAAGGCCATAGGTTTGAAGTGGGTTTACAAGTTGAAGAAGGACACGAAGGGTGCCATTGTGAACCACAAGGCAAGACTCGTCGCAAAGGGCTGCGTACAACGTCAAGGAGTTGACTATGAGGAGGTGTTTGCACCGGTTGCTCGAATCGAGACGGTGAGAGTGCTCCTAGCTTTGGCAGCACAAGAGGATTGGAAGGTTCATCATATGGATGTGAAATCCGCTTTCCTCAACGGAGACCTCGAAGAAGAAGTGTACGTGAAACAACCCCTCAGCTACGAGAAGAAAGGCGAAGAAGAGAAAGTTTACAAGCTCAAGAAGGCACTTTACGGGTTGAAGCAAGCGCCGAGAGCTTGGAACTCAAAGTTAGACCAAAGATTGGTCTCACTCGGGTTCAAAAGACCCCTCGACGAACCAAATGACAGTCTACCAAGCACCGAAGAACAGGTGAAGGTTGAAGACGCGACCAAGAAGCAGCGTTGGCGTCAAGCTTCAGACGAGCCGACGACAGCAAAGACGATCCCTGAAATGCTACGAAGAACGGCAAAAGCAATGCCAAGGATTTTTCCTACGAGTAGTAGTCATCGCATTTGGGATCCCGGTCGCATAAGGACGTCATGTTTAGGGGGTGAATGTAGGAATAAACATGACGATGTAATAGCGTGTCCTAGTCGGACACTAATCAGGCACATATAGTAGTAGTAGGATTAGGACTCCTAGCCGAGTAGGTTAGATTGCTAGTCCTAGATGCTATATATACTCACGTATACCCCCTGTAATCTGTAACGAAGAGAAAAGCAATACAAAGAAAGACAGGAGCGACACGCCCCTGTAGCTATCACCAAATCAGTCTCGTCCCGATCAGTTTTTCCGTTTGCTAATGTTACGTCGAGACGTTCCGCCAAGGCCGCCGGCTAGGTCAAGTTCAACGTTTACGTGTGTGTTGCTTGAGAATCAATCAAGCTCATCTAGCTAGCTTTGCACCTCGCGTGCATAGTTTCTAGGTGATTTGATCTAGCAAGATCAAAAGCCAACAGTTTACAGCAAGGCCGTTTATTATTGTTATTTTATTTTTTGGGAAAGAATAGAGCCTGTAGTTTCTTCTCGTTGGAGGATTTAGCCAACGAATTCTTGAACGTTTTTGCTCGATGAGTCCTCTGAATCCCGCTAATAGAACTGGCGTAAAAATTTACTAACCTCTGTTGACGTTTTTGTAGTTCAATTTGAACTGCAAAAACGTCTTATATTTATGAACAGAGGGAATACATTACATAGTACCGGTATATTTGAACCGAACATGACATGCACGAGGGGATATGTAGAAATACATGATTTGAGTGCGTTTCTTATTGGGCCTGGCAGCATTTAATTAAAATGTTGTCTCCCGACTCCGCATGTGCAGCATTTTGGTGGAGGGAGGTGCAGGTGTACGTACGTAGTGTGATGTAGGGTGCCAAAAGCCGCCAGCGCAAAACAAAGGGGCCTTTCTCAAAACAAAGCAAAGGATGGCTGGCCGGTGATACATATGAATCATCAACTGTAAATATAGATGATTTTTGTTGTTGCGGGGAAGGAGTAAATGTGACGAACGACGAGGATGTATGCGAAGAAAGAGACTAAATGTTTAGTAGGAAACTTTTGATTCACCCGGCCGAAAAGAGACGCTGAGTTCGGGACGCGAAGTTATTGCTCCCGACCACATTTCCAACCAGATGAACAGTAACATCAAAAAACATTGAAGAAAAGTTCAAAAAATTATGATTATTTTTTTTGGCAAACTTTGACAAATTATATAAGTGCTTGGAAAGTTCCGTCATGGAATCACATTCGTGGAAGATGTGCCAAAAAGAAAACAAAGTCGATGCCTCGAAAATGCTACTTTCGAAAGCATTTTGTTGATTTTTTTTGCCGCGACTTCCATGCATGTGATTTCATCGTGAAACTTTGCAAGCACATAGAACATTTGTCAAAGTTTACCACACAAAAATTCAGAAATTTTTGAACTTTTTTTCAATGTTTTTCGGTGTTATTGTTCATCGCTGATGAGCTCGCGAGAAGAAGGGGACTTCCGTTAAGTTCACGGCTTTTCTCCTCCCATCTTTCCCTCATCAGTTAGAATCGACAGGTGAAGACCTCCCATCTTTGACTCGTCTGCTAGGATCGACAGGAAAGAGATCACTCCCATGGCCAACCACCGCGCTTCAAATTGGTAGGACTAATGCTACCCACTCGTAGGGGATGCGCCGCGCTGTGTGCAACCAGGAAATCACCATGTGTAAGGGTCTGTTGCCATCGTTGTCGACGCTACAAGGCAAGCTCGGTGTCAGTGCTGCAAATAGACCGCAACATGGTCCATGTGAAATGGGTGACCAAAAGTCCACGTGTTTCTGACGTTATGCAAGCTAAAGGTGATTGCACTATACTCCATGTTGCAAACGTCCACCTGCTACTTGACGAGCTGACACGACACAACAGCAAGCACAACATGGCTTATGTCACAAATGGCAAGCGCAACATGCCTAGTGTTGCAAACGGATTGTGGAGACGACCGACGACATGTTGGGGACAACCGCCACATCTTAAACTTCGGAGCAATCCGCTGCTGAATCGACTGGAGAGAGACCGACTCCCCATTGAGGATAACCTTTTTCCAATGCCGTCATAAGCACCAGAACACCAAAACCAAGCAGGTCAAGATATCATGAGCTAGTCGCGACGACACACTTGGAAGTCCACCAAGCTACAAGATCCAAATCCGCCGTTGTCATGCACTCCATCTTGCCCCACCTGAGCAACACTGAGGCCCATACCCGATGAATCACCACACCTGCAAGGTTTCCTAGTGCTGATCACACAATAGGAAAGTGCTCGGGTGAGGAATTCCATGCCGATGCGGACGGTTAGCTACCGAGCAACGGTCGTGGGCTAGAAGCCAAGCAAAAAAAAAGCGGCACATATATAGGCGGAGCACAGGAGCATGAAAGCCAAGGCGATCACGGGCCAGAAGCCAAGCAAAAAGCGGCATATATATAGGCGGAGCATGGGAGCACCAAATCCAAAATGCCCCATACGGCTCCGACGACCAAATGATGGAGTCAGGCACCCCATGCACCTGCTAGCATCAGGGAATTTGAGGATTTGCCATAGGTTTCTTTGCACTTTGAGGATTTGCCCCTATTTTCTTTGTCATCAATTATTTGCCACAACTATCCCAGATTATTGATGATTTGCCCCTTATGCACAGTTTAGAATTACACGATAAAATCTTTGACCAAACTAGCCCTTAGCCCAAATTAGGCAGCTCGCGTTCACCCTTCCCGTTTACCTTTCTGTTTGTGCGTATCTCATTGCTCGCCATGACTCGCAGTCGTGTCTTGCCGTTGGGATGCCTTGTTGTGATCGTACTAGTTGTGTTGCTCCTCTCCCCATGCTGTGCAGCTGCTCGCCGCCGTGCTTCCTCCCGGTCGTCGTTTTGTTGTGCTGCTGCCTCCCCGCATCTCCTCCACGGATGTGTGTCTCGTTGCCGTGCTCTTCCACCTCGCGTCCTCCACGACCACCTCCAGTCGCATCCTGTGCCCAGCCCCTCCATGTCGACCATACGAGACCCCGCTCGAGGAACTTCACTGGCAGGTCTAGAACAAGTAGTACGATGTCAATCCTGAAAGAAAAGCCGAGGTCACGACATCAACCAGTAGCTCGCCGGGCACACACATCCCTAGCAAATTCTCCTCCCTCCTCCCGCCATGCTTGGAGGTGGCCATCGTGGAGGTGAGCACCGGACATCGCGCATCCGTGGACACCGGAGAGTTCATGCGTGTCTAGCTCAGTTCGAAGATGTAAAGTGGTCGCATACGCATTGGGGCCGGGTCACGGGACAAATATGAACAAGTGGAGCCGGCCGTGCTACCGTGGAGCTTCTGTCCGCCACCATGCCGATTTTTGGGCGAGATGAGGACAAGGGAACGAGAACGACACTAGACCTCACCAGGGGCATGTTGAACATTTTGCTGTAGGTCCGTATCAACAGCGACAACAGGGGCAAATCATCAAGAATCTGGAGAAGATGGCAAATAATCGATGTCAGGCAAAGCGGGGGCAGATTCTCAAATCCCCCGCCCGCGTTTCCCTATGGACGAGAAACTCACCAATCTTCACCACATGAAAAAAGAGAATAAACTCCAGAAAAAACTTGATAAAGATGCATTTCATCACACCCTCGGCAGCTTATGAATAACAATACATAGGGACAAGGGGTAATCGGTTCATTCATCTCATATGCGTATGATATAATAATAATCAAGATCAATAAATTCCTTCCTACATCTTACATGCACACATAGGTTGGCCATATATGCATATAATTGCCGAATGAAGTGAATCATCTTTCAGATGAAAAGAAAGCAAGTAAGCACCAAACTCATCCTGTGACAACATAATCTCCCACGGTCCGGCGCTTTCTACCCATTTGGCCTAAGTCCCTGCATGGATACGTACATATAAGTTGCAATATTTTTTACGGTTAATAAAAATACTCCAGTAAATTAGGAGTGGACCCCTGGTAAGCAACAAAAAGAAAAATAGAGTGAAAAATCCCAGCTCACCGGTTAACAACACAATGGCAGACACCATACATATGGTTTATGAGGTGAACAGTGCTACAAGTACAGGACATATGACCATCATATTTGAGGCATCGCTCCGCTCTTGGCGACCAACTGCTTCTGTTGAGGTGATATTGTCCAAGAGCTTTGTCACTTAGAGGGTGACTTCGTATGATGGAATCACCAGTAATGGTAGGCATTGCCTTGATACTGACACTCAGACTCCATCCGATAGCACGTCGACTCCTTTCGAAACCCATCAGGAGAGCATTGTCCCCGATGCTTGTTAGCGGGATAATTCTTCCTAGGATAAGATCCGCTATTCTATAGACTCCCATGAAAGCGACCAGCAGGATCTCTGAGTCATATTCTACCAATCCGAAAGGGTTGTGGATCCGACTCGTGCATACCGAGATAATCTTCAATGACGGAAACCAAGACGAGCTGAACCCCGACATCTCCTCATGAGGTGGGTCGATCCGGAGAATCTGTACTTCACCGGTAGACATGAACTTCCGCACCATGTAAAGTTTTCCGTGGGATGAGATGATGGTCTCATATAGGGACGATATGTCGGTCTCATCTGTGGAGAAACTCCAAGATGAGAAACTCCATTGCTCGTCCTTGGTGGTAGCGAAGAGTACGCGACGCGTACGTGAAAGCACCATCATCATCATGGCGACTCCCTTGGCACTAATGCTCAAGGAGGCAGTTGCGCTGCCAGGCAACAAATAATAATGCATGCCACTTGGATTCGATCCCAAGGTTATTGTGTGATACGTGATAGGTGGGAACCTTGCAACGTCTCCCGTAAAGGGGTGAAGGAGGCAGATGCTGTTGTGTTGGTCACCGTACTGCCAGTATTGTCGCTGCAGGAGGAGAAGGCCTTCGACCGGACAGAGGATGACATGGTCCTCGAGAAGAGGAACTCGAGTGCGGACAAATACTCCGGTGTCGAGGTTGAGGAAACGCTTCCTGCCATCTCTGAGGTGGAGTCCATGGCCGTCGGGCAGCATCATCCATCGACGCGGATGGAAGAGCGGGTCGGTGATGCCACGTCCCCGTGGGCAGATGGTGCTGGATCGCCAATGCGCGCACACGGCGCGGAAGTGGACGTAGTCGAGCAGGTCTCCGGTCAGCACCCGCTGGCCGACCAGCTGAACCAAATCAGCGGCCATGGACGGGAGAGACATGCCACGAGCCACCGGAGCCGGTGGCGGAAGCAGCTGTGGTGATTGCTGGAGGGCGTTTGCAGTACGCCAAGGGCGAGGAGGACTTCGATCTATAGATCCCAAAGACTAATAACTAATTGAACAGATCGATGGATCTAGGTTCTTTCTTGTCGCCCTCGGGTAATTCCTCCGTAATATTTTTTTTGGAAAGGTCCGATCTTTTTTTCACGGGTGACTTGGAAACCACCGATCGACTTGGCGGGCCTGGCGACGGGGCTAAGATCCGGCACGTCATTCTCCAGTACGTTCGAATGAAAAAAAAAAGCTTTCTCCTAAGTGGCCAATGCTAGTTGCTCAAAAAAATAATAATGGTTTGTGATAGGCGCCGGCGTGCCGGTCCAATAGTTGGGCAAGTTGCGCCCCAACCGTTCCAATCGAGCACGTATTGCCGTAGGATTGGGGCTTCTCATGTCCTTTTCTCTCCCACAACCAAATCTGCGAAGCCAGCGGGGAGAAGGAGCAGCGGCGTTGTCGGAAATCGCCATGAACGAGTGAATGACCAACCTTGAAGCACCGCCTCCCACGCCACGGTCGCAACTCCTGTTAATAACGCGGCGCAGCTTCGGTGGTGGCGGCCGCCCGCCGCGGTACCCATGGACAAGCTCGCAATGTACATCCCTCGGGTGTTGGTCGTAGCAAAACCTCCCAACGGTCATAGAAAATGCCTACTACGGTTGCAGCAAAATAAAGTTGTCATTGTTCGTCGCCACTCACCGTTGCAACAATTCGGCTCGCTGGTTCTAGTAAATTTGACCCCTGGATCCAGCCAAAAATTCCTTGCCGCTGAGCCATCGCATCTCGCTGCACTGCGGCTGTAGCTCGCCGTGCCGCCGGTTGTAGCAAAACACGACACTAGATGTAGCAGGATGCGACGCTAGTTGTAGCAAAAATCACCAGGGGCGGGCCCACGTTGGCCCAGCAGGTAGCCCATGACACCGGGTAAAAAATCATCTTACCTTATACATATAGAGCCCATGTAGGCTTGGACACCCCTAAATTTTCTACAGGGACAGCCTGTACTGACCAAAAGGCTACAACTAGGCAATTAGGGCCCAGACGGCCCAGCCAAGAGGCAGCGCGTGACGCCCTGGAAAAGGCCCAGTACATACATTGATCGATCAATGGATCATTCATCGATACGTATGTGCCTTTGTCTCAAAAATAACCGTATGTGCCTTCGCCTGTCGCTTGTTCATCTACATGCCGCTGCGCTTCGTGCCCCTGTATGCCGCGCTCGCAGTCCCCGCCTATGGCCAGATCGCCCCAGTTCGCCCAATCAGTGAAGAAACAAATAGTAGGTATCTTGCAGTGTGTGTCCGCCTCTATTGCAATTTACAAATTCTGTTCTAATCCTTAAATACGGTTCTAATTCTTGCTTTGTTTCTCTAACCCTAGATTATTAGGGCTACTGGATAAGACTAGAGATTTTGATTGTATTGGCTGTTGGACTATTTGGTTATTGTAGTGGTCAGTGGAGAACAATATTTCAATACTCTAGGAGACTAGGACGGCTCGAAGCACCGGCAACATGTATACACATGATTCATAATTATTTTTTCTTTTCCGAAAAATTCTGAACTACTTGTCTGCTCGGTGGCTTTGAGCCCAAATAAATCATTTCGTGATTTCAACTTAGAGCATTTGACGAGTCTAGCTAAACTTTATCCAAAAGATTTTGATGATGGAGGACTCAGGGACCTTAGACATCACGTTCATATTTACATTGCTGATGTCCAAACAGATGATCGCTCCTCCCGTTTAAGTAATATTTGTGAGCTCTCTCAAAAAAATGGCGGAGACAAAGAAACATATTGTATATCTCTTGGTTTATTGACTTTGAAGCTAGTACTAGTATTGCCTGTTGGCACTGCTACAGCTGGGAGATCTTTTTTAGGTATGAGAATTGTGAAGACATATTTGTGCACTCGTCTTGGTGACGACGCCTTGATGCACAATCTTATTTGTTATGCGGAGAAAAGTGAAATGAGGAAGGTTACTAATGATTCAGTAATTGTGATCGCTTTGACGCGATGAAAGAAAGTAGGAAACCATTTTAGAAAGGTAATGATTTTAACTTACTTATTACATAATTGTAATTATTATGTATACCTGGTTGCTAAGTGGTTTCATTTCTTTTGATTTGTAGGCAATCAAGATCTAGTGCTGCATTTTCTCGTCATCGGTTATACTTTATTCATAAATTGGGAACTTTGATTCTCCTTTACTGTTCAATTTCATACAATCAAATAATATTTGAGGTGAGCGATTTATTTTGGACCTTTGGTAATCACATTCACGGTCATGTCATATTCTAGGTATATTATATTGCTAAGTGTGTTACTTTGTACTCCCTCCGTTCCAGAATATAAGGTGCATAGGTTTCCGTGCAAGTCAACCATTTGAAAGTTTGATCAAGATAATAGAACAAAATAGAAATATCTACAATACCTAATAGATAAAATATGAAACTACCTTTCATGCTCGATCCAATGATATAAATTTCATATTGTGGATATTGTTATATTTTTCTAAAAACTTGGTCAAACATGCACTCGTTTGACTTTTGAAAAAACAAATACACCTTATATAAAGGAACGGAGGAAGTATATATTATGACTTGATATCCACATATATGTGATAGACATGGGACCCCGGGTCATTTTTGTCCTGGGTCCGCCCCTGAAAATCACGATGCTGTTGCGTGATGCAAGCAAAACAAAACGTCGGCTGCAGCAGTGTGGGGGGCTGGTGGTAGCAGAACACAACACTGGATGTAGCATATGCCGTCTTCGATTGTAGCAAAATACCATGATGCCGTTAAGCAAAATGCAGCACCGGTTGTAGCAGTGAGGGGAGTCGGTTGTAGTATTTTTTGGTGCTAGTTCTAGCATGTAGCAAAACCACTGATACGGGGTGCTAAAAAAGAAAGCCCCAACCCATCCTCGCCGTCCACGGCCACCAAGCTCGCCGTTTATGGTTGCATTCCCCTCCATGGGCACTGTTTGCAGCTTTCCAAATCCATGACGTTTGTTGTGGGCTGCAGTGCTGTTGGGGAAGAAGAAATGGCATTTTGGGAAAGAAAGGAGAAAAGAAAGTGGATGGCAACGGCCGCTGAGCGGATATGGTGGAAGTGCGTGGGGCCACCAGCAACGTGCTCCCCAACACAAAATCGCTAGTAGGGCAGGCACCGCAGGATATGCGTGTATCCAACGACGCACGAGTGACCGAAGTTTTGGTCGGCCTGTAGGTGTGAAACCTTTTCATTTTTGTATGCTTGTGTGAGCGCGATTGGCACGCGCAGACTGGTAACACACTTATCAATCACTAGAGTATCTAAACTCCCTCGAATGCGAGAGCTGTGAGCGCTCGGCTGAGAGGGTTAAAATGGACCACGTTTTTTAGTGTTTGACTTGTGGTACTCTTTGCCGCTTGGTTCAACCATCCAATAACATGTGTCCAACACTTTATGGATTATGTGTCACTTATTTTTTTAGGTGAAAAAAGTTACGTGTAAGTAATGTACATTTAGTTTTTTTACAGACACAAACACTCATATACACATGCATACACTCATCTGACATCTCTATGAACAAACACTATTTTTATGAGCGCCTCCGAGAGACTGAGCCAGAATATCATCGTGAGATTGACGAAGTCACTATATGTGACTTGTTGTTGATGGGGACGTCACCTCCCACTGAACGTGCATCGCCGAAAATTGTGAAATAAATTCAGAAACATACGAATATCAGTACTTAAACTCTGATGGGCTGGAAATACCACTGTCCTCCTAACCATCCAACCATATGTTGGTTCGCACCTAATGTACATCAGGTACAGGGAAAGAATGAGTTACCTGTCGAGAAACTATATGGATGAACTCATGCACATATGAATGCACTTAAGGAAAACTCGTTCCTAAATGCCAAAAAGATCTCAAAAAAATAAATTCATGCATACATCTTCACATTCTATGGGCGCGCAAAAAATTTCACAGAAAAGCAACTTTTTCTTTAGCCAGTGCAAAATGACAAAAAAAAGTATCATGGAACGATATTTAGGAGCACTGAAATTTGTCTTTTTCGTGGATGCAAAATAAAAAAATTCACAAAACTTTGTGTTGCGCACACATGTTGCGAAGATGTATGCGTAAAATTTTGTTTCAAAATTTTTAACATTGTAAAACATGTTTAAAAATGCATTTTTTTAAAGCGAGTTGATATGCCCATGGGTTCAGGACTTGCTCACTCCTACCTGTCGCTGATGTACTTTTCGTATAAGGGAAAGTAGTGATGCGGCAGACTATCCACGCATGTCAAAGTGACAGACCACCGCACAGGGCCGCCAGCCCGACCCATCACCGCCTCCTCAGCACCACACGGTTGCACCGGCGCTACCAGTCCAGCACCGTGCCACATGCCCCGCCCATCTCTCCATCTTTCTCCCTTTCTCTTGTGGCGGCAATCACCATCCAGCGACGGCAACACGCGGGACCTGAAAGAGCAAGCAGTGAGGTAGGCCGACATGGCTAGCGGCGGCACTCGATAGGGACGACCGTGTCTTCAGGACTTGGTCACCTTCTTCAACACGACATGGTCCACAAGATATGTCTCACAACTCCCGGTTCCTCCTTCCTCTCCATCTTTCATCCTTTCTTTATCAACCTGATTCAAATTCAACCTCTCGCTCGCTTGAGGCCAAAAAATTAGCAGGATTCTTTTAGGATTTTATTTCGCCGTGCAAGGTTTAAAAAGAACACAACATGCCCATAAAATGAACAACAACGCCGGGCCCATAAATAGAGCAACAAAAAAAACTATATGTGAATTAACAAGCAAACAAATAAAAGGCAGGAAAGTAGTCGGTGCAGCAAAGCGCGCGTATGCTTCTAGTAATACACGATGTTTTGTGGTTAAATAATAGACAATGTTCTTTTTAAAGATAAAATCATATATGTAAATCATAAACATAGGTGTTTCCCACAACAATAAAAAATGCAAAGTGTTTTTATTACTTATAAAACACAGGCGGTAATGAAAACACCCGGTCAATCTCACATGGTGCATGATACCGGTGTTTTTCTTTCCCCTCTCACAAGGCGACTAGGGAAAGCCTCCCCCCTCTCGGTCCGCGCGTGGAAGAAGCTAGAAAAAAAGTTTAATGGGGTCATGTGTATGATAGCTAGTGGGGTCATCCTTTATAAATGAATAGTGATTAGAACTAAGTTTGTGAAGGATTTGCTAATTTCATTTGGGTCAATTGACCCCAATGCATAAGAGGCAGCTCCATCGCTGGATCTGCGCTAGAGTCGGGCAAGGACTCTAGTTTGAACGGCTGCGGCCACGCCGACGCACTTGAGGAGGATGATGTCATACAACGCCACTAGTATAAAAAGGGTCAAATGTGAAGCACATTAGTGTCGTTTTGATTTTGAGCCGGCACTAATGTGTCCATTAGTGCTAGTTCCAACGGCTAGCCTGCCGCTCTCATTAGTACCGGTTCGTGGCGAAATTTTAGCACCGGTTCGTGCCACGAACCGGTACTAAAGTGAGTAGTGGCAGGATGTTGTCAGTCTGGGGCCCCTCCAGCACCTTTAGTATCGGTTTATGTTACGAACCGGTACTAAAGGTCGTCCTACATAAATCCTTCGCCCACCCAAGCTCGCTCTGTTCTTCCCCTTTCCCCTCTCCTCCTCTGTTCTTCCCCTCTTCCTCGAGCTCATCACACATTTTGCCCAAAATTTGTCAACATTTGAAGGCCCCCATCCATTCAAATGATCACAAAGGTTAGCAACTTTCTCCTTTCATCTCTCATTGCTATATTAGCTCTTGCAATGCTTTGTATAGTAATTAATTTGTGAGTTTAGTAATTTGGAAGGAATTATATGTGCTAGTATTTGATTTATATGCAATTTGAGGTCAAAAATAACACTTAGTTTGCATATGTAGGTGTGATTTACTTAGTTCCTTCTAAATCTCCATTGTAAGCACCGTCGATCGCCCGCGCCGTCCCGTCGCCGGCACCACCTTGTGGTGAGGCTCTTGTTCATGAATGTTTTACATTACCAAATTGATGTTTGTGTGATTTGGATATATAGTTACTCGTATAATTATCTTACCCATACGTTGTTTGTTATACATAGTGCCATGGTTTTGATATCCGTCCCCGTCGGCCCTCGTCCTTGTTATGATTCGGATGTGGTATATTCTCTTTTAAAACTAGTTGTTGCATTTCATGTTTATGATAAATTATGCCCATCAAGTTGGCATGGATATTTTTATCTAGGAGGTATGTGAACCGGAAATTCCAACCGACCCTATTGTCGAGAGGTTAAATTTAGTTGAAAAAGAAAACTAGTATTTGAAAGAAAAATTAAAAAGAATTGAGGGGGAGAGGATGGAATTGGAGTTGCATGTTGCCGATGTCGTTGATGATCACAAGATCAAGATGGAGAAAATGCGCTTGAAGATTAGAAAGATTAGAAAATATGCCATTGATAGTGAGGCTTGGTATCATTATGCTGTTGGATCAATTGTTACCTTAGTTGCAATCTTGATCGCATTTGTTGTTGCATTTAAATGGTTTAGCTGGAGAGTAAGTGTTGTATGAACTATATATAGACGGTCTATTCTGCTAATATTAGCAGAATAACTATTCTGCACACCATTTCTGCACTGCACACTCAACGCAAGTGCACGTCATTGTTTGAACCAAGTGTGCTGCAGTACTCACACGAATGAACTTCCTGTCGAAAAAAACTGCACGCGGTGTTTTTTCGGTACTGTTTTCACTCTAGTTTTTTAACCGTTTATCGAAATGAGGCGTGTAATACACCGTTGAAAAGCTATGGATTAGGCGCAACTTCAACATGTTGAACACTTTTCGAGATTCCACACGGTTTAAGAGCAGTTTTAAAAATGGTGCGACGGATGACGAGTGGCAGCGAGCGTTTTTTCGCGTTTTTTTCTAAACCGCTTGTTGGAATGAAGCAAATGATACGCCGTTGGATAGATATCGTCGAGGTGCATCTTTTCCATATATAATTCTTTCTCTAATTCGTTACGGTTTAAGAGCAGTTTCAAATTTACTAAATCGCGAAATTCTGTTTTTCAAAAAAATTCAAATTTTCGGTACTGTTTTCTCTCTAGTTTTTGAACCGTTTGTCGAAACGAGGCGTATGATACGTCGTTTGAAAGCTATGGACAAGGCGCAACTTTCATATGTAGGAATGGTTTTGAGATTCCTTACGGTTTTAAGTTAATGTTGAAAATCGTGCGACGGAGGAGTGGTAGCGGCCGTTTTTTTTTGAAATTTTTACAAACCGGTTGTCGAAATGAGTCAAATGATATGTTGTTGGAAAGATATCGACGAGATGCAACATTTTCATGTAGAACACACTCTCTAATTCCTTACAGTTTAAGAGCAGTTTTAAAATTAGTAAAAAGCGGCACTCTGTTTTTTCGTGACACCAAAATCGTCGTCGGACAGAAGAACGCACTGCTTCAAACTGAAACCGCACTGCAACAGACAGTCAAATGAACTTCATGATTTCTTTTTGTCGAACATAAACTTTCTCGCACAAGTTTTTGTTGTCTTTTTTTCAACTTTTTTCCGAACGAGAGTGGACCACAACACTTCCGAAAGTGAACCGTAACACTACCAAAAATGAACCTCATGAGTACTTGTTGTCATTTTTATACTTATTAATTTTTTGCGCGCTTTGACCAAGCGAGTGGACCTTTCATCGGACTGAAGAACACACTGCTTCAAAACGGAAACCGCACTGCAGCAGACAGTCAAGTGAACTTCACAATTTCTTTTGGTCGGACATAAACTTTCTCGCAAAAGTTTTTGTTGTCTTTTTTCAACTTTTTTTTAACGAGAGTGGACCGCAACACTCCTGAAAATGAACCGCAACACTACCAAAAGTGAACCTCATGAGTTTTTGTTGTGTTTTTTTCATACTTATTAATTTTTTACGCGCGTTCACCAAGCAAGCAGACCACAATGACTGAACGAGTGAACTACATCTAATATAGAAGCGAGCTTCTTTGAGATATTATTTTTCCCTGTTTTACAAGTTTTTTTATGCGCGTTAACCAAGCGAGTGGACCACAGTGACTGGGCGAGTGAACTACATCTAATATAGAAGCGAGTGCAAAAGCTTCTTTTTGCAGTGCGGCTACAAAAAATGGCGCCAACATGCAAATGCAGTGCACTTTTGTTTTTCAGATGCGGGATGAGCTCCTACTAACGGAGGCTAGTTGATGGCCTTGCCGCAGCACACATCGTTGCAATTTTGACTGAAATGGACGTTCACTGCAATGAAGCAATCCCAACACCAAACATAACAACACACACACAACCAAGCTGATGGGCAAAATGTACACTACAATGGGACACAGACAAGTTGAAGTGCACGCGCGCACTACAGCGGGAGAGTCTGAAACCAAAAACCACTAAGCTGAAATGGCCTCCCCGCCGAACTGCACCGACGCCGTTGTTGGAAAGAGGAGGTAAGGACGCTGCGGTCGTATGATGTGTTCCAGACTCTCGACGGCGTGGTCTCCGTGGTGCTCGCTAGAGTGGAGGCGAGGTCGCCCACAGCAGTGGTCGTGGGACTCACCATGGAATGCATTGCACGCGCGCCCGCCCAAGGACCGAACCGCACTGGAGCTCCTCGACTCGAGGGCAGGGCGTCGCATCCCGGCAGGATCCGATGTTGATGGCCACGGGGCTGTGGCGCCCATCGGTGTTGATGCTGTGGGGGCCATGGCGCCCGTGGGGACAACTTGAACCGCACAAGGGTGTGTGGCGTACCGCTCGAGGGATCCAAAAGCACTGCAATGCCACGACCAGGTATCTTTACGGAGATGCCACGACCAGGGTGTGTGGGGTTCAGGGTCACGGTGCTCGGATTCGACGACGGGGATGGCAGGGTGGAAAGGGGAGGGTGGGTGGTGCTCGATGGCAGGCCCGATCAGATCCATCATCGGCTTTGGAAGGAGAAGGTGAACCGCACGGGGTCCCCAATCGCGAGGGAGAGAGAAAGGTGGAGGTGCCAGGGGGCCACGGCCACCGGCGGAGACCGAACAACAAACACGCACTGCAAAAAGAAAAAACTGGGCTGCAGCACTTGGTCGTCAAGAAGGTCGCTATCGAACGGGATCCATTGTGTGGCGCAGATGACATACGCAGACGACATGCTGGGTGAGTGAAGCTGCAGTATTTCTTCTTTCCCCTGTCCCTGTTACTCTTACTGTTGGCGCTGTTGTACAAGAACAGAGTATCGGTCATATACAGTGCAGGACAAGAACATAGTTGCTGCTTCTTAGACAAATAGCTAAAGGATGATGTTTGAGGGGCAAGATGATGAACAAGCTACTACGTAGGATGGATCCGGCAAGAAATAGCAACAACATTCTTATATACATGGTGCACAACCTAACCGCAATAAATGAATTCATGAACAAGCTAGGATGGATGCACAAACAATTCAGCAACAACATGCTGTTGTGCTGTTGCGCCTCCATGCCATGGCGCCACCTGCGGGGCACAAGCGAGATGTGAGGGAGAGGTGAGGAGGAAGAAGGAAAGGAGAGAGAGGAGGGCGCTCACCTCCGGTGTTGTTGTGCTGTTGTCGTCCAGCATATCGGCATGGGGAGGGCGGGTGGCCGGAACCGTACTGCTTGCCCGCCACACCAGCAGCTCCATGCATTTGATGCTGCCGCCATGGGGATGGGGAGCCCGCATGCTCACGCCGGATAAGGAGGTGGAGGGAGCCCAACCTATGGTTCCACCGGATACGGTGGTGATGGCCGACACCATGGCCCGTGGCAGCCGGATCTGGTGGGATCCATCAAGTGACAGTCAGATTTGCTGGGGGGAAGTGGCCATCATTGCGCGGGACGGGGGCACTGCAAGGAGGCAGTCGTGGTTGCGGCGGTGGGGAAGGTGGTTCTTCGGGGGAGGAAGGTGGGCACGAGGGAGGCCCTTGCTGCCTCGCACGACGCAGCAGGTGAAGTGGCGGTGCGGGGTCGCAGCCGGAAGAAGGAGGCGCAGGTGGGGCGGGACTCTGGTGGAGCTAGAAGAAGGTGGAGGAAGGGGTGGGAGGGCGCTCCGGCGGCACGGGGTCGGTGCTCCAACGGGCTGTGGGCTGCTCGGGGTTGGGGTGGTAGTGGCTGGGGAAGAAGGTGGGTGGCGGGGAATTGGGCGGCGGGGTTGCTGCCATGGGAGGTGGGCGGTGGGGAATTGGTAGGCAGAGTATGAAGGTGGAGGAGGGTGGAGTGGTGGTAAAGAAAGTGTCGGTGGGGGTTGGACGGTTTTTCGTTTTGTTGCAGCTCGGTTCGGTCTGCGGTAGGTTCGCTTCGGTGGTTTGGGCAGTGTAGAAGTGTTAGCAGAATAAGGTTTAGTGTTAGCAAAATAAGGTCTTAAGGGGTGTTATTAGAATAGACCTACCCTATATATATATATATATATATATATATATATATATATATATATATATACGTATGAACTTTATGTATGAACTTGTATTAATTTGGTCTTTTTGGTGTTGTGTAATGAAGATGAGCCGACAATGGATGTATGATGACCGATGCTCTCCCGAGTTCATTAATGGCGTGCATACTTTTCTTCTTGCCGCTGAGGCAAACAAGCGGGCGGATGGTTTTATGCCTTGTCCATGTGCTGGCTGTAAGCATGGTCACAATTACTCAACGTCAAGAACCATTCACGTCCACCTATTTGAGTCCGGTTTCATGCCCCACTGTAATGTTTGGACCAAGCACGGAGAAAGAGGGGTTATGATGGAAGACAATGAAGAAGAAGAGGACGATGACAGCTATCCTGGCCATGGGTTCCCTGAATACGATGATACAACAATGGGGGAAGAAGCTGAGCCGGCAATGCGGGAAGAAGCTGAAGAAGAGGCATCAGCTGAGCCCGCTGATGATCTAGGTCGGGCCATTGCCGATGCAAAGAGAAACTGCGCAAGTGATTTGGAGAAGAAGAAGTTGCAGTGCATGTTAGAGGATCACAAGAAATTGTTGTACCCGAATTACGAAGCTGACAAAAAAAAGTTGGGCATCACACTGGAATTGCTGCAATGGAAAGCAGAGAATGGTGTATCTGACAAGGGATTTGGAAAGTTGCTAGTAATGATAAAGAATATGCTTCCAAAGGATAACAAATTGCCCAAGACTACGTATGAAGCAAAGAAGGATGTCTGCCCTCTAGGGTTAGAGGTGCAGAAGATACATGCATGCCCTAATGACTGCATCCTCTACCGCGGTGAGTACGAGGATTTGAAAGCTTGCCCGGTATGCGGTGCATTGCGTTATAAGATCAGTCGCGATGACCCTGGTGATGTCGAGGGCGAGCACCCAAGGAAGAAGATTCCTGCCAAGGTGATGTGGTATGCTCCTATAATACCACGGTTAAACGTTTGTTCCAAAACAAAGAGCATGCGAAGGCGATGCGATGGCACGGAGAAGACCGCCAGAAAGGCGAAAAGTTGAGAGTACCCGCTGACGGGTCGCAGTGGAGAAAAATCGAGAGAAAGTACAGGGAGGAGTTTTCAGGTGACCCTAGGAACGTATGGTTTGGTCTAAGCGCAGATGGCATTAATCCTTTTGGGGAGCAGAGAAGCAACCATAGCACGAGGCATGTGACTCTATGTTTGTATAACCTTCCTCCTTGGTTGTGCAGGAAGCGGAAGTTCATTATGATGCAAGTGCTCATCCAAGGCCCTAAGAAATCCGACAACGACATTGATGTGTACCTAAGGCCATTAGTTGAAGAACTATTACAGCTGTGGAATGGAAAATGTGTACATGCGTGGGATGAGCACAAACAGGAAGAATTTGACCTAAAGGTGTTGCTGTTCGTGACCATCAATGATTGGCCTGCTCTCAGTAACCTTTCACGACAGACAAACAAGGGATACCGCGGATGCACGCACTGTTTGGATGATACCGACAGTATATATTTGGATAGTTGTAGGAAGAATGTGTACTTGGGACATCGTCGATTTCTTCCGAGCAGGCATCCCGTAAGAAAGAAAGGCAAGCATTTCAAAGGTGAGGTGGATCACCGGACGAAGCCTCGCCACCGTACTAGTGCTGATGTACATGATATGGTCAAGGATTTGAAGGTAATCTTTGGAAAGGGTCCTGGCGGACAACCTGTTCCGAAGGACGCTGACGGACGCGCACCCATGTGGAAGAAGAAATCTATATTTTGGGAACTGCCATATTGGAAAGACCTAGATGTACGCTCTGCAATTGACGTGATGCACGTGACGAAGAATCTTTGCGTGACCCTCCTTGGCTTCTTGGGTGTGTATGGGAAGACAAAAGATACACCAGAGCCACGGGAGGACCAGCAACGTATGCATGGAAAAGATGGCGTACATCAGGGTCAGGCCAGCTACGCTCTTACCAAAGAAGAGAAGGAAATCTTCTTTGAATGCCTGCTCAGTATGAAGGTACCGTCTGGCTTCTCGTTGAATATAAAGGGAATAATAAATATGGCAGAGAAAAAGTTCCAGAACCTAAAGTCTCATGACTGCCACATGATTATGACGCAACTGCTTCCGGTTGCATTGAGGGGGCTTCTACCGGAAAACGTTTGATTAGCCATTGTGAAGCTATGTGCATTCCTCAATGCAATCTCTTAGAAGGTAATCGATCCAGAAATCATACCAAGGTTACAGAATGATTTGGTGCAATGTCTTGTCAGTTTGGAGTTGGTGTTCCCATCATCCTTCTTCAACATCATGACGCACGTCCTAGTTCACCTTTGCGAAGAGATTAACGTTTTGGGTCCTGTATTTCTACACAACATGTTCCCCTTTGAGAGGTTCATGGGAGTCTTGAAGAAATATGTTCATAACCGTGCTAGGCCAGAAGGAGGCATCTCGAAGGGCCATGAAAATGAGAAGGTCATTGAGTTTTGTATTGACTTTATTCCTGACCTTAAGCCGATTGGTGTTCTTGAATCGCGACACAAGGGCAGACTGGATGGAAAAGGCACGCTAGGAGGGGATCAAATAATATTTATGGGCGTGCATTCTCTCACTGAAGCACACTACACAGTTCTACAGAATTCCGCCTTGGTGGCTTCGTATATGGAGGAACACAAGAATTTTTTATACTCCAAACACCCGGAGCAGTCTGACGACTAAATTACACGTGAACAAACGAGGACTTTCGCCGGTTGGTTGCAGAAACGTGCCATGCATGGCGGCGATATTGAAGATGACATGTACTCACTGTCCCGGTTACCATCTACGAATATAATGACTTTCAAAGGGTACGAGATAAATGGGAATACATTTTACACGATTGCCCAAGATAAGAAGAGCACCAACCAAAACAGTGGTGTCCGCTTTGATGCAACAACCAACATGGGAAAGGAAACATATTATGGTTACATAGAGGACATATGGGAACTGAACTATGGAGGTGGTTTGAAGGTCCCTTTGTTTCGGTGCAAATGGGTCAATATGACACGAGGCGGGGTAACGGAAGACCTGCAGTACAGAATGACAACAGTGGATCTTAACAATCTTGCGTATGCAGACGAACCATTCGTCCTAGCCAATGATGTGGCGCAGGTTTTTTATGTGAAAGACATGTCTACCAGGCCGAGAAAAAGAAAAGATAAGGAAGCGAATGGATCATACGATGAGCCAAAGCGCCACATAGTTCTTTCAGGGAAAAGAAACATCGTCGGAGTGGATGACAAGAAAGACATGTCAGAAGATTATGAAAAGTTTGATGAAATTGCTCCATTCAAAGTGAATATTGACCCGAGCATCTAGTTAAATGATGAAGACTGTCCATGGCTACGGCGCAAAGGGACACACGCGAAGAAAAACTTTCACACCCAAAGATATGGGATGTGATCGGCTTCACTATCATCTCTTTCTTCTGTGTTTCACACCCAGGAGGGAATCTCTTTAATAGTTAGGGTAGTATCATGGTACAAAATGGACAATCTCTTTCGAAGTATCAGGGTTTGGGACGAAAACTCATCTGTTACAAAGGCATTTCATTTTTTAAATAACCTAAGCATTACCAAATTGAATATAATGATAAAACACACTAATATTAAACATAAGAAAAAAGAATCACTGAAAAATCTATTTTCAAAGTTAAGTTATTCACAAACTAGTGATTCACACAAATTTCAAATAATTCAAAATTTAAACTATTCAAATTTGAAAACTACCGGCAATAACAGAAAGTTTGTAATTTTTTGTACCTAAAGCAAAAATATTCACAAAGAAACTCTAAATACAGCAAAAAACAACTCGAAAATAAATAAAACAAAAATAAATAAAGCAAAAAAAAGAAAATAAAAAAGACCGCCTACTGGGCCAGAGCGGCCTGCACACGACTAGAAACCCACTGTGTTGTTGGGCCAGGATGCAGGCCCGCAAAGGCCCAGTAGGCTCACAGGGCAGCACAGAACAGGTAGGCCCAGTAGGCCTGCTTTGGAGAGGAGCTCGAGAGAGCTACCGCACTCGGGCTTATAAACCAGTGCGGACGCCTCTCAGCTAGCGAGCTGGGACTAAACTTGCCGCACCGAACATGCGCCAGCACACTCCTTTAGTACCGGATCGTGGCACCAACCGGTACTAAAGGGGGGGTCTTTAGTACAGGTTGTTGTTGGAAATATGCCCTAGAGGCAATAATAAAATGGTTATTATTATATTTCTTTGTTCATGATAATTGTCTGTTATTCATGCTATAATTGTGTTATCCGGAAATCGTAATACACGTGTGAATACATAGACCACAATATGTCCCTAGTGAGCCTCTAGTTGACTGGCTCGTTGATCAACAGATAGTCATGGTTTCTTGACTATGGACATTGGATGTTATTGATAACGGGATCACATCATTAGGAGAATGATGTGATGGACAAGACCCAATCCTAAGCATAGCACAAAGATCGTGTAGTTCGTTTTGCTAGAACTTTTCCAAATGTCAAGTATCATTTCCTTAGACCATGAGATTGTGCAACTCCAGGATACCGTAGGAGTGCTTTGGGTGTGCCAAACGTTGCAACGTAACTGGGTGACTATAAAGGTGCACTACGGGTATCTCCGAAAGTGTCTGTTGGGTTGGCACGAATCAAGACTGGGATTTGTCACTCCGTATGACGGAGAGGTATCTCTGGGACCACTCGGTAATGCATCATCATAATGAGCTCAATGTGACCAAGTGTCTGGTCATGGGATCATGCATTACGGAACGAGTAAAGTGACTTGCCAGTAACGAGATTAACGAGGTATTGGGATACCGAGGATCGAACCTCGGGCAAGTAACGTACCGATTGACAAAGGGAATTGTATATTGGGTTGCTTGAATCCTCGACATCGTGGTTCATCCGATGAGATCATCGAGGAGCATGTGGGATCCAACATGGGTATCCAGATCCTGCTGTTGGTTATTGACCGGAGAGGCGTCTCGGTCATGTCTGCATGTCTCCCGAACCCGTAGGGTCTACACACTTAAGGTTCGGTGACGCTAGGATTTTAGAGATATGAGTATGTAGTAAACCGAAAGTTCTTCGGAGTCCCGGATGAGATCCCGGACGTCACGAGGAGTTCCGGAATGGTCCGGAGGTAAATAATTATATGTAGGAAGTCAGGTTTCGGCCATCGGGAAAGTTTCGGGGGTCACCAGTATTGTACCGGGACCACCGGAAGGGTCCCCGGGGTCCACCGGGTGGGGCCACCTATCCCGGAGGGCCCCATGGGCTGAACTGGGAGGGGAACCAGCCCCTGGTGGGCTGGTGCGCCCCCCCCTTGGGCCCCCCTGTGCCTAGGGTTGGGAAACGCTAGGGGTGGGGCGCCACCACCTGGCTTGGGGGGGAAGCCACCCCCCTGGCCGCCCCCCCCTTGGAGATCCCATCTCCTAGGGCCGGCGCCCCCCTAGGGGCCCTATATAAAGAGGGGGGGAGGGAGGGCAGCCGCACCTAGGCTCTTGGCGCCTCCCTCTCCCCTTGCTACACCTCTCCCTCTCGCAGAAGCTTGGCGAAGCCCTGCCGAGATCGCTGCTGCATCCACCACCAGGCCGTCGTGCTGCTAGATCTTCATCAACCTCTGCCCCCCCCCTTGCTGGATCAAGAAGGAGGAGACGTCTTCCCAACCGTACGTGTGTTGAACGCGGAGGTGCTGTCCGTTCAGCACTAGGATCTTCGGTAATTTGGATCACGACAAGTACGACTCCCTCAACCCCGTTCTCTTGAACGCTTCCGCTCGCGATCTACAAGGGTATGTAGATGCACTCCTCTCTCTCGTTGCTAGATGAACTCATAGATTGATCTTGGTTAAAGCGTAGAATTTTTTTTATTTTCTGCAACGTTCCCCAACAGTGTTATCATGAGCTAGGTCTATGTGTAGTTCTCTTTGCACGAGTAGAACACAAATTTGTCGTTGGCGTAGATGTTGTCAACTTTCTTGCCACTACTAGTCTTATTTTGCTTCAGCGGTATCGTGGGATGAAGCGGCCCGGACCGAACTTACACGTACGCTTACGTGAGACAGGTTCCACCGACTGACATGCACTAGTTGCATAAGGTGGCTAGCGGGTGTCTGTCTCTCCCACTTTAGTTGGAGCGGATTCGATGAAAAGGGTCCTTATGAATGGTAAATAGAAGTTGGCAAATCACGTTGGGGCTTTTACGTAGGTAAGAAAACATTCTTGCTAGAACCCTATTGCAGCCATGTAAAACATGCAACAACAATTAGAGGACGTCTAACTTGTTTTTGCAGCATATGATTTGTGATGTGATATGGCCAAAAGTTGTGATGAATGATGAATGATATATATGTGATGTATGAGATCATGTTCTTGTAATAGGAATCACGACTTGCATGTCGATGAGTATGACAACCGGCAGGAGCCATAGGAGTTGTCTTAATTATTGTATGACCTGCGTGTCAATGATTTAACGCCATGTAATTACTTTACTTTATTGCTAAACCGTTAGCCATAGTAGTAGAAGTAATAGTTGGCGAGCAACTTCATGGAGACACAGTGATGGAGATCATGATGATGGAGATCATGGTGTCATGCCGGCGACGAAGATGATCATGGAGCCCCGAAGATGGAGATCAAAGGAGCTATATGATATTGGCCATACCATGTCACTGTTTACTTGCATGTGATGTTTATTATGTTTATGCATCTTGTTTACTTAGAACGACGGTAGTAAATAAGATGATCCCTCATAATAATTTCAAGAAAGTGTTCCCCCTAACTGTGCGCCGTTGCGAAAGTTTGTTGTTTCGAAGCACCACGTGATGATCGGGTGTGATAGATTCTAACATTCACATACAACGGGTGTAAGACAGATTTACACATGCAAAACACTTAGGTTAACTTGATGAGCCTAGCATGTACAAACATGGCCTCGGAACACAAGAGACCGAAAGGTCGAACATGAGTCGTATGGAAGATACGATCAACATGGAGATGTTCACTGATGATGACTAGTCCGTCTCACGTGATGATCGGACACGGCCTAGTCGACTCGGATCATGTATCACTTAGATGACTAGAGGGATGTCTAATCTGAGTGGGAGTTCATTAAATAATTTGATTAGATGAACTTAATTATCATGAACTTAGTCTAAAAACCTTTGCAAATATGTCTTGTAGATCAAATGGCCAACGCTCATGTCCACCTCAACTTCAACGCGTTCCTATAGAAAACCAAGTTCAAAGATGATGGCAGCAACTATACGGACTGGGTCCGGAACCTGAGGATCATCCTCATAGCTGCAAAGAAAGATTATGTCTTAGAAGCACCGCTAGGTGAATCTCCCATCCCAGAGAACAAGACGTTATGAATGCTTGGCAGTCTCGTGCTGATGATTACTCCCTCGTTCAGTGCGGCATGCTTTACAACTTAGAACCAGGGCTCCAAAAGCGTTTTGAGCAACACGGAGCATATGAAATGTTCGAAGAGCTGAAAATGGTTTTCCAAGCTCATGCCCGGGTCGAGAGATATGAAGTCTCCGACAAGTTCTTTAGTTGTAAGATGGAGGAAAATAGTTCTGTCAGTAAGCACATACTCAAAATGTCTGGGTTGCACAACCGCTTGACTCAGCTGGGAGTTAATCTCCCGAATGACGCGGTTATTAACAGAATGCTTCAGTCGCTTCCACCGAGCTACAAGAGCTTTGTGATGAACTTCAATATGCAGGGGATGGAAAAGACCATTCCTGAAGTATATTCAATGCTGAAATCAGCAGAGGTAGAGATCAAAAAGGAACATCAAGTGTTGATGGTGAATAAAACAACTAAGTTCAAGAAAGGCAAGGGTAAGAAGAACTTCAAGAAGGACGGCAAGGAATTTGCCGCGCCCAGTAAGCCAGCTGCCGGGAAGAAGTCAAAGAATGGACCCAAGCCTGAGACTGAGTGCTTTTATTGCAAAGGGAAGGGTCACTGGAAGCGGAACTGCCCCAAATACTTAGCGGACAAGAAGGCCGGCAACACTAAAGGTATATGTGATATACATGTAATTGATGTGTACCTTACCAGTGCTCGTAGTAGCTCCTGGGTATTTGATACTGGTGCGGTTGCTCATATTTGTAACTCAAAGCAGGAGCTGCAGAATAAGCGGAGACTAGCGAAGGACGAGGTGACGATGCACGTCGGGAATGGTTCCAAGGTCGATGTGATCGCCGTCGGCATGCTACCTCTACATTTACCTACGGGATTAGTTTTAAACCTCAATAATTGTTATTTAGTGCCAGCTTTGAGCATGAACATTGTATCTGGATCTCGTTTAATTCGAGATGGCTACTCATTTAAATCCGAGAATAATGGTTGTTCTATTTATATGAGAGATATGTTTTATGGTCATGCCCCGATGGTCAATGGTTTATTCTTAATGAATCTTGAACATGATGTTACACATATTCATAGTGTGAATACCAAAAGATGTAAAGTTGATAACGATAGTCCCACATACTTGTGGCACTGCCGCCTTGGTCACATTGGTGTCAAGCGCATGAAGGAGCTCCATGCTGATGGACTTTTAGAGTCTCTCGATTATGAATCATTTGACACATGTGAACCATGCCTCATGAGCAAAATGACCAAGACTCCGTTCTCCGGAACAATGGAGCAAGCAACCAACTTATTGGAAATCATACATACTGATGTGTGCGGTCCAATGAGCGCCGAGGCTCGCGGAGGATATCGTTATGTTCTCACACTCACTGATGACTTGAGTAGATATGGGTATGTCTACTTGATGAAACACAAGTCTGAGACCTTTGAAAAGTTCAAGGAATTTCAGAATGAGGTAGAAAATCAACGTGACCGAAAGATAAAGTTCTTACGATCAGATCGTGGAGGAGAATATTTAAGTCACGAATTTGGTACGCACTTAAGGAAATGTGGAATCGTTTCACAACTCACGCCTCCTGGAACACCTCAGCGTAGAGGTGTGTTCGAACGTTGTAATCGCACTTTATTGGATATGGTGCGATCTATGATATCTCTTACCAATTTACCGCAATCTTTTTGGGGATACACTCTAGAGACAGCTACATTCACTTTAAATAGGGCACCGTCTAAATCCGTTGAGACGACACCGTATGAATTATAGTTTGGGAAGAAACCTAAGCTGTCGTTTCTAAAAGTATGGGGATGCGATGCTTATGTCAAGAAACTTCAACCTGAAAAGCTCGAACCCAAGTCGAAAAAATGCGTCTTCATAGGATACCCTAAGGAAACCATTGGGTATACCTTCTACCTTAGATCCGAAGGCAAGATCTTTGTTGCCAAGAACGGGTCCTTTCTGGAGAAAGAGTTTCTCTCAAGAGAAGTAAGTGGGAGGAAACTGGAACTTGATGAAGTACTACCTCTTGAACTGGTAAGTAGCGCAGCTCGAGAAGATGTTCCTGTGGTGCCTACACTGACTGGAGAGGAAATTAATGATGATGATCAAGTTACTTCGGATCAAGTTGGTACTGAACTTCGTAGGTCCACAAGGACACGTTCCACACCAGAGTGGTATGGCAACCCTGTCCTGGAAATCATGTTGTTAGACAACGGTGAACCTTCGAACTATGAAGAAGCGATGGCGGGCCCAGATTCCATCAAATGGCTTGAAGCCATGCAATCCGAGATAGAATCTATGTATGAAAACAAAGTATGGACTTTGATAGACTTGCCCGATGATCGGCGAGCGATAGAAAAAAATGGATCTTTAAGAAGAAGACGGACGCGGATGGTAATGTTACCATCTATAAAGCTAGACTTGTTGCTAAGGGTTATCGACAAGTTCAAGGGGTTGACTACGATGAGACTTTCTCTCCCGTAGAGAAGCTAAAGTCCGTTCGAATCATGTTAGCAATTGCCGCATACTATGATTATGAGATATGGCAGATGGACGTCAAAACGGCATTCCTTAACGGCTATCTTAAGGAAGAACTGTATATGATGCAGCCGGAAGGTTTTGTCGATCCTAAGAATGCTAACAAGGTATGCAAGCTCCAGCGATCCATTTATGGGCTGGTGCAAGCATCTCGGAGTTGGAACATTCGCTTTGATGAGATGATCAAAGCGTTTGGGTTTATGCAGACTTCTGGAGAAGCCTGTGTTTACAAGAAAGTGAGTGGGAGCTCTGTAGCATTTCTCATATTATATGTGGATGACATACTTTTGATGGGAAATTATATAGAACTTTTGGACAGCATTAAGGCCTACTTGAATAAGTGTTTTTCAATGAAGGACCTTGGAGAAGCTGCTTACATATTAGGCATCAAGATCTATAGGGATAGATCGAGACACCTCATAGGTCTTTCACAAAGCACATACCTTGATAAGATATTGAAGAAGTTCAATATGGATTAGTCCAAGAAAGGGTTCTTGCCTGTATTGCAAGGTGTAAGATTGAGCTCGTCTCAATGCCCGACTACGGCAGAAGATATAGAAGAGATGAGCATCATCCCCTATGCCTCAGCCATAGGGTCTATTATGTATATCATGCTATGTACCAGACCTAATGTAAGCCTTGCCGTAAGTTTGGTAGGAAAGTACCAAAGTAATCCCGGCAAGGAACACTGGATAGCGGTCAAGAATATCCTGAAGTACTTGAAGAGGACTAAGGATATGTTTCTCGTTTTTGGAGGTGACGAAGAGCTCGTCATAAAGGGTTTCGTCGACGCTAGCTTCGACACAGATCTGGATGACTCTATGTCACAAACCGGATACGTGTATATTTTGAATGGTGGGGCAGTAAGCTGGTGCAGTTGCAAGCAAAGCATCGTGGCAGGATCTACATGTGAAGCAGAATACATGGCAGCCTCGGAGCAGCGCATGAAGCAATCTGGGTGAAGGAGTTCATCACCGACCTAGGAGTCATCCCCAATGCGTCGGGGCTGATCGCACTCTTCTGTGACAACACTGGAGCTATTGCACTTGGCAAGGAGCCCAGGTTTCACAAGAAGACCAGGCACATCAAGCGTCGCTTCAACTCCATTCGTGAAAATGTTCAAAATGGAGATATAGATATTTGTAAAGTACATACGGACCTGAATGTGGCAGATCCGTTGACTAAACCTCTCCCTAGAGCAAAACATGATCAACACCAGAACTCTATGGGTGTTCGATTCATCACAATGTAACTAGACTATTGACTCTAGTGCAAGTGGGAGACTGTTGGAAATATGCCCTAGAGGCAATAATAAAATGGTTATTATTATATTTCCATGTTCATGATAATTGTCTGTTATTCATGTTATAATTGTGTTATCCGAAAATCGTAATACACGTGTGAATACATAGACCACAATATGTCCCTAGTGAGCCTGTAGTTGACTAGCTCGTTGATCAACAGATAGTCATGGTTTCCTGACTATGGACATTGGATGTCATTGATAACGGGATCACATCATTAGGAGAACTATGTGATGGACAAGACCCAATCCTAAGCATAGCACAAAGATCGTGTAGTTCGTTTTGCTAGAGTTTTTCCAAATGTCAAGTATCATTTTCTTAGACCATGAGATTGTGCAACTCCCGGATACCGTAGGAGTGCTTTGGGTGTGCCAAACGTCGCAACGTAACTGGGTTACTATAAAGGTGCACTACGGGTATCTCCGAAAGTGTCTGTTGGGTTGGCACGGATCGAGACTGGGATTTGTCACTCCATATGACAAAGAGGTATCTCTGGGCCCACTCGGTAATGCATCATCATAATGAGCTCAATGTGACCAAGTGTCTGGTCACGGGATCATGCATTACGGTACGAGTAAAGTGACTTGCCGGTAACGAGATTAACGAGGTATTGGGATACCGATGATCGAATCTCGGGGAAGTAATGTACCGATTGACAAAGGGAATTGTATACGGGGTTGCTTGAATCCTCGACATCGTGGTTCATCCGATGAGATCATCGAGGAGCATGTGGGAGCCAACATGGGTATCCAGATCCCGCTGTTGGTTATTGACCGGAGAGGAGTCTCGGTCATGTCTACATGTCTCCCGAACCCGTAGGGTCTACACACTTAAGGTTCAGTGATGCTAGGGTTGTAGAGATATGAGTATGCAGTAAACCGAAAGTTGTTCGGAGTCCCGGATGAGATCCCGGACGTCACGAGGAGTTCCGGAATGGTCTGGAGGTAAAGAATTATATATAGGAAGTCAGGTTTCGGCCATCGGGAAAGTTTCGGGGGTCACCGGTATTGTACCGGGACCAACGGAAGGGTTCCACGGGTCCACCGGGTGGGGCCACCTATCCCGGAGGGCCCCATGGGCTGAAGTGGGAGGGGAACCAGCCCCTGGTGGGCTGGTGCGCCCCCCTTGCCCTCCCTGCGCCTAGGGTTGGGAAACCCTAGGGGTGGGGGCGCCTCCACCTGGCTTGGGGGGCAAGCCATCCCCCTGGCCGCCGCCCCCCCTTGGAGATCCCGTCTCCTAGGGCCGGCGCCCCCCTAGTGGCCCTATATAAAGAGGGGGGAGGGAGGGCAGCCGCACCCAGGCTCTTGGCGCCTCCCTCTCCCCCTTGCTACACCTCTCCCTCTCGCGAAAGCTTGGCGAAGCCCTGCCGAGATCGCTGCTGCATCCACCACCACGCCGTCGTGCTGTTGGATCTTCATCAACCTCTCCTTCCCCCTTGCTGGATCAAGAATGAGGAGACGTCTTCCCAACCGTACGTGTGTTGAACGCGGAGGTGCTATCCGTTCAGCAATAGGATCTTCGGTGATTTGGATCACAACGAGTACGACTCCCTCAAACCTGTTCTCTTGAACGCTTCCGCTCGCGATCTACAAGGGTATGTAGATGCACTCCTCTCTCTCGTTGCTAGATGAACTCATAGATTGATCTTGGTGAAAGCGTAGAATTTTTTAAGTTTTTGTAACATTCCGCAACAGTTGTAGCCACCCACCCGATACTAAAGGGGGGCGCTTCCCGCCGCTTGGCTTGGCCAAAACAGACCTTTAGTACCGGCTGGTGGCTCCAACCGGTACTAAAGGGGTGTTCTATATAAGAAAGCACTTAAAAAAAATCCAGTTTCTCATCTCTCCCTCTGCTTCTTTCTCCTCTGCCCCGTCGCCGCCGCCCCTCGCCGCCGTCCCCATCGCCGTCGCCGCGCCCCGCCCCGTCGCCGTCCGTCGCCGTCCCCGTCGCCGTCCGTCATCGTCCCCGTCGCCGCGCCCCGCCCCGTCGCCGCGCCCTGCCCCGTTGTCCCGTCGTCCCCGTCCGGCCCGTCCCCGTCGTCGCCGCCCCGTCCTCATCGTCCTCATCACCGCCCGTCTCCGTCCCCGTCGCCGCCCCCTGTCGCCGCGCCTCGCCTGTGAGCTCCTTCCCCGGACGCCATGTCTACACACACACACACCCACATTAGTTTTTTAGTTATAAATTTTAGTTATAGAAATTTTCTGTTTTTTAGTTATAGAAATATTAGAAATGTTATAGAAATGTTAGTTATATAGAAATGTTATAATTTTTTTCTCTGTTTTTTAGTTATAGAAATATTAGAAATGTTAGTTATATAGAAATGTTATAATTTTTTTTCTGTATTTTAGTTATAGAAATATATATAGAAATGTTAACAATTTTTCTGTTTTTTAGTTATAGAAATATTAGAAATGTTATAGAAATGTTAGTTATATATATGGAAATGTTAGAAATTTTAGAATTATTTTTAGTTAGATGAATTAGATTAATGTCAAATTGTTAGAATTTGCATATAGAATTTTAGTTATCACAATCCAATCATTTAAAAAATGTTACCTTTTGCGGGCATATAGTATTTGTTCTCGACGATGCCCATCTCGCATCCTCGCCATTGACCCGTTCGCGACGACGTCCTTCTTCAGAGGACCCGCGTCCGGGACTGGGCTCCGCCGGGCTGGCACTGGGAGGTGCTACCTGGAGGGGCGCGCCGCTTGGTGAGGAACCCGGCCTTGGGTCCCGTTGTTGGGGAACGTTGCAGAAAAATAATTTTTTTCCTACGGTTTCACCAAGATCTATCTATGAGTTCATCTAAGCAACGAGTCATAGGAGAGAGATTGCATCTACATACCACTTGTAGATCGCGTGCGGAAGCGTTCAAGAGAACGGTGATGATGGAGTCGTACTCGCCGTGATCCAAATCACCGATGACCAAGTGCCGAACAGACAGCACCTCCGCGTTCAACACATGTACGGAGCGGATGACGCCTCCTCCTTCTTGATCTAGAAAGGGGGAAGGAGAGGTTGATGATGATCCAGCAGGACAACGGCGTGGTGGTGGATGCAGCAGAACTCCGGCAGGGCTTCGCCAAGCTGCTGCGGGAGGAGGACGAGGTGTAGCAGGGGGAGGGAGGTGCCAAGACACAGGGTGCGGCTGCCCTCCCCCTTGCCCTCCTTTATATAGGCCCCCAGGGGGGGCGCCGGCCCTGGGAGATCCAATCTCTCATGTGGGGCGGCGGCCAGGGGGGTGGAGTGCCCCCCAAGGCAAGTGGGGTGCGCCGCCACCCTAGGGTTTTCAACCCTAGGCGCAGGGGGGGCCCAAGGGTGGGCGCACCAGCCCACTAGGGGCTGGTTCCCCTCCCACTTCAGCCCACGGGGCCCTCCGGGATAGGTGGCCCCACCCGGTGGACCCCCGGGACCCTTCCGGTGGTCCCGGTACAATACCGGGTGACCCCCGAAACTTTCCTGATGGCCGAAACAGCACTTCCTATATATAATTCCTTACCTCCGGAACATTCCGGAACCCCTCGTGACGTCCGGGATCTCATCCGGGACTCCGAACAACATTCGGTTTGCTGCATATTCATATTCATACAACCCGAGCGTCACCGAACCTTAAGTGTGTAGACCCTGCGGGTTCGGGAGACATGCAGACATGACCGAGACGGCTCTCCGGTCAATAACCAACAGCGGGATCTGGATACCCATGTTGGCTCCCACATACTCCTCGATCATTTCATCGGATGAACCACGATGTCGAGGATTCAAGCAACCCCGTATACTATTCCCTTTGTCAGACGGTATGTTAGTTGCCCGAGATTCGATCGTCGGTATCCCAATACCTCGTTCAATCTCGTTACCGGCAAGTCACTTTACTCGTACCATAATGCATGATCCCGTGACCAGACACTTGGTCACTTCGAGCTCATTATGATGATGCACTACCGAGTGGGCCCAATGATACCTCTCCGTAATACAGAGTGACAAATCCCAGTCTCGATCCGTGTCAACCCAACAGACACTTTCGGAGATACCTGTAGTGCACCTTTATAGTCACCCAGTTACGTTGTGACGTTTGGTACACCCAAAGCACTCCTATGGTATCCGGGAGTTACACGATCTCATGGTCTAAGGAAGAGATACTTGACATTGGAAAAGCTCTAGCAAAACAAACTACACGATCTTGTGCCATGCTTAGGATTGGGTCTTGTCCATCACATCATTCTCGTAATGATGTGATCCCGTTGTCAAGGACATCTAATGTCCATAGTCAGGAAACCATGACTATCTGTTGACCAACGAGCTAGTCAACTAGAGGCTTACTAGGGACATATTGTGGTCTATGTATTCACACGTGTATTATGATTTCCGGATAATACAATTATAGCATGAATAAAAGACAATTATCATGAACATGGAAATATAATAATAATCCTTTTATTATTGCCTCTAGGGAATATTTCCAACAGTCTCCCACTTGCACTAGAGTCAATAATCTAGTTACATTGTGATGAATCGAACACCCATAGAGTTTTGGTGTTGATCATGTTTTGCTTGCGGAAGAGGTTTAGTCAACGGATCTGCGACATTCAGATCCGTATGTACTTTGCAAATATCTATGTCTCCATCTTGAACATTTTCACGGATGGAGTTGAAACGACGCTTGATGTGCCTGGTCTTCTTGTGAAACCTGGGCTCCTTGGCAAGGGCAATAGCTCCAGTGTTGTCACAGAAGAGTTTGATCGGCCCCGACGCATTGGGTATGACTCCTAGGTCGGTGATGAACTCGTTCACCCAAATTGCTTCATGCGCTGCCTCCAAGGCTCCATGTACTCCGCTTCACATGTAGATCCCGCCACGATGCTCTGCTTGCAGCTGCACCAGCTTACTGCCCCACCATTCAACATATACACGTATCCGGTTTGTGACTTAGAGTCATCCAGATCTGTGTCGAAGCTAGCGTCGATGTAACCCTTTACGACGAGCTCTTCGTCACCTCCATAAACGAGAAACATGTCCTTTGTCCTTTTCAGGTACTTCAGGATATTCTTGACCGCTGTCCAGTGTTCCTTGCCGGGATTAGTTTGGTACCTTCCTACCAAACTTACGGCAAGGTTTACATCAGGTCTGGTACACAACATGGCGTACATAATAGATCCTATGGCTGAGGCATAGGGGATGACGCTCATCTCTTCTTTATCTTTTGCCGTGGTCGGGCATTGAGCCGAGCTCGATCTCACACCTTGCAGTACAGGCAAGAACCCTTTCTTGGACTGATCCATTTTGAACTTCTTCAAAATATTATCAAGGTATGTGCTTTGTGAAAGACCTATGAGGCATCTCGATCTATCCCTATAGATTTTGATGCCTAATATGCAACTTCTCCAAGGTCCTTCATTGAAAAACACTTATTCAAGTAGGCCTTAATGCTGTCCAAGAATTCTATATCATTTCCCATCAAAAGTATGTCATCTACATATAATACGAGAAATGCTACAGAGCTCCCACTCACTTTCTTTTAAACGCAGGCTTCTCCATAAGTCTGCATAAACCCAAACACTTTGATCATCTCATCAAAGCGAATGTTCCAACTCCGAGATGCTTGCACTAGCCCATAAATGGATTGCTGGAGCTTGCATACTTTGTTAGCATTCTTAGGATCGACAAAATCTTCCGGCTGCATCATATACAACTCTTCCTTAAGATAACCGTTAAGGAATGCCGTTTTGACGTCCATCTGCCATATCTCATAATCATAGTATGTGGCAATTGCTAACATGATTCGGACGGACTTAAGCTTCGCTACGGGAGAGAAAGTCTCATCATAGTCAATCCCTTGAACTTGTCGATAACCCTTAGCAACAAAGCTTTATAGATGGTGACATTTCCATCCGCGTCCGTCTTCTTCTTAAAGATCCATTTGTTTTCTATCGCTCGCCGATCATCGGGCAAGTCAATAAAAGTCCATACTTTGTTTTCATACATGGATTCTATCTCGGATTGCATGGCTTCTAGCCATTTGTTGGAATCTGGGCCGCCATCGCTTCTTCATAGTTCGAAGGTTCACCGTTGTCTAACAACATGATTTCCAGGACAGGGTTGCCATACCACTCTGGTGTGGAACGTGTCCTTGTGGACCTACAAAGTTCAGTAGCAACTTGATCCGAAGTACCTTGATCATCATCATTAGTTTCCTCTCCAGTCGGTGTAGGCACCACAGGAACATTTTCCTGAGCTGTACTACTTTCCGGTTCAAGAGGTAGTACTTCATCGAGTTCTACTTTCCTCCCACTTACTCCTTTCGAGAGAAACTCCTTTTCCAGAAAGGATCCGTTCTTGGCAACAAAGATCTTGCCGTCGGATCTAAGGTAGAAGGTATACCCAATGGTTTCCTTAGGGTATCCTATGAAGACACATTTTTCCGACTTGGGTTCGAGCTTTTCAGGTTGAAGTTTCTTGACATAAGCATCGCATCCCCAAACTTTTAGAAACGACAACTTAGGTTTCTTCCCAAACCATAATTCATACGGTGTCGTCTCAACGGATTTAGACGGTGCCCTATTTAAAGTGAATGTAGCTGTCTCTAGAGCGTATCCCCAAAATGATAGCGGTAAATCGGTAAGAGACATCATAGATCGCACCATATCCAATAGAGTGCGATTATGACGTTCGGACACATCGTTACGCTGAGGTGTTCCAGGCGGCGTGAGTTGTGAAACGATTCCACATTTCCTTAAGTGTGTACCAAATTCGTGACTTAAATATTCTCCTCCACGATCTGATCGTAGAAACTTAATCTTTTGGTCACGTTGATTCTCTACCTCATTCTGAAATTCCTTGAACTTTTCAAAGGTCTCAGACTTGTGTTTCATCAAGTAGACATACCCATATCTACTCAAGTCATCAGTGAGAGTGAGAACATAACGATATCCTCCGCGAGCCTCAACGCTCATTGGACCGCACACATTGGTATGTATGATTTCCAATAAGTTGGTTGCTCGCTCCATTGTTCCGGAGAACGGAGTCTTGGTCATTTTGCCCATGAGGCATGGTTCACATGTGTCAAATGATTCATAATCGAGAGACTCTAAAAGTCCATCAGCATGGAGCTTCTTCATGCGCTTAACACCAATGTGACCAAGGCGGTAGTGCCACAAGTATGTGGGACTATCGTTATCAACTTTACATCTTTTGGTATTCACACTATGAATATGTGTAACATTACGTTCGAGATTCATTAAGAATAAACCATTGACCATCGGGGCATGACCATAAAACATATCTCTCATATAAATAGAACAACCATTATTCTCGGATTTAAATGAGTAGCAATCTCGCATCAAACGAGATCCAGATACAATGTTCATGCTCAAACATGGCACTAAATAACAATTATTGAGGTTTAAAACTAATCCCGTAGGTAAATGTAGAGGTAGCGTGCCGACGATGATCACATCGACCTTGGAACCATTCCCGACGCGCATCATCACCTCATCCTTTGCCAGTCTCCGCTTATTCCGCAGCTCCTGCTGTGAGTTACAAATATGAGCAACGGCACCGGTATCAAATACCCAGGAGTTACTACGAGTACTGGTAAGGTACACATCAATTACATGTATATCAAATATACCTTTAGTGTTGCCGGCCTTCTTGTCCTCTAAGTATTTGGGGCATTTCCGCTTCCAGTGACGCTTCCCTTTGCAATAAAAGCACTCAGTCTTAGGCTTGGGTCCATTCTTTGACTTCTTCCTGGTAACTGGCTTACCGGGCGCGGCAACATCTTTGCCGTCCTTCTTGAAGTTCTTCTTACCCTTGTCCTTCTTGAACTTAGTGGTCTTATTGACCATCAACACTTGATGTTCTTTCTTGATTTCAACCTCTGCTGACTTCAACATTGAAAATACTTCAGGAATGGTCTTCACCATCCCCTGCATATTGTAGTTCAACACAAAGCTCTTGTAGCTCGGTGGGAGCGACTGAAGGATTCTGTCAATGACCGCCTCGTCCGGGAGGTTGATCTCCAGCTGGGACAGGCGGTTGTGCAACCCAGACATTTTGAGTAAGTGCTCACTGATGGAACTGTTTTCCTCTATCTTACAACTATAGAACTTGTCGGAGACTTCATATCTCTCGACCCGGGCATGAGCTTGAAAAACCATTTTCAGCTCCTCGAACATCTCATATGATCCGTGTCGCTCAAAACGCTTTTGGAGCCCCGGTTCTAAGCTGTAAAGCATGCCGCACTGAACGAGGGAGTAATCATCAGCACGTGATTGCCAAGTGTTCATAACGTCTTGGTTCTCTGGGATGGGTGCTTCACGTAGCGGTGCATCTAGTACATAATATTTCTTGGCTGCTATGAGGATGATCCTCAGGTTCCGGACCCAGTCCGAATAGTTGCTGCCATCATCTTTCAGCTTGGTTTTCTCTAGGAACGCGTTGAAGTTCATGTTGACATGAGCGTTGGCCATTTGATCTACAAGACATATTTTGCAAAGACTTTAGACTAAGTTCATGATAATTAAGTTCATCTAATCAAATTATTTAATGAACTCCCACTCAGATTGACATCCCTCTAGTCATCTAAGTGTTACACGATCCGAGTCGACTAGGCTGTGTCCGATCATCACGTGAGACGGACTAGTCATCATCGGTGAACATCTCCATGTTGATCGTATCTTCCATACGACTCATGTTCGACCTTTCGATCTCTTGTGTTTCGAGGCCATGTCTGTACATGCTAGGCTCGTCAAGTTAACCCTAAGTGTTTCTGCATGTGTAAAACTGTCTTACACCCGTTGTATGTGAACGTAAGGATCTATCACACCCGATCATCACGTGGTGCTTCGAAAGGACGAACTTTAGCAATGGCACACAGTTAGGGGGAACACTTTCTTGAAATTATTATAAGGGATCATCTTATTTAGTACCATCGTTCTAAGTAAACAAGATGCATAAACATAATAAACATCACATGCAATTATATAATAGTGACATGATATGGCCAATATCATATAGCTCCTTTGATCTCCGTCTTCGGGGCTCCATGATCATCTTCGTCACCGGCATGACACCATGATCTCCATCATCGTGTCTTCATGAAGTTGTCATGCCAACGACTACTTCTACTTCTATGGCTAACGCGTTTAGCAATAAAGTAAAGTAATTTACATGGCGTTCTTCAATGACACGCAGGTCATACAAAAATAAAGACAACTCCTATGGCTCCTGCCGGTTGTCATACTCATTGACATGCAAGTCGTGATTCCTATTACAAGAACATGATCTCATACATCACAATATATCATTCATCATTCATCACAACTTCTGGCCATATCACATCACATGACAATTGCTGCAAAAACAAGTTAGACGTCCTCTAATTGTTGTTGCATCTTTTACGTGGCTGCAATTGGGTTCTAGCAAGAATGTTTTCTTACCTACGAATAACCACAACGTGATTTTGTCAGCTTCTATTTACCCTTCATAAGGACCCTTTTCGTCGAATCTGCTCCAACTAAAGTGGGAGAGACAGACACCCGCTAGCCACCTTATGCAACTAGTGCATGTCAGTCGGTGGAACCTGTCTCATGTAAGCGTACACGTAAGGTCTGTCTGGGCCGCTTCATCCCACAATACCGCTGAAGCAAAATAAGACTAGTAGCGGCAAGCAAGTTGACAAGATCTACGCCCACAACAAAATTGTGTTCTACTCGTGCAATAGAGAACTACGCATAGACCTAGCTCATGATGCCACTGTTGGGGAACGTTGCAGAAAAATAAATTTTTTCCTATGGTTTCACCAAGATCCATCTATGAGTTCATCTAAGCAACGAGTCATAGGAGAGAGATTGCATCTACATACCACTTGTAGATCGCGTGCGGAAGCGTTCAAGAGAACGGTGATGATGGAGTCGTACTCGCCGTGATCCAAATCACCGATGACCAAGTGCCGAACGGATAGCACCTCCGCGTTCAACACACGTACGGAGCGGATGACGTCTCCTCCTTCTTGATCCAGCAAGGGGGAAGGAGAGGTTGATGATGATCCAGCAGCACAACGGCGTGGTGGTGGATGCAGTAGAACTCCGGCAGGGCTTCGCCAAGCTGCTGCGGGAGGAGGACGAGGTGTAGCAGGGGGACGGAGGCGCCAAGACACAGGGTGCGGCTGCCCTCCCCCTTGACCTCCTTTATATAGGCCCCCAGGGGGGGTGCGCCGGCCCTGGGAGATCCAATCTCCCAAGGGGGGCGGCGGCCAGGGGGGGTGGAGTGCCCCCCAAGGCAAGTGGGGTGCGCCCCCACCCTAGGGTTTTCAACCCTAGGCGCAGGGGGCCCAAGGGGGGGGGGCGCACCAGCCCACTAGGGGATGGTTCCCCTCCCACTTCAGCCCACGGGGCCCTCCGGGATAGGTGTCCCCACCCGGTGGACCCCCAGGACCCTTCCGGTGGTCCCGGTACAATACCGGGTGACCCCGAAACTTTCCCGATGGCTGAAACAGCACTTCCTATATATAATTGTTTACCTCCAGACCATTCCGGAACCCCTCGTGACGTTCGGGATCTCATCCGGGACTCCGAAAAACATTCGGTTTGCTGCATATTCATATTCATACAACCCTAGCGTCACCGAACCTTAAGTGTGTAGACCCTACGGGTTCGGGAGACATGCAGACATGACCGAGACGGCTCTCCGGTCAATAACCAACAGCGGGGGGATACCCATGTTGGCTCCCACATACTCCTCGATGATCTCATCGGATGAACCACGATGTCAAGGATTCAAGCAACCCCGTATACTATTCCCTTTGTCAGACGGTATGTTACTTGCCCGAGATTCGATCGTCGGTATCCCAATACCTCGTTCAATCTCGTTACCGGCAAGTCACTTTACTCGTACTGTAATGCATGATCCCGTGACTAGACACTTGGTCACTTCGAGCTCATTATGATGATGCACTACCGAGTGGGCCCAGTGATACCTCTCCGTAATACGGAGTGACAAATCCCAGTCTCGATCCATGTCAACCCAATAGACACTTTCAGAGATACCTGTAGTGCACCTTTATAGTCACCTATCCCGGAGTTACACGATCTCATGGTCTAAGGAAGAGATACTTGACATTGGAAAAGCTCTAGCAAAACGAACTACACGATCTTGTGCTATGCTTAGGATTGGGTCTTGTCCATCACATCATTCTCCTAATGATGTGATCCCGTTGTCAACGACATCTAATGTCCATAGTCAGGAAACCATGACTATGTGTTGATCAACGAGCTAGTCAACTAGAGGCTTACTAGGGACGTATTGTGGTCTATGTATTCACACATGTATTACGATTTCCGGATAATACAATTATAGCATGAATAAAAGACAATTATCATGAACAAGGAAATATAATAATAATCCTTTTATTATTTGCCTCTAAGGCATATTTCCAACACCCATCGTCGACCCTGATCTCCTTTGGTGGCATTCGCGTGGGCCACATTCGGTGCAGAGGGAGCCGGCCCCGCTGGAGGTCGTGCGTTGCTGTGTCAGGGAGGAGGACGAGCACGTCCATCACTACATGGCTGCTATGGACGTCAGGTTCTCCAATACTTGGCAGGTTCTTTGGGCAGATGACCGGAGATATGATCCTGTGATGGTTCCTTCTCTTTGGGTGTCCACCGCCCACGCCCCAGGAACCGTGAGTGGCCTAGATTCTTCTGTAGTATCCGATCTTTATTAGGTACCTAGCCAATGATGTATTCGATACATAATATTCGAGACGATGTATTCGAGATTATATATTAATCGAGACGATGCATATTATGTACTCTATGATTCCGTTTTTCCTTATTGATTGCATCCATGCATTGTAATTTGAATACTAAATTGTTTATATTTCTTCTGTATTAGTTAAGTACAAGCTATGGCGGACAATACCGGCAGAGAGAGAGAGAGAGAAGAGGAATTGTTCGAGATCATACGCAGCCCTCGCAGGCTAGATGATCTGAATGAAGCAGATGACGGCTCCCAATTTTTGAACAATATCGGAGAGGGTGATGATAAGATATTCAATCTCGACGACCGAGCTGATGAAGTCATGAACTATGATTATGATTATGATGACGCAGACAATGTTTATGATGACACAGACAATAATGTTGATCTTCAAATAAAGAAGACTACTGGCGAGGTATATTTATATAAGCAGGCATCTGGTGATCATCACATGTTTTTTTATTTGAAGATATATTAACGAATCGATCTTTCTTCTTCCAGCCCTTCGGATCGAGCAAATCTGCTTCTACTGACAGCAAGACAAAGCGAGGCCAGGGCAAAAAGTTGAAGGAGGGTGTAAAGTACAACATTGACTCCATCAAAGCTCGTGGAGAACCCCTCACGCCTAAGAACATTGCGAACAAGTGGACTCGTCAGTGCGGAGTTCTTGTGAAGGACCTACTCTCAATCTCGATTCAAGAATGGAAAGAGCCAAAAACTAAACGTCCAGATGTTACTTGGGTCGATGACAGAGCAAAAAAAACCCTTTGGGAATCTCTGATGGAACATTTCACCCTACCAGATTATTTCACTAATGCAGATGTGCAGAAAGTCAAGGCCGCTGCTCTTAATAAGATGGCAATTGCATTCAACACCCACAAGAAAACTGTATGGGCCAACTACCTCGCTGCAGAAAGAAAGACTCCAGAATTCATTGGAACATTGGAGAAGCAAAGAGAACACTGGGCCGATTTCGTGAAATTCATGGAATAAGAATTATCTAAGGAACGGACAAGAAAAAACAAGGACAATGCCGCAAAAAAGACATAGTTCCATAGGCTGGGTCCAGGTGGCTACGCGGTGGGAATGCCTAAGTGGGATAAGTCTAAGCAAGAGATGGAGGATGCAGGGGTCACTCCGGCTACTAGGAGCTGGCCCCCAGGTGCAGAACTTGGTTCTATGCGCATGGGGGGGCGTTGGACCTGAGACAGGCCTGGTTTCGAAGAAGGCAAGTCTAAAAGGAGCCGAACAAAAGATATTTTATGCAATAGAAGATGCTTGAAAGGGGGTGTTCACGCCCAACAGAGAGAACGACGAGCTTACGCGCGCCCTGGACAATCCTGAACACCCGGGAAGAACACGAGGCAAGGGCGTTATTCCCTGGTATGAGGCCTTTTCGGAATGGAACAACGCCTACAGGACCCGTGCAAGAAATAAGATGGAGGAGGAGAAGAAGAGGAAGCTGGAGGAGGAGCAGAGGAAGCAGGACGCAGAACGCCTTCAAGGCCTAGAAGCAAGGCATGCGGACTTGGCACTCAAATTCTAGCAGCAGCAGCAGCAGCAGATCGACTCACTTAGCCAGGAAAGGGGGTCTCAGCAGCGGCAGCAGCAACTGGATGATCGTACAGCATTGGATAGCACCATCCCATCCATGCCGAGAAGCAGCATTGGTTCCGCCCCGGGCGACACACTGCTGGATACATACCCTGTGGATGACATCATAGAGAACACTAACTGTGGTCTACACTCCAAAATGAAGAACATATCCATGAAGGTGGTGGATGACGTTGCTTTTACAATTACCCCTGAAGCAACCTTCCATTGCACCCCGATTCCAGAGGGCTATGCTCGTGTCTTGGTTGATGAAGTGGTTGACCCATATTCGCGGCTAGCGCTTGACATTCCTGGTGGTGACAACGAGCGCACACTGGGAGAGGCCATACATCGTATCATCCCGTGGAGAAAGGATTGCATCATCTTTCGAAGTCCGCCGACACCGCGTATGCCGATTTCTCCCCAAAGTCCGCCACCGAGTCAGCAGACTCCCACTCCTCCAAGTCCACGAACGCGTGAGCCGACTCCTCCTCGAAGTCCGCCACCTCCTCCAAGTCCATGAACGCGTGAGGCCACTCCTCCTGTTTCAAGTCCGGCACAGCGTCAGGCGGCCACTCCTCCTGCTCCAACTCAGCCACGTCAGCCGTCTCCGCCGTCTCAGCAATCGCAGAAAAGACACGCCGCACCTATGGTGCATAGCGATACGAGTCAAGGTAGTAAAGGAAGTACAGGCGGAGACAAGCGATATAAATATGGTCCAAGCCTCGCTCCTCTTCCTCAGAGGCATTACGACATGACAGAGGAGCAAAACACAGCCATAGTGCGGGCCCAAGTGGACGCCCATTTTGGACCGAAACCTGCACCGCCGCCAAGGGAGAAAGTGCATGAGAAAGTTATTGACCACTTTATTCATATGGCAAGAAAACCAGCTCCCAAGCTTGTTGACTCAGACTATGGGTGCCAAATCAGGAAGCTACATCGAGCACGGCTACAGAAGGAAGCGAGCTCGAGCTCGAGCCAACAAGCAGCTATCAAAAAATGCGGGAAAACCGTTCCCCAGTTGGGAGAACAGGCGGCGCAATCGACCCCCACTAGTAGAAAAACACCTAAGAGACCCGGTTCGTAAGGGCCTTTAGTACCGGTTCATGAACCGGGACTAATGGGTCGTTACTAATACCTCCACCCATTAGTCCCGGTTCAAACACAAACCGGGACCAATGTGCCTCCACGTGGCCCTGTGCGGCGAGCCCAGTCAGGGGGCCTTTGGTCCCGGTTGGGGGGGGGGGTTAATTTAGGTGTTTCATATATTGTGTTAGCTAGCTAATTAATAGAGAGAAGTGTCCTCTCTTATGTCCGTGCTTGGTCGATGCTACGTACTATATATACATAAGTGATCGAGAGAACCACTGAGTACAGAAGTTCATCATGCATACCGAGAGAAGTGATCGATCGACCTCTCCTTCTCCGAGAGATTGGTCGAATAACAAGTTTTCGTATCATGTATCCGATGCTACTGGCTACATACATGTACAATATGTATAAGATCTCTTAATTACAAACCCTAGCATTTGAAATCAATTTCCACATGGTATTCTCCGGCTTTACTGATGACATGGTCAATAAAGAATCCCGCCAATTCCTCTTGAATTGCTTTCATGCGATCTGGTTCTAGGAGTTCATTCCGCATCTGCCACGTCTAATTTGAAGACGGGGGTTAATTAATACATATATATGAATGAAACTCAACAGAAATGATGGTGTAATAAAATGAAATTATGAATATTATTGCTTACGCACTTCATATTGTCTTCTAGAGTAGCCCCGCTTGTTTTTCAAAGTTGCGGTGTGGATGAACTCGCACATGTAGTATCCACAGAAATCATTCCCTTCCTCCTGCCACAAGCACTTTACGAGAAATTGAGGTCAATCAAACTGATAATGAAGCATTATAAATGGCATTGATGAAAGTATAGCTATAGAATCAATGGGAGATGCGCGCAACGAGCTAGCCAGTAGTACTTACTTTCGGGTATGTATATCGCAGCTCCTTCGGCAGCCCCGGAGCTTCTGCGGTGAACTATTTCCAAACACTGCAAGACAAAGAAAATAATTATTATTACTTGAGATATCAGGAAATGAACAAAAAGTTGCCGATATGGTGCGATAATGATCGATTGAACTTACTTGCTGAGCATTTCAGTCATGTCCGCATAGGATTCGGGATCTTTCCGTCTCGAGTCTAAGACGGTTACTAGTCCACGCTCAAGCTTAATATCCAGAAGAATATAGTGGTACATGCGCACGCATGGATAACTCATCAATTACATTATTATAACCTCGCTCGAGTAATAAGGGAAACCGAATATGCACACGACAGTAACACTCACTTGCCGTTGTAAGGAAAGAGTATGGTATCTTTGTTTTGATTTTTGATCAACGATTGTAGCAAGTTGTCCTCGGCCTCTTTGACGTTCTTTTCAACCAGAAATACATCTATGATATTTGTGTTAATGAACCCAATATCATAAATTTTTTGTTTTTTGCACTCGACGATCTTCAATCTGCATAATATATTGAGGACAATTAATTATAAATACATGCAATGAAAGAGCCAAGCTATATATAGAGACTTAATGACAGAAATAGTACTTACAGGCAGTAGCAAAAGACCATTAATTTATCGAGGGCCTTTTGATTGAAGAACGCGAAGAATTCATCAAATGGAACACACAACAGATCATTTGAAACGAGGTCGTGCTCCTCTTTAATGTCCAGATACAAACTGTTCGTCCCCTCAGACTCTCTGCAGGTTTTCATGTACCAACTATGGAATATTCACGTCATTGTTGTCAGAGATGTTTCATCTTTGACGAGAGGCTTCCCGTACTCGTATCTGTGTTCATCCACCTCCATGAAATCAGGAAGTGCATCGTCAGGCAGGTAATCTTCAAGATTGCCATAACCGGCCACCGTCCCCAGAACATTAGACACATTGAGCGGGGGGCACGATTGCTGTGCTTGTTCGCTGAGCTGGGCATTTTTCCCCTTTGCTCGTTCTTTTAACCTTTTATCACTGACAGTAGTTCCCGACCGTTGGGCTTGGAGATATGTCTGTTTAGTAATGCGCTCATAGTTGGTTCTCGGTGGAGACTTTGGTGGTTTCCTCAGGGCATCGATAGTGCGCTTTGCTTTCACCGGATCTACCTTCTCCTCCGGAGGTGGATGTCTCTTTGCTTTCACCCCTTCAAAGAACTCCTTCACGTGGGTCCGCACAATCGTATCGTTTTCCTCCTCGGACCTCTCGTACGGTAACTTCTCTAGAGGCTTGAGAGATGGACCGTATTTGTATTGCCTCCCACCTCTGGTTGTGCTGCTAGACGCCGGAGTAGACGGAGCGGCTGCGGTGTGTGTCTTCTTTCGTGCTTGCTTATGATGCGGAGGAGAAGGAGTACGACGCGCCGGAGCAGCCGGAACGGCGGCGGGTCTCTTCCGCCCTTGCTGGCGAGGCGGATAAGGAGGAGGCTGCTGGCTGCTCGGGAGTGCCAGCACAGGCGGAGAAGGAGGCGAAGTGTCGTCACGCACCAAAGAAGGAGGCGGAGTGCCGCCACGCGTGCCCTGATTGTCACTCGCCGGAGGAGGAGGCGGTGGAGGAGGAGGAGTGCCCTGACTCGCCGGAGGAGGAGGAGGAGGCGGAGGCGTCCAGTTCAGAAGGTTGATGAGCTCCTTCCGCCATAGGCATGGAGTCTTCAGAGTAGAACCCAGCCTAGTCTCCCCTTCACCGGTAGGGTGCTCAAGCGGGAGGTCCTCAAATCCCTCCGTTATTTCATCCACCATCACCTTAGCATATCCTTCTGGAATCGGCTGGTAGTGATAAGTTGTGCCGGGTCCACTAGGATAAACTTGGCCAACAGCCGCCTTGACCTTCAAATTCATCCATCGCGCCATAATGTGGCAATTTTGAGACTCTGTGATACCATCCACGGGATAGCTGGCAGGAGCCGTCAAGACATGCTCCGGCTGAAGCAGCTCGGTGGAAGCCACGCTGCTTCTCCGCTGAGATGGCGGGGTAGGTGCTCCTCTTCTCGATCCTCTAGCCCCATTACCCTTTCGTGCAGCGCCTGCAGTTGGTCCTGCTCTAGTTTCTTCCTCCTCTCGTGGGTTTTGTAACCCCCTGCATTCGGAAAACCAACCTTCCACGGAATGGAGCCTGGCGTGCCTCGTGTCTGTCTAGGGTGCTCAGGATTCCCAAGGGCCATTGTGAGCTCGTCCTTCTCCCTGTTTGGAAGGAACGTCCCTCGCTGCGCTGCATCGATATAGTGTCGAAGGTTCTTGACTGGTATTTGCAGTTGCTCATCCGTCCATTGGAACTTCCCTGTTACAGGGTCCAAGGTTCCGCCAGCCCCGAAGAACCAAGTCCGGCAACGGTCTGGCCAGTACATTGTCTCTGGTTCGATCCCTTTTTGAAGCAGATCATGCTCAGCCTTGGACCACTTAGGCCGGGCTTTGAGGTAGCCACCTGACCCCGTGCGATGGTGAGGCTTCTTCTTCGCAGCATTTTTGTTGTTTATCTCCGACATCTTCTTACTCTTTTTCGATGTCTTGTGGGCCACAAATGCGGGCCAGTGATCTTTGATCTTCTCATATTTGCCGATGAATTCTGGTGTCTTTTTTTTTCGACAAACTGGTTCAGCTCTTTCCTCCACCTCCTCATTAGGGTTGCCATCTTCTTAAGAGCACAAGACTTGATTAATTGCTCTTTAACTGGCTTCTCCGGATCCTCCTCTGGCAGTAGGGTGAAATTTGCCTTCAGCTCAGTCCAAAGATCTTCTTTCTGCATATCATTGACATAAGACACCTCAGGGTCTTCCTCCTTAGGCTTATACCATTGCTGGATGCTGATCGGGATCTTGTCCCTAACAAGAACCCTGCACTGAGGAGAAAATTCCTTCCTTGTCCGGATGGGTTCAATCGGTTCGCTGTCGGGCGCGATTTCTATGATCTCAAACTTTTCATCCGAGCTTAACTTTTTCTTCGGGCCTCGTCTCCTTACCGAAGTTGTGCCCGATCCGGAGGGCTAGAAATTATAAGGAAGAAGGATGAGAGTAATTAATATGTGTACATATACCAAAACAATGGAAGCATCAATTAACTAGTCAGCACGGGCTTAACTAATATATATACACTTGGCCGGACTCGGTTCGGTCACCGGAGCAGTCAGCACGGTCTCCTTCTTGTACCTCCATTGTGTCACCGGAGCCATGATGAACATAGTCCTCTTCTTGTACTGGCATTAATGGGCCGAAGCCATCATGAACATAGCCCTCTTCTTCACCCAGTTCTTCCAGCTAACCATCGGTGTCGAGGAGAAATGACGCAACTTCATCACTTCCATTTGTGATTATGTCCACCAACATCACTTCTGTTTCTTCGTCTCGGGAGTGCTCCATACTTTCTGTTTCTTCCACAAAATATTTACAACATGTCAATTATTATTCAAACATGGTACAGATGGATATATATATATATATATATATATATATATATATATATATATATATTATTGGCAAACGTAGAACTAGCTAGCTAATCACAATAAGGAATCATGTTAGTGGCCTCGACGCTACTTCTCTAGGGTTTGGGGTCGCCTCGACACAACGCTTCAAGGGTTTGGGGTGGCCTCGACGACAACGCTGTTTTAACTTGGTAAATTTGGGTGGCCTCGAGAGAGTTAATTTGTCGGGTAGGGGCGCGGCGGGAGGGGGTAGGAGACCAACATCATTTTCTCTCTAGGGTTTGGGTGTCCTCGAGAGTTTTGGTCGAGCGAGAGGGCCAAGGGGGGTGCTGCCGTTGTATAAGTTATCACGGTCAAGAGGGGGTATACATATCGACCGCCCCTCATGTCGAAGTTATCTCGAGGGGAGGGGGTATCGGCCCCCCCCTCGTGTTGAAGTTTCTTCTTTCTCCTCTATTCCTTTCTTCTTCTTCTACTCTTCTTTTTCTTCTTCTCCCTCGACAAAGGAAAATAAGGAAAAGGAAGAAAAGAGGAAGAAGGAAGAAGAAAAAAAAGAAAAAAAAGAGGAGAAGAAGAAAGGAATAGAGGAGAAGAAGAAAAATAGAAAAAAAGGAAGAAAAGAGGAAGAAGGAAGAAGAAAAAAAAGAAAAAAAAGAGGAGAAGAAGAAAGGAATAGAGGAGAAGAAGAAAAATAGAAAATTTCTATTTTTCTTCTTCTCCTCTATTCCTTTCTTCTTCTCCTCTTCTTTTTCTTCTTTTTTCCTCTTATTATTTATTTCTCCTCTTCTTCCTCTCCTCTTCTTCTCCTTTCTTCCTCTTCTTATTTTCCTTTTTCCTCTCATTCTTTTAGTATTGCTTGTTTTAAAAAAAATGTTCAAATAGAAAATTTCAAAAAAAAACAAAGGTTTTGCCCAATGCATTGTTCATATGAATATACAAACATTTGCATATTCTACAATAATTAATATCACCAAAAAAAATCTATGAATAGAAAAAAAACCTAACTTTTCTAAAAATCTATCTTTTGCATATATGAAAACATTAATACACATCTGAACAAAAAATACATATATGAACAAAAACATGCTCTGAACAATTTGTTTATACATTTTGAACATCTACATACACATAGCCACATACACACACATATACATTGAACAAAAAAGTTAAACTAATAAAAATGAAAAAAAACAGAGCCGGTGCGGCGCGGCGGCTCACAGCGGGGGCGACTAGATGACGATGGCGACGATGGGGGCGGCAAGAGCGCCAGCGCGTGGGGGGGGATGGGGCAGGGGCTCGGGGCGGCGCGCGTGCGGGGGCGGGACGGGGCGCGGGCTCGGGGAGGCCGGCGACGAGGACGGCGCGGGCTCGGGGAGGCCGGCGACGAGGATGGCGCGGGCTCGGGGAGGCGACGGCCTTGGTGGCGGTGGCGACGACGGCGAGGTGGAGCAGCCTGGCGGCGTCGAGGAGGGTCGGTGTCGTCGGGGGCAACTGGCGATGAGATTCTGAATTTTTGCAAAGTGTTTGATTATATAGCAAAGCCATTGGTCCTGGTTCGTGAATCCAACCGGGACTAATGCACCCTTTAGTCCCGGTTGGTGCCACCAACCGGGACCAAAGGCCTCTTTTTCGGCAGCCCAAAGGGCGGGAAGCGGCGGCCTTTGGTACCGGTTGGTGCCACCAACCGGGACCAATGCCCCCCCTTTAGTCCCGGTTGGTGCCACCAACCGGGACCAAAGGCCCCTGTGCTGCCCGCGTCGGGGCCAAAGTTTAGTCCCACCTCGCTAGTTGAGAGGGGCGCATAGTGGTTTATAAGCCCCACTGCCGCACCCCTCTCGAGCTCCTCTCCACCGCAGGCTTTCGGGCCTACTTGCTATTGCTTTGCCTGATGGGCCTTTTGGGCCTACTGCGTGCCTGAATCTTGGCCCATAGTAGAGTTTCATGTCGTATTCAGGCCGTGGGGGCCCAGTAGGAGGCATTGTTTTTGTTTTTTCGTTTTCTTTACTTATTGTTGCTATTTTTATTTTTTTCCAGTCTTTTTGTTTTGTTTTCTGCATTATTTATTTTCTTTTGTTTTTTGCTTTATTTTTTAATTGTTTTTGACTTTAGTTTTAGGAAAATTATAAACTTTTTGTTAGTGCCATTAGTTTTCAAATTTGAAAACACTTTTTTTGTTTTTCTGTTTTCTTTTCTTGCTTTATTTATTTTATTTTGTTTCTACTTACAACAAAATACTTATTGTTGTTTTTTTGTTTTGTTTTCTGCATTATTTATTTTCTTTTGTTTTTTGCTTTATTTTTCAATTCTTTTTGCTTTTAGTTTTAGGAAAATTATAAACTTTCTGTTAGTGCCATTAGTTTTCAAATTTGAAAACACTTTTTTTGTTTTTCTGTTTTCTTTCTTGCTTTATTTATTTTATTTTGTTTCTACTTACAACAAAATACTTATTGTTGCTATTTATAATTATTACGAGGGCCGAACCATAAGACATTAAATCATTTCAAATGAACTCTGAAAAAGTTGAAAGTTCGCATGGTATCATAAATTGACCCACATAGCATGTGCATGTACAAAACGGACAATGGTATCATACTCGTCAGTTACAAAGTTGGCATGGTATCATCATAATAGTTGCGGGAGAAAGTCTTCACTTTTTCTTCGCTTGTGTAATTTGCTTATTGCGCCGTAACCATGGATAATCTTCATCGTTTATCAGGATGCTGGGGTCAGCCTTGACTTTGAAGGGAGGAATTTCATGAAACTTTTCATAATCTTCAGACATGTCTGTCTTGTCCTCCACTCCCACGATGTCCCTTTTTCCTGAAAGAACTATGTGGCGCTTTGGCTCATCGTATGATGTATTCGCTTACTTATCTTTTCTCTTTCTCGGTCTGGTAGACATGTCCTTCACATAGATAACCTGTGCCACATCATTGGCTAGGACGAACGATTCGTCAGTGTACCCAAGATTTTTCAGATCCACTGTTGTCATTCTATACTGTGGGTCTACCTGTACCCCGCCTCCTGACAGATTGACCCATTTGCACTTAAACAAAGGGACCTTAAAATCATGTCCGTAGTCAAGTTCCCATATGTCCACTATGTAACCATAATATGTGTCCTTTCCCCTCTCGGTTGTTGCATCAAAGCGGACACCGCTGTTTTGGTTGGTGCTCTTTTGATCTTGGTCAATCGTGTAAAATGTATTACTGTTTATCTCGTATCCTTTCCAAATCAATATAGTCAAAGATGGTCCCCTGGACAACAAGTACAGCTCATCACAAACAGTGTTGTCACCTCTGGTACGTGCTTCCAACCAACTGCCGAAAGTACAGCTCATCACAAACAGTGTTGTCACCTCTGATACGTGCTTCCAACCAACTGCTGAAAGTCCTAATGTGTTCACATGTAATCCAGTCGTCGCACTGCTCCGGGTGTTTGGAGCGCAGACTGTTCTTGTGTTCATCGACATACGGGGTCACCAAGGTAGAGTTCTGTAGAACTGTGTAATGTGCTTGAGACCAAGAATATCCGTCCCTGCATATTATTGAGTCCCTTCCAAGTGTGCCTTTTCCAGTCAGTCTCCCCTCATACCGCGATTTAGGGAGACCTATCTTCTTAAGGCCATGAATGAAGTCAACACAAAACCCGATGACATCCTCTGTTTGATGGACCATGGAGATGCTTCCTTCTGGCCTAGCGCGGTTACGGACATATTTCTTTAGGAATCCCGTGAACCTCTCAAAGGGGTACATATTGTGTAGAAATACGGGGCCCAGAATGACAATCTCGTCAACTAGATGAACTAGGACGTGCGTCATGATATTGAAGAAGGATGGTGGGAACACCAGCTTGAAACTGAGAAGACATTGCACCACATCACTCCTTAGCCTTGGTAAGATTTCTGGATTGATCACCTTCTGAGAGATTGCATTGAGGAATGCACATAGCTTCACAATGGCTAATCGGACGTTTTCCGGTAGAAGCCCCCTCAATGCAACCGAAAGCAGTTGCGTCATAATCACATGGCAGTAATGAGACTTTAGGTTCTGAAACTTTTTCTCTGCCATATTTATTATTCCTTTTATATTCGACGAGAAGCCAGTCGGGACCTTCATACTAAGCAGGCATTCAAAGAAGATTTCCTTCTCTTCTTTGGTAAGAGCATAGCTGGCAGGACCTTTATACTGCTTTGGAGACATGCCGTCTTTTTCGTGCAAACGTTGTAGGTCCTCCCGTGCCTCAGCTGTATCTTTTGTCTTCCCATACACGCCCAAGAAGGCTAGCAGGTTCATGCAAAGGTTCTTCATCACGTGCATCACGTCGATCGAAGAGCGGACCTCTAGGTCTTTCCAGTAGGGTAGGTCCCAAAATATAAATTTCTTCTTCCACATGGGTGCGTGTCCCCCAGCGTCACTCGGAACAGCTAGTCCGCTGGGACCCTTTCCAAAGATTACGTGTAAATCATTGACCATAGCAAGTACGTGATCACCGGTATGCATGGCGGGCTTCTTCTGGTGATCTGCCTCGCCTTTGAAATGCTTGCCTTTCTTTCGACATTGATGGTTGGTCGGAAGAAATCGACGATGGCCCAGGTACACATTCTTCCTGCAGCTTGCCAGGTATATACTATCGGTGTCAAGTAAACAGTGCGTGCATGCGTGGTATCCCTTGTTTGTCTGTCCTGAAAGGTTACTGAGAGCGGGCCAATCGTTGATGGTCACAAATAGCAACGCCTTTAGGTTAAATTCCTCCTGTTTGTGCTCATCCCACGTACTTACACCATTTCCATTCCACAGCTGTAAAAGTTCTTCAACTAATGGCCTTAGGTACACATCAATGTCGTTGCCGGGTTGGTTAGGGCCTTGGATGAGAACTGGCATCATAATGAACTTCCGCTTCATGCACATCCAAGGAGTAAGGTTATACATACATAGAGTCACGGGCCAGGTGCTGTGATTGCTGCTCTGCTCCCCGAAAGGATTAATGCCATCCGTGCTTAAAGCAAACCATACGTTCCTTGGCTCACTTGTAAACTCATCCCAGTACTTTCTCTCGATTTTTCTCCACTGCGACCCGTCAGTGGGTGCTCTCAACTTCCCGTCTTTCTTACTGTCCTCACTGTGCCATCGCATCAACTTGGCATGCTCTCCGTTTTTGAACAGACGTTTCAACCGTGGTATTATAGGAGCATACCACATCACCTTCGTAGGAACCCTCTTCCTGAGGGGCTCGCCGTCAACATCACCAGGGTCATCTCGTCTGATCTTATACCGTAATGCACCGCATACCGGGCATGCGTTTAGATCCTTGTACGCACCGCGGAAGAGGATGCAGTCATTAGGGCATGCATGTATCTTCTGCACCTCCAATCCTAGAGGGCATACGACCTTCTTTGCTGCGTATGTACTGTCGAGCAATTCGTTATCCTTTGGAAGCTTCTTCTTCAATATTTTCAGTAGCTTCTCAAATCCTTTGTCAGGCACAGCATTCTCTGCCTTCCACTGCAGCAATTCCAGTACGGTACCGAGCTTTGTGTTGCCATCTTCGCAATTGGGGTACAACCCTTTTTTGTGGTCCTCTAACATGCGATCGAACTTCAGCTTCTCCTTTTGACTTTCGCATTGCGTCCTTGCATCGACAATGACCCGGCGGAGATCATCATCATCGGGCACATCGTCTGGTTCCTCTTGATCTTCAGTAGCTTCGCCCGTTGCAGCATCATCCTGCACATCGTCTGGTTCCTCTTGATATTCAGTAGCATCACCATATTCAGGGGGCACATAGTTGTCATCATACTCTTCTTCTTCGTCGTCTTCCATCATAACCCCTATTTCTCCGTGCCTCATCCAAACATTATAGTGTGGCATGAAACCCTTGTAAAGCAGGTGGGTGTGGAGGATTTTCCGGTCAGAGTAAGACTTCATATTCCCACATAATGGCATGGACAACACATAAAACCATTTTGCTTGTTTGCCTCAGCCACTTCGAGAAAATCATGCACGCCCTTAATGTACTCGGAGGTGTGTCTTGAACCGTACATCCATTGCCGGTTCATCTGCGTGCATTATATATAATTAAGTGTGTCAAAAATCATTATAGAACATCATGAATAGATAATTAAGTGACCAAATTAATAGAAGTTCATCATCACATTAAAACCAAAGTACATACATAGTTCTCATCTAACAACATAAAGCTCTGCAGAGCATCTAAATTAATTAAACCATACACTGAAACTATGTAAAACATTTCAATGAGAAAACAAATGCGATCATAATCGCAACCAATGTAACAACTGATCCAACGGCATAATGATACCAAGCCTCGGTATGAATGGCATATTTTCTAATCTTTCTAATCTTCAAGTGCATTGCATCCATCTTGATGTTGTGATCATCGACGACATCCGCAACATGAAACTCCAATATCATCTTCTCCTCCTCAATTTTTCTATTTTTTTTCTTCAACAAATTGTTTTCTTCTTCAACTAAATTTAACCTCTCGACAATAGGGTCGGTTGGAATTTCCGGTTCAACAACCTCCTAGATAAATAAAATCTATGTCACGTTGGCCGGCATAATTGTCATAAACAATAAATGAACCAATAGTTATGGAAAGATAATATATACCACATCCGAATCATAGACAGGACGAGGGCCGACGGGGGCGGATACCAAAACCATCGCACTATATAAGATGCAATAATAAAAGTAAGAAAATTATACAAGTATGTATATAAACATACAAGATTTTTTTTCCTTTCAGAAAGAAGATAAGAACAAGAGGCTCACCACGGTGGTGCCGGCGACGAGATCGGCGCGGGCGATCGACGGCGGTGAAGACGGGGACGGGACATGACGGACCACTAAACCTAGACAAATATTAAGGAAAATGGAGCTTGGAGGTCGAGCTTGGAGAGGAGAAAGCTTAAGTAGTGTGGCTCGGGCATTCCATTGAACACCTCGTCTGCATAGGAGGTGAGCTAGAGCACCACAAAGCTCTCCCCTCGCCGGCCACGAAAAACAGAGCAATGGGAGTGCTCTGCTCACGGGCGAGGGGTATATATAGGCAACTAATTGGTCCCAGTTCGAGCCACGAACTGGGACTATAGGGCTGCCTTTGGTCCCGGTTCAAGCCACCAACCGGGACCAATGGTGGTGGGCCAAGAGCGAGGTGCATTGGTCCCGGTTCGTCCCACCAACCGGGACCAATAGGTCCAGTCGAATCGGGACCAATGGCCCATGTGGCCCGGGCGGCCCCCGGGGCTCACGAACCAGGTCCAATGCCCCCATTGGTCCCGGTTCTGGATTGAACCGGGACTAATGGGCTGACCCGGCCTGGACCATTGCCCCCTTTTCTACTAGTGCCCCCTGCTTGTTGTGCCAACAACACATGAGAGTACGCACGCCCAACATTATTGTGGGCAAACCGTTAACGTTCCCCAGCTGGGCGATGTGGTAATAACCGAGAAGCATATAATGCAGGCTGAAATGCTCAAGATCACTGTTGGACAACTCCTCAAAATCAAGCCCATGTCTCCGCTTAGAGAGGAGGAAATAAGACGGAAATATGTCCGGGGCCAACCTTTGGTTGAGCCAAACAAGGTCAATAACCTACCAACGAGAATGTATGAATTGCATCAATGGTACATGAACATTACTAAGAATTCCAATCGAGTGTCCCTCATGCACTAGTAGAAAAGGGGCCAATGGTCCAGGCCGGTCCAGCCCATTAGTCCCGGTTCAATCCAGAACCGGGACCAATGGGGGCATTGGACCCGGTTCGTGAGCCCCAGGGGCCGGCCGGGCCACGTGGGCCATTGGTCCCGGTTCGTCTGGACCTATTGGTCCCGGTTGGTGGGACGAACCGGGACCAATGGCCCTCGCTCCTGGCCCACCACCATTGGTCCCGGTTGGTGGCCTGAACCGGGACCAAAGGACGACCATTAGTCCCGGTCCATTCCACCAACCGGGACTAAAGGGTTGGTCCTCGTTGCGGCCAAAGTTTAGTCCCACCTCGCCAACCGGAGGGGAATCAGACCGGTTTATAAGCCCCTCCCTCTCTGCCTTATTGAGCTCCTTTGAAAATGAAAATAGATGCCCTTATATAGGGAATTTAGGCTAAATTCATACGAATTTCTCTTGAAATTTGTTATGAATTTAATTTGAATTTCCTCTATAAGCGCATCTATGCTCATTTGTGAGTAGCTTTTTATATAGTTTTTTCCTTTTCTGATATATTTATTTTTTTCTTTTTATTTCTGAGTTGTAATAAGTCATTAAAAATAAGCATCTATGCTCATTTTTAGTAAAGTTAATCATAACTATTTTTTCTTCTATTTATTTTTGAATTGTAATAAGTCATTAAAAATAAGCATCTATGCTCATATTTTAGTAAAGTTAATCACAACTATTTTTCCTTCTTTTTATTTTTGAGTTGTAATAAGTCATTAAAAATAAGCATCTATGCTCCTTTTTTAGTACAGTTAATCAAAACTATTTTTTGCTTCAATTCATTTCTGAGTATCTTTTTATATAGTTTTTTTTCTTTTTTGCTATATTTATTTTTTTCTTTTTATTACTGAGTTGTAATAAGTCATTAAAAATAAGCATCTATGCTCCTTTTTTCGTACAGTTAATCACAACTATTTTTTGCTTCAATTCGTTTCTGAGTAGTTTTCTATATATTTTTTTCTTTTCAGGTATATTTATTTTTTTCTTTTTATTTCTCAGTTGTAATAAGGCTCATTTTTTAGTAAAGTTAATCATAACTATTTTTTCTTCTATTTATTTTTGAATTGTAATAAGTCATTAAAAATAAGCATCTATGCTCATATTTTAGTAAAGTTAATCACAACTATTTTCTTTTCTTTTTATTTCTGAGTTATAATAAGTCATTAAAAATAAGCATCTATGCTCCTTTTTTAGTACAGTTAATCACAACTATTTTTTGCTTCAATTCATTTCTAAGTAGTTCTCTATATAGTTTTTTTTCTTTTTAGCTATATTTATTTTTTTCTTTTTATTTCTCAGTTGTAATAAGTCATTAAAAATAAAAAAGAGGCGCAATGCTTGTTAATTTGCTTCAAGCCTTTCGGAATAGTGTCAACTGCACTGCACATAGCTCTGTGCAGTCTACCGTATTCCTCAAGGCTTGAAGCTAACCGACGTGCAGGAGCATTGAGCCTCTTCGTCATCGTCTCTGCACTCAGGGCTTATAAACAGCTGCGAGTGCCTCTCGCTTGGCGAGGTGGGACTAAAAAACCAGCTGCAGGAAGAATCAAAATAAAATAAAAAAAGTGCCACCTAAAGGGCTACCACGGCCTGAATACGACTAGAAACCCAACAATGGGCCAGGATTCAGACCCTTAATAGGCCCAATAGGCCCACAGGCACATATAGTGCGTTTAGGCCCGTAAGCCTACATTTGAGAGCAGCTCGAGAGGGCAGCGGGACTGGGGCTTATAAACCACCACTACAAGAAATATGTCAACTTATGACCTTCTGTCAGTGACCCTCGCAGAATTGGTCATAAATTTATGACCATTTTAGACCAATTGGTCAAAAGCTGTTCGGGGGGCTCCAAACCCTAAACCATTGCGACCATTTTGGTTAGAAAGGTCGTAATTTCCTTAAACGAAATGGTCATAAAGCAAACAGCGCTAGTCCGCTGCCTTATTTCTAGTTGTTAACGACCAATATAGATGGTCATAGCCTTGTAAATTGTGGTGGGTTGCTATGACTAGGCGCCACCTCATCAGTTTTGCCTATGTGTCATGTCCATGTGGCAATTTTTGCCCTAGGTTGTGAAGCAACCTATATTTCTGTCATTCCCAAAATTCCCAAAAAATCTCATAAATTCTTTGGGTCATATCTTCGTCAAATATGTAAAAACCTTCCTTGCCTAGTTCAAAAATAATTCAAAAATATTCATTTTCCTATTCTGTTCAGAACAACAGTTTGTGAAGGAAGTACCACTTTGGCATGTCCAAATAGTATCCATTTTCTACAGTGCTTTCCTATGCCCAAATAACCATCCTCCACCAAATGCCAGCTCAATCCATTCATTATTTTGAGCCGAGCTTCAACATTCGTATTTATGTCCAGTGTGGTGGTTTGCAAAGCAAGTACCACCTAGGCTCCTCCTTTTGAGCTGAAAATTAGTGAAAATGGTCTTCTTAGTAACTGATCATCCTCAGCCAAAACTCACGCCCATTAGCCATGCACATTTCCTGTACCGCTAATCAAACACTTGGCTGCTAATTCATGTTTGAGCATCGATTGGTCTCCTCGTGAGAATCTTATGTTGTAGTTTTCTTCCTAGCACCAACCTGGGGAGTGCCCAACCCACTAGACATGCCTAGGCTGCCCAGAACACACGGCAATGCCACGGTCACGCGGTGACCACGCGGCGGGCATGCGAGTTTACGCGCTCTAGAGTTGGGGCCCTCGGCCACAGCCCAAACCTCGACGTATCGCCACCAAACCATGTATTTATGATTAAATAGGTCCTTATGTAACTAGAAATGATTTTTGGAAAAAATAAATAGCAAACTATGAGGCACCTGCAGTTCAAATTTGACCCACTTCCAGCTGAATCGGCAGAAATTTGTCTTTTTCATGAGAGGTGGATCAAATTTTTTTACACTAGACCATTTTGTCAATTGTGCATTAAATATGGCCTAGTATTTTATAAAAATGATTTGGTCCAATTTTGCAATAATTATTTGGTAGTTCCTTCACAAAAAAACCGCCTTTCGGGCACTCGAAAAATGGAAAATGGTTTTTTCGTCCAACGAAAATGAAAACTTCCTTAGGCAACATTGTTTGCCATTCCATTATGCACCCTTTGTGCACAATATGAGATCATTTGAACAAACTATGCCACGAATGTGGCCATAAGATTGATCATTTGGCTTGAAAGCCATGAAACTTCAGAGATGATAGCTCATTTCTGAGAACACTTTTTTAAAATAATTTCCGTATTACAAGTTTGTTATTTTTCTTGGGAACTTGGCCACATATAATGACACAATGTGAAGGTTTCCCAATTTTTTGATATTTTGGAATTTTTTATGCCCGTTTCAAAATGCGGTCAAAACGGCGGGCTTGACCGTTCCTAGCTAGTGGTTGAATCTTGGAAAACTTTTGGTGTTTCTCTAATTAAATAGATACTTATGTACCTAGAAATGATTTTTTACAAAAATAAATAGCAAACTATGAGGCAGCTACAGTTCAAATTTGACCCGCTTCCAACTGAATCGGCGGGAATTTGTCTTTATCACGAGAGGTGGATCAAAAATTTTTACACCCAACCATTTTGTCAATTGTGCATTAAATATGGCCTAGTATTTTATAAAAATGATTTGGTCCAATTTTGCAACAATTATTTGGTAGTTCCTTCACAAAAAAACCTCCTTTCAGGCACTCGGAAAATTAAAAATGGTTTTTTCGTCCAAAGAAAATGAAAACTTCCTTTGGCAACATTGTTTGTCATTCCAATATGCACCCTTGTGCACAATATGAGATCATTTGAACAAACTATGCCACGAATGTGGCCATAAGATTGATCATTTGGCTTGAAAGCCATTGATCTCCATACGTGATAGCTCGTTTCTGAGAACACTTTTTTAAAATAATTGCCATATTACAAGTTTGTTATTTTTCCTGGGAACTTGGCCACATATAATGACACAATGCGAAGGTTTCCCAATTTTTTGAATTTTTTTAAATTTTTTATACCCGTTTCAAAATGCGGTCAAAACAGCGGGAATGACCGTTCCTAGCTAGTGGTTGAATCTTGGAATTTTTTTGGTGTTTCTCTGATTAAATAGATACTTATGCACCTAGAAATGATTTTTGTAAAAAATAAATAGCAAACTATGAGGCAGCTGCAGTTCAAATTTGACCCGCTTCCAATTGAATCGGCGGAAATTTGCCTTTTTCATGAGAGGTGGATCAAAACTTTTTACACCCCAACCATTTTGTCAATTGTGCATTAAATATGTCTTAGTATTTTAGAAAAATGATTTGGTCCCATTTTGCAACAATTATTTGGGAGGTCCTTCACAAAAAAACCTCCTTTCAGGCACTCGAAAAATGGAAAATGGTTTTTTCGTCCAAAGAAAATGAAAACTTCCTTAGGCAACATTGTTTGCCATTCCAATATGCACCCTTGTGCACAATATGATATCATTTGAACAAACTATGTCATGAATGTGGCCATGAGATTGATCATTTGGCTTGAAAGCCATGAATCTTCACATTTGATAGCTCGTTTTCGAGAACACTTTTTAAAAATAATTGCCATATTAAAATTTTATTATTTTTCCTGGTAACTTGGTCACATATGATGACGCAATGTGAAGGTTTTCCAATTTTTTGTTTTTTTTTGAATTTTCTATGCCCGTTTCAAAATGCGGTCAAAACGGCGGGCTTGACCGTTCCTAGCTAGTGGTTGAATCTTGGAATTTTTTTGGTGTTTCTATGATTAAATAGATACTTATGTACCTAGAAATGATTTTTGGAAAAAATAAAGAGCAAACTACGAGGTAGCTAGAGTTCAAATTTGACCCGCTTCCAACTGAATCGGTGGAAATTTGTCTTTTTCACGAGAGGTGGATCAAAACTTTTTACACCCAACGATTTGGTCAATTATGCATTAAATATGTCCTAGTATTTTAGAAAATTGATTAGGTACAATTTTGCAACAAACATATGGTAGGTCCTTCACAAAAGAACTCATTTTGGGCACTCGAAAAAATGGAAAATGAAATTTTCGTCCAAAGAAAATGAAAACTTCCTTAGACAACATTTGGTCAACTGAACATTAAGATTTTATAAAATTGATGTGGCCCAAATTTGCAATAAATATTTGCTAGGTTCTTCATAAAAAAATCATTTTGGGCACTCGAAAAATAATTCTCTTATAGAAAACTTATTTCTAAGAACACTTTTTTATGATATTTACATTATTCAAAGTTTGTTATTCTTACTGAAAAGTAGGTCACACTTGGTGACACAATGCAAAGTTTTTTGATTTCTATTTGTTTTCATAAAATTTCTAGGCCGTCAAATAGCAGACTTGTTTTAACATCTTATTTTCAATCGATTATGACCAATTTAAATGGTCTTAAAATCATCAAAGGGGTACTGCGTTTTGATTGGTCCAAAACCATCTCACGCGGATCATGGATTAGCACTGTCGGATGCGCCCGGATCCAACGGCAGCCCATACCCCCCCCCCCCTCGTTGCTCTCCCCCTCCCTCTCATCCTCATCCACCCACGAAAACCCTAGCTCACTTATCCCCATCGCCGCTGCCGCTCCCGCTCCCTTTTCCCCCTCCGCCGCCTGTCTCCTCCCATCGTACTCCTCCTCCCTCGTCGTCTCGTCGCCGCCGCCACCTCCTCCTTGTCCCCGGCCTCCTTTCCTCCCCGTCCCCGGCCTCCTCCCATGGCGCGCGATCCCCTCTCCCCTCCCCTCCCCTCCCGGTCCCACCCACCGAACCGATCCCGATCCAGTCCAGATCGAGAGAGAGTGAGCCTCCTCCCGCGATTCCCACCGCCGCCACCCCCACCCACCACCGCCGACCTTGTCTCCGCCACGGACCCTCTCCCCTAGCCTTCACCCCCAAGATCCACCAGTCCAAGCACGGCCATGGCGTCGCGGTCGGCTTTCTTGCCGGCGCGCGCGTGCGTGCTTCACGCCGGCCACGGGCCTCTGGCAATCAGGACGGCGACGACGTCAACGGGATCATCGGGTCTCCGGCGGCTCGTTCCCCTCGCGCAACTGCTCCCCTCCTTCTCTCCACACCGAAACCCTAGATCAACGCCATGGACACCTCGCAGGTGGCGCATGCAGGTGAGATCTGGTATGGACTCCCCCCTTTCTTCTCCTCCTCCTTCTAGATTTCTTCATCTTGCTCGACTCTCATTGCGTTTGTGCAGTTTTTTTTGCAGATCGTCTGGTCAAGGAGGACGCCATGGATAAGCCCGATGCCATGGAAACCTCGCACGCAGCACATGAGGAAGCCAGACATGGCGACAACCGCGAGCCTTTCAGATCTCGACGACTTCCACCCATGATGGAGGACTGGGGTGAGCTCCTCCCCCTCCCCCTATCTCTCTCCCACCCGTGCCTCGTTCCCCTTCTTCGTCCTCTATTTTCGCGCCGTGATCTGCGTGTACGAAGCCTGGCTAGTGATCAATCAACATTGAATAAACAACCAGAGACGCCGACAATAATTCCAGCAGTTTGCTTTTGAGATGTGAGCTAGTACTAGTGCTACTGGTCTAGTAAATTACTTGTGTGGAAAATGATTAGTGTTCAACTACTAGGATGAAGATACCAAATGCCCACACAACTACTGCAATCATCAACCAGATGCTGATATGGCTGTAAGTGGTGGATTTGGGTGATTGATACATAATTGCATAGTTAATTCAGGTTGTGAACATTTCTTAGGAGTTATGTTAAGACACATACATGTTTCACAGCACTTTGTTGAAACCAATTGGAAAACAATGGAATAGCCGAACAGGTCTTGTTTGATAGTTTTTTAACATATAACATTGCTTAGGGATATACGTAACTATTTTGGTTACTATTTTGTACTCTAGTTTCTGCTTCTCAGTTTCAATGAAGCAGCATTGATAATTTTATAATTTATTTATGCCTGAACACTAGGCTATTGATTCTGTCCTGATCTGTTGACTCACAGTTTGATTCATGGCGTGCTTGACTGCTTGTGTATTGTTATAGGTGAGGAAGAACCAGCTGCCGACGGGCGAGGGCATGGGGTACCTGGAGGCCAAGCACCACCTGCTGCTGAGCGTTGAGTTCAATCCATTACGAGGATTCTTGTTGTTTGTCTTTGAACAATGCTTGCGTTTTAGCTACTGCCACTTTGAGCTGTTGTAGCTTGTAGTTATCAATTCCAGCTGGGTTTACATATTGCATTTCTGGAGTAGTAGATCGACATTTCTAAGTTCTTTTGTTATATAAGATGAACAAATGTTATGTTTAAAGTGTGAGCTGACTAGTAATCCTAGAGAGAACCAAGTCCATTTTTGCAAGAGTTAGCTAATATAATTAGTTAGATACTGTTGTATTAGTTAGCTAATATAATTTGCAGCATTAGTTAGGTACTGATGTAGTCTTTTTTAGACTTCTCTTGTATGAGTACTCTTTGATGATGCTTGCTTTAGAAAAAGAAATCATTCATGCACTCTTTGATAATGTTGCTAAGTTGTTTAAACATGCTTGCTGCTAGCTTTGAAGTTGATCTGAAGAACCATTCATGCATTTACACATTCATGCCCCGACCCGACCCCTTGCTCGTCTCCCATCTCGTTTCGTTCCCTTGGTGGCTGCTGCTGTTTCGCGTTGGATTTTGATTCTGTTTGGTTTGCTGATGTTGTTTCTGTGGTGGCGGCGCAGGCTCGCGGTGAAGAAGAGCAAGGCCAAGCACCCTCCAAGCGCCTTCATCGTCTTCATGTGAGTTCTCCGATTCCATTCGTGGTTCGTCTTCATGTGCTGATAGTTTGTGTGCTCTGACTAGTAATGTTAGATCTTGCGTGTTGATTGGATGGCTGTTGTAGTATAATGATATTGTTGTTTCAGCACAATGTGTTGAAGTTAAGTAGCAGGACATGCACTTGTGCCATGCATATGCATATTATATCCGTTGTCTTGTATGAATACCTCATTTTAACTTGTACTAGATGAAATGTGTTTATCATTCTATAAAAAATTGTCCTTTACTCCTTTACTCCTTTTATTGAATGGAATATTCATAATATATTGGCTCCAGTTTTTCTAATTCTTCTAAGCTGATTCATGTAACAGGGCGACTGTGGAAGGCATGTTGTATTTCTGTCAGCCCAGTCCTGACTTGTAAAGTATTGTTGATCGCTGTTGATTTATGTGTCCGTGAGTCCGACATTTGAGTCCGTGAGTCCGACATTTGATCGCTGTTGAAGGAGCTCCATGCTGAAGAAGAAAACACTTGTAGAGCTTGTAACATTACTTGGAGAGCTTGTAAAGTACTATAGAGCTTTGCATTTATAGAGCTTGTAAAGCATTGTATAGCTTGTAGAGCTTGTTAGAGCTTGTATTACGTGTCATTTGTAGAGCTTGTAGTGAATCTGGCTATTGTTATTTGAATAATTATGTGTGTTTTCTGCTTGCCTATTTAAATACTAGTTATTTTCTTACTATGAAATTAAAATATGATGTCAAATTGAAATATGAAGAATCTGAGCCTAATAGCTGGGACCCATTTATCAGAACCTGACAAGTGGGACCTGTTTGACTAATGGGCCCATTTTATAAAAAAAGAAAACTAAAACTGCTAGTACAAAAAGGCCATGGCCCAAAAAATAAAAAGGCCAAATTGTAGGGCTTGGCCCGTGTAGTTCACCAAAATTAGCAGCAAAAAAAAAACATAAATGGGCTGAATTGTTGGGCTAGGCCCATGTAGAACACCAAATCGGACTGGGCTGAATCTTGTGCCACATCAGCTTGCCACGCTGGATGCCTACGTGGCCTGGGGAGGTTGCTAGTGACCAAAACGCCACAGTAGAAATATTTTGGTCGTAAACGTCTTTGACCATTCCAGAGGAAAGGTCGCTATAGTCAGTTTACGATGGCCAGCTTTTGACCTTCTGTTTTTGGTCACAAAAAGGTCATAAATGGAAATTCGTGACCTTTCAGTGACCAATAGTGGTGGTCATAAGTTGACATATTTCTTGTAGTGCACTCTCGAGCTCCCTCAGCTAGCGAGGTGGGACTAAACTTTCGTGCCGCGACGCGGGCAACACATGACCTTTAGTCCTGGTTGGTGGAACCAACCGAAACTAAAGGGGTGCATTGGTACCGGTTCGTGGCACCAACCGGTACCAATGCCCCACCTTTAGTCCCGGTTGGAGCCACCAACCGGGACCAAAGGTCTTCGTTTCCCGCCCTTTGGGCTGCTGAAAAGAGGCCTTTGGTCCCGGTTGGTGGCACCAACTGGGACTAAAGGGGGCATTAGTCCCGGTTGGAGCCACCAACCGGGACCGATGCTCTTGCTATATATACAGGACTTAGCAGTTTTCGATCTCTCCTGCTCCACTCCCGTCGCTGCGCGTCTCCCTGCCGCCATCTCGCCGTCGCCGCCCCGACGCTGTCGCCGCCCCGCGCCGCCCCGCCCAGCCCAGCCCCGCGCTGTCGCCGCCCGCGCGCCCCGCCCAGCCCGCCCGCACCGCGCCCCAATTGACGTCACGCCGCCCCGGCCCGCGCCGCCTCGACGCCGTCGCCGCCCCGCTCCGCACCTCGCCGTCTCCTTCGCCGTCGCCGTCGCCGCCCAGCTCCGCACCTCGCCGTCGCCGTCGCCGGCCGTACGTGAGCACCTCGCCGTCGCCTTCGCCGGCCGTCACCGTCATTTTTTTGTCAGATTTGGTTAGATTTTTTTGTTAGGTTAGATGTGTAGTAATTTAGATATGTAGTTCATAGATTTTTTTGTTAGATTAGATTTTTTTTGGTTAGATCAGATGTGTAGTAATTAATTTGTTTATATTATGTTAGATTTTTTTTGTTAGATTAATTAGATTTTTTTTGTTAGATTAGATATGTGTAGTAATTTAGACATGTAATTCATAGATTTTTTGTTAGATTAGATTTTTTTGTTAGATTAGATGTGTAGTAATTAATTTGTTTATATTATGTTAGATTTTTTTTGTTAGATTAATTAGATTTTTTTTGTTAGATTAGATGTGTGTAGTAATTTAGATATGTAGTTCATAGATTTTTTTGTTAGATTAGATTTTTTTTGTTAGATTAGATGTGTAGTAATTAATTTGTTTATATTATGTTAGAGTTTTTTGTTAGATTAATTAGATTTTTTTTGTTAGATTAGATGTGTAGTAATTTTGATATGTAGTTCATAGATTTTTTTGTTAGATTAGATGTGTAGTAATTAATTTTGTTCATAGAATTTTAATGATTTTTTTGTTCATAGTATTTAGAAAAAGGAAAAAAATAAGAAGTAGTTTATATATAGTTGAACTAGCTAGTTGATTTAATAAACTAATTTATTTTACTATATATAGAAGTAGTTTGTTTTTAGTAAGTACTACTTATTTATTTATAGTAAGTGCTTAGTAGTTGAACTAGATAGTTGATTTAATTAATAAAACTACTTTTATTTAACTATATATAGAAGTAGTTGCCGCATCGACGTCGGCGATGCCTATCCCGCATCCTCGTCGTCGTCGACTCGGCGGTGGAGGCCTGCTTGATCAGGGCCATGTTCAAGACTGGGCTCTGCCGGGCTCGTATTGGGAGGTGCTACCTTCCGGGGGACGTAGGTTGGTGAGGAGGCAGCCCGTTGTTGACCCGATCCTTGTTTGGTGGCGGTCGCGTGGGCCAGTGACGGTGGTGAGGCATCCGGACACCACGGAGGTGGTACGTCACCGTGTCAGCGAGGAGGACGAGCATGTCCGTCGCTACATGGTTGCATTGGAGGGCAGATTCGACAATACCTGGCAGGTTCTTCAGGGATCTCACTGGAGCTATGATCCTGTGGTGGTTCCTTATCTTTGGGTGTCCACCGCCCGCGTCGATACCCGCCGGGCGCTACGTTTCTAGTTGTATTAGTGATAATATTCGACGATGTACGGACACCAAGAGATGATGTACTTTTGCTTATAATTATTGAATGCATGCTAATTTGAATACTATACTTTATTTTATGATTTGGTTTTGCTTATTTTATGATTTGGTTTTGCTTATTGAATGCTCATATTGGATAAGTTCTCCTTCATTCCCGTATGCTAGACAATTTGATATAATAATGCATTCCGGAATGAAAGGAGGCCAGCTACGTACATCGATCATCGATAGTCAACCCGTGATTAATAATAATGATCTAGTTTAATATTTGAATTATAAACGTAGGCCGGAAATGTCGTACTCATCGGACGACGAAAACCGCCCGGGGGAGTGCGACTGGTGCCACGACGACCGAAGTATCTACGATAGGTTCATTGTGCTGGATGAAGATCGTCGCTTCAGCATTAAGCTCGTGGAGACCTTCGATGTTCATACGGTACGCAACCGATGATAATAGTTTTTTTCATAATTACCCATGACTTCAACTATTTTAATCATGACAATATTTTTCATCTTTTCCAATTCGACTAGCTTATCCCATGCTTTGCAAGACGCTATGTCTTGGAGAGGATGGGTTTTGAAGACCATGAAAGTTTCGAAACCAAAAAAATTATCCTAAGTACCCATCATGGTGTGGATTTTCAAGTAAAGCTGTACAATGCTCAGAGTGTAACCCATTTTGGTTGCAAAAATTGGGAAGCACTTTGTAAGATGTATGATCTTGATGAGGGTATGCTTGTTACCATGGATCTTGGTGATCCTACAATCGAGCAAGAGAGACCTACGATTTTCGTCCTTGTGGATACACCTCCAATTCTTCCCCCATGTGAGCTTAACATAGTTATTAAGTAATTTATATTGTTTATTTCAAAATAGTTGACAACTTATTCTCCATTGACAGCTTATTTTCATTCTTCAAAGAATGTGCGGAAGATGGTAGACAGAACCTACTACACCGAAGGCTCCAAACTAACTTATCAGGAGAAAAATCATCTGGTCGCATTTTGTACTGATCTTGAGAATTAAATGTCTACAATCGAACTCCTCAACATTATGGTCAATACGTGCCACTAGTGCACGTGTTGAACTACAGTAACTACCATGGAGATACCCTGGTAAGATTTTTTACTATTACAACATCCGTGCATATTTTTGCACACTTCTAAAACTAGTACATCATATCATTGCTAACTACGAAGTTATTACTATGTTTTTCAACAGATAATCCCGGATGATTTTGTGCCTCATCTGATGTATACACACGGTAGCCTTCATGTTTTGAACATACAACCAGGTCATCCTACGAATCTCAACTGTCCATATCGGGTTTCTAAAAGAAGTGCAGACATGCCAATCAAAGAATGGAAAAAATGTATGGACAGTCGTAAGGAGCTTCTTGGAAGCAACATTCAGCGAAGGGCAAAAATTGAAGACAGGATGATCGCCATTCTTCATAATGGAGAGTCAGGGTCTATATTGTTTTATGCTATTTTACCTTAAGGGTGTTTAGGTCCTCTGATGATCATGTGTTAAGAACAATTATGTAGGGTTGGGTTCGATGACTATGAGGATGATGATCGTATGACTTATTATTAATAATGAGTAGAAGTTGTATGATGATGCATGATTAGTAGGATGAGTACTTGTTATTATATATGCTGATGTATGCGAGCATGCATGAGTTATTATATCAGCAGGTAAAATGAACATATATAGCAGCAGCGTTGGTAAACCAAGGATGAAGATATAAGAGAGGACACTTCTCTCTATTAGCTAGCTAATATAACAACCTAAAAATAACCCCCAAAACCCCTAAAGCAGCCACTTTCCAGAAAAACATGGACTTTTGGTCCCGGTTGGTGCCACCAACCGGGACCAAAGGCCCCCTGACTGGGCTGGGCGCACAGAGCCACGTGGAGGCACATTAGTCCCGGTTCTTGTTTGAACCGGAACTAATGGGTGGAGGTATTAGTAACGGCCCATTAGTCCCGGTTCATGAACCGGGACTAAAGGCCCTCACGAACCGGGACTATTAGGTGTTTTTCTACTAGTGATGGTGAATGTCAAGGAGGAGCATTACTCCCATGAGAAAGCCCTGTCCGTTGACTATTCAGAACTATTTCAGTTATACAATCAAGACGCACTCGACAAATCTATCATCAGTTGCTATTGTCTTTAAGTGATTTCTTTCTGTAACTTAAGTCTCAAGCTAGCTGTAGTGATCATTTTGATCAATCATTACATGTAATTATCCTCACTATATTCTTTTCTATTGTATTATATGCAGGATGAAGATGTATGAAATGAAAAAATCTGGACGCTATGTCATTGGGCTCATTGACCCAAATACCATTAATGAGTACACATGGAATCTTCCAACTTATCGAGCAAGTTTAGAGGAAAGCATGCTAGAGTTCTTCAAGAGCCTCAATACCAATGAAGATATACTACTTCCTTACAACTTCCTGTGAGTCACACTGTCTTGTACTACAAATTCTGTTTTTTCTTACTAGCTAACTAGATGTTAATAATTAAGTATATAGGGTTTACGGTAGTTGATTAGTGTTATGCACATGCCCGCTTAATTAAGACATGCAAACGTGTGCGCATGCAGTTTTCACTGGATTTTGTTAGACACTAAAGTTGAGGAAGGAAAAATTGAACTACTGGACTCACTACTTAAAGAAGAAAGTGACTACACCATCTTGAAGGGGATAGTCAACAGGTAATTTCAATCATTATTAACTATATCTCGGCCTATTTAGTTCATTATTTTCTGATATGAACTATTTAATAACCCCTTTATTAATTTTCTTTGTCGGCGGGCAGGGCTTGGGCAAAGTTCATCAAGGTGACTCCAGGCAAATGGGCAAAAAAGCTGTTTTGGTATCGACCAAAGGTAAGTAATTAAATAGTACTAGCTACCTAGCTAGCTGTTTTGGTATCGACCAAAGGTAAGTAACTAAATAGTACTAGCTACCTAGCTAGCTACCATCTCTTTAATTCTTGTTTCAATACTATTAATTAATTATCATGCTTAATTAATCATTATCTGATTCAACTCCATTCTCATAAAGGCCCTGAAGCAGGCGCCTGTGTGCATACTACGTTTGTGAGAACATTCGCATGATGGCGTCCGAAAGGAGCAGATCTCAAAGACAGGACTGGGTACGTTTGTCAGAACACTATTCACACCATTATCGATATCTAGTTACACAACTAATACACATGCATATTGATCTCCTTCTTAACAATTCAGAGAGGTGCGGGAGCAGCTCCTACCAACGGAATGCATACTAGCACTTCAAGAGGAAATAGCGGGATTTTTGCTCGACCAGGTCATAGATCCCAAAGGAGAATACTATTACCCGCTACCGCCCCCATGAACCACTTGTCATCGTGCTCCAAAGGCACCAAGGCAACATGTAGGAGAAATTGTATATATATATATACATGTGTATGTGTGAAAAATTAATGGTGTTGGTTGTGAGACATTCGATGTTATATATTTATATATATATGCGCTTCTACGAGAAAATCTATTTATATATATGCATAACGTGTACAATATGTAGTATTATAAAATACCAGCAAACTAAAAAGAATTAAATGGAAAACACAAAATTAATGGAAAATAAGAAATAACCCCCCCCCCCCCCCCCCCACACACACACACAAACATTTAGTACCGGTTGGTGTTACCAACCGGTACTAATGGTCTACCATCACCCGGGCATGGCTCGTGCCACGTGGTGGCACTTTAGCGCCGGTTGGTGCCGAACCGGTAGTAGGGGGGGCTTTAGTCTTCACTCTTTAGTGCTGGTTTTAGAACCGGCACTAAAGGCCCTTACGAACCGGCGCTAAAGCCCGGTTCTGCACTAGTGGCACTGAGGCGGTCCTCGTTGCCTTCGGCATCAGCAGCGTCAGAAAGCTTCGGCCATCGATCCATACATGTTGTCTGTGGATGCAGCAGTGATGCGACCGCGCGGGTCACCGGTGGCGGGGATGGGGATGCGTTAGGAGCCATGGGTAGCAAGATGTGGCGCTGAAAGGCTGGGGAGGTCAGGGGAGAGGAGTTAATTGTATGAAAGAGAGATGGAACGAGGAAGAGGAGAGGGAGAGAAGGGATGCAGGGTGGCGGCTCAGCTTCTCCTGCTTTGTGGCGGGCTGACGACAATGGCGTTATGAAAGAGGGAGGGAGAAGAAAGAGAGATAGGAAGAGTAGATAGACCGATCAATGTACACATGTGACATTTGTTTTCAAGTCAGGTTCTTACTATCAAGACCCACCGGTCGGAAAAGTGCTCAAACGGCCAAATCCTTCAATCAGTGTATTCTGCAAAATAATTATTGAATATGCGATGGTTTCTATAAAAAAGAATTAGGGATGAGTTGGTTTTTTGCAATAATTTTGCTAAATTTCAGTCGACTGAGACTTTTATGTCTTAGTCGATGCATATTTCTTTGATCTTGCCTTAAGATTCATAAAAGAAGATTATGTTTGTTTTTTGTTTTTTCTTATATACTGTGTTGCTTGACTGAGGCTTGATTCAGTCTCAGTCGACTGAGAACTAGCCATACCTTTTTTGCAAACCTAACCGCAAATGCGTCAGTTTTGTGCAATTGACCCCCACCTGGACAAAGACGCCGGCGGGCCTGGACAAACATCTTGCCGCCACCGACGGTAATATCCAGGACATATACATCGACTACCACACGCATCATTTCATCACCGTGCTGCACAAGGTCCGGGCGGTCTCGCACTGCCGGCGAGGTATTGAAATTTGTAGCTTTACAGACGCACTCTTGATACAACGGTGGGTGGCCGTCTGTAGCGTTCGATTTTCTAGCACTACCGATCATCTACAATTCTACCGACGGACTATTACCCTCTTCATTCCTCACCATCTAAAATCCTAGTCTCACGGCGTCAGGCACACTAATGGAAGTCCACCAAGCTACACGATCTGAATCCACCGCTAGCATGCACTCCCTCTTGCCCCACCTGAGCAGCACTATGGCCCATACTCGACAAACATCCAAACCCGCTAGGTCTCCTGGTGCTGATCGCACGGTAGACACGCAGTCGGGTGAGGAAGTCCAAGCTGATGCAGACGGTCAGCCGTCGAGCAACGATCACAGGTCAGAAGCCAAGCAAAAGGGCGGTAAATAATAGGCAGAGTACGGAAGCACCAAATCCACAACACCCGGTCGAAAACCTCTCGGCCTCTAAAGAAAGCCGCATAGGCAGAGCACGCAAAGTACTGTCTCCCACAACCGCAGGATGGAGTCAGGCACCGGTCCACCTGCTCGCATTTCCCCAAGGGCAACAAGCTCATGAATCTCCACCCCTCGATGAAGTGAATAAACTCTGGAAAAAACTTGATAAAGATGAGTTTCATCACATCCTCGGCAGCTTATGAATAACAATTGATAGGGGCCAGGGGTAATCGGTTCATTCATCTCGTATGTGTACGATATAATAATCAAGATCAATACTACTTTCTTTCCTACATCTTACACGTATAGAAAGGCTGGCCATATGCATATAATTGTCGAATGAATTGAATTATCTTCCCATGAAGAGAAAACAAGTAGCATCAAACTTATCTTGTCACAAACATAATCTCCCTCGACCCGGCACTAGCTACCAAAGCCTCTTTCGGCCTGGGTTCCTGCATGGACACATACAAATAAGTTGCAATCTTTTTACGGTTATGCACTCAAGTAAATCAGGAGCGGAAAAGACCAGCTCACCAGTTATTAACAGAACAATGGCAGACACCATAGATATGGTTAATGAGGTGAACAGTGCTACAAGTACAGAACCGGCCATCATATTTCATGCATCGCTCCTTTCTTGTTGACCAAGTGCCAGTATCGAGGTGATATTGTCCAAGTGATTCGTCACCTAGGGGGTTATTACGTATGATAGTGTCACCCCTAATGGTAGGCATCGCCTTGATATTGACACTCAGGCTCCTTCCGATGCCATGGTGACTCGTTTCAAAACCCATCAAGAGAGTGTTTTCTCCGATGCTTGTTAGTGGGGCAATTTTTTCTAGGACAAGATCCTCTATTCTATAAACTCTCGTGTAAGCCACGAGCAGGATCTTCGAGTCACATTCTACTAATCTGAAAGGGTTGCGGATCCGAGTCGTGCATACGGGGATAACCTTGAGAGGCAGATACGAAGACGAATTGAACCCAGACATCTCATGAGGTGGGTCGACCTGGAAAATCTGTACTCCACCGGTATTCATGGACTTCTGCAGCATGTAAAGTTTTCCCTGGGATGATATGGTGGTTACATCTGGGGAAAAACTCCAGGATGAGAAGCTCCATTGCTTGTCCTCGGTGGTAGCAAATACTACTTGACGCGCACGTGGAAGCACCATCATCATCATGGCGACTCCCTTGGCACTAATGCTCAAGGAGGCGGTCGCGCTGCCAGGCAGAAAATTAAAAAGCATGCCATCTGGATTCAATCCCAAGGTTATTGTGTGATGCGTGATAGGTGGGAACCTTGCGACGTCCCCTGTGAAGGGGTGAAGGAGGCAGATGTTGTTGAGTTGGTCACCGTATTGCCAGTATTGCAGCTGCAGGAGGAGAAGACCTTCAACCGGACAGAGGATGACATAGTCAGTGGCGGAGCCACCTCCCGGCGACCCTGGGCAGCTGCCCGGGCTCTGCCCAGGAACTCCCTTGAGATTATAGAAGGAGAGGGAGATTTAATAACCAGTTTCAGTGGGGCAAATGCCCATGAGTCACATCCCTTCGTATTTTGCCCCGGCTCCATGAACTAGCTAGCTCCGCCACTGGACATAGTCCTCGAGAAGAGGAACTCGAGGGCGGACAAACACTCCGGTGTCGAGGTTGAGGAAACGCTTCCTGCCATCTCTGAGATGGAGTCCATGGCCGTCGGGCAGCATCATCCACCGACGCGGATGAAAGCGCGGGTCAGTGATGCCACGCCCGCATGGACAGATGGTGCTGGATCGCCAGTGCGCGCACACGGCGCGGAAACGGACGTAGTCGAGCAGGTCTCCGGCCAGCACCCGCTGGCCGACCAGCTCAACCAAATCAGCGGGCATGGACGCCGGCAGAGACATGCCGCCGGAGCCGGTGGCGGAAGCAGCCGTAATGATTGCTGGAGGGCGTTTGCAGTACGCGAGGAGGACTTCGATCTATCGATTCCAAAGACTAACAAATTAAGCAGATCGATCTAGGTTCTTTCTTGTTGGCCCCGGTATTTCCTCTGTAACAAAGTTATGGAAACCTCCGATCGACTTGGCGACGAACTAAAAGGATGGCCCACTGAGATGCTACTGTTGGGCCTGGGCTATCGTATCCAATCGCCTGCCGATGGGGCTAACATCCGGCCCGTCATTCTCTAGTACGTGTGAATGAAAACAAAATGCTTTCTCCTATTTTTTGATGCTTGTGTGAGCGCGTGATTGGCATGCACGGATTGGTAACACACTTATCAACAGTACACGATATTTTATGATTAATAATAGACAATGTTTTTTGTAAAGATACAATCATATGTAAATCATGAACATAGGAGTTTCCCACAAAATAAATAAATGCAAATGTGTTTTTTATTACTTATAAAACCCAGACAGTGATAAAAACACCTGGTCAATCTCACAGGGTACATCATATCGGTGTTTTCCTTTAGCGTCTCACAAGGGGACCAATGAAAGCCTTCCTCCCTTCGATCCCGTCGACGAGCTCATGGATTCGCCTCCCCTCCTACCGCTCCGGCAGTCGGTTATGAGGAGTGGATTTATGATGCCTCGGCTTTGGCTAGTAGATAGGTAGGGTTTAGTCCTCCCAGGGGCGACGCTCGGACGGATGATGACGCATCTTCTTCGAGATAGTCTTTCGGGGTCTGATCCTCCGCAAGTTCATTCGTCGGGATGGATTACATAGAGCTTCACGAAGATTCCTGCCAGCTCCCCAAGGCAACAAGGTTAGAGTTTCTTGCTATGCATACGCAACGGCGAGATTTGGTGTCAGGTTTTTCAGATCAATTAAAGAATTCAATGAGGATGACTGCGGCCCCGGGGCGCTGGTCCTTATAGATACATGCATAAAGACTTCCCAGTTTCCATCGACAAAGTTAGATCGGCTCCAGTATGAAAACAGTGACATCGGCCCAACGGCGGCTTGTCATGGCGGCAATGGTCATTTGATGGTCCATAAACCTCGATGTAATTTTTTTTATGTTTGAGCTGCCTTTTTCTTCTAGTGAATCTTTATAATAGATATGATCTCTTTTGTACAAAAATCTCACATGGTGCATGGATATGAGAGTTTAAATGACTAATGTTTTTCCCCGCATGGATGGTCGTTTCGACATGTTTTATCTCTCAGTTATGAAACAGTTACACTTGGAAAAGCCTCGTGTTTTTGCTAAGAAAATAATCTTTGCTCTTCCATGTTGCCTTCCATGTTTCCTCACTTATAGTACATTCGCCGTCTGTAAATTATTCGATGAAGTTGATTTCAAACAGCCCATGGTAGGTGAACCAGACAGTGAAAACTCGACCATTCCCAAGTCATGCCCAAGGAAATTGCATATTCTAGCGGAGCATGTATCTATCGGGTAAGAATCTACCTTCCATTCGCTTCAAGATCCATGCATTTTGGACTGATATGCATGCGGTATTTTATGTATTTGCTTTCCTCTTATCTGGTATAGCAATTTTAAGTCACGTCACAGGGTCCCATCACCATTTTATCGGAGAGAAGGGCGTATGTGCATGCATGACTGCCATTCTCCATTCTCCTCGCATGATTTTTTTTAGCATCAGTACAGATACAAACGCTCATATACACGCGCACACACTCACCCCTATGAATGCACACACGCACACCCTACCCTATGAGCACCTCTGAAAGACTGAGCCGGCATATTATCTTGAGATTTAAATCCAGGAATAATACGAGCACCAGAATTTGAACCCTGATGGGTTGGGGATACCACTGTCCACCTAACCAACTCAATCACAAGTTGATTCGCGCATGAAAAATTGTAATTTTAATTTTTGTAGTATTTTCTTATATGATTTATATATTTCAAATTAGAATTTGGTTTCTTAATTTTCTATGTATATTTGAAATCCCGATGATAAGATCTTTCAAACAAGATCAATATTGAATATATTTTAAATTTGTTTAATTTTTGTTGTTCACAAAATTGGTTGGAATTGAAATGAGCAACAAAATTTAACTATTTTTCTATTGATTGAAATTGAAATGAATTTTATATATCATTTTATGTCATACATTTCAATAACATAGTTACCAGATGTATTTCAATACCAAATCACTTTGTTACCAGATGTGTATTGGATGCTTCACTATCAGGTCAATTTCACGATCATATCAATTTGCAAGCATATGCTCAAATTTTTGTACCAGATGTATTTCAGTTATCATACCAATTTTAGTACCATATTAATTTCAGTAACATGCACATATTTCAGTTTCAGTATTATTTATTTTATTAATAAAATTTAGTACAACATCCATTTCAGTGACATAAAAGTGAAATGCAGACGATAGATTTCAATACCACAGGCATTCCAATACCAGATGAGTTTGTTACCAGGTGCATTTCGATACGATATCCTTCACTACTAAGTCACTTTCTTGGCATTTGCATTTCACTACCAGATGCATAGTAGACCATTTTTTTGGAAATATCATACCACTTTCAGTATGACATCCATTTCAATAAGATGCATCTATTTTCAATTTTAGAACAACTTTTAAAATATATTTTGATATATTTTAGTTATTTAAAATATAGTAAAAATCATTGATTTTAGAAATTTTATATATAAAAAAACTAGGGAGTGGCTACAGATCAATCGACTGACACAAGAAAGAGGTTAGACGATTGGTACAACTCTGGACAATGCGGCAACCCAAAAGAAATTCTGGACACAAGAAAGGGGTCAGTCAGTCAGCCCAACAAAAACAGCAGGTTGAAAGCTTTCTGTTCCTGTTTCTGTCTTCAGAGTTAAGCCCAAAAAAGAAAACGGGCCAGAACCCGCTAAGCTAAAGATCCAAATAACCGACAGCTCACTAGGTCTTCCTCATTGCGACTCTGCTTTGTTCCTCGACTCCCACCCAGCCTCCACCATGGGAGGGGAAACAAACCTCAGATCTCATGTTGTCTTCTGATAATTCTGGTCAACTTGTGCTGACAATTCTTGCTATGTGCATACTTCTCCTCCAATCCCCAGGGTTTTGTTCTCTCTGTTCCATACAGAGATCTCAGACCTACTAGCAAAAATGGATGATCCTCAATTTGAAACCCAGATCTCAGATCTGTCAGCAGGAAGAACAAAACGAAGAAGAAAGAAACCTTGTGATAAAAGTGCTTGTGGTGATGTCAAAGGTGTGTGATTATCTAGTGCCCACCTCCATTTTGTATGCAAGAATTGCTTTAGGAGGTTGCATTTTGTGGAACCACCTGCAAAAAATACACAAATCATAAGTACCCACAGATGATTCCTTGTAAGAAAAATGAAAATAAGATGCATCATGTAGTAACAGAGAGGCTAAAAAATGCCGATGATTTTCATCAGTACTGAAACATTGAGTTAATTTGCATTTTCAGGTACCTAAAATTGCACATCATTCTCAGCAGCAAGAATACAGAGAGATTGTAGATAGAAGTCACAACAACAAGGTAAAACCATAAAAAGTTTCTAGCAGTTATATTTATGAATGTTGTTAAACAATTTGCATACAAAAGTTGCAGGTGCTGAAAAATTTGTATGAAGGCAACAAACATATGCAGCCACTTATAAAATCATTCAATGGAATTTCTGAGGTTAGTTTGTGTTCATTTTCAAAATTTGATGAGAGAACGAATAAACATGGTGAAAAATGTTTTGTGACAGGATGCACTTTTGGGACAAAACTTTGCTCAACAACAGGACCTACACCCCACTCCTAGACAAAAAGAATCAATTCAACAGGTGCACTATGATAGTGCCACAAGCATATAAAACAAAAGCATTACATTTAAAAGTTCAGAGTTACTATTTTATTTCATATGTTGCATGAAGTAGAAACCCCTAGAAAAGCACACTAAAATACAAAAAACTGCAAAAAAGGATGTTCAGTAAAATTAAACTTATGCTTGTTCTAATTTGCATACAAAATATAGCAGTACCATTTGAAGTTCCCAAAATTGATATTTATTCATTCACAATATTATTTTGTTTGTTGCAGGAATCAGATTTGCTCCATTTAGAAAACCAAAGTTTGCATACGAGTAATGACATGCTAGTACCACAAGGAGCGGCACGGTCTTACACAGAACTAATGCAACAAATGATAGTCATGAGTCATCTACAAAGTGAAAAGATGGCAATACCTATAAGCAGTTTCACATCATTCTTGACTGCGGGCATAAATTCTGAGGTATGTTGTATTACTGCAATCAATAATTTAAAAATATTGGAATGAACCTTCATATAGTAGTCAACAAAATCTGACACAAAAAATCTTAAAGTATCAGCATCAAGCAGCAGGACCAAGTGCAAGCAGCAATTGGCAACAACTTAATGATTGGGGACAATATTCTATACCTTTAGATGAAGATCATGAAGATGATGATGAAGGTAACAATGAAGATGAAGCAAATCACAGTGAGACTGAATCTGGTGGTGAGCATGAAGATGACGATGAAGGTAACAATGAAGATGAAGCAATTCACAGTGAGACTGAATCTGATGGTGAGCATGAATTTGACTGCAACAGTGATGAGAATCGAAGTTGTCCAGATGAAGCTTACACAGAATGCACTAGTGATCAAAATGAAATTGATGCGGAGGAAGATTTCCTAGAACAAAATATGTTATCCTGTGATCAGTTGTTGGTGGAATACCAGCATTCAGAGCTGCAAGAGTTGGAGCAAAGTTGGAACTATCAGGGTTTAGTCATTTAGTAGCAAATGATGACAACTGATCAAAAAGTAAAAGAAAGGAGCTCTGAAGTAGCGTTGCAAGGCCCTAATTATGCAGAAACAACTGATACAGATGACACTAGTGGCAGATGATTCAGAGTTCGAAGCAGAGCAGCTAAAAGAGGTGGAACAAGAAACATAAAACTATGAAATAGATAACAATGCTGGTTATGCACAATCAAATGAAGAGGATCAGAACGAAACTGTTAGTCCATCAGGCAAGGGAAAAATTGCAGGAACTAGTAAGGAGCAGATGAAAGATGAAAACAAGTTATCTCAGGAAGATATATAATTCTTCCTTGAGAATGACAGTATTAAAAAGGAAATTAAATTAAGCCAAGAAGATGAGAAGAAACACATGCCAGCTCTTGGCATGACGTTTGAAAGTGATGCTCATGCACGCTGATTCAACAATGAATATTCAGCTATTGCTGGGTTCTCAATTCAGAAAGCTGCAAACTATCACTGCCAGAAAAACATGCACACAACAACAAAACGACGAGGTTCACTATGAAGTGTAACAGATCTGGTAAACCTAGGATAAGGACAAAACCAACAACTGCAGGAGCAAAAAGGAGAAATTATAAGACTGATAAGAATGCACCGACCGAGCTAGAGAATATGACAGACAGAAGAAGAAACTACACAATTAAAACAGACTGTCAAGCTCAGATGGTTGTTATCTGGAAATTCGATATAGCACAGTGGGTGGTGACAAGGCTTATCATTGAGCACAGCCATGATCTGCACCCACCAGGGGAAGTCAGGTTCCATAGGTCACACAAATATATCACTGAGCAAGAGAAGGACTTAATCAAAACTTGCAAATGAGTGAACATACCAACTAGAAAGATATTGGCAATAATGGCGTTCTTTCGAGGAAGAGGGCTTTCTTCGTTGCCATATACAGCAAAATAGATTAGCAACATGGGCACGGAAAGGAGAAGAGATAACAGCTTGAATGACATGATGCAGGTGGTCTCATTTTTTGAACAGAAAAAATCAGAAGATCCTCTGTTCTTCTACTCATTCAAAACCGATCCACCTAAGAATGTCATGGATATATTTTGGGCAGATGGCACTGGTATAAGGAACTATCAACAATATGGTGATCTCCTAAGTTTTGACACAACTTACAAAACAAACAAGTATAATCTGAAGTTTGCTCCCTTTGGGGTGTAAATGGACACGGAGACAACTTCCTCTTTGCATGTGGTTTCATACAAGATGAGAAGAAGGAAACTTTCGAGTGGTTATACAAAACTTTTCTGAAGTGCATGGGAGGGAAAGCTCCAAAATCTATGATAACAAATCAAGATGCAGCTATGAAAAAGGCAGTGCCTAAGTGTTTTCCTAGTTTCACGCAGAGGAACTGTTTGTTCCACATTCTAACAAAAGCGCAGAACAAAGCTAGAAGAACATTTGCAAGGAACCAGCATTTGAACGCTCAGTTTCATGACATAATCCTAAACTCACAAACACTTGAGTATTTCGAGCACCTCTGGCCCCAGATGATACAGCAACACAATGTTCAACATATCAAGTACTTCGGGATTATGTGGGAAAATAGAAAGAGATTTGTACCCGCGTACTTCAAAAACGACTTTTTCCCATTCATCCAGACAACATCAAGAATTGAAGGAACAAATGTTGTATTCAAAGCAAATGTAGGGTCAAGTCATAGTATGATTTCTTTCACGACAGAGTTTGACAGGATATCACAAAGTATTGAAGAAAAAAGAAAAGAAACTGATTCAGTAACAAGGAGAACTCCTTCAACTATGTGGAGTGACTGGGCATGGGAAAAGCAAGCGGCAAGACTAATTAACAGAGGCATATTCTACAAATTTCAGCAAGAGTTAATGAATTCAACAAAGTTCCACATGATGGAAGTGGAAAAGAACAAACAATATGAGGTGTACAAGTCACTAGCTCATGCACTGTTTGACTATAACCCAAGAACATTCATAGTGGTTGTTGACACAGATTCTAAAACTATTTCATGTGTATGTGGGAAATTTGAGAAGGATGGCATTCTATGTTGTCATGCACTCAAAGTCACACAAGCATTGAACATTGATGAGTTACTAGAAAAGTATTCCATTGATAGATGGAGACCTAAGGAAAAAAGAGCATTTCAAGCTAATGAAGAAGATGCAAACCTTGAAGATTTGGATGAGCAAATGGCATTCTTCTCATTTTCAAGAAGGATAGTTCAGCTAGCTTCTGAGGCATCAAAAAATGCTGCAAGGAGGAAAGTGTTAAATGAGCAGATAGGAAATCTGGAGAAGTTAATTTTAGACATACATTGCATGCCAGAATTGGAGCAATCAAAATGTTCCGCTACAGATTTAACAGCTGTCACTCGGGAAGTGTTGTGTTCAGACAGCAAGGGTGAGAACACTCTAAAGGATCCAATATACACCAAACCAAGGGAGAATGAAGAAAACAGGGAGGCAGAAAAGTATAGTAGAAGAAATCATTTCAAAGCCTAAAGTGACTTGTTTGGGGTGCAAGAAACAAGGACACAACATTACAGGGTGCAAGCAAATAGAACAAGAGTCGCCAGAAAAACCTCAAGAAACAGGTAAAACAACAAACATTGTTTCAATTAGTTATTGCAATTTATATGAACAATTTAGTGTTCATTTTAATTATGTAAAATTTGAATCTTCAGCCAGGAGAAAGATTGCAAAGCAAAGTAAAGAGAAGACCGCAAAAAAACATAGATGAAAAAGGTTAGAAAAAAATATGAAACAAACATCATTTCAGAAACTTCTTTTGAAAAAAGAAATAATTATTCATTTTTACTGATTGCATACTTTTTGTCTATGGAAAAAAGCAAGGAGTAATACATATTCATGCAATGAGGAAAGAAGAAGAAAAGGATGCTCATGGCATGAAGAAACATGATTGCAAAGCAAAAAGTCAACATGTGTGAAAAGAAGATCAACAATAGGAGCATTTGTTATTGTGCCCAAAAATTTGCATAATTTTTGTATGAAATGATGGAAATGTAATTTAAGCACTCTCAAATGATTTCGATTCTTTTTACCTTCTTACTAAATTCAGGAGGGCAAATGGGAGAATTATAATGAGTATGAGATGACATATGAAATCAGAATGTAGAAAACAAAAATATTATATCAATTCAGGAGGGTAAAAGAAAGAGCGAAAAAACCTACAACAGTGATTTATGAAATCAAAAATGTAGAAAACAAAAGATGATATCAATTCACAGCAATAACATAGACTAGTATTTAATAGTATTAACAATACAGTGCTGATATCGCAAAGGAAACTTCAAAATTCTGTGATAACAGCTTTTCCAACCTAAATGCTAAGTTGACTAAATGAAAGCAAGCCACAAATATGGAACACAAAAGCAACCTAAATAACTAGAGTTGACTAAATTTGGAGACACAAGGATACATCCTTCCACTAGAACTAACACTAATGCATCCATCTACTAAAACTAATGTCCATTCAGGCAGCAGCAACGCTTGCACCAGCACCACCTCCAGCAACACCATCCCCTTTTGATCCACAAGAAAAACAAGCACCAGAGCAATCATAATCAGGCTTGGAAAGATCAACTTCATCTTCTTCATCATCGACATCTTCATCTTGTCCTACTTCAGGTGCAATGACGATGTTCCTCTGAAAGTAGCCATCCCAATCAGGAACGCACTGCTCAATCCTAGAAACTCGATGAACACTCATTAGAGCTTCAGGACCAGACCGAATGTCATTACCAGCTACAATCAACACATAGAAAGCATCCTTTAAAGCAACTAGCACTGTGTCCTTGATGTAGTCGTTAGCAATAGTGAAATTCCTATGACCCAGCATGTCAAACAATGCATGTCCAACGTAGAAACCAGCAGAGTGAGTGTTGCTAGTTACTATGCAGTACACTACTCTGTCAGTGTCTCCAAAAGGAATATTCAGCTGAGCCCTTGTGACAGCAGAAATCTTCATTGTGTTGCGACTGAAATCCTTTAAATTTGAAATTGCATTCAAAAAATAAGGTATTTGAAAAAAAGAATTGCGTTGCAATGCAAAAATGAACAACTACTATATTAAATCACAGAATGACATGGACTACAAAAATCATTCAACAAAAAAATAGTAGTTTAGTATAAAAAATAGAGTACTGAAATAAAAATGAAGCAGAAGCAGCAGGATCATGATTACATACTACTATGAAAAAACCATCCTACAAACAGAGTCGACATTAGAAGCTGCATTATCATCAGGATGAATAAGTGCATTTATAGAAAAATACCTTGGAGACAACCATCCTTTTGGAAGCGGAAGAATCCTTAGCTTCAAATTTGCGCTTGGAAACATGTGATCCGCCTGGCAACGTGACCTAAAAGAAAGTAGTTAAACTACAAGTAAATGCAAAACACCACCCTAGAACAGAGACAATTTGAATTTTTCTCCTAGGATCTAAATTTGCATACTCACAAAACTAAGCTTGCAGATGCAGTTCGGTAGGAATACAAAAAGAACCATACTAGATTTCTATTTTTAGGAAACTAAATTTGCATACAGATATTCAAATAGGTATTTGGCTTTTGAATATGTAGTTGTATAGCAAACATAAAAAGGACTATCCTACAAGCATCAAAACACAACTGCAGTTTTGAAAAATCTAAAAGTTGCATACCCATATTCAGAAAACTAAAATGTATATAAAATTCATAGATAAGCTAAATTTGCATTGATAGAACACTAAAAATTGCAGTAGCTGTATAGGAGCAACACATATCACAATGTTTTTTAACTACAAGATAAGTCAGAACTCACCCATAAAATTTCAGATAATTTGCAAAAACGTGCTTGGCATCTAAATTTGCACATTAAAATATCTAAAAATGCATTTGTTGTTCAGTAGCAACGTTATTACTGAAGTTATTGGTACATAGAACTATAATTGCACTACTTATTCAGGAGCAAAATCAATAAAAAAGAAGCAAATATGAGACATAAACAGGATCAGCCTCACTAAACGTTGCATGAATTAACCATTTTTTGGAGCAAAAAATATTATGATTTGTTATCTCTTTCTGGGAACCATCAGCAACATTCTTAGAGGCACCACTACCCTTCTTGGTAATATCTTCATGAGCCACCTAATGAATGCAACTCAAAATATGTTAGAGGACAAATCAACAACTCATAAAAGCAAAAAATTAATGACAACTAAATTGCACACACTACAAGCAAGACTTTCAATGCTAATTTTAACTTTAGAAAAAATCAAAGTTGCAATGCACCTCATTAGTAGGTTGTCTTGACTTGTTTTGTAGTGCAAAAAAATTATTAAACTACAAGATAGAAGAGAACACCCCCCCCCCTGAATGCAAAAAATTAAAGACAAGCATACGTTAACTAAATTAGCATCTTCACAAAAGTAAAAATTGCAGTTGTTGTTGACGAGCAATATATAATACAAGAGATGCATATACTCATGATGCTTTCATTGTAAACCTAACACCAAGTGAGAATATATAACTTGCACCTTTAATTTGAACTAAAATTTCACAAACATGGAGCATCATAACTTGTTTGTACTTCCAAAAAATTATTAAACTACAAGATAGAAGAGAAAACACCCCTGATAGCAAAAAATGAAAACAGATATGCAAATAAATAAAATTGTATGTTCACAAAACTAAAATTGCAGTTGCTGTTGAGGAGCAAGATATAATACGACCTTTTCCTTACTGGCATCAGCAAAATTCTTACAAGCACTTCTACCCTTCTTGGAAGCATCCTCTCGACCCATCTAAAATGAATGAAAAATTATATGAGAGGACAATTTAACAACTCAGATAAACAAAACTTGAATAAAAAGTTAAATTGCATGCACTACAAGTCAAACTACTTGTACACTAATTTCAACTTCATAAAACTCAAGTTGCAAGTAGGTTATCTTGTTTGAAGAAAAATAAACCCTAAAATTGCACAACCAGATAAAATGCAAAAAGAAATCAAAGAGATGCATAGTTGTGGTGCGATCTTTGAACAAGGAAATTGAAAATGATCCCAAAGAGGTAGAAGGTAAGAATTGACAAAAATTTAATTGCAACCTAACACCAAGTCACAGAAATACATACTGAAGCTTTCACCATCAAAGGAAAGACGCATTGCTATAAAACTAAACTTCTGTAAAAAGTGCAAAGAGTACTGTTAGCATACCTTTTTCTCTTGCAACTTCAACACACGCCAAGACCTTGCAGCAATGATTCTATAGAAAATGAGGAACAAGATAGAGGAGAATTAGCAAAAAAAGGAAGATGAAGTATAAGAACTGATGGAGCACAACATATACAAAGCCATACCTTCAAAGCGCAAAAAAGTGGATCCTGAGAGGAAGGGAAAGTAATTTCGCAGAGACACAATGCGAGAGCATATGGTTGGCATTTATATAGGGGATGGCAATGAGAGATTAAAGACTGAGGACAAGAAGCCCACAGAGGAATGGTGGTAATGGGGGGAGTGCGGTAGTGGGTGCAGTTGCTAGTCGGTTCCTTGGTGAAAGTGGGAGTAGTGGGGTTAGTGGGTTACTATGTGGTTGAGGTGGTTAGGTTGCATGGAACACACATGGCATTTCGGGAAAAAAGGAAAACAAAAAGATCGATCTGTAAAGAATGAGGTGTTGAGCTGTTAAGTTGCATGCTAGTTGACACATTGCATTTTCACACTAGAGTGGTGGGTTGTCGGAAGTATGAGGTGTCAACGGGTCAACTAGCATGAAACACACATGGCAATCAAAAGGCAAAAGAGACAACCATTACTTGACGGAAAGAATGAAAGAACTCAAGCTAAATAAAAAACTGGTTGTTTGTACTTAAAAAATTTAAAGAAGGAAGAACTGATGAGAAGGCAAAAAATAAATTAAGAAAAAAAGGAATGAATATTTGATACAAATAAAGAAGGTGTATCTAGGATTAGAGGACAATTACCGTTGTTTGTTCAATATGAAAATCAAACAACGTAACATGATCCATTGAAAGGTGGAAAAGAATAGATAACAAGAAAATTATTACGCCATGAAAAATCAACTCATTGTACAATCTTTAAAAATCAAATTTACATCCAAGCATCTTAGAAGATAACATCATCACAATTAACATGCAGACGTATCAAAAGCATTCCACACTTTAGTAAGCATCGCCAGAAAAATCGACTTGTACATTGCAGATTACATTTTGAATTATTCCTAAGAAAATTCATATACAAATTCATCATCTTTATTACATGCGTGTAGCTACAAGCAAAACATGCCTATGGATCTTGCAACACCATTTCGCTTGCAGTACTAATGCGTGACTAAAAGCAAACTCCACCACAGCTAGAAACCTTCACTATTGCTTCTTCTCCGTTAGCAACCTGAGTAATGCAGAAAGAATTGCAAATAAACATTCAAATAATGAAGAAAAGTGCAGAAAACTAAACTATGATTGAACAACATAATCATTATAAAAAGTTAAGAAAAAGTTACTCATCAGCGGTACTAGAACTCAAGACCCAACTTCTTATGGTCATTCAGGATATTGTGGTCAGTGAACATCATTTCATTCGCCATTCTGATTCGGATGTTTGCAATATCTACATCCTTCACAACATCATGCATCAATATCCTAGGCTTCCAATGCTTCAGAAAGAGTGTTGTATATATGCCAGAATCAAGCCTACAAAATAAAAACCAATTGGAACAAAAGAAACATCAGAGAATATGCATTTATTTGGTATGAGCAGCATGGAAAAAAGTTTAAGTAGCAAATGAGAATTCATGTGCGAAAAGAAAAAGGAAAAACAACTTACTTATTGCTTTGTTTAGGTACATTGATAAAGTGTGTCGTCCAATTTCTCCAGTTAAGATTTCTTGAGCTCCCATACATGTTCGAAACCCTTTTGAAATTTGGTATCTGCAGCAAGTACACGGAAAACAGAGGCAAAGTCATAGAACTAACACAATACTGAGTGAGTAAAAAAGATGACAACATCATCAAGTTACAAGAAAGTAAAAGAGGGAAAAATAGTTGAATTTACCAGAATATTCAACACATGCTGGTGAAAATCACTCTCTGCATCATATGCTGAGTCTAGAATTACAAACATTTCATGTCTAAACAACACAACAAAATCGAACCAATGCTTGCTATGAAAATTGGAAAGTGGACCTACAAAAAAGCCAAAAATACAGAAGAGTCATCAAAATGAACAAATACATTATATAAGAATGTGCAAACCAACTAAACTTGCATTATGAAAATACTAAAAAAATGTGCATTCAGATGGTTGATAATGAATGGTGAATTCTCTAGGGGTAGAACAAAATGATATGGATTGTATGAAAGAGTGCATTAGAATAAAAATGTACACATTTTACTATATTTACCTCATCACATGAAAGTCAAGCACCATTTGCTAGCTGAAAACATCTCTAAACCATAGTGGACTTCTAATTATACAATCCCTGAGTTTCATATGAGTCCATCAAAAGTAGATGTTCCTGTTGTGGACAAAACAGTAAGAACATTTTCACAAACTAAAGAGTAATAAAAATGAATAGTAAAAATAGTAACAAGGAAAAAATGTAATTGCACTCACAGAAATTAGGTGAAAAAAATGGTGAACTTTCAAGTCCTTGGGCTTATTATCCAGTGACAATTTGTGACGCCAAGCATTTATAGTATATGTGTCAACAAGGCCCTGTGTTGCAAAAGAAGTACCAAAAGAAAAGTATGTCATTGTAACCTTGCCATAGTCGATGAACGTTTTGCTGCAAAACAAAAAGATAACAACATAGTCAAACTACACAAAAACAAATAACATGAAAAGCCATTCGAACGCACATGAAAACAAACATGCATTAATGAAGGAGCACTTACTATTTGAAATTTTCATCAAGTGACAAAGTGACAATAGCATCGTGTAATTGAATCATTCTCGTGGTACCACGGTATCTCAGTGATTTCTGATTGACATAAGGAGAAGCATTGTATTTACTAGGGTTTAGAATCCTCTTTGGTCCATGTCTATTGACCTCTCTCCTAGATTTACTAGCAGAATGACTGTTGATTTTCTCATTATAAATCATATCAGAAGTAGAGATGAAGTTGTTCAATCTGTCATATTTCTTGACTTCATACAAGATCTCAACATCAGGAGACTTTCCAGGGCTAGACTGTCCAGGAGAATCTAAATCAATCTGACATAAAGCAAAAAGAGGAAACAATAACAAGAAATCACTGCAGATAGTATGTATACAAATTTAAACAAACATGCAAAGAATTGCTAAAATAAAAATAAGAAGTGAGAATAAAAATAACAAACCTTAGTGATAGGAACAACAGCCTGAGAAGTTTCACCTAAAAATTCAGTGCGATTAGCAGAATTTTGACGTACCCAAGGCCTTGGTGTGCCATCAGACTTCTAGAAACACATATTCATTAAAAACAAATTAATCAAACTAACTAATGAATATAAATAAATGATGTGCAAAATTTTAATATGTGAAAGGTGTGTACACGTATCACAAAAATACCTGAGTAAATGAACTATTTGTGAGAGGACTGGGCACAGGAGTAAAAGGGATTGTTTGCATGTGAATAGGAGTTTGATATTGGGAACCCTGTTTCATCACATGAAAAAGAAGATTACATTGAAGAGAAAAATGCAGATCTATATAAAATTGGAAACATGACACAAAGAAGATACGAAAAAAAACTTTCATGTACCACACGAAAATCTGTAAGCAGTTGCAATGTTTGCGCAGTGCACAAATGAACAAAAAGCAGGAAAATAAAAAAAATGTAAAAAGAAACACACCTCATCATGCAGTTGAAATTGTCTTTGACTTTATGCCATGATTTGATCGTTAAATGATTGTTGAGGGGAGATGTCAAAACATTCACCTGCAAAAAAATATTCATCAGCTTACAAATCATGCAGAACAGTTTCATAAAAATTGAACTGTGTGGACAAAAACAGTAACACAAGGACAAAACAATACCATTCATTGAAGATTTGAACCTCGTCTTCTCAGGGAAAAATGATTTCTTCTTAACACTCATGACTTTGTTCAGCGTGGTCTGCGTAGAAGTCACTTTTGAATTAGTTCAAACTGGAGGATCTGTATTCACAAGATGCTTGAAACTCACGTTTTTCCCTTGTCAATAGATTCGCTAACGGGGGTAGACTTTGGTGGAATAAGATTTTTCATTAGTTCAGAAACAGACTCGAGTTGCTTCTCAACTTGACTGAAATCAAGCTTTCTTCCTTCATCCTAAACGCAGAAAAATAACTTGTCAAATGCAGAAAGGTATGAAACATTGTGAACCCGAATAAACAGCTTGCATAAAATGTTCACAATAATTTAGAATGAAAACAGAAAGTAAAATTTAATTTATAACTCACAATTAGAACTTGATGTACACGATCAGGCCTTTGCAGTTTATGAGGTCTTGGATTAACACAGAAAGTATCTTCTCCATTAACTGGAGAAGCAACTTTCCTTTTGCTCCCTGAACCTGTACCTAATGACATAGGAAAATATAAGGAAGAAAAACCAGTAGGTGTAAATTTTCGATTAAACCAAAATTGCTCAAAATAAAGATGGTGAAATTCTTCACAAAACAAAAGCACACTGCAGTATCATGCAAATCCACATTTGTATTAGAAACATTTGGAGAACGTTGAACAAGTGGAGATACATTTATATTAGAAGAATGATCATTGCATCCTGGATATAAAAAATACACAAACATCAAATCAGAATGAAGAAAGCCTAAACATACATTTTCATTAAAATGAATCTAAAAGATTAAAAATTGAAGTCCTGAGTGTGTAGTACATTACCATGGCTCCTGTGCACCGATTTATCACTAGTTTCCATACTATTGCTTATATTTCTTCTTGAATTCGTGTTAGATTGATTTGTCTCATCATCTGAAGCACTAGATAGTACAATGCAATTAAGCGAATCTAACAGCATATTCTGAGCTCCTTCGATAGATTTTTCATCAGCAGTTTCATGAAAACGCCTAGCTAGCAAAGATAATTGGTCTTTCACCTGAGCATAAAATGAACAAAACAGTATGTAAACATTGTATTCACTTGCATAAAACGAAAAGCGGTTCAAAATTTGTGAGATGAATGAAGATATGTACCGAGGAAGGTAGTAAACCACCAACAGTTTTGTCAAGCGCAGATCTAAACTTCATAGATTCATGGGTAGAATCTTGATGTAGATGATAACAACCAATGCAACCCATGGAATAGACGGTTTGAGATATCAACTTCACCTATTAAGGAACAGAGTTAAAAAAATCGGTACTGCTTAGAAAATAAGTGAGCTTTATAAAATTAGAACATCAAAAAGAAACATAAAAATAGATAAATAAATAAATAAAATATAATAAAAAACATACAGGGGGTAGGCCATATTCCCTTGGACCTTTGTAATCCAAGTTCGCAAACTCTTTCACTAGCGAATTTTTCCAGGCCTTTACTATTGGTATTCCAGGAGGCACTCGGCGTAACCCAAAATCCAAAAAATTTAAGTAATGGCACTACATAGAAAATAGCACAACATTAAAAAAAATACTTCAAACTCTCCATCATGAAACACATCAGAACAAAACAGAAAAAATAACTTACACAAAGCCCATAAATGCAGCCACCCAGTGTAGTTAATCCGTCCTCTTTTGTAGGTTTCTTTGGCTCTTTTTGATATTTCCTTATGTATGACATAAGCCAATCAAAAAGAAACTTTGACAAATCATTGTTCGTAACTTGAGTTGGATCAATAAGAATTCCTAGGTACTTTGTGCTAGGGTAGTTATTTGAATTGGGGCACAAAACAGTTGTAAAGGCAACTAGAAGAAAACATCCCAGGAAATCAATGTCAGATATATCATGCTTGCGCATTCTCAACCCAAACCACTTAATAGAGGGCATTGTTCACCAATAATATTGAGGAAAGTTGATTTTGTCACTTCACTGTCAAATAGAACTAAAGTGCCACCTAATGGAATACCAAGCAGTAGATGAAATGATTTGGAGCTCATTGGAATGACTTTATTGTCAAGAACTATGTCACCAGTAGGTGGATTTACTTTTCCTGCTATCCAATGTGTAAATCCTCTTGGAATAGAATTGCACTCAAAATCAAGAATAAAAGAGAAACCATAGTTTTTAATGACATCTAATCTTAATGGTGGAATTTTCTTCAGCAGATCACTGAAATAGCCATGATTACACCTGCTCGTTGCCTTCTTCGGAGGAAGTGGGGCACACTGACCAAGAAAAGAAAAAAAAACTCAAAACAAAAACTAAAAACATACATACAATATGAAGTTAAACTTCTCATCATACAAAAAGAGTAAATTGTAAAAATAAATGCATTCCTCATACAGAAATTTCCACGCAAAAGGGAGTGCAAAAACATCACACCTATTCAATCCAACTACACCTTTAAACTACTAAATAAATATCTAAAAACTTCCAACAAAAATAAATTGTTGCTGACTCAAACTCTATTTAATGTTTACTGTACAAAATATTAGAGAACTGTTGTTCACACTAAGTATGCGAAAAAATGAGATGGGTTTCATTTGATACAAGCAAAACAAAAACAAACAAAACTACTTAACTACAAATGGTATCCTTGGGACACTGATGATCTTGATTCGACTCTACTAAAAAAGTGGGAAAACATTTGCAACACTCTGAAATTACATCTAGTGTCAGACTCCTTATTAAATAGTGCTGAGCAAAATAAACATTTGCATTATCTATTAATCATCAACATCACATGGCACTAACAAAAAACAAAGACTCTGGCAGCATGTAAAAACAAATTGAATCTAATTTTTATAAATTAATGACTGAAAATACAATGCATAAGGGGAATATCTGTTGGGACACTTGGAATTTTAAAAGCTGAAGTGTGGAAAACTTAGAAAGCCTGACCTGTCATGCACACTGACACAACACCTATTGTCTCTAAGAATGGTTCTAATCAAAATCTAATTATTTGCAAACAACAATTAAAATCATCATATTTAGTACTAACTACCAAAAAGGCTCTGTCAACATGAACCCAGATAAATGATTGAACATATTCTACAACACAGAAAACTATGAAAGCTTGCATACTGATATATATAGTAGTAAAATGGAAGAATGATCAACTAAAGTGACAGTAAATATGAATAAATCAGAATATACATTCATATAATGGAGGAATAAATTGCTATGAAAAAGACTTACGCAGGTATTCTTAGAAGAATTGGCATTGTGATTTGATGAGTAAAACTATTAGGAATCACAAAAGGGAAAAGTATTAGTAAGTTATAAAAACACAAAAGAAAAGTCAAAAGTAGTGAAAAAAATACCAAGTTCAACTTAGAAATACAAAAATTCTGCAGATTCAAAATTACGAAAATATATATACACATAATATAGAAACTCAAAGTTAGAACAGGAAATTACCAAATTCCGCAGGTTGTTCAGGAACTTTTCGACATCAAACTTGGGGTCTCCGCCACCTACCTGGAAACCAGCAGAAAATATTTTCGGTTATACAACTTTCATATGAAATCACAACACTAGAAACTGCGGACCTTCTATTCGAAAACATATACATTAAAAAATGAAAACATACATCAAGTAACTGAGTGTGTCCTTCTTCAAACTGGCTTTGCGAAGGAAATGTTCATCTAAATCATCGTCAAGGTACATACCTTTGCTGTCTTCCAAATCATTGGTGCCATTAGCCATTTTCTGCAGACACAAAAAAACCATTATCTTAGAAAATATTGTAATAACTAAATGATCTGAAAAAATAAGCATAGAAGGAAAAACGGGTAGTGGAATTATGAATACAGTAATTTAGAGGACTGAAATCATCAGTACACAAAATGAACTCATGTAGACAAAACCACAAAGGGGATGCATACGTCGCATCTGAAAAATAGAAGAACCCACATGAAGTTCAGTTTACCTATGATATTAAAGCTCAAATTAATGATTAATTGCAACTACAATACAAGGCATTAGACCTAAAAGAAGCTCACACATAGTCCATATCAATGCATATGACATCACATATGAAAAGCATGATTATGATCTTAGCACCCTGGGCGAACCAAAATTTTGACATTACAACAATGTAAACATTGCACCTACCTGATAGAAACAGGATCACCTCTAAGTTCATTTAAGCACAGGGCAAATCCACCTCAAGAATATTTGGACGCTACTGGTGGAAACTATGGATTTCAGGCTATATTCTGTATAGACGCAACTACGAATACCAGGCATGAGATTTCAAAGCGGGCTGCACTCAGGCCACAAAGTGAAACAAAATTGAAATTCAGAAACAATTACGCATCTAAACAGGAGCGCTATTTGTGAGAACCTACGCGAACCACCCTAAACATCTAAATCTAACAGATCACATAGTCAATCATGCAATCCTAGGGTATGGAGAAAGGGATCAGGAAATTGAACGCAAAGGGGAAAAGTCATACGGGGAGAACGACCCTGAGATAGATGCAGAAGGAGGCGCGTTCTCAGAAGGTGCGAGCGAAGCATCAATTTTTCGGAGCACTGGCACAGCAATGGTGGTCGCGTCGCCGGAGAGGAAGGAGAGGAGAGGAGAACGCGCCCGAGGAGACGAGCACCCCCACAGAAAGGGAACGGGCTGCTGATTTTATAAAATAACGGTGACGTCACCAGTCACGCAAGTCATCAGACACGGAAGGCCCAGTCGTGCACACTCGGAAAATAAGAACAAACTTAAAAGAAAAAAGCATGAATCTCAAAGCACTGAATGAACGGCCTGCTTTCAAAATTGATGAAACAAGACTCATTGGCTAATGATTATCACATAGAAAAAAATGCACGAATCTGACAGCACTAATGATTTTCACATATAGGAAAAACCATAGAAGCTTTCAAAAAAGATTCACATAATAAATCAGGGAAAAAAGATGAAAGTTAAGAAATTATGAAGCATTAGTTTCATTATGAAAAACCATTTTAAAACACATTTAAAAACATCTGAGAGGATAAAACAGTCGACACACATTTAACTTAAAATAATAATAACTGATAAACCAATGAAAAAATGTACAAAAATAAATTTAGTGAGACTCGTGAATAGAAATCATATGACACCAAGAGAAAAATAAAAGCTATATGATCTGCAAGGAAAAATATCAATCATATTAAAGTAGATTCACCGGGGAACAAAATTCACTTCATAGATAAAAAAGAAAAAAAAATTAAACAATTTATCGGGTGACTTTGAACCAACAATTGATATGATCTATGAAATAAAAAGATCAATCAAATAATTTGTTGATCACCCAGGGAAACAATGGAAATTCAAACTCCCAATACAACTACAAAGATATAAAGAAATTCAAAAATCTCAAACAGAAAAGATTACAACACACACAAGCATTAATAATATAAAAACATTTGGAAAAGTCTGATAACTGTTGAATTATAAGACATAGTTCAGATAGCACGAACGATAACTAGACTTTTCTTCAGTCCTCGACTTAACTACAAGTTAACCACCCAAACTTTTCTTCAGTCTTCAACTTAACTATTGATAGCTTAAAGTCTTAAGTGCATACATCCAAAAAATAAGACAATCCACACATAATCCACCACAAGTTACAGCCTGCAACCTAAAGAACCCACTACAACCTCTTCTTTCCAAAACTAAACTTCTATAATTGCTTTCATCTACAAAAGCCGTTGGAAGACAATTGAAACTGAACGATCATAAGTTGACTCATTGAAAGTGATGAGCACAACATTGTCTTTTGCATACGAAGTGGCTGAGAGGAACTCGCTGAAACTGGTCTTCTCGATCACCAACCTCCCATCTTGCTTGCACAGCTTGAAAGATGATGGCATGATAACATGTGTATCACCCTGGTAAGCTTCCAGAGATATTCTAGCACTTATTGGCATGTCAACAAAGCTCCTCAAGCTAGAGACAACGACCTTTGAGATTTTTTGTTACAAAGAAAATGAAAAAAATATGGATAAAAATTGATACCCCGGAAAAAATTCATCAAGACTAAACTTGCATTAACAAATCATTAAGCACAACAAATGTAAACAAATAAAGAAAAATAGAATGAAGCAGTAAAGTAGAAAACTTACCATGATGAACTTCACAGTATTTGAGGCAGTCATGACATGGACGAACGGAATGTAGTGCACGAACCTTGAAGTACGAAAAAGTGAATGTACAAACGAGCAGTTGTTGTGATAGTTGAACTCCAAGCCACGGGGCATCACAGCAAAGCAAACTAGCTCGTACCTTTCTCGGTGTACAAAAGTAGGGGTCCTTTTCGTACCCCTTTACTTGTGCACGGGCAGTCGCAGCCACACTTATGGCCACGTTTGGCAGAGCAGAAGCGGGAGCAAAGACACAAGACAACCAGGGCAATGCCAAGACAGAGGCGCGAGGAGCAAAGGGACAAGGTGGGCTTTCCCATGGCAAGAGCCTTGCCGGGGCAGCCTGCGTAGCCCCGACAAGAGCCTTTCCGGGGCAACTTGCCCCACACCAGCGAGGCTGCGACCCTAGAGCCCAAGAGTTCCGATGCCATCGACAACATTGGAACCAAGGCTCGGGAGGCGCCAACATGGTGGCATGCAGATCTTTGTGAAGACCAAGAATAGATGAGTGCGAGAAGACAGAGACCCCCGGTGAGATCCTTGCCGGGGATGCCCACAAGACCCCCGGCAAGACCCTTGCCGGGGACGCCTACGAGACCCCGGCAAGACCATTGTCGGGGACATCTGCAGGGCCACGGTCAGGCCCACACCTGCCAAGGCTTCACCACCATCCCAACGCAGCAGTCAAACCCGCCAACTAGGTAGGCACCTATGTGGCGGCGTGCGGCTTCCAGGCTAACTCAGCAAGCACCTGCGTGGTGGTATGCAGATCTTCGTGAAGACTCTGCCACCACGCCATCTCAGCAGCCAGCCAGCCAGCTTGGCGCTACGCGCCTCGTCAGCTTGGACGCGCTTCGGAGCGAGGCGAAGCAGCGACGAGCGGGATGAGCTTCCTTGCCGTCCCCGATAAAGTGAGAGGGCATGTCGGTAACGCATTAAATGCGTTTTGTCCTACGGTGCCAGGGATAGACTTGTATACAGTACATACTTTCCACCTCCTGTGTGCCATTGTGGCGACCCCTTTGGACTATAAAAGGAGGCCCGAGGCATACCGAGGGAGGATTCAGACTTTTTGGACCCTGCACGCTTTGTAGCTAGTCCAAGAACACCAGATAAACACAAACCAGCAGGAGTAGGGTATTACGCATTGCTTACGACCCGAACCTGGATAAACCCCCCGCCTTGATCTTCTGAACCCGCTCTTTCCACGGTCCCGCGCCCGCCAACCATAGTAGAAGGGATCCTCGTGGTCCCATAGGTGTTGTTTCCCTCGACAACCTTGCATTACTTAGGTTTTAAAAAGCTACAAAAACAAACACATATAATGCAAATGAGTTAACATCTATGAGAACAATGCGATTAAAAAGGAGAAGAGACAACAATGATAAAAATAACACATACAAAAATCAGAAACTGACCAACAAAGGTAAAGGATGAATCAATTCGCAATCACAGAAAGACTCTACTTTGAGGTCAAAGCATGAGTTGTCCAGAGTAAATACCACACGATCTCCAGCACGAAGGGCATAATCGTTGCTGAACTCAAACCAAGCACTGCCACAAAACTTTGAGTAGTTCCCTCGATGCTTAAAGTTTGAAGCATAAGACCTACTCTCATAAGTGAGAATAGCAGGCTCAGTCCTCTTGTGCTTGAAAGTTGTTGCAATATTCCTATGCTCCTCGATATAATTGGCTAAGAAACCCCTCACATTGCATGGGATGTACTAAAAAAATATGAAAGAACCCAAGAGAAAGTAAATATAGCATGAAAAAGAAAATTGCACGTCCATCATGCTAAAAAATTAGACATTTAACAAAACAACAAACGTTCATATTAATCAAGTTGATATCATTATTGACAGATTGGATGGAGGAATCAAACTGCATGGATTACTGGAAGAAGATACATGCAGGAAATCAAACTGCATTCACAAACTATAACTATAGAAAGACACAAACAAATAAAAAAAGCACATTCACCACAGTTAAAATGCGCAAATTTTACAGCATCAACTACTGATATTAACCTTGCTGTTATCGTAGTTTAAAGTTAAGTGAGGTAGATATGTTGGTTTAATTTTAAGGCATTTAAACTACATAGAAGCTAACTAAATAGACAATTTTAACTACACAAACAAAGAACTGATCCATAAAAATCAAAATTTAGGATTTGAACTGCTATCTTCATAAATAGTACACTTGCACACAGTTTGCATGGACATCAATTTCAACAAGCACGAATTACATGAACTACACACTACCTTAGTACCGTACTAAATAATAGAGAATTTGCAAGCTCACACAAACACTACTAGGGAAAACCTTACACACAACATCTTAGCAGTAGCGCTGGACAAATATGGGCGCTACTGCTACTTACTAGTCGATCGTTTAAAAAACCGCGCTACTGCTACTACTTTAGCAGTAGCGCGTGCTACGACAACGCGCTGCTGCTATGTGTGTACTGGGTGCAGATGGCTAGCCCCACTTAGTAGTAGCTATTATCTCTGGCCAGCGCTACTGCTACGTCTCATAATAGTAGCACCTTCTAGAAAAACGCGCTACTACTGAATTACCTTATCCTACACGCGCCCGACCCTCTCACTCTCACTCTCGCCCGTGCCGGTTCCGTCGTCCGCCGCTGTCGCGCTGCTCCTTTCCACAGAGGTACTCCCTCCGTCCCGCCCCCTTCCTCCTCCCTCCCCCCCTTCCTCCGGCCGCCCTCCTCCCACCGCCCCTCCCTCCTCCTCCTCCGGCCGCCCCCTCCATCCTCCTCCTCCGGCCACCCCTCCCTCCTCCTTCTCCGGACGCCCCCTCCATCCTCCTCCTCCAGCCGCCCCTCCCCCTCCTCCCCCCGCCCCCTCCCTCTTCCTCCTCCAGCCGCCCCCTCCCCCTCCTCCCCCCGCCCCTCCCTCCTCCTCCTCCGGCCGCCCCCTCCCCCTCCTCCCCCCGCCCCTCCCTCCATCTCTTTTTTTCCTGTTTTTAGTAAGTGTTTAAAATATTTAGTAAGTAAATTAATAAAACTAGTTGAACTAGTTTATTTTTAGTAAGAACTAGTTGAATTAATAGAACTAATGCATTTTTAGTAAGAAAATTAATATAACTAGTTGAACTAGTTTATTTTTAGAAAGAACTAGTTTATTTTTATTTATAGTAAGTTTCTTTTTAGTAAGAACTAGTTGAACATGTCACATTTGTTGTTATTTTTTTAGTTTAAGCAATTATTCCCGCATCGACCCCGTCACCGACCAGTGCTACATTTAGAGTATCTCTGGCCAGCGCTACATTTTTTTAGTTTAAGTAATAGGGTACTTGTTTTTGCAGAAATCTAGGAGCCCCTCCATCATCCCCGTCGTCGTTCCCATCACCGACCCCCTCCGACCTCGAGGTGAGACCAGACAAATCTCCATGTCAATACGGGTCCTATAAGATATGATGTAGATAAAAACATGTCAAATAGGATATGTGTTTGCCCAAGTGGCTGGTAATGTTTGCAGGTTACACCTCCGAGTGGCCTATGTTTTGCCAGAGTGTTGATTAATTTCCGTTCCGGCAAATTTCAGGCGCTCGATATGTCCTTTTTTAGCAAAGGTCATGCCGGAATTTTTTGTGAATTTTGGCATGACTTGTGCTAGAATATGTAGGAAATATCAAGTGGCCTGGATTTTCTAGAAAGATAATTAGACGATATTTCGGGTTGACTTTAAGTTTGTCAAGGTCGAAGAATCCTGACTATTGTTGTGGGGGTCGTTTCTCCTTCTTCTCCTTGTGCTAGACCTTTGTTATGCACTAGGGGAAGGAGGAGTAACGACCATCACCGACGGTCGAAAAATAAGTGAGGGAGTGTGTCCACCATATATTGGAGAACGAAGAAGAATGCCGACTGTTGTCGTGGGGGTCGCTTCTCCTTCGTTCCCGTGTGCTAGACATTTTGGTTTAATGCACTCGGGGACGAAGGGAGGAGCGACCACCACCAACGGTAGAATATATACACCATGTGAGCTGAGAGTTTAAAAAAACTCGACGGACCGATAGTCAACCCGTGCTAAATAATAATGATCTAATTTAGTTTTTGTAGTACACATATTTAATTGTACAAGTTTAACCTTTGAATTATGAACATAGAAAATGTCGTTGGATGAAGAAGGTCCCAGGGAGTGCTCCTGGTGCGGTGACAACCGGGGTTTCTACAACAGGACTCACCTGGACGAAGGTCGGCGCTTCAGCATTAAGCTTGAGGAGGCCTTCGATTGTGATACGGTAAGCTACGTTGCAAAGTGTTTTTTTCGTAATTAAGCTCGACTTCTACTACTTCAGTGTGTAATTTTCGTCTTCTATAATTCGACTAGCTTAGCCCATGCCATGCAAGACGCTATGTCTTGGAGAGGATGGGTTTTGAAGATCATGAGAGGAATGAAAGAAAGAAAATTAACCTAAGGACCCATCATGGTATGGATTTTGAGGTAAATCTATAAAAGTCTGAGAGCATATTCAATTTTGGTTGCCCGAGTTGGGAAGCACTTTGCAAGATGTATGATTTTCAAGAGGGTATGTTTGTTACCATGGATCTTGGTGATCCTGACATCGACCAAGACAATTTGGACATTTGGGTTCTTGTTGATACGCTTCCAATTCTACCACTATGTGAGTTCCTCAAACATAGTTATTAAGTAATTTGTATTGTTTATTTCAAAATAATTGATAGCTTATTTACATTCATAGCTTATTTTCATTCTTCAAAGAGTGTGCGAAAGATGGTAGACAGAACAAACTACACTGATGGATCTGAGTTAACTTATCAAGAGAAAAATCATCTGGCCGCATATTGTACTAACATTGAGAATTACAATGCCTTTTATCGAACTCCTGCAAATTATGGTTAACACGTGCCACTAGTGCACATGTTTAACCACGATAACTTCCATGGAGATATGCTAGTAAGATTTTTTACTATTACGACATCCATGCATCTTTTGCATATTTCTAAAACTGAACTACATTGCTAACTACGAAGTTATTACTATGTTTTTCAACAGAAAATCCCGATGGATTGTGTGCCTCATTTGATGTATCAGAATGGTCGCCTTGATGTTTTGAACATACAGCCATGTCGTGCTACGAATCTCACCTGTGAATACCGGGTTTCTAAAAACGGTGAACACATGATAATCAAAGAATGGAAGAAATGTATGGACATTCGAAAGGAGGTTCTTGGAAGCAACATTGTGTGAAAGGCAAGAACTGGAGACAAGATAATCTCCATTCTCCATAATGGAGAGTTAGGGGCTATCTTATTTTTTGCTATTTTACCTAAGATATTATAGTAGGTCCTAAGAGAATGTAGTAGGTCCTACGAGGTACAATATATTTATGAGAGTTGATGATGATGAGTAGTTGTGATTATGTCTAGTGACCAACTTGTATATGATGTCTCATTGATGAAAACGATGATCATGAGGAGGTGTTATATGACAATGATGTATTATGATGATAAGTTGTTAATGATATGATGATGATGATATTTATTATATCATTGGGTTAAAGAACCACGGATTAGTTTCAAGTGGATGGACATCCACTTGAAACTAGTCCACGGTTCTTTCTCCCACTGATGTAATAACTCATTATGATGTAAAATCATTCTCTAAATTGCTGCGGTATGAAAACTTGTATAAAGGTGTATGAATACAACATGCAATAAAAAAGAAATACGGAATAATAGTAGTAGCGCGTGCTGAGAGAAGCCTACTACTAACTACCAGTAGCGCTTGTTGTGGAAAGTGCTGCTACTAAGTCGATATAGCAGTAGCATGGTCCCGCCCATTCTACTGCTAACCTTTAGCTGTAGCGCCTTATCAGCAGCGCGGTACCACGTGCAACTAATAGGCTTTAAACCCGTGCTACTGCTAGGGTTTTTCCTAGTAGTGAAAGGTTATGAACAAAGGATAAAATAATATAAATAGATAAGATGAATACAACTAACCATCCTCCTAAAGCAATACTCATCAAGGACAACATCGAAAACTTCTGGGACTTCATCAGCTGGCACAAATGGAAAGCATGGGGCAACAGGACAACGATCAACTGGGCAAACCATACTGTAAAAAGAAAATAAAGGGTTATTCTACATTAATAACTTTTTAAAAAGATGTTATTCTCAATTTAGATGAAACAATAATTACAAATGATAAAAGAATATTCTACATTTCACAACAGCAAAAGATTCAAATCAATCTCAGTGCTATCAAGTGTAAACCTAGAATCTCAAAAACTAATTCCTAAAATTCAAATACTGAAATTAAAAAAAGTTGCACATTCATGATACTAAAACTTGCATACATTACACAACAGCAAAAATTATATACAAGTATTACCATATTATAAATACATGAAGATTTCAACCTATATGAACTACAAATTACCTAACTCAATTCACACATAGAAACCACAAAAACTTGCATACTCATAATACTAAAGTTGCACACATTTAATAAAAGCAAAAAATGATTCATATCAATCTTACTGATATCAAAGTATAATCCTAGAATCTAAAAAGCTAATTCCTACAATTCAAATACTAAAACTTGCACGCATTATGCTACAACGAGATTGATACACATGTATTGACATTATCAGCCTGTACAATTAACTTCCTTGACATAAAAAAAGATGTTATCCTCAATTTAGATGAAATAATAATTACAAATGATAAAATAATATTCCACATTTCAAAATAGCAAAAGATTCAAATCAATCTTAGTGCTATCAAGTGTAAACCTAGAATTTTAAAAAGCTAATATCTAAAATTCAAATATTGAAATTAAAAAAAAGTTGCATGTTCATGATACTAAAACTTGGATGCATTACACAACCGCAAAAAATATATACAAGTATTGATCATAGTATAAATACATGAAGATTTCAACCTATATGAACTACAAATTAGCTAACTCAATTCACACATAGAAAGTATAAAAACTTGCATACTCATAATACTAAAGTTGCACACATTTCATAAAAGCAAAAAAGATTCATATCAATTTTAGTGATATCAAAGTATAACTCTAGAATCTAAAAAGCTAATTCCTAAAATTTAGATACAGATATTGACATTATTAGCCTGTACAATCAACTTCCTTGACATTTTGTGAGCATATAAATCAGCAATTGAGATGATCATAAATGTACTACAAAATAAACACAACATCCACCTAAACTAGACAGATTGACATGAACAAATAATTTAAACTAGATGTAAAGTAGAACATCACCTTTTGGAAGAAATTAAATTTATAACATGAACAAAAAACTACAAGAAACACAGAAAACCTCCCTAAAAGCACAAATTACAAAACTCATGATTGGAACTAAAATTGCAACTTCATGCAACTTAAGCTTTGTAGTTATTGCTCCAGAGTAAGTAAAAATGCGATAGTATGAGCATGTAGATTTACATTTTCATAAGAAACAGAAATAATGGGTAGCATTAAGTACACATAACTACGTTGTCATGAAGAAAGAAGATAGAGTAGAACTAAAAGAAAACACCTCCCTAAATGCAGAATTCAGATCGATTCATGATTACTAATGGAATTGCATTTACAAGCAAGTAAAGTTGTAGTCATTCTTTAAGAGCATCGAGCATGTGATAACTGAGAAAGATAATAAGACAACAAGGTAAGTACAGGTTTCCCATCAACAAAGAACTTAAACTAGAAGTAAGGCAGAACACCTCCTTTTGGAAAAATTAAAAAAAACATGATTACAACTAAATTTGCATCTTCAGAGAGCTAAACTTGCACACAGTTTGTAGCCCCAAATTCAACTTCTTAAACGATCATAATATAAACTACATTAAGATTTCAGCCTATACAAATTACAAATTACCTGACTCAATCCACACATAGAAACTAATAATATACCTTTGATTCATCAATATAAATTCACAAAACATAAGAAGTTGCAGATATTACAAGCAACAAGCATTTAGTCATGCAGAGTCCTACTAATCTAGGTATGCTTTCACATCTACTACCATAAAAAACATAAAAATTGAACAAAACTGACAATTATATCTACTACCATAAAGTGGGGAGATCTTGATTAGTTCATAAAACCTCAACTTTCAAAAAAAATATCAACTTAGTCATGCATATATTCAGTGGATTCTAAGGAACTTGCACATCAAAAACCTACAGAAACTCCAGACTCGACACTGAAAATGTATATGCACATTTGAAAATTTAGTCGTGCAAAAGGTCCTATGGATTCTAATGAAGTTGCACATCAGAAAACTATACAGGATCAGTCAACCCGTATATATCTAGTCAACATACATGTTGATATCAAGCTACTACTAGGACTGTAAAGTTCTCCAGAAAGTGGACATGCTTTCGCATCAGAATACCTCTAACAACAAACTAATACATTCTCTATGTATTTGACCTAGAATTTGCATCAGATTAGCAAATATAGACACAAAAGATTGGATCTTTCGAGACATACAAGACCCCCAGAATATCAAATACAGACCTACTCAGACCCTGTGCGTCCAAAACCTTAAACATACTCAGATTCCAGGCTTTCCTCCTCACATTCACAATTTAAACAATTATCAAATAAAAAAAATAAAAAACCCTCACCAAACCCGATATTGGAACAAAAACTAACAAAAGCATCTAATTAAAGAGACCATAAACCTAGCTACTACTACTCGAAAAAGAAAAGAACCTCAAAAACCAAGATCTGACCACTAAAAACAAATAAACACACACGATTTGAATTGGAGATATGAGCAAGAAACCCTATGGAAAACAGGAAAGCAACAGAATAATAAGAACCAAACACTACTAGAATTCTGATGTATGCCGAGTGCCACGGACACTCGGGAAAGGGCCGAATACCGCCGGCAAAGTCTTTGCTGAGTGTCACCCTCGGCAAACGTCACCCGGCGTACACCTCTTCGGCAAACAGAAATTTGCCAAGAGTCAGAACAGGGGCACTCGGCAAAGACTTTACTGAGATCCAAACAATACCACTCGGAAAAATAAAGTAGCTTAAGGATAGCAGACGGGGATGGCGGTTGCTGACACGTGGGACCAGGGGAGCAGGCCGAGGGCTTTCTTTGCCGAGGGCCACTTTCGGAAAACTCACCCAATAGGGGGCTGACACGTGTCAACTCCTGACATGTGGGACTAGGAGAATAGGTCGCGGGCCAACTTTGCTGAGTGCCACTCTCGGCAAAGAGAGCCAGTAGCAGGCTGACACGTGTCAGCTTCTGATATGTGGGACCAGGAGAAACATGCCGAGGGCCATCTTTGCCGAGGGCCACTCTCGGCAAACTCACCCACTAGGGGGCTGACACATGTCAACTCCTAACATGTGAGACTAGGAGAACAGGCCGAGGGCCAACTTTGCCGAATGCCACTCTCGGCAAAGAGAGCCAGTAGCAGGCTGACATGTGTCAACTTCCGACATGTGGGACCAGGAGAAACAGCCCGAGGGCCATCTTTGCCGAGGGCCACCCTCGGCAAACTATATCTTTGTCGAGTGGTGCTCTTGGCAAGCTGAGCTAATAGGGGAGGGCCACATCACTTCTCCAAAAAGCCATGCCCATACTTTGCCGAGAGGGCCCCTCGGCAAACTCTATCTTTACCGAGTGGTGCTCTTGCCAAACTGAGCCAATAGGGGAGGGCCACGTCGCTTCTCCTAAAAGTCGTGCCCATCTTTGCCGAGGGCCACTCTCTGCAAACTCTATCTTTGCCGAGTGGTGCTCTAAGCAAACTGGGCCAATAGGGCAGGGCCACGTCACTTCTCCTAAAAGCCGTGAAAATACTTTGCCGACTGCCACCGTCGGCAATCCTTTTTACTTTACCGAGAGGCCTCTCGATAAAGTTGCCAGGAGGACTACAGGTTATTACCCTTTACTGACAGGCCTCTTGGTAAAAGTGTCAGGTTCTACTGGTTGGTACACTTTTACCGAGCGGCCTCTCGGTAAAGGGTGCATGCTGGTCCAGTTTCACAGCCTTTACCGAGAGGCGCCCTCTGTAATGGTGTGTTCAGCAGCCTTTTTCGTTCTGTTTCTTTCCTGCAGCGAAACATATACAATAGCAACATATAGTTAATCACACATACAACATGTCACATATAGGCATCATTGAACAAAACAAGCAATGATTCTGAAAAACATTCCACATAAAAGCAATAGTGCCTAAATGGTCAGATAGTACTCAAGACACTCGACCAACACAAGTTTACAAGTCTCAAGATGCAAGAGTTCTCAAGAACATACAAGGAACAGTTTCAAACAGAACTATCGGTGTACTAAAAGTAGGGGCACTACTTTGTACCCCTTACTAAGTGCACGGGCAGTCGGAGCCGCGCGGCCACGACCACACTAAGCAGGGCACGGGGAAGGGCCGGAGCCGCAGAATAGTTGACGCAACGCCAAGACCAGAAGACCGAGAGGGCAAGGCGATTCTCCCTGGCAAGAGCCTTGCCGGGGCAACTTGCCCAGCCCCACGCCAGCGGGACGCGCCACCCTTGCGCCCAAAGTTTCCAAACTTCATTGGAACCAGGGCTCAGGAGGCACATCTATGGTGGCATGCAGATCCTTGTGAAGGCAAAGAATGGAAGACAACGATCCTTGGCAAGATCCTTGCCAAGGAAACCCACGAGACCTTCGACAACACCCTTGCCGAGGACGACTATGACGCCACGGCAAGACCCTTGTCGGGGCCCCGTCAAGGCCCTTGCTGAGGACACCTGCGAGGCCGCAGTCAGGCCCACGCCTGCTATGATCCCGCCACCACTCCCCATGCAGCTGCCAGCCCACCAGCTAGGCAGGCACCTGCATGTCAACAGGAGGCTTCTAGGCCAACTCAGCAACGCCTACATGGTGACATGCAAATCTTCGTGAAGACTTCTCCACCACGCCACCTCAGCTGCGTGCCAGCTTACATGGCACCACGTGCCCGCTGGCTCGGACGCGTGTTGAAGCAGGTTGGAGCGGCGACGGACGGGACGGGGGTTCTCATTAAATGCGCCTTGTCCCATATGGCTAGCGATAATCCTAACCACAGTACCCCGATGCCACCACCTGTATGCCACTATGGCGATCCCCTTTCCTATAAAAGGAGGCCCGAGGCATACTTGAGAGGGATTGGGACCCCGAGCAAGTGACTCGTTGTAGCTAGCTCAAGAAGAGCAAGAACACTCAAATATATACACTAAGTAGGAGTAGGGTATTACGCACGTCGCGGCCCGAACCTGGGTAAACGACCCGTGTGCTCTGAATTGGCCTCCGATCCCGCTCTCCTCTCAACCCCGCGCCCCGCAACCGTAGTAGGGATCCCAGTTGATCCCATAGGTGTCATTTCCACTGACATCTTTGGCGTGCCAGGTAGGGGGAGCTTGTTGAGAGAATCTGGTTCGGGAGTTAGTTCAGTAGCCTTTCGTCGACATGGCTTCCAAGGAAGGAGATGACCAGACGAGCAACGTCGTCAACAGGGGCGGCGAACGCCCGCGCGGCGACGAAGAAGATAAGTTGCACAACACTTTGAGTTCTTCCTTTATATATATATATATATATATATATATATATATATATATATATATAACGCGCCTGACATCCTCTGTGAACTAGGTTGAACTTCCCCCAACATTGCCCAAATAGGGCTTGCTATATATTGTTGGAAAGCTATGGACACCAATATCATGACCCAACTTAAATTTTTCGCAAAATATAAGCGGTTTAAGAGCAGTTTTAAAAACCGTTTTTCTTCGCACAAAAAACGTGAATCGTATTTTTAATCGCATTTCTAAACTGTTTATCGGAAAGAGGCATATAATATGGCATTGGAAAGATGCTGCAAAACCGCTCCTTCCACATGTTGAAAGTTTTTTCTAATTCCCTATGGTTAAAGATTAATTTGAAAAAACGTAATTTTTTGTAAATCGAACAGCTGAGTTCGTTTTTTGATGTCATTTCTAAACGGCTAATCCAATGGAGGCATATCCTATGGCGTTGGAAAGCTTAAGAAAATGCGCTACTTTTTCATCTTGAAAGTTTTTTTTTCTAATTTTGAATGGTTTAGGAGTAATTTAGAAAATGGTCCAAGTCCTACGGAGTTCGTATTTTAGAGCTAATTTTTTAACCGTGCGTCCGAATGCAACAAATGATATGGCGTTGGAAAGCTTGAACAAATGCGAAACTTTTCGGTATGTATTGTTTCTCCTAATTATTTACGGTTTTAAGTCAGTTTCAAAAATGGCGAAAAACATATTTTCGCCGTAATTTCTACGAACTTTATCGGAATTGGCAAATAATATGCCGTTGAAAAGCTACGGAAAATGCAAAACTTTTTCATGTTGATGGTTTTCTCTGATTCCAAGCCGTTTTCAAGTAATTCCGAAAACAGCGGGATCATTCGTTCTGCCTCTACCGCGAAACAGATTCTTCGAAAATGCACCGCATGAAGAACCTGAACTTCTCGGTACGTGTACCTGAACTTCACTCTATTTTTCAAGTGATTTTTTGCTCGTAGATTTTCATCCACTGCTCGTAGCTCTCCATTCCACTCACGGGAATTGAGCGGGTGATATACCGATGGAAAGTTGCTGTAAACACGCAACTTTCCCGTGTTGATCATTTTCTCATACTTGCGACGATTTTGAAAGTTTTTCATCTGAAATTCATTCAGCGTAGTAGTTGATCATTTTCACGTTGAACTTCTGTCACGTATTTTTGTTTGTACACGCGCCTGAATTTCCCTCTATACGAACCTGACCTTCGGGCTATCTATGCAACCGTGGCTTCTCCAGCGAATTATTCTGATTAGTAGTGTTTTATATGATGTTAGTGTAATCTAGAAAGGTTTTAGCAACTAAATACCAGTTTTAAATAGAAATCTCGCTCGCCGGCGGATTTTGCTCTTGGGTGGTGATGAAATTGTGTTTTTTGCAATTTTACTGCCTGATTTGTTCGACCTGAACTTCCCCTAGTGTTAACTTGAACTTCCGTCAACATTGCCCAAATGGGGCTTGCGATATACCCTTGGACAGCTATGGACACAAGTATAATGACCCAACTTAAAATTTTGGAAAAATGTAAGTGGTTTAAGAGCAGTTTTGAAAACCGTTTTTTCTTCATATAAAAAATGTGAATCGTATTTTCGATCGCATTTCTAAACCGTTTATTGGAATGAGGCAAATAATATGGCGTTGGAAAGCTGCTGTAAAACCGTTCCTTCCACATGTTGAAAGTTTTTTATAATTCCCTATGGTTAAAGAGTAATGTGGAAAATCGTAAAAATTTCGCAAATCGAACAACCGAGTTAGTATTTTCATTGCCATTTCTAAACGCCTAATCCAATTGAGACAAATGATATGGCGTCAGAAAACTTATGACAATGCACTTTTTTATCATGTTGAAAGTTTTTTCTAATTTTGAATCGTTTAAGAGTAATTTAGAAAACGGTACAAGTTCTACCAAGTTTGTATTTTCGATATTTTTTTAATCATACGTCCGAACATAGCAAATGATATGGCGTTGGAAAGCCTGAACGAATGCGAAACTTTTTGGTATATTGTTTCTCCAAATTCATTACGATTTTACGTTGATTTTGAAAATGGCTAAAAACGCATTTTCGCCGTAATTTCTACAAACTTCATCGGAACGGGGCAAATAATATACTATTGAAAATATACGAAAAATGCGAAACTTTTTCATGTTGATGGTTTTCTCTGAATCCCAACCATTCTCAAGTAATTTCAAAAACGGCGAGATCACTCGTTCTGCCTTTATCGCAAAACAGATTCGTTGAAAATGCATTGGGGGAAGTCCTTGAACTTCTGTGACAGTTCTGCCTGAACTTCACTCTGTTTTTCACGTGCTTTTTTTTGCTCGTAGCTCTTCATTCACTCACCGGAATTAAGCAAGTGATATACTGATGGAAAGCTGCTATAAACACACAACTTTTCCATGTTGATCATTTTTTCATACTCGCGATAGTTTTAAAAGTTTTTTCTTGTGAAATTCATTCAGTGTAGTAGTTGAACTTCCTGCTGTTTTCACGTTGCACTTCTGTGACATATTTTTGTTTGTAATTTTCCCATCCATTTTCGTCAGTGTTACACAAATGATATTCTTTTTGTACAAACCTCTCTCGCAATAATTTATTTAACTTTTTCTGACCGAGGACTTGAACTTACACAAATGGCATTCCTGTCATTTTAAAGTAAATTAGAAAATGGCGAGATCATGATTTCTGCCTTCATCGCGAACGGAAACGCACTGCGTGAAGTAGTTGAATTTCTCGGGCATGTCTGTTTGAACCTCACTCTGTTTTTGACGTGCTATTTTTTGCACTGCGTGAAGTAGTTGAACTTCTAGGGCATGTCTGTTTGAACTTGATTGTGTATTTTTAGAAATGTAACAAACATTATATAACTTCTTAGTTATTTCAAACTGAACTTCTTGTTTTATTCGTTAGTAACGGGAAAAATTCGAGTTTTTGTAATAAATATTGAACTCGAAGGTTTTATTTATATAGAACTTTCTCTATTTTTGTACTTTATACTTCTTGATTATTTCTTTTAGTAACGAAAATATCCTAGTTTTGTAATAAATATTGGACCGCCCGTTATTTTAATTTGAACTTCTAGAGTTTTTTAAATTCTAGAAACGATTATAGGTCCCCTTTTTATGATTTTTGAACTTCTCTATTTTTAAACTTTGAACTTCTTGTTTTTTTATTTTTAGAAACTATGGAATATCCGCTTCTAAGTGCTCATTTTTGAACTACTCTATTATTTTTGTTTGAACTTCTCTATTTTTGTAATTTATACTTCTTGATTATTTCTTTTAGTAACGGAAATATCCTAGTTTTGTAATAAATATTGGACCGTCCGTTATTTTAATTTGAACTTCTAGAATTTTTTAAATTCTAGAAACGATGAAAGGTCCCTTTTTTATGATTTTTGAACTTCTCTATTTTTAAACTCTAAACTTCTTGTTTTTTTATTTTTAGAAACTATGGAATATCCGCTTCTAAGTGCTCTTTTATTTTTGAACTACTCTATTATTTTTGTTTGAACTTTCTACCATCATGACTCGAGCAAATGCATGAGTAAGTAATCAAAAAAATTGTTGTTCTCTTTTTGTCCACATACTGGAATATATGCTGCACATTTTCATTTTGTGGAAACTAGGTTTCATGCTGCACATGTCATGTTACTTGAACTTCTACAAAATCTTCATGAAACTGAAAACTCTGCTGAACATGAGCTGGAAATGGCTCATACTGTAATTTACAAAAACCTTTTTCCTAAACTCAAATCTCTGCTAGAGTTTGAACTAAAAATGGCACAAAGTGTGTTACAAAATGGCACATTATAACCTGAATCTGACCATGCTACTATTACAAATTCTACAGAGCGGCCTACAAACGAAAAATATGACAACACAATGCTATGTTTGAAGAATTTAGATATCTAGTAGAGATTGTTTTCTATGGCTGCTCACATGGACCACCATCAGGTCCATTTTTTGAAGAGCTTCTATGATGCTATGGCTGCGCAAATGGGGCACCGTCATGACCAAACGAATGGGACAAACCTGCATTTTTTCACATTTTTTGTCAAAGTGTTGTTCAGCTATGCTCAAATCTCAAACCACCATCAGATATATAAAAGGGATCTGGCAAGTTCAGTTTTTCAAAGTACAAACTCAAAAACAAATGTTTAGAGAAGGTCAAATCCTCCCGAAGTGAGAGTTCAGAGAAGACATGAAGGGTCAATACCTGCAGGATGGTAGAGAGGCGTCGGGAGGAGGGAGATCTCAATGTTTTGTCCGGTGTCGATCTGTGTTGGGTGGCGCGCAGATGGCGGGCAGTGACCCATTTGGATGGTTGGGGCGTTGCCTCGTGACCGAAGGGAGGTGGAGGAAGGTTGAAGAATGTCGTGGCGCAAGGGGAAGAAGGTCGCAGTGGCAGGGGGAGAAGGTCGCGACCGCAAGGGGAGGGCCTGAGTGAATGGTCATCCGCGGCACGGCGGCAGAGCATCTGGAGGTGTCCTGCATCGGCGGCACGCAACAGCGATGTGCTGGCGGCAGAGGTGATCGATGGCATCACCGGATCCATGCGGTGGCCAGCAGGGGTGTCATGGCTCGGCGGAGGCGAGTGGTGTTCTCCAGCGTCGGGGGTGCGAGGCCGTCGTCAGGCGACGCGCTCGGCTGGGGCAGGGCTACAACGATGCCCGTTGGGGCGGCACGGGGGCTCCAGCGCCGGTTGGGGCGGGGTGCGGGCGACGCGGTGGCGGAGGCGTCGGTTGGGATGGGGTGGGGGTGTGCGGGGCCGGCGGCGCCGTTTGGGTCGAGGACGGCACGCTGGGGCGAGGGGCCGGCGGCGGCAGCCGCACCGGAGTCATGGCGTGGCGGCGGGAGGTAGTTGGTGGATCCGGAAAGAGGCGATGCGGTGCGTGAGGAGGGTGGGGGTCGGAATGGGCCGGTCGGGTTTACTTTCTTTTGCGTTTCGAGAGTTCGGGAGGGCCCGACAGGCTCCTATATAGGCTGATTGTGATCCAAATAGTTATTCTGATCCCAGGATCAGAATAGTGCTATCCTATATATATATATATGGTTATTCCCCTCAGAGATCTTCTCCCCTGTATGAAAAACATGCACACAGTGGGGCCTTTTTGTTATTGGCAACGCCCTTGGTCTATTTCGAGTCCGCTCAACAGATCGAGCGGCTGCGTCGACAACGGCAGGATGGCCTTCCGCTATTAGCAATGCTCTCGCTCTGTCTTAAGTCCGCTCGGCAGTTTGGGCGGCTGCGCTGAGAACGACAAGGTGGTTCGCACGACAGCAAGCACACCCTGCCGGCCACTAAAGGATCCATCCTTTAGAGCATAGTGGTTTGGGTTTACGCACCGGCAAGCCTACCCAATAAACATAGGGTTGACATATAGAGGGAGATTGAACAGGGAAATAACATGCATTATATCAAAAGTACTGCAGAGTATATATTACATCAATTGTTGTTGCGGTTCTAGCTAAAGATAGAAATTGTCTTGGTCACGAACCCGCAGCGGCGACAAGGAACGGGGCGTCTAGTCCCGGCGCTGGCCCTCCAGCCTCTGAATTCCGCCGACACGGCTGATGATGGGCTCGGTGCGCTCCTCAAACACTGTGAGGTCCGCGTCGCCCGGCAAGCTATCCAGCATGGTGTCGAAGTCGAGGCTGGGGTTCCAGTACGCCAGCTTGGTGAGGACCTTGGTCATGACGCCCCGGCAAAGCATCTGGGCCTCATCGGCCAAGGAGCTCGCCCGATTGGAGTGAAGCCGCTCCAGAGCCCTAAGGACGCTCCCAAATAATATGGTCAGACTGGCGTTGGGGCTCAGATTTGATTCCGGGACGTACTTCACGTGTGACACCTTCATGTTGGCTAATTGCTCGGTGATTCTGTTGGCAATGGCGGCAAGGCGACCGATCCAGCGCTTCTCGCCATCAACCTGATCTTTGAGATTGGTGGCCTCATTTGCTCGGAGCTGCGTCTCCTTCGCCAGGCAATGGGTCAGGGCCCCTTCCCAGGTTCTGGCCTCCTCGAGCGCCCCCTCAAGGCCTTCCAGCTTAAGCTTTAAGTCCTTGACAGTGTCATTGGCGGTGGAGAGCAGCTGAGCTTTGCTGAGGACGGCGGCGTGCGCCTCGACCAGAGCCTCGTTGAGAGTGTTCTTTTCTAAGGACAGCACCAAGATTCGGTCCTTCAGGCCGTCCCGCTCTGCCTCCAGTTCCTTCACCTTGTCGCCGTGGGCTAGAGCTTGAGCATCGAGTGTTTCTTTGTGCCTCTTCTCCAGCTCTCGGGTCTGCTCCACGGCAAGCTTCTCGACCTCCTCATCCCTGCCATGAAGCTTGGTGGCAAGAGCCGCCTCGTGCGCGGCAAGATCCTCCTCCTGGGAGTTCAGCACGGCCTCGTGTTGGCGCCGGATGGCCTCATCCTTGTCAGCCTGGGTCTTCGCCATCTCCTGGGCCTTCTCGATGTCGGACTGCTTGAAGATGAGCTCCTGTTTGCGCTCAGCCAGCTGCTCCTGGGCGGCCCTCAGCTCCTCATGGGCCTCGCGGAACCAGGCATGCGCCTCGGTGATGTGTTCCTCGAGGTCGGCCTCCGTCTTGTTCACCACCGCCTCTTTGGTCCTCACCTGGTCCAGGCGAGCGCGGTGGAGCGCCTGGAGTTTGTTGAAGCTGGCACACATGGTCGGGAGTAGCCACTCCTCTTGGGAGCCGCCATCAGTGCTCGGCTCGTCAACAACCTCAAGGCCGGCGGCGGCAAGCACTTTGTCGTCAAAAACTTCTCCCTCGGTGGGCGCTCCGGTGCTCCCAGTCCCTGGAAGGCGGACGAACAAGTTGTCGCCCACCTTCAAGTATCTTCGTGAGACGGAGGCTGCAGAGGAGGAGGGTTGATTATCGGCAGCAGCCTTGCCGGCCTCCCCGGCAGGCCCCTTGCCAGCCTCCTCCTTGGCAGCGGCACCCCTGCCGGTGTCCCCGGCAGGCCCCTTGCTGGCCTCCTCGTTGGTGGCCTTGCCGGACTCCCCGACAGACCCCGCGGTAGCCTCCTCAGCGTCCTTGGCGGCTTCCTCGGTGGCGATATTGGTGGCCTCGGCCTCCGCATGTTGGGGAACATAGTAATTTCAAAAATTTCCAACGCACACGCAAGATCATGGTGATGCATAGCAACGAGAGGGGAGAGTGTGAGCTACATACCCTTTTAGACCAAAAGCGGAAGCATTAGCACAACGCGGTTGATGTAGTCGTACGTCTTCGCGGCCCGACCGATCAAGCACCGAAACTACGGCACCTCCGAGTTCTAGCACACGTTCAGCTTGATGACGTCCCTCGAACTCCGATCCAGCCGAGTGTCGAGGGAGAGTTCCATCAGCACGACGGCGTGGTGACGATCTTGATGTTCTACCGTCGCAGGGCTTCGCCTAAGCACCGCTACAATATTATCGAGGAGGACTATGGTGGAGGGGGGCACCGCACACGGCTAATAGATCTCAAGGATCAATTATTGTTGTGTCTTTGGGGTGCCCCCCTGCCCCCGTATATATAGGAGCAAGGGGGGAGGCGGCCGGCCTATGGAGGAGGCGCGCCAAGGGGGAGTCCTACTCCCACCGGGAGTAGGACTCCTCCTTTTCCTTGTTGGAGAAGAAAAGAGGAGGAGAGGGAGAAGGAAAAGGGGGCTGCCCCCCTTGTCCAATTCGGACCAGAGGGGGGGCGCAGGCCTCCTTCCTTTTGGCCTCTCTCCTATATTCCCGTATGGCCCAATAAGGCCCATATACTCCCCGGCGAATTCCCGTAACTCTCCGGTACTCCGAAAAATACCCGAATCACTCGGAACCTTTCCGAAGTCCGAATATAGTCTTCCAATATATCGATCTTTACGTCTCGACCATTTCGAGACTCCTCGTCATGTCCCCGATCTCATACGGGACTCCGAACTCCTTTGGTACATCAAAACTCATAAACTCATAATATAACTGTCATCGAAACCTTAAGCGTGCGGACCCTACGGGTTCGAGAACAATGTAGACATGACCTAGAACTATTCTCGGTCAATAACCAATAGCGGAACCTGGATGCTCATATTGGCTCCTACATATTCTGCGAAGATCTTTATCGGTCAAACCGCATAACAAGATACGTTATTCCCTTTGTCATTGGGATGTTACTTGCCCGAGATTCGATCGTCGGTATCCAATACCTAGTTCAATATCGTTACTGACAAGTCTCTTTACTCGTTACGTAATGCATCATTCCGTAACTAACTCATTAGCTACATTGCTTGCAAGGCTTATAGTGATGTGCATTACCGAGAGGGCCCAGAGATACCTCTCCGACAATCATAGTGACAAAACCTAATCTCAAAATACGCTAACCCAACATGTACCTTTGGAGACACCTGTAGTACTGCTTTATAATCACCCAGTTACGTTGTGACATTTGGTAGCACCCAAAGTGTTCCTCCGGTAAACGGGAGTTGCATAATCTCATAGTTACAGGAGCATGTATAAGTCATGAAGAAAGCAACAACAACATACTAAACGATTAAGTGCTAAGCTAACAGAATGGGTCAAGTCAATCACATCATTCTCCTAATGATGTGATCCCGTTAATCAAATGACAACTCTTTTGTTTATGGTTAGGAAACATAACCATCTTTGATAAACGAGCTAGTCAAGTAGAGGCATACTAGTGACACTATGTTTGTCTATGTATTCACACATGTATTATGTTTCCGGTTAATACAATTCTAGCATGAATAATAAAAATTTATCATGATATAAGGAAATAAATAATAACTTTATTATTGCCTCTAGGGCATATTTCCTTCAGTCTCCCACTTGCACTAGAGTCAATAATCTAGTTCACATTATCATGTGATTTAACACAAATATTCACATCTGTATGTGATTAATACCCACAGTTCACATCGTCATGTGATCAATACCCAAAGGGTTTACTAGAGTCAATAATCTAGTTCACATCGCTATGTGATTAACACCCAAAGAGTACTAAGGTATGATCATGTTTTGCTCGTGAGAGAAGTTTAGTCAACGAGTCTGTCATATTACAGAGTCGTATGTATTTTGCAAATATTCTATGTCTACAATGCTTTGCACGGAGCTACTCTAGCTAATTGCTCTCACTTTTAATATGTATCCAAATTGAGACTTAGAGTCATCTGGATCAGTGTAAAAGCTTGCATCCATGTAACTCTTTACGACGAGCTCTTTTATCACCTCCATAATCGAGAAACATATCCTTATTCTACTAAGGATAATTTTGACCAATGTCCAGTGATCTACTCCTAGATCACTATTGTACTCCCTTGCCAAACCAGGGGAGAGTATACAATAGGTCTAGTCCATAGCATGGCGTACTTTTATAGAACCTATGACTGATGCATAGGGAATGACTTTCATTCTCTTTCTATTTTCTGCCGTGGTCGGGTCTTGAGTCTTACTCAATTTCACACCTTTGCAACACAGGCAAGAACTCTTTCTTTGGCTGTTCCATTTTGAACTATTTCAAAATCTTGACAAGGTATGTACTTATTGAAAAAACTTATCAAGCGTCTTGATCTATCTCAATAGATCTTGATGCTCAATATGTAAGCAGCTTCACCGAGGTCTTTCATTGAATTTTTTTTTATTCAAGTATCCTTTTATGCTATCCAGAAATTCTATATCATTTCCAATCAACAATATGTCTTGCACATATAATATCAGAAATGCTACAGAGCTCCCACTCACTTTTTTTGTAAAGACAGGCCTTTCCAAAAGTCTGTATAAAACCATATTCTTTGATCAACTCATCAAAGCGTATATTCCAACTCCGAGATGCTTGCACCAGTCCATTGATGGATCGCTGGAGCTTGCACATTTTGTTAGTACCTTTAGGATTGACAAAACCTTCTGGTTGCATCATATACAACTCTTCTTTATAGAATCCATTGAGGAATGCAGTTTTGACATCCATTTGCCCGATTTCATTAAATGTGGCAATTGATAACATGATTCGGACAGACTTAAGCATCGATACGAGTGAGCAAATCTCATCGTTTTCAACACTTTGAACTTGTCGAAAACCTTTCGCAACAAGTCGATCTTAGTAGATAGTAACACTACTATCAGTGTCTGTCTTCCTCTTGAAGATCCATTTATTTAAGATGGCTTGCTGATCATCGAGCAAGTCAATCAAAGTCCATACTTTGTTCTCATACATGGATCCCATCTCAGATTTTATGGCCTCAAGCCATTTCATGGAATCTGGGCTCATCATCGCTTCCTCATAGTTCGTAGGTTCATCATGGTCTAGTAACATGACTTCCAGAACTGGATTACCGTACCACTCTGGTGTGGATCTTACTCTGGAAGACCTACGAGGTTTGGTAGCAACTTGATCTGAAGTTTCATAATCATAATCATTAACTTCCTCACTAATTGGTGTAGGAATCACTGGAACTGATTTCTGTGATGAACTACTTTCCAATAAGGGAGAAGGTACAATTACCTCATCAAGTTCTACTTTCCTCCCACTCACTTCTTTCGAGAGAAACTTCTTCTCTAGAAAGGATCCATCTTAGCAATGAATAACTTGCCGTCGGATCTGTGATAGAAGGTGTACCCAATAGTTACCTTTGGGTATTCTATGAAGATGCACTTCTCCGATTTGGGTTTGAGCCTATCAGGTTGAAACTTTTTCACATAAGCCTTGCAGCCCCAAAATTTAAGAAAGGACAACTTTGGTTTCTTGCCAAACCACAGTTCATAAGGCGTCGTCTCAACGGATTTTGATGGTGCCCTGTTTAAAGTGAATGCAACTATCTTTAATGCATAACCCCAAAACGATAGTGGTAAATTGGTAAGATACATCATATATCGCACCATATCCAATAAAGTGCGGTTACGACGTTCGGGCACACCATAACGTTGTGGTGTTCCGGGTGGCATGAGTTTGTGAAACTATTTTAATTGAAGACCAAACTCGTAACTCAAATATTTGTCTCCGTGATCAAATCATAGAAACTTTATTTTCTTGTTATGATGATTCTCCACTTCACTCTGAAATTCTTTGAACTTTTCAAATGTTTCAGACTTGTGCTTCATTAAGTAGATATACTCATATCTTCTCAAATCATCTTGTGAAGGTCAGAAAATAAAGATACCCGCCACGAGCATTAATACTCATTGGATCGCATACATCAGTATGTATTATTTCCAACAAGTCAGTAGCTCGTTCCATTGTTCTGAAGAACGGAGTTTTAGTCATCTTGCCCATAAGGCATGGTTCGCAAGCATCAAATGACTCATAATCAAGTGATTCCAAAAACCCATCAGTATCGAGTTTCTTCATGCGCTTTACACCGATATGACCCAAATAGCAGTGCCACAAATAAGTTGCACTATCGTTATTAACTTTGCATCTTTTGGCATCAATATTATGAATATGTGTATCACCACGATCGAGATCCAACAAACTATTTTCATTGGGTGTATGACCATCAAAGGTTTTATTCATTTAAACAGAACAACAATTATTCTCTGATTTTAAATGAATAACCGTATTGCAATAAACATGATCAAATCATATTCATGCTCAACGCAAACGCCAAATAACATTTATTTAGGCTCAACACTAATCCCGAAAGTATAGGGAGTGTGCGATGATGATCATATCAATCTTGGAACCACTTCCAACAAACATCGTCACTTCACCCTCAACTAGTCTCTGTTTATTCTGTAACTCCTGTTTCGAGTTACTAATATTTAGCAACCGAACGAGTATCAAACACTCAGGGGCTACTACAAACACTAGTAAGGTACACATCAATAACCTGTATATCAAATATACCCTTGTTCACTTTGCCATCCTTCTTATCCACCAAATATTCAGGGCATTTCCACTTCCAGTGACCATTTCCTTTACAGTATAATCATTCAGTTTCAGGCTTTGGTCCAGCTTTGGGCTTCTTCGCGGGAGTGACAACTTGCTTGTCATTCTACTTGAAGTTTCCCTTTCTTTCCCTTTGCCCTTTTCTTGAAACTAGTGATCTTGTCAACCATCAACACTTGATGCTCTTTCTTGATTTCTACCTTCGTCGATTTCAACATCACGAAGAGCTCGGGAATCATTTTCGTCATCCCTTGCATACTGTAGTTCATCACAAAGTTCTACTAACTTGGTGATGGTGACTAGAGAATTCTGTCAATCACTATCTTATCTGGAAGATTAACTCCCACTTGATTCAAGCGATTGTAGTACCCAGACAATCTGAGCACATACTCACTAGTTGAGCGATTCTCCTCCATCTTTTAGCCATAGAACTTGTTGGAGACTTCATATCTCTCAACTCGGGTATTTGTTGAAATATTAACTTTAACTCCTGGAACATCGCATATGGTCCATGACGTTCAAAACGTCTTTCAAGTCCCGATTCTAAGTCGTTAAGCATGGTGCACTAAACTATCAAGTAGTCATCATATTGAGCTAGCCAAACGTTCATAACGTCTACATCTGCTCCTGCAATAGGTCGGCCACCTAGCGGTGCATTAAGGACATAATTCTTCTATGCAGCAATGAGGATAAACCTCAGATCACGGATCCAATCCGCATCATTGCTACCAACATCTTTCAACACAATTTTCTCTAGGAACATATCAAAATAAACATATGAAAGCAACAATTGAAGCTATTAATCTACAACATAATTTGCAAAATACTACCAGGACTAAGTTCATGATAAATTTAAGTTCAATTAATCATATTACTTAAGAACTCCCACTTAGATAGACATCCCTCTAATCCTCTTAGTGATTACGTGATCCATATCAACTACACCATGTCCGATCGTCACGTGAGATGGAGTAGTTTCAACAGTGAACATCAATATGTTGATCATATCTACTATATGATTCACGCTCGACCTTTTGGTCTCCGTGTTCCGAGGCCATATCTGTATATGCTTGGCTCGTCAAGTTTTAACCTGAGTATTTCGCGTGTGCAATTGTTTTGCACCCGTTGTATTTGAACGTAGAGCCTATCACACCCGATCATCACGTGGTGTCTCAGCATGAAGAACTTTCACAACGGTGCATACTCAGGAAGAACACTTCTTGAAAATTTTAGTGAGAGATCATCTTAAAATGCTACCATCAATCAAAGCAAGATAAGATGCATAAAGGATAAACATCACATGCAATCAACATAAGTGATATGATATGGCCATCATCATCTTGTGCTTGTGATCTCCATCTCCGAAGCACCGTCGTGATCACCATCGTCACCGGCGCGACACCTTGATCTCAATCATAGCATCGTTGTCGTTACACCATCTATTGCTTCTATGTCTATCGGTACCGCTTAGTGATAAAGTAAAGCAATTACAGGGCGTTTGCATTTCATACAATAAAGCGACAACCATATGGCTCCTGCCAGTTGCCGATAACTTCGGTTACAAAACATGATCATCTCATACAATAAAATATAGCATCACGTCCTGACCATATCACATCACAACATGCCCTGCAAAAACAAGTTAGACATCCTCTACTTTGTTGTTTGCAAGTTTTACGTGGCTGCTACGGGCTGAGCAAGAACCGTTCTTACCTACGCATCAAAACCACAACGATAGTTCGTCAAGTTAGTGCTGTTTTAACCTTTGCAAGGACCGGGCGTAGCCACACTCGGTTCAACTAAAGTTGGAGAAACAGACACCCGCTAGTCACCTGTGTGCGAAGCACGGCGGTAAAACCAGTCTCGCGTAAGCGTACACGTAATGTCGGTCCGGGCCGCTTCATCCAACAATACCGCCGAACCAAAGTATGACATGCTGGTAAGCAGTATGACTTGTATCGTCCACAACTCACTTGTGTTCTACTCGTGCATATAACATCAACGAATAAAACCTAGGCTCGGATGCCACTGTTGGGGAACGTAGTAATTTCAAAAATTTCCTACGCACACGCAAGATCATGGTGATGCATAGCAACGAGAGGGGAGAGTGTAATCTACATACCCTTGTAGACCGAAAGCGGAAGCGTTAGCACAACGCGGTTGATGTAGTCGTACGTCTTCGCGACCCGACCGATCAAGCACCGAAACTACGGCACCTCCGAGTTCTAGCACACGTTCAGCTTGATGACGTCCCTCGAACTCCGATCCAGCCGAGTGTCGAGGGAGAGTTCCGTCAGCACGACGGCGTGGTGACGATCTTGATGTTCTACCGTCGCAGGGCTTCGCCTAAGCACCGCTACAATATTATCGAGGAGGACTATGGTGGAGGGGGGCACCGCACACGGCTAATAGATCTCAAGGATCAATTGGTGCTGTGTCTTTGGGGTGCCCCCCTGCCCCCGTATATATAGGAGCAAGGGGGGAGGCGGCCGGCCTATGGAGGAGGCGCGCCAAGGGGGGAGTCCTACTCCTCGGACTCCTCCTTTTCCTTGTTGGAGAAGAAAAGAGGAGGAGATGGAGAAGGAAAAGGGGGCTGCCCCCTTGTCCAATTTGGACCAGAGGGGGGCGCAGGCCTCCTTCCTTTTGGCCTCTCTCCTCTATTCCCATATGGCCCAATAAGGCCCATATACTCCCCGGCGAATTCCCGTAACTCTCCGGTACTCCGAAAAATACCCGAATCACTCGGAACCTTTCCGAAGTCCGAATACAGTCGTCCAATATATCGATCTTTACGTCTCGACCAGTTCGAGACTCCTCGTCATGTCCCCGATCTCATACGGGACTCCGAACTCCTTCGCTACATCAAAACTCATAAACTCATAATATAACTGTCATCGAAACCTTAAGCGTGCGGACCCTACGGGTTCAAGAACAATGTAGACATGACCTAGAACTATTCTCGGTCAATAACCAATAGCGGAACCTGGATGCTCATATTGGCTCCTACATATTCTGCGTAGATCTTTATCGGTCAAACCGCATAACAACATACGTTATTCCCTTTGTCATCGGTATGTTACTTGCCCGAGATTCGATCGTCGGTATCCAATACCTAGTTCAATCTCGTTACTGGCAAGTCTCTTTACTCGTTACGTAATGCATCATTCCGTAACTAACTCATTAAATACATTGCTTGCAAGGCTTATAGTGATGTGCATTACCGAGAGGGCCCAGAGATACCTCTTCAACAATCGTAGTGACAAAACCTAATCTCAAAATACGCCAACCCAACATGTAACTTTGGAGACACCTGTAGTACTCCTTTATAATCACCCAGTTACGTTGTGACATTTGGTAGCACCCAAAGTGTTCCTCCGGTAAACGGGAGTTGCATAATCTCATAGTTACAGGAGCATGTATAAGTCATGAAGAAAGCAACAGCAACATACTAAACGATTAAGTGCTAAGCTAACGGAATGGGTCAAGTCAATCACATCATTCTCCTAATGATGTGATCCCGTTAATCAAATGACAACTCTTTTGTCTATGGTTAGGAAACATAACCATCTTTGATAAACGAGCTAGTCAAGTAGAGGCATACTAGTGACACTATGTTTGTCTATGTATTCACACATGTATTATATTTCCGGTTAATACAATTCTAGCATGAATAATAAACATTTATCATGATATAAGGAAATAAATAATAACTTTATTATTGCCTCTAGGGCATATTTCCTTCACCGCATCCTTGGCAATCTCCTCGATGGTGGCATCGGTGGTCCCCTGGTCCGCCGAGGGAACGCCTAGATACCAGCATGGAGTATGAGGTAGAGCCAAACCAAAAAAAGAAGAAAAATAGAGAAGAAGAGACAAACAAAGGCAAGGGGCGCATGGTCTCACCAGTGCCGGGCTGAGAAGAAGTGGCCTCCTCCCCACCAATATCTGTTGCCGGGGCGAAGCCGCCAGCACCCAAGTCTACCTCCTCCTCCATGCGTGTGGGCTTAGTGTCTGGCGCCCTTGTCGGGAACGCTCCTCGTGGAGGCATGGTTGATGGGGGCGGCATGGTGGGAGTGGCCTCTGGTGACTCCTCGTGCTGCCGCCTGTCTACTGCAACTCTCGGCAAGGTCAGTACCAAGGAAATCAGACCCCGACGTGCATGGCAAAGAATGGGTGGTGAACTTACGCTGGGGACTGAGCCGGGGGCTACACCGCGAGGTGCTCACCACCACCAGCGGTGCCCTTGGGGTGCCCGCCGGGGGCTGTCTGCTCGCCGAGGCTTTAACCCTCTTTGCCGCTTGTTGGGCCAATGTCTCTACGTCCCTTCCAAGACAATGACAAGTCAAGATAAGTGGCGCGTTGGGGAAGGACAGGAGTGACGTGGGGGGATGCTTACTCGTCCTCCGCCTCCTCATCTGTTGCCTTCCTCTTCCTCCTCGGGCTGAGGGACGAGAAGTCGAAGGCAACCCTCGTGTCGCTGCTTGCGGGAGGAGGGGGAGGCGATGGAGTTCGGTAGCGTTTGGATGAAGAAGAGGCAGTCGCCTTCTTCTTCACCACCGCGGCTTTCTTCTTTGCCTCCACAGCCCTCGTCACGCGCACGGTTCCCGCCGGCACCACTTGCGGCGGTTCGCCCCTACCGCGTCGGACTGGCTCGCCATAGCTGCCCAGCGCAAGGTGTGTCCTTTCTTCGTTGATGGGGGGTCATCAGCTTCGGCCTCCCCCTCAGATGACTCCTCGAACATGTCTTCAAGAAGGGGGGCGTCGGTGCTGACGCCGCCTGCTTCCTTGGCGGACTTCTCCCACTGGGCGAACTCCTCCTCCTCTGCGGCCACAGCAACCACGTCTCCCATGCCGCCGGTGCTGCCAGCCGCCTTAATAAGATCCGTCTCCGCTACCTTGGAGGCGATGTAGTCCAGCTCCTCTTGGGTGGTGTCTCGGATGAGCTTCGGCTCCTTGTGGTCGAACTCCTCCACCAGAGTGTCGAAGAATTTCTGCACCACGTGTGCCGGGGGCTCGGCCCAGCCCGGCACAAGGCCATGCGCATTGAAGTCCGGCATCATGGCAAGGATGTCAGATTGGCGGGTGTTGTTGCTCAGCGGGACCACCCCCGGCGGCAGCCCAAATAAGGGCCCCTTGACGGTCTTGCCGGACTTGGCGGCCCTGCTGGTCCGCTTCATCCTGCCATCGTCGAACACATCAATCTAGAAGATCCTCTGGCAATACCAAGCGTGCCCCAACACCGTGAGGTTCTGATGCAGGCCGGGGCGAAGCCTCATGAAGTCTGCCGTGTTCTGATAATACCAGGCCGGCCTCCCCTTGTTATGCAGCGGGGCGATTCAGTGGCGGATGAAATCCGCCCCAATCATCTCAAGGGTGAGCCCGGCTCGGTGAGGCGGCAGATCCTGGTGGTGGCAATTGAGAGCTTCGCATCATCGGCGTCGAGGTTGCCCCAAGCCGGGTTACGGATCAGCGGCTCCCGGCAGGAATCTGGTGCGTCCTTATCCACAATCCAGCACCACCGACCCCGCCACTCTTCCCACCTCTCCCTCAAGGCGCCATCCAGGTACGCACCCTTCTCCTGGGCCCTCGGCATACAGGCAATGCTCCCACAAAGGGCGCCCCTAGGCTGAACGCGGGATAGAAGTAGTGGCGGAAGAGCGCCATGTTGGGGAACACCCCGGCGAAGCCCTCACAAAGATGGGAAAAAGTGCCAAGCCCGCCACGGCATTCGGCGTAAGATCCAACAGATGAAAGCCAAAAGTACACATAACATCATTGAAGAAATCAAAAAAGGGGGGACAAAGCCCGCAGAAGAAGAAATCGACGAAGAATGGATACCGTTCTGAGACGACATCGTTGCAATCAGCGGGAAGGGCATAGGTGGCAGGGTGCCCAGTTGTCGATGTCCCCCACAGCGGCTTGAAGTAGTCCCTGAGCTCGAAGACGTCGATTGACGACGGAGGAAAGTAGGCAAACTGCGTCCGCCACACTACCGCCTCGCTTTCCGGTAGATCCTTCTCCTTCGCGTCCTTGGTTGCTCCTTTCCCCATGCTGGATTTGGGCGCCATGGTGGGTGGAAAAGGGGCGAGGAGTCAGGAACGGCGGAGGCACGGCGGCGGCGAGCAAGTGCGGAAGCTTGAGGAAGAAGGAGTGCGGAACGGTGATTCCAAGATTGGGAAGAGCGCAGGTGTGTAAAAAGGGCGGCGTGCTCGTGGTTATTCCTTTTTATGGGGAAGGTGCGGGCCAATTCCCTTCCCATTAACTATGATGTGACGCATGCGTGCAGCGGCTGCTCCACGCATGACTCCCACATCACGCACGACCCCCACATCGCACGCTCAGCGCGGCTCGTGGGGAAGCGCAACAGACAAAAAGTTACTGCGGTAAAAACCTCCCCCGCCTACCCGCGCACCGTTTTGGGCCTAGCCCAACAATGTGTGGCGCTTATGAGTGGCCCAGGCCCGGGGGCTCCTGTCGGTGTACTAAAAGTAGGGGCACTACTTTGTACCCCTTACTAAGTGCATGGGCAGTCGGAGCCGTGCGGCCACGACCACACTAAGTAGAGCACGGGGAAGGGTCGGAGCCGCAGAACAGTCGATGCAACGCCAAGACCAGAAGACCAAGAGGGCAAGGCGATTCTCCCCAGCAAGAGCCTTGCCGGGGCAAATTGCCCAGCCCCACGCAAACGGGACGCGCCACCCTTGAGCCCAAAGTTTCCCAACTTCATTGGAACCAGGGCTCAGGAGGCACTTCTGTGGTGGCATGCAGATCCTTGTGAAGACAAAGAATGGAAGACGACGATCGTTGGCAAGATCCTTGCCAAGGAAACCCACGAGACCTCCGGAAACACCCTTGCCGGTGACAACTATGATGCCACGACAAAACCCTTGCCGGGGCCCCGGCAAGGCCCTTGCCAAGGACACCTGCGAGGCTGCAACCAGGCCCATGCCTGCCACGATCCCGCCACCACTCCTCATGCAACTGCTAGCTCACCCGCTAGGCAGGCACATGCGTGTCAACAGGAGGCTTCTAGGCCAACTCAGCAACGCCTATATGGTGGCATGCAAATCTTCATGCAGACTTCTCCACCGCGCCACCTCAGCTGCCTGCCAGCTTACATGGCACTATGTGCCCTGCTGTCTCGGACGCGTGTTGAAGCAGGGTGGAGCGGTGACGGACGGGACAGGGGTTCACATTAAATGTGCCTTGTCCAATATGGCTAGCGATAAGCCTAACCACAGTACCCTGATGCCACCTCCTGTATGCCACTGTGGAGATCACCTTTCCTATAAAAGGAGGCCCGAGGCATACTAGAGAGGGATTGGGACCCCTGAGCAAGTGACTCATTGTAGCTAGCTCAAGAACAGCAAGAACACTCAAATAGATACGCTAAGCATGAGTAGGGTATTACGCACATCGCGGCCCAAACCTGGGTAAACGACACATGTGCTTTGAATTGGCCTCCGATCCCGCTCTTCTCTCAACCCCGCGCCCCGCAACCTTAGTAGGGATCCTAGTTGATCCCATAGGTGTCGTTTCCACCGACAAGAACATAACATGAAGTTCACGCAATTTTGGAGATCGGAGCGATATCATCAACATTAGAAGGCGTCATTCCATTTGCTGCCACAACTCCACCAACTTGAGGTGGAACTACCAGAACATTGTTCGACCCTTGTAATGGGTTGAGCTGTGATGGATTGACCAAATAGTGAGATGATTGCATATGGTAATGCCAAAAATGGTGATAGAAATAGTTTGAACGAAACTTGCAATGTTCCACTCTGGCGTCGGTGGCATCTCTGGCACTGGTTGGCCTTGCATGGAATAAAGATTGGCCACCATATGTTGTAAAGACTTCACTAGATCATCTTGTGCCTTCAGCTTGGCCCGGTTTTCATCTCGTTCTTTCTCGGTGTCAATCAGTCGAGTCTACAATATGGCAATGCAAATGTCATTCATGTTGAAATGCAAATATGCAGGACCATGAAGTATCAATGAAGAAGCACTGACCTGAATATCCTCAATAATGCTCACGGAATGTGGTACGAGACGGCTACGGTAGGAGTAGATCCAGTACTCATAGCATAGAGCGTGTTGACTCTCGGAAGGGAGGAGGTTATGACAGAATCAAGGTGAACCGCCATCCGGCCATTGGGTCTATCGCCTGTCGCGGCAATGGCCACAAGAGGGTCAAATGGTAGCATGTGAGGATCAGCCTCATGCCCGTACGTCTCCTTCAATTTTTTGTGTAGTTCTCTCCATCTGACCGGGCTTTAGAGCTGATCCAGTCCCTCTCCGGGTGGAGAGGGTCCTTGTCCTTGTTGTCTTTGGTATGTTTGATGGTCCATGCCTCGAAGTAAGTGATATCCTTGCCAGTGTCTTCTTTCTGCAAAAGAAAGCGACCCAAACAATCAAGGGTATGCTCACAAATGAAAGAGAACATGATGAAAAGAAAAGGATGTGGTTGCCTACATGTTTTGAGACAACACCTGGGATGGTGAGGTTGCCTTGACGGTATCCTGGACAACCCATCAACTTACACTGTTCAGATATTGCTTTGGGTTCATCCTGCCACCCTGGATCTGCCCACCGTTCGACGATCTTCTCCCAGCACAGACGTTTGTCAGCGCACCACTGAGGAATCACCTGTAAATTAAACAAATACATCTTAGTAAGGATTCTAATTTTGCGGTAATGTAGGGAATAGCAAGGATCCATCGTCACTTGGCTTGAAGTAATTGTCCCGTGAACGATGCTTCCCTCGAGCCTCCTGTTTAGTAATCTTATGGTTGAGATAGTCCGCGTGATACTTGACCACCAACCGGACGCGCTCCTCATAGTGCATGTCGTGGACTAGTTTCTTGGCAATATTCTCAACCACCACATTTGCACGATCCTTCTGACCCTCAACGCATGTATAGAAATCCTACAAACATGCATGCATGTGACAAGGGTTAAATCATGACTATGGCAAATTTAAACCTTTTGGTATTGACATTTAGGTGTTTGAAAGGACTTACCCAGAAATCGTTGACCCCTCGCATGGCTCTGTTATCATAAACCCTCTGACGCATATCCAGGAAATCCGGTGCAAGTTTGTAGTGATCCCATGACCGAGCTGGCTCAATGATACCGTTCAGCAAAGTGACCAGTCCAGGATAATTTAACCTACAAAGACCCCCAATGCTGCCACTCGGCGACCGTGGCAGACGCCTCTCACCACCTTTTACTAAGCTTCTGCATGACGAAGAGTGAAGTCATATTATATGTGAGGAAATGACAAAAGGTACAATTTATATGGGATGAGTCGAGATAACCACTTACTTCTCTCCCATTGGTTTAATCAACATGTCTCTATGCACATATGAACGTCTTGGGAGCTTTGAAGGACCATGCAGCCACACTTTCCCTTTGGAATTAGTGCTGATAGTCGAGCTGCTCGGTTGCGATCCGCTCACCTCGTGGTGCTCTATCACCCATGAGGGTCCATCCCCACCCTCAGAAACCTGACGAACAACTAGCCTCCTCTCGGTGGTGTCGTCCTCCACCACCTCCTCCGCAAAATCCTCCTCATCCTCCTCCTCACTCACCTCATCCCAATCCTATGTTTCCTCCTCCTGAGTACGGCGAAGCACTGCATTAGAGGGTACAGGAGAAGAAATAGGTGCTCTACTCCGGGCTGCTTTACGTACTCCTCGTCCGCCTCCTCCTCCTGCCTCACCTACTCCCCATCCTCGTCCCCCTAATCCCCCTCCTACCCTCCCCCCCTCCTCGTCCCCCTACTCCCCCTCCTCGCCCCCCCCTACTCCCCCACCTACTCCCCCTCCCCGTCCGCCTCCACCTCGTCCGCCTCCTACTCCTCCCCGCGTGGTACTCGACCTTGTTTCGCACGTTTTTTCGGACGGGTGTCTAGACCCGCCAATCCTTTGGCCTTCTTGGCGGTTGTGGCAACCGATGAAGGATCGGCCACCGCTTTTGCCGATCGAGCAAGTTGATCCTTGTACAGATCATTCACTTTTTTCAAACTTTCCTTTGGATTTTTGTTGCTACCTGCCATGTTTCAATCACCTAAAATGAAGAAGAACAAACCAGTTAGTACAGATGATACAACTTGATGTAAATACAACAAATATATCACATATGAAGAATAAATGGAATTGTCACAATAATACATATAGTTGTTACACACGCAAATACATAGAGTTGTTGCACACATGAATACATAGAATTGTTGCACACACGAATACATAGAGTTGTGACACACATACTTAGAGTTCTCACACGATTACATGGAGTTGTTAGAAATAAGGGTCAATATTAGGTGCAACATTTTGATCAGGGCTTTCATCATCGCTATCGCACCCGTTCATACATTCATCCTCGAAGTCTTCAGGGGGGGGGGGCGTCGTCCTCATCTAGCCCCATGTGCCATCGCATAAGTAATGCCAAATCTCGAGGGTCAGAAACATCCTCGTATTCGTCCTCCGCATTATCTACTTCCATGTCATCCATGGCCTCATGTTCCATACCATCATGTTCGTGAGGCACACCATCATCTTCCTCTGAATCATCTTCGTCTTCGTGAGTGTCTGCTTCTTGAAAGAACTCTCCCTCGTATATGTTAGGGTTTATATGGTAATCGTCCTTGTTTGGGGTAGGTACCTTGATACGCGGGGGTACCTTGTACATGACATCCCACTTAATAGATCAATATATTCCGTAGATGTGCATGCGTATGGGAGAAAAAACACTTGTGTAGCCTGTTGAGCCATAATATAGACATCATTTCCTGCATATTTCGATGCTGGTTCAACTTCGACCAAGCCAATACTAGGGGTTTGTCTCACTTTCTCAGGATTGATCCAGCTGCATCAAAATACAATGGGATTCACTCCTTGAAAACCACAATACTGCAGCTCATAAATTTCTTCGATGGTTCCATAGTAGTGACGTCCATCTATCCCTAGACAATAGACCACACTATTTATTGACCTTCGGTTGGGCCTCTCACGCGTGTGTTTATCAGTGTGGAAGCGATACCCATTCATGTCGTAAGCCTTAAATGACCTGGCCTCGTATTCAAAACCTTTGGCTACTTCTCTCACTTTGGCGTCCATATCAACCTTCTGATATGCCTACAAGATTAATAGGAGATTGTCTGGTTCATTAGTGGAAGCATTACCGGCAAGTAAGATCAACTTGAAGTAACATAAAGTTAGAAAAGTTACTTTTCTTGAGAACCAAGAAATGAAACCGCCATCAACATTGGTATCTTCAAGAAGGTTTGCTGATTCTCCATCGCTAGGGGGCCGTGCTAGCTTCCAGAATTCGTTCTGGAATTCCTAGCAACGGGAAGAATTTGAGTTAGAACTCAAGACTAGTGAGTAATTGTCAATAAAGGTGTTCTACACTTACTTTATGTACGGTTGCACTTCTTCCATGTTGGTCAAGACATAGATCATAATAGTTGACCACTCAGTAGGTGAAAAGTTCTTGGCCTTCGGTCCACTTGCTTTGCCACCTTGGCCTTCGAAGAGGCTAAGATCGGAAACATTACTGGTGGGTTCTTCATTGTAACAAGGAGCTAGATTTAACGTAGTCTAAATACTGTCATGATAGTACTTTGTCGTGGTCGTGGCCACCTCCTCGTTCAGGTATGCCTCGGCTATGGAGGCTTCAATGCGGGCTTTATTCTTATATTTCCCATGAAGATGCTTCAACTCCCATTCAGGTGCATACTACCATCGGAACTGCATAGGTCCTCCCATTCTAGCCTCATACACGAGATGTAAGATCATATGTTGCATCGGATTAAAGAAACCTGGCGGAAATATCATCTCTAACTTGCATAGCAACTCAGGTGCTTGTTCCTCCAACTTTGCAACCACTTCATAATCTAGTTCTTTGGCACAAAGCTGACGGAAGAAGTAGCTCAACTCCGCCAGCACTCGCCAAATATCCTCTCTGACATACCCTCTAATCATCACAGGCATTATCAGCTCAAGCCATACATGGTAGTCATGACTCTTGAGGCCTCCTATTCGCTTTGTAGCCTTATTCACTCCCCTCATGATATTAGCTGCATATCCATCAGGGAAGTACAAGTTGCTCACAATCCATTGGAGAATTTCCTTCCTTTGGGGCATTGAAGGGGTGAAAGGGGCTGGTGGCTTCTTCCAAGAATTACCTTTTGCACGAGGCACCAAATTTAATTTTGGCCTGTTGCATAGCTTGGCTTGATCGATCCTAGCCTGAATTTAATCCTTTGACTTCTCGGTGTCGAGGAGCATGCCGAGTAAGGCCTCCGCAATATTCTTTTCAGTGTGCATTACATCAATGTTGTGTGGAAGTAGAAGATCTTTAAAGTAATTAAGGGAGCCTCCATAAGCTTGGAATGTGAGTCCACTGGTGTGCCTCTCCATATCCCACAAAACCTTTCCCATCGAGCTTTTCCTCGAGAGCATATAACTCATCCTTAAGCTGGGCACCGGTCATGTTAGGTGGTGGCGGGTCATCAACAATAACACCTTTTTGGAAGTGCATAGTGTCTTCTCTGTATGCGCGATCAAGATGAAGGAACTGCCGATGTTGGTCAAAGCATACATACTTGTGAACCTTAGCCAGCAAAATGAAAGTCACACGCTGTCGACACACTGGGCAAGGCCACTTCCCCTTTACACACTAACCAAAAAATATCGCACGTGCCGGTAGGTCATGTAGCGATGTGTGGTACCAGATATGCATATTGAAGTGCTTCTTTGAAATGGCATCGTATGTCTGGACCCCATTGTTCCAAGAAACAAGTAAGTCGTCCACCAATGGCTCCATATACACACTCATATGCTTCCCGGGATAGTTAGGACCTGGAATTATCAACATCAGGAACATGTGATGTCGTTGCATGCAAACGCCAGGGGGCAGATTTAGGGGGATAACATATACTGGTCAACAACTGTATATGGCAACCATCAAACCATATGGATTGAAGCCGTCGGTTGTTATCCCAATAGCTACACTCTTCTAGTCATCTGTTTTCTTATGAATTTCAACAAATTTCTTCCATGCTTCACCATCCCGTGGATGTTGCATCTTTTTGGTATTGTACATCTTCCCTTTGGCGGCCCATCTCATATACTGGGCAGTTTCCTCGGTCATATAAAGGCTCTAGATCCTTTCTATGAATGAAAGATATCGAAGGATATTGACGCCAATTGTGAGCTGCCTCTTGCTACCATCATCATCTATTACCTCAATATACCTAGAGGATTTGCACTTGACACAATAATTTGTATCTTTATGTTCATTTCTAAACAACATGCATCAGTTTGGACAAGCATGTATTTGCTCATACGACATCTTAAGTGAACCGAGGATTTTGTTCGACTCGTACATGTTCTTTGGCAATATATTTTCTTTAGGCAACATGCTAGCAATAACTGACAATAACTCATTGAAGCAAATTATGCTCATGTTATGGTTTGCCTTCAGGGCCATTAGGCGTGTAATGCCATCTTGTTGAGTAACATTTGTATGGGCGAGAAGGGGTTTCTATGCCGCAAACAAAGATGCATGATACTCTTTAGGGATTTCCGACGGCTCCTCAAAGTTCGAGTCCTCCCGCAGATCCGCACGACGGATGTCATCTAACAGGTTTTCAATCCGAGTATCATACTTGCCGGTGCATTGTCACACCACCTCCGCCCTGGACTGTTCTGTCTCACCGTGAAAGATCCACCGGTAATAGCCTGGCGAAACCCATATTTGCCTAAGTGTTTAATCATAGTAATCTTATCTCTTTCAGTCTGGTTATCACACTCTGTGCATGGGCACCAAATTCCACGAACTGGCGTTTCTCCAGCAAATACTAATTCAAGGAAATCATTGGTCTTCGACATCCACTCAGGGGTCATACCCTCCATGCTGGGATGTCCGCTGTACATCCACTCACGTTATTCCATCCTCTGATATAAAGTGAAACACACACATAATTTTTTTATGTAACAAGTGGTTCCATCAAGTTTTACGACATGCACTGAGCTATGTAATAGGTAAAGATAGTTCCTAATCCCACCCTAGAATGTGTAGGCTGGGTCCGCTTCCAAGACGTGCTCCGACCCGAGACAAAATTTTGGCAGCACCTCCCCGCTGTTCTCCAAATACATGTCTCAGCAATAAGCTAAGAGGATGTGTATCTAGAGAACAACAAGGAGACATTGTCGAAATTTTGTCTTGGATCGAAGTACATCATGAAAACGACCCGCCTACACATCATCGGGTTGTCCATGGAAAACATGGACAATTTGAAAGAGTTGAGGTTATAAATATGCAAAGACTTGCATATTTATAGAAACAACACTTCCGAATGGGAGACACCTAGGTTACACGACTATTTAGGTGATCTACAAATAACGAAAACCTACACATGAACGGGAAGAGATTACCCTTGAAACGTGCAACGGAATTCACTCTCTCTATTATCAAAATAGATGCATGTCATGCATGAAAGAATGAAGTTGTGTCAATCATATCTCAACAACAACACCCACAACACACACACCCACACACCAATAGCACTCATCCCCACACACACCAACATCTCTCTCTCTCTCTCTCTCTCACACACACACATCAACAGCACATCAACCCACACACACACCAACATCACTCACTGACACACACACACATACAAAGCACACACTCACACACATTATTCACTATGCATATATATACACCTTTTGTTATAATGGAGAGGGGGAAAACCCCTTTTGTTTAAAAAACGAGATTGAGTAGGGGCTCACCAACGGGGCAGGGGGGCGGCGGGGGAGGTGGATGCCGGGTGTGGTAGACCTCGGTGTAAGGGATGCCGCGCCGGTGGAGGTGGACGAGCTCGGTGGAGGTGGAGGTGGCGGTGGGGGGGCTCGGTGGAGGTGGCGATGGGGGGGGGGGGGCTGGTGGAAGTGGAGGGGTCAGGGGAGGCGGCGTCGGCAGCAGGCCGGTGGAGGTGGACGAGCTCGGTGGAGGTGGAGGTGGCGGTGGGTGGGCTCGGTGGAGGCGGCGGCGGCGGCAGAGCAAGCCGGATGGGGCAGCGGTGCTGAGGGGCGGCGGCGGACAGAGGGGGCAAGGGCGAGAGAGAAACATAGAGAAGAGAGGAGTGAGCGCGCGCGAGGGGGAAATTTTGTATAAGTCCCCGCGGGTAACATTTCCGAGAGCCAAACTTTAGCGACACTCGGTAAAAGTCTTAACCTAGATCTCATGGGCTTTTCCAAGAGCCACACCAAAAGTATTTACCGAGGGTCGACTATCGGCTCTCGGTAATGGCAACTTGTTCCGAGAGCTACTCTCCGTAAATCATCTAACCTTGATCTCTTTCCTTTTGTGCATTCTCGATAATATGCATTATACTTTTTTTGTTTTCTTCCATGCTTGACAAACAACCTTTGCACATCATAATTACCGTCCTGTGTGTTCTTTTTCAGATGGGCCTCGCCCGGTTCCAGAGACCAGCACCCCTCCGATGGCCCTGACGGTCTAGGGTGTTGTTCGGCACCTAGAGGGGGTAGGCCATGGGGAATAACTGCTTATGCGTGTTAGTGCATGTCATCGCAAGATGAAAGACCAAGTATAGGCTCGTTTTGTCACAGGATCACCCACCGAAGACCCTGTCTCGTGGACGAACGCAACCGGACCTCGACGTTCCCACCCCGTGTGTATGGTTTGTGAGGCACGTGCCACGTCAGGAGGTGCATTGCTTATTCAAATAGCACACCACCCCTGCATGCATATGCATGGGCCACACGCATGTAGGGGTTCCCTCCCCCCTCGGGTGATATCTATATCGAGCACCCATCCGGTGGCCCCGGCGGTCTAGGGCGTTGATCGGCACCGAGAGGGTGTAGTCCATAGTGAATAACTGCTTCTCCGTGTTAGTGCATGTCATCGTGAGATGACAGACCAAGTCTAGGCCCATTCTTCGAGATAGTCTATGGGTATCGAGAGGGAATGTGTCCGATTTGTGGAGGAAGTGCGGGTCCTGTTGCTCCATTTTTAAATTTACGATCCACAACTTTACCGAGAGGGGTTCTCAGCAAATCAATAGTTACCCGACAGTGGTCTCGGTAAACGAGCAGTTGCCGAGAGTGGCTCTCGGTAATGATAAGGCCACCATCAAAGTTTAGTCCCACCTCACCTAGAGACAAGCAACAAAACCTATTTAAATAGTGGGATAGTCTAGATGTAGTAAGCTTCGGTATTTATTACACTCTTGTTAAGGATATGGACTATCACTTTGAATGTTCACCTGTCTCGAGCAGAGAACATTCAAAGTGATAGGCCATCTTCTTAATGGTGGAAGCCGGTGTTTTTTTATTAATGGTGTCATGACAGGGCCCCTGAGGCCGCTTGTAAACCGCACCAACTCTGAGCTAATATCTCGGTATCGCGAGGGAACGTGTCTGTTTTGTGCAGGAAGTGTTGGTCATGTTGCTCCGTTGGCCTCGAAGCTTCTCATGTTTATTACTTTACACTCTTTAAAGTTCTCTCTCGGTGTCAGTCTAGAAAGTTTACCAGCACCGAGAGAGGGGGTAGGCCACGGTCAACAAGTTCTTCTTCTCATGTTTTTTACTTTACACCCTTTAAAGTTATCTCTCGATGCCGTTCTAGGAAGTTGGTCGGCACCGAGAGAAGGGGTAGGCCATGGTTAAATACTGCCCCTTCTCATGTTTTTTTTTACTTTACACTCTTTAAAGTTTTCTCTCGGTGCCGGTCTAGAAAGTTGACCGCACCGAGAGAGGGGGCAGGCCACGGTCAACAACTGCTTCTTCTCATGTTTTTTTCCTTTACACTCTTTAAAGTTGAGTTTTGAACAAATCTAACCCCAAAAGAATAAATATATATATATATATATATATATATATATATATATATACATCTGGGCTATTCTGTTACGCATAACAGAATATTATTCTGTTACCCTTTTTGAACTGACGTGGTTCACAGGTTGGACTGACGTGTTTTTCAACCAGAACTGATCTTCCTGCGTGCACGACGGACGGAAATAGGGGATGCAACATCGAGCTTCCGGTCGTTCTCCGGCGCGATGCTGCGGGCCATTCGTTGCTAGAGGAGACATGTAAGGGATTCCGCACGTGCGCGTGCTCAGCTGGATGTTTTTTGAGATTATTTTCATCCGTAATTTATGTTTAAAGTTTTGGTGTTCTTGGTCGTTTTCCACGCCCGCCATGGAAATCTGTTCTTCTTTTTCTGTTGTTTTACTTTCGAATTTGTGTTGCATGGATAGATATAAGGACTGTATGAAAAGATTTGTGTTGTCAATTTTGCTTTTTTGAGTTGTTTCTACCGCGGATTCCCATGTTATTTTGTCATTGGCCGAAGTTGTGTATGGCGGCTAACTATAAGCTGCAATTTCTTGTAATCCGGTCATGTGTAATTAAGTTGCGTGTTTTTCAGTGTTATTTTGAATTGCTGTCGTATGTGTGGTTGGACTGCTGCGTGTCAAAGTTTTGTTTCTGTGTGTTGACATCGGAGCCGCACCGATGGCTCTACACTTTGATTATAAAGCCCGCGCCCTCTATCACTTTCATTCTACGAGCTGCAACCAAAGAAAAGGGAGATGGATCCTGAGCTGGGCGAGGTTACAGAGGAGGAGGGGGATGCCATAAATGTGAGGGTTGTAGTAGCGGAGCATAGGAGGAGGAGGCGCAGGCGTAGGCAGATGGTGCGACGTGCTGCTGAGGAGGAACTGGAGGCAGAGTTCAACAGACGGCTTGCGCGTGAGGTGATGGATACTTGCAACTCCAATGAATTGGAGCTTCTTTTCCCAAAGGGCAGGGGAGGGAACCATATTCAGATCATTAGTTGGGCTAGGGCGAGAGCAGCCACAGCTCCACATCCATCCACCAGGGCAAAATGGCATCATTTCTTTGATCGTTATGACTGAAGTAGTGAATATTATGTTTTTAAGATTTTTGTTGCGAGGGAGCAGATGTTCGAATGACTAAATGAATTCAACTTTGTTTTTTTCTCTGAATGTGTTGTTTTGTCTGCATATATTCGACATGTGCACCTTTGAACTTCTTGTTTTTCTGAAGTTGAACTGATTTGCGGTCAAATGTTGCATGGCTTGTGTAATAACTATTTCCTACCGGCTGGCTGCCCATCTGCCTATTTATTATTTTTACAATCTGCGAGTGTCCATGACTATAAACTCTATCCATCTGTGTGTGGTGTGTGGCCAAGTCTTCCCCCTCCCTTTTCTTCCTTCTTCCAGAATCAGATCTAGGTTCCTCTCTCTTCTCTTCGTTGCCTTTTTCTCTGTTCCTGTGTGTTCGATGGAGGATTGTTCATGCGGATGCCTGGTAAAGATGGCGCGCATAGCTGACGGCTATGTGTACGAGTCTAGTTTGGAGCTCACTCGGACTCAGTGCTGTGGGCAACTTTCTTGTTTGCTGTACGACAACCATGGGTTTTGTACACCCTATGTTTGTGGTCTGACGGATGGTGACTTGAAGGAATCATGGGTATGTGTTTCTATTCGTTTTGTTTTCTACTTTATTGTTAGTTTCTGTTTGAAACCCATGGACTGGATCTGCAGTTTTGTCTTATGAATAGCTTGTCTATATTTTTTTAATTTGGTTGTGTCAGATTTTAACAGTATGGATTTCTGTGTGTATTTGTTCATTACTTAACAGTATTTTAACCATTTTTTGTATAATCCCTGATCTGTTTATGAATAGATGTTTTTACTGTAGGTGTATTGTTATGTATATTTTTCAGTTTAGTCAGTTCACATGTCTAGTTAGTTTTGTGTTATTGTTTTGGTTCAGATTTTTTCCATTTTAGTTTGTTATGCAAATCGTTACTATATGTGTGTAAAAGTTCAGTTATGTCGGGTGTTCATTTTGTTTTTTACTCCCATGCCCATTTGCAGAAAATGTCACCCAGGATCAGGATTGTTGCTCCTAGTTCTGGTGTTCTAAAGATGGAGACTTCAGACAAGAATGGGTATCAGTTGATGGATGTTGCCTACCACATCGACTTTGATGGTTGCATCAACCTAACTACTGGGTGGAAGGAGTTTGCGGCTGAGTCTGGATTTGAGGATGGTGATGTGGTTATGGTTATGTTCACGAGAGAAGATGACCCTCTGACATTCAGAATTTATGTGCTGTAAGTTTGAATGTGGCAAATGACGCCGGCTGTGAGATTTGTGTGTGGTTGATTATGTTGTAGTATTTTTTCTTTTAAAACATTTGCATGTGAGATGGTTGAATTGATTGGTATTATGAGAATGGTATGGAACTAGTTATGTAATGTTATTCCTATTGTTCTGCTCCATTATAACTGTTTTATTTATACATTCTTTATATTAGTACTGGAAAATTTCTATAGTTGAACTGATGGGCATCCTTTGTTTTGACTGGTATATTTTTCATGTTCATAACACGCAGACGGTGCTATACGCTGATGATTTTTTTAGAATCCCTTTTTGTTATTGAGTTTGCTGAACTTACATTCTGTTAATGATAGTACTGATCTATTTTAGGCTGTCAATTACCAATCGAATTTGTTTGTTGTATAATATTTTTTTCTTACTTTTTTATATTAATTTTGGAGCACGTATTTTTCTTTTTTATAGATGAATAATGATAGTTTTGGTATTTTAAAAAATAAAAGAAAATTAATCTTCGCTGCACAGTACTTTTTTTTGTACTTGAACCTTATGAATTGTAATAGTTGAACTTTTTTGTAAATTCGTTTCTGAAATTTTTATTAACAGTCTTATATTTTTTTTACTTCTTACCATTAAGATGTGTTTGAACTTTTTCCAATATTTTTGTTTATTAACTGATTTTCTTGTGAGTTTTTTTTAATTATTTTTATTTTTTATTTTTTGTCGTGTGTGATCTACTGGATTTTTGTAATGGGGTGAAGTACTTTGTTGGCCCATCAGCCTGGGCCGTTGTATTCGGCCCAATAGCTCGTCCGCGCGCCTGTGCAGCACGGCGGGCGCGTGAGCTATGTGTTTAGTCCCACCTTACTAGTCGAGGGGGCTCTAGACTTGTTTATAAGCGCAGCCGAGGCTCACCATTCGAACTCCTCTGAACACTTACCAGAGCGCTTATACACGGCGCTCGCTCTCTCTCTCTCTCTCTTGACCTGTGGGCCCTGGACGACAGGTCCTGCGTGTGTGCGGATTACTAGGGATTCGCCCATGAGCTCGAGTTCAAGTATCTAGCATTGCCAGGGCCTGCGCCTATCCTTGGGCGGTCAATTTTTTTGTTGTTGTTGTTTTGGATCTAGTACTTGACTACACCAGTAACTTGGACTAGTACGTTTTTGTCCTTGGGTTGTCAAGTTTTTTCTTTTTTCTTTTTTTGAATATAGTACTGAGGGGCATGACTTGCCCCACACCGAACCGTACCGAGGGGCATAGTTGTACGGAAACATCTTCCTTGTACGGACTTTGCCCCATTATCTATCTTAGGGGGTGTGGGTGCGTGGGGTGCATGGGGTGGGGGGGGGGGGGGGAAACAGAATAACCGCACTGCGCCTGTCAAATGAGTGCACTGCCGCGTTAGCGTGAGGCCGAGCCGGGAGGGGGAGGGGGGGTCGGGACCCCCCCTCCCCCATCCCGGCGAGGCCGAGCCAGGAACGAGCCGTAGCAGGCGACGACGCGGCGTGCCGCGGCGTCGCATGCGGAGCCGAGTCCGTATCATGACTTGCCCCATTATCTATCTTAGGGGTGTGGGTGCGTGGGGTGGGGGGGGAACAGAATAACCGCACTGCGTCTGTCAAACGAGCGCACTGTCGCGTTAGCGCGAAGCCCCCCCCCCCTCCCCCATCCTGGCGAGGCCGAGCCAGGAACGAGCCATAGCAGGCGACGATGCGGCATGCCGCGGCGTCGCATGCGGAGGCGAGTCCGTAACATGACTTGCCCCATTATCTATCTTAGGGGTGTGGGTGCGTGGGGGAAACCTGACTTGCCATGCACCGAACCGTACCGAGGGGCATAGTTGTACTGACACATCTTCCTTGTATGGACTTTTCCCCATTATCTATCTTAGGGGTGTAGGTGCGTGGGGTGGGGGGGAAATAGAATAACCGCACTACGCCTGTCAAACGAGCGCACTACCACGTTAGCGCGAGGCCGAGCCGAGGGGGAGGGGGGAGGGACCCCCCTGTCATGGTTCTAAGTCTGACAGTAGAATGGGGGGTAAGTATGGAAAGGCAAGGTCCTAGCTATGGAGTAGTTGTACACACGGGTGTTTAGCGATTTCAGGCCCTTCTCTGAGGAAGTAACAGCCCTACGTCTCGGAGCCCGGAGGCGGTCGACTGATCTCTGTGTATATGAGTTATAGGGGTGCGAACCCTTCTACCAGTGGAGGTGGGTGGCTTATGTAGAGGATGCCAAGACCCCAGCCAGCCCACGTAGAGGAGGGTTAAAGTACATTAAGGCTGGGCGTTACTGGTAACGCCCTACATAAAGTGTCATCATGACCATTAAGACTATTCAATTACAGACCGTTTGGATGCAGAGTAGATCCTGAACTTTTGATGGTCGAGTGCATCTTCATGGTCGAGTGTCTTCTAGCCAGTCGAGTGGAGTCTCCCTTGGTCGAGTGGAACTTCTCTTGGTCGACTGGAAGGTAGCTTCGTATGATGATGTCCTTGGGCATGGTATCCTAGATAGGTCCATGACCCTACCCTAGGTACATAACCTCATCATTAGCCACCGAATGGATCGAGGTTTGAGTGAGGAAGGAGTTGATGATTTTCTCCGACTTGTTTACTGTACTTTGATTATGTCGTATCTTGGATCGGCGATTCTTCTTTCGGCGTTGGCGTCGACTTTTACTTCAGTCGCCTTGATCCATTCTTATCTTTTGTCGAGTGAACTTTTGAACTTTGGTGAACTTCCGAGCGACGGATCGCGGGAAGGATATCGTCTGACAGATTGATCTGCTGTTAGCGGATTTTGCGGGATCTGAAATTTGGGAAGCGCGCAAAGCGGGGCGATCCGCGGCAATCGGGCGGGATAAGGCATGGACGCCTCGATTTACGCGCCGCCTTTTTCGCCACGTATCATACGTGTGCGACTGTTTCGGGATGTGACAGATCTGCTCGGACCCACTCGTCAGCCACTCGGAAGCTCCCTTATATAAAGCGTCGGGGGTGAGTTTTTGAACAGTGCCTCCCCATTCTCCTCTCTTCCCTCTCTGCCTCCGCCCACGGCGCCTGCTCCTACCTCCGCCTTATCCACCTCTCGAGCATTTCGCCGGCGAAAATGGTGAAGGAAAAGGTGGCGGCTCTAGAGCGCGCGAAGAAGGCGACGGCGACGGGGCAAGTGAAGGGCAGACCGTCCAGTCGGGGCGGATCTTCGTCGAGGTCCCGCCTGCCGAAGGGTTGGGTCCAAGGGGATTGGATCCGCTCGACCATCACTGAGAGGGACCTTGACGACCTGGCCAATGAGGGACTGATCCCTCACGGGTCAGCGAGGCTCCCGGGGTCCGAGTGTCAACCGCAGCCGCAGGAGGGTGAGTGCGTTCTCTTAGCCACTCACATAGATCGTGGTTTTTCTCTGCCGCCGAGTGTGTTCTTCCGTGGGTTTCTGAATTTCTTTGGGGCGCAACTCCACCATTTCAATCCCAATTCCATCGCCTATCTTGCTGCCTTTGTGTCCATGTGTGAGAACTTCCTAGGTTGTCGACCGCACTGGGGTCTCTTCAAGCACATATTCACCTGTCGGTCACAGACAGCAAAAAAGGCGAGTCCGGGTGATGATAGGACCAAGGTTATTCAGATGTGTGGGGGTCTTTTGATTCAGTTGAGGAACAAGAGCACTTTCCCGACCATGACCCTTCCTGAGTCGGTCAGAGGGTGGTAGTCGACTTGGTTCTATTGCCAAGACCAGTCGACGCCAGGGCAGTCGACTGGTCTCCCTCCGTTCTCCATGGACCGAGTGGACAAACCGTCTTCTCTGAAGGTGCTTCTTGAGGAGAAAGCCGAGGTAAAAATGTTGGTGGAGCGCATGGTCCAACTCGTTCGGGACGGAGTGACGGGCATGGATCTTCTGGAAGTCTTCCTTAGGCGGCACATCCAACCGCTCCAGTACCGAGGCCACCTAATGTGGTTGTACTGCGGTACCGAAGACACCACTCGGGTCCATCCAGAGGCAGTCGACGACGCCACGCTGGAGAGGTGGGTGACCGCCATCACAGGGAACAAGGACAACCCTCGAGGAGCGAGGAGGATCCCGCCACTCGACTGTACCTATACGCCGGACAAGGTATGGCCGCTTATCTCCGAGTGTAATTTTGTTTTATCCATCCTGCTTTGCTGTGAACTGATCGAGTGATCTTCATTTTGTTTTGTTGCTTGTCTGACAGGTCACCACTGAATTGTACTCGATGCCCAATGGGGCGCAGACGCTGACTGAGGAGGAGGAAGGAAGCGGGGGTGAAAGCCCGGAGGAGTGGGATTCGGATGCTGACGACGACGACGAGGGTGATGACTCTGGTGAGGAGGAAGAAGAGGAGGAGGAGGAGGAAGTTGCACCTCCCCGCTTGGAAAGACGCTCGAAGCTTGTCCATGATCCAACGACTGAGCGGGGTAAGGGGGTCGCGACTGCTTCCCAGTCGACCAAGCGCCCTCGGACCACTTCTTCGGCGCCGACTGAGAAGTCTCCGAAGCAATCTCGAGTGGCACCGTCGAAGCCTGCAAAGGTCTTGCCAAAGATGAAGATGGTGTTCCCCACTATCTCAAGGTAATGGTAGTTTTGAGCTTTCCCTGTTTCATGAACTTGTTCTTGGTCGACTCATGGGCCAATCGACTGACTTTTGGATCTACAGCGCTGCTACTTCTGATACTTCGGCCAAGGCTGAAGACCACGAGATGGAGGATGCTGCTACCTCGCAACCTGGTATGATTCTTGTGATGCCGTTTTCAGTCGATTGACTTATTGTCTCTAATTTTGATTCTTTCTGCAGCTTCATCTAACGTTGTTATTGACCTTCTTGACGACGACGACGAAGAACCACCGAGGCAAAGGAGGAGCAAGAAAACGCCTGCTGGCAAGGCGACTCAAGATGTGCCAGCACCCGAGACGTTGGTCGTGGAGGGAGACAATGTCACTCGACCCACCGTAACCTTCACGGTGCCGTTGACGAGTGCTCGCCCTTCGTCGTCGAGTGCTGCTCAACCCTCGCTTTTCTCCACCTACCTCGTTCCAGAAGACCAAGCCAGTGCTGCTAGATAAGCGATATGCCAAGCGGGGCTCATGATGCAGCAAGTGAAGGCAATTCGAGAAGCCAGCCAGGCAGCCTATGACGCCAGTTCAGCACTCCAGAGTAATGTTCATGTCAGTCGGCCACTGCCTGTTCTTCTTTCTGAAATTCCTAGAGTCTGTCCTACACCCACTGGGTGTGTGTCGATTGAAATTCCGGGTTAGTGGGGGCACGCTGAGTGCACCCACTGGGTGTAGTCCCCAAGGCTATGGTGGACTGCTGGTAGTCGACCATAGTCTTTATGCTTTTGAGTTTTTCTTTACTCGACAAGGTCGAATAGATTCATAGACCGGCGGGGGAACGCTGAGTGCACCCACTGGGTGTAGTCCCCGAGACTATGGTCGACTGCTGGCAGTCGACTATAGTCTAAAGAACATTGCCTCGTTTTTTTTGTTGGTTGACTGGTCGACTCTTGAGAAACTAGTGGGGGCACGCTGAGTGCACCCACTGGGTGTAGTCCCCGAGACTATGGTCGAATGTTTGCATTCGGCCGTAGTCTTAGAAACGCTATGATTTTTCCTTACTCACTCGGAAGTGAATTGTCTTTGACGTCTGTCGATTGGTTCTTCGTAGAAATCCTGTGACCTTGCGGCTCGTTATACTGAGTTGGAGAACAAACACATCAGCTCGAGCTCGATCTGAAACTGGCCCAAGAGAACTTGACGAAGGCGAAGGAGGAAGCTAAAGGTATGCTTGGTGAGGCCTTTGACGACTGCCTTTGCCTCTCACTTGTTTCCGAATCTAATCTTACTGTAACTTTGTAGGCAAAGTGAGGGACACCCTGAAGAAACAAGAGCTTGACTTGGCTGAGATGCAAAAAACTGCTCTAGAGAAGACTAGGCTAGTGGATGAGAAGCTGGCTTCAGTGACTAAGCTTGAAGAAGAAAACACCAATCTGAAAGCTGCTCTTGATGCTGCCAACCAGGAGGTCACTCGACTGAAAAGCGACAAGACCACCCTGAACGACAAGGCCAGTGAGTTGAAGAGAAAGAAGAATGATCTAGAGGCTTATCTGGGTGGACTCGCCAAGAAGTTGTTCCTCATGCTTGAAGGTAATCCTTTGTATCAAACAAATATTTCAATTGTAACCTATGACTGTTTGTCTTGACTCGGTGGTTGTGCTTGCAAAATTTTGTCAGAACTTTGAAGAGGAGACTGGTCGACTGGAAGTAAACCTGGACCCCATCAACTCCCCTGTGAAAGATGAAGTCGCCATGAACGTGCTCCGACTTGAATCTCATGTTGATGCCGTCATCGATTATCTCGCAAGGCTAAAGGTCGCAACTTCCCGCATTGACACAATACTCTGGCCAAGAGAGACACTCCAGAAGGACCTCGAGTCTCTGATGACTCGACTGAACGAGGTCCCAAGTCGAGTGCAAGAGTGGAAGAAATCTTCGGCTAGGTGCAGCGCGGATGTTGCTCTATCTCTGGTCCGTGTTCACTTCAAGGATGCACGAGAGGACAAGCTGGTGGCTCTCAGGGTGGCCAACACCAAGAAGCACGATTTCAGATCTTTCATGGAGACCTTCATTGCCGCTGCCACTCGGATTGCAGATGGAATTGATCTGGACGAGTTTGTGGCACCTTCCAGCCCTCCACAGGAGGGGTAAAAAACTTCTGAGCTTGATACCTTAAATTTGCCTCGGTATGCCGAGTGAGTTTTGTAACCGACAAACCTTAACAGGCCTAGCGCCTGAGCACTTTCGGTTCCGTTAGTTGTTATCCGAACATGGGTTCATCGCTGATATGTTTGCATTTGGTTTGAGGCGTCTTTTGCAGGTTAAAGAGAAGCGCTTATTGCCATCGACTTGTATCCTAATTCACTTAGGCGAGTACTGGGCTGTAGCTAAGTCTCTGAGTGAGAGGTTTACCCTCCACTCGGTAGGATTTTAGATACTTAGGCGAGCACTGGGCTGCAGCTAAGCCCCCCGAGTGGGAGGTCTACTCTCCACTCGGTAGGATTTCAGATACTTAGGCGAGCACTGAGCTGCAGCTAAGCCCCCGAGTGGGAGGTTTGCTCTCCACTCGGTAGGATTTCAGATACTTAGGCGAGCACTGGGCTGCAGCTAAGCCCCCGGGTGGGAGGTCTGCTCTCCATTCGGTAGGGTTTCAGACACTTAGGCGAGCACTGGGCTGCAGCTAAGCCTCCGAGTGGGAGGTCTGCTCTCCACTCGGTAGGATTTCAGACACTTAGGCGAGCACTGGGCTGCAGCTAAGCCCCCGAGTGGGAGGTTTGCTCTCCACTCGGTAGGATTTCAGACACTTAGGTGAGCACTGGGCTGCAGCTAAGCCCCCGAGTGGGAGGTTTGCTCTCCACTCGGTAGGATTTTAGAAACTTAGGCGAGCATTGGGCTGCAGCTAAGCCCCCGAGTGGGAGGTTTGCTCTCCACTCAGTAGGATTTTAGAAACTTAGGCGAGCACTGGGCTGCAGCTAAGCCTCCGAGTGGGAGGTTTGCTCTCCAGTCGGTAGGATTTCAGATACTTAGGCGAGCACTGGGCTGCAGCTAAGCCCCAAGTGGGAGGTCTGCTCTCCACTCGGTAGGGTTTCAAATACTTAGGCGAGCACTGGGCTGCAGCTAAGCCTCCGAGTGGGAGGTCTGCTCTCCACTCGGTAGGATTTCAGACACTTAAGCGAGCACTGGGCTGCAGCTAAGCCCCCGAGTGGGAGGTTTGCTCTCCACTTGGTAGGATTTGAGACACTTAGGCGAGCACTGGGCTGCAGCTAAGCCCCCGAGTGGGAGGTTTGCTCTCCACTCGGTAGGATTTTATAAACTTAGGCGAGCATTGGGCTGCAGCTAAGCCCCCGAGTGGGAGGTTTGCTCTCCACTCAGTAGGATTTTAGAAACTTAGGCGAGCACTGGGCTGCAGCTAAGCCTCCGAGTGGGAGGTCTGCTCTCCACTCGGTAGGATTTTTGAATTGGTGGCGCAGCTCAGAAGGAGAGGGTAGCAGTCGACCTGCACCTCGTCCTCCTTGCAGAACGCGTGTTGTACTTGAACTTAGGTGAGTTCTTGGACTGCAGCTAAGCCTCCGAGTGGTAGGCTGGCTTACCACTCGGTAGCATTTTATTTATCTTAGGCGAGTACTCGGACTGCAACTAAGCCTCCGAGTGGAAGGCTGGCTTACCACTCGGTAGGATTTTATTTATCTTAGGCGAGTACTTGGACTGCAGCTAAGCCTCCGAGTGGAAGGCTGGCTTACCACTCGGTAGGATTTTATTTATCTTAGGCGAGTACTTGGACTGCAGCTAAGCCTCCGAGTGGAAGGCTGGCTTACCACTCGGTAGGATTTTATTTATCTTAGGCGAGTACTTGGATGGCAGCTAAGCCTCCGAGTGGAAGGGTGGCTTACCACTCGGTAGGATTTTATTTATCTTAGGCGAAACGGATTTTGCAGCTAAGCCTTCGTGTGGGAGACTGACTCACCACTCGGTTAGGATTTGTTTTTACAGACTTAGGCGAATCGGATTCGCAGCTAAGCTACCCACTGGGGGATTGTTTTATATGGACAAAAGTAATAACAATCACTGGGGAAACTATAAAGCTCTTGTCTTTGATAAATAAACTATAGGAGTACTATTATTACAACTCATTCGAGTGAATACTTAAGTGTAAAAGGGGCGGAGAAGCTCCGCGTTCCAAGCTCGGGGCTCGTCGATTTGATGCTCGACATTGTAAAGACGGTATGCTCCATTGTGGAGAACCTTGGTGACGATGAAGGGACCTTCCCAAGAAGGAGCAAGCTTGTGTGGTTTCTGCTGGTCCACTCGGAGAACTAAATCTCCTTCCTGGAAGGCTCGACTCTTCATGTTTTTGGCGTGGAAGCGACGCAAGTCTTGTTGATAAATGGTCGATCTGATCAGAGCCATCTCTCTTTCTTCCTCTAAAAGGTCGACTGCGTCCTGCCGCGCTTGTTCTGCTTCAGCTTCGGTGTAGAGCTCGACTCGAGGAGCATTGTGGAGAAGATCACTCGGCAAGACTGCTTCAGCTCCGTTGAGCAAGAAGAATGGAGTTCTTCCAGTCGACCGGTTGGGTGTGGTCCTTAACCCCCAAAGCACCGAGGGAAGTTCGTCAACCCATGCACCAGCCACATGCTTGAGATCCCGCATCAAACAGGGCTTCAACCCTTTGAGAATCAAACCGTTGGCTCGTTCTGCCTGTCCATTCAACTGCGGATGGGCGACTGAAGCATAGTTGACTCGTGTGCCTTGAGATGTGCAGAAAGCTCTGAATTCTTCAGAATCGAAGTTTGACCCGTTATCAGTGATGATGCTGTGCGGGACTCCATATCTGAATATCAGTTCTCTGATGAAGCTGACAGCAGTACCGGCATGGAGGTTCTTGATGGGTTTAGCTTCGATCCACTTAGTGAACTTGTCGACTGCTACCAGCACATGGGTAAAACCGCTTCTGCCTGTTCTCAAAGGACCGACCATATCCAAACCCCACACTGCAAAGGGCCAGACGAGTGGTATAGTCTTCAAAGCTGACGCGGGCTTGTGTGACATATTGGAGTAAAACTGACATCCCTCACATTTGTCGACTATCTCCTTCGCCATTTCATTCGCTCTGGACCAATAAAAACCAGCTCGGTATGCTTTGGCCACGATGGTCCGAGAATACGCATGATGGCCATAGGTTCCCGAGTGGATGTCGTTGAGAATCATTCGACCTTCCTCCGGTGTTATGCATTTTTGGCTGACTCCAGTCGCACTTTCTCTGTATAACTGACCTCTCATGACGGTGAAGGCTTTGGACCGGCGGACGATCTCTCGAGCTTCTTCTTCATTCTCGGGGAGTTCCTTCCTCAAAATATAGGCGATGTAGGGCACTGTCCAATCAGGAGTGATGACCAAAACTTCCATGATCAAGTCGTCCACCGCTGGGACCTCGACTTCAGTCGGATCTGTGGCGCTTTTAGGCTGCGGGGCTTCTTCAGTGAAAGGATCCTCTTGAACCGATGGTGTGTAGACATGTTCCAAAAACACGCCACTCGGAATGGCTTCCCTCTTGGAACCTATCTTCGCCAAGTCATTGGCTGCTTGATTTTTCAGTCGGGGAACGTGATGGAGTTCTAACCCTTCGAATTTCTTTTCAAGCTTCCTCACTGCATTGCAGTATCCAGTCATGGCTGGGCTTCTCACGTCCCACTCCTTCATCACCTGATTGACCACCAAATCTGAGTCGCCGTAAACCATAAGGCGACGGACGCCGAGTGAAATGGCCATGCGCAACCCATACAACAGTGCTTCATATTCTGCTTCATTGTTGGAGGAATCAAAGTGGATCTGGAGCACATATCTGAGCTTATCTCCTCGGGGAGAAACCAAAACTACCCCAGCACCAGAACCATTTAACATCGTAGAGCCATCAAAGAACATGGTCCAATGCTCCGAGTGAACTTGAGTCGGCTGCTGCTATTCAATCCACTCAGCAAGGAAATCTGCTATAGCCTGGGACTTAATGGCTTTCTTTGCCTCAAATTTGATATCAAGGGGAAGGAGTTCAATCGCCCATTTAGCCACTCGACCAGTTGCATCTCTGTTGTGCAGAATCTCTGACAATGGTGCATCGCTGACGACTGTAATGTCATGATCAGAGAAATAATGGGCAACCTTCTTCATGGTCATGTAGATCCCATATACGAGCTTCTGATAATGAGGATATCTTTGCTTCGATGGGGTCAAAACTTCAAAGAGATAATATACTGGGCGCTGAACTTTGAAGGTTTTCCCTTCTTCGTCCCGCTCGACCGTAAGTACTGTACTGACGACTTGTCCTGTGGCTGCAATATAAAGCAACAGAGGCTCTTTGCTGATTGGAGCAGCAAGCACCGGCTGGGTGGAGAGCAGAGTTTTTAACTCAGCAAACGCTGCATCAGCTTCTGGAGTCCACTCGAAATTGTCTGCCTTCTTCATCAGTCGGTAAAGGGGCAACGCCTTTTCGCCGAGGCAAGAGATGAATCGACTTAACGCGGCCAAGCATCCAGTAAGCTTCTGGACATCGTGCACACGCATGGGGTGTTTCATTCGGAGTATGGTGCCAACTTTTTCTGGGTTAGCATCGATTCCTCGTTCGGAAACGAGAAAACCGAGTAACTTCCCGCCAGGTACTCCGAATGTGCACTTTGAAGGATTGAGCTTGATATCATACCTCCTAAGATTGGCAAATGTTTCAGCTAAGTCAGTCAACAGGTCAGAACCCTTTCGTGACTTGACCACGATATCATCCATGTATGCTTCCACATTCCGACTGATTTGAGTGAGTAAACACTTTTGAATCATTCTCATGAACGTGGCTCCGGCATTCTTGAGGCCGAATGGCATGGTGATATAGCAAAAGCACCCGAATGGGGTGATGAAAGCTGTTTTGATTTCTTTGGGCCCATACAGACGGATCTGATGATACCCGGAATAAGCGTCTAGAAAAGACAATCTCTCGCACCCTGCGGTCGAGTCGACAATTTGGTCGATGCGAGGGAGAGGAAAATGATCTTTCGGGTAGGCCCGATTGATGTGTTTGAAATCAATGCACATACGAAGGAATTATCCTTTTTGGGAACCATAACGACATTGGCGAGCCACTCGGAGTGGTATATCTCTCGGATGAACTCTGCTGCAAGGAGTCGAGCCACCTCTTCGCCAATGGCCTTTTTCTTCTGAACGGCGGACCGTCGAAGATGTTCCTTAACAGGTTTTTCCTTTGAATCGACTCTAAGGCGATGCTCAGCCAGTCCCCTGGGAACACCGGGCATGTCAGCTGGCTTCCATGCGAAGATGTCCCAGTTCTCACGGAGGAACTGGATGAGCGCTTCTTCCTATTTAGAGTCGAGTGTAGTGGAAATATGGGTCGGAGCTGCATTGGGATCAGTCGGGTGGATGTGAACTGGCTTCGTCTCACCGGACGACTGAAATGCTGACTCTGTGGCGGGCTTCTTGGCCCGCAGTAAATCACTCGGATCTGCATTCTTCTTGTATTCCTCTAGCTCTATCACTGTTATCTGGTCATCCGCAATCTTTGAGCCTTTCTGGAAACACTCTTCTGCTTTCTTCCAGTTACTAGTGACGGTGATCACGCCTTTGGGGCCAGGCATCTTTAACTTGAGGTACACATAACATGGTCGAGCCATGAAGCGGGCGTAGGCTGGTCTTCCCAAGATAGCGTGGTAGGCGCTCTGGAAATCCACGACTTCAAATGTCAGCTTCTCTTTGCGGAAATGCTTCGAGTCGCCGAACACCACATCTAGAGCTATTTGGCCGAGTGACTCAGCCTTCTTTCCTGGGATGACTCCGTGAAAACTCATGTTGCTGGAGCTGAGCCTGGACATCGGAATGCCCATTCCCTTGAGCGTCTCTGCATACAGTATGTTCAACCCGCTGCCGCCATCCATCAATACCTTCGTCTGTCGAGTGCCTTCGACGACCGGGTCGACCACCAGTGCTTGCCTCCTAGGGGTGGCAATATGAGTAGGATGGTCCGCTGGTCGAAAGTAATGGGAGTTTGCGACCATCTCAGATAGTTTGGTGTCGCCGGTGCGACCATATTGACTTCTCGGTTGATCACTTTCAGTCGACTTTTACTCTCTACATCAGCAAAAATCATCAGAGTGGAGTTGACATGAGGGTACTCTCCATCACTGTCCTGCTTGTCCTCAGCCTTGTCCGACTCCTTCTCTTTGTCCTTCGGCTATTTCCCTTGGAACTGCTGGATTAAGAGCCGGCACTGGCGAGTGGTTTGCTTTGGGTAGATGAAGTTACCCTCTTCGTCTTTCTTCGTGTGGATATGACATGGCAGGTCCATCACATCATTACCCTCCTTGTCTTTTACCTTCTTGGGGTTCCAAGAACCTTTTGGCTTCCCTTTAAATTTGCCCTGTGTCACGGCTAGAGCCTCTCCAGGAGCTGCTGGCTCGGCCTTCCGTTTTTCCTTCCGACTGGAGTTTCCTTTATCCGACTGACTCGGCTTGTACTTGCCGCTCCGGAGTCGGTCCTCTTCTTCGCCGTTGGCGTACTTGGTGGCTATTTCCATCATCCGACTCAGGGTCATGTCTCCAGTTCGACCAAACTTCAGGCTCAACTCTCTGTTCTTGACACCCTCTTTAAAGGCGCAAACTGCTTGATGGTCCGACACATTCTCTATAGTGTGATGCAAAGTGATCCACCTCTGGATGTAATCCCTCAGTGTTTCACTCGACTTTTGTACACAAACTTGTAGCTCAGTCAATCCAGCAAGTCGCTTGCAAGTTCCCTCAAACTTCCTGATGAACACTCGAGAAAGATCTTCCCAGGTGTAAATGCTGCTGGGAGCTAACTGATTCAACTATGCCCTGGCTGAACCCCCTAGCATAAGTGGCAAATGTTTCATGGCCACCTCATCATTACCGCCACCAATCTGAACAGCCACTTGGTAGTCTTCGAGCCAAGTTTCAGGCTTAGACTCTCCGGTGAACTTATTCACCCCAGTCGCCAACCTGAAGTTGGGGGGTATCACTGCGGTTCTGATCGCTCTGCTAAAACATTCTGGACCTGAAACGTGGACTCGGCTGCTTGTGGGCACATCTCTGTCATGACCACCTCTATGAGCTCTGTTTCGGTCGACCAAACCTTACACGATGATGGATCTCGCGTCAAAGCCTGGCTCTCTGGGGTCGACTGGAGCTCTACGCCCAACACTGAGCTGGCGTCTATCATCTTGCTGTCGGTGGGCATTAGACACACTTCTCGGAGGAGGAGTGGGCACTCGACGCCTGTCATCATGATCAAATCGATCATCATAGTGGTCCCGCCGGCCTTCACGTCCCATGCGCCTCGGAGGCGACCTTGGACTGTGAGCCAACTGAACAGTATTCGCAGCGACAGATTGACTGTGAATCCTGTTACGTGACTGTGACACAGCTGAATTCTGATCTCCTGCTGCCCGGAGCAAATCTCTGATCTGCATCAAGCCTCTTCCAGCCTCTGACTGAGAGGGCTGAATTGACTCCGCTATGCGGGCTGCAGCTGCCAAATTCTGAATTGGGGTTCGATATACCTGAGTTGGCTGCGGAAAGAGCTGACGTCGATTGGAGTTAGTCGCTCGTTGACGCGCACGCACGTCGAGTGCTCGCTGAAGGTTCTCTAGTCGAGTGCGTTCAGCCAGGTTGGCTAAACGTGCCTCTTCCAGGGCACGAGCCTCAGGAGTTTCTCCTGCAATGGGAGTATGCAGGGCATCCATGTTCTGGCGGCGAAGTTCTTCCCTCTGCTGGGAAGTGAGTGGCTCGGGTTGGTACTCTTCATGGGCTTGAGCAGGGTTGTCCTCGTCGTCCATCCTGTCACCGCGGGGGAAATCGGGAGGACTACGGGGCCCGTTGACCATCAGGACCTCCGCCGCCGGATCACTGCTATCGCACTTGGATGCAGTCTCTACGGAGCCAGTCGAACAGGCCGTAGAGAGATTCGTCGGGCTCAATCGCCGCGACTTGGGTGGTGGCCGATTGGCGAGCCACTGCGTGTCTCACCCATCGCTGGAGCCTCGACCGACCGGAGCGCTTGCGCTGGCGGGAGACAGGGAGGGAGGACGGCACAGGAGTCGACCGGTATGGGGTCGACGGCTGCCGCAGCAAGACACAGCGGACACACGCCCGAAAGTGCGTCGCCCCGCGGACGGGGAGCGCGTCGATGTCGAGTGGTGCCTCCTGGAGCCAAGCGGAGTCGTCGGCGATGAAAGTGAGCGCACCGAGACGGATCTCGTGGCCCTCGACCAGAGCTCCGCCAGAAACCATGATGAAGGCGATCGGACAAATTGCAACTTCTCCAAAAAAGTCGCTAAGAAACCTGCCCCATGGTGGGCGCCAACTTTCGTGGTTCTAAGTCTGACAGTAGAATGGGGGGTAAGTATGGAAAGGCAAGGTCCTAGCTATGGAGTAGTTGTACACACGGGTGTTTAGCGAGTTCAGGCCCTTCTCTGAGGAAGTAACAGCCCTACGTCTCGGAGCCCGGAGGCGGTCGACTGGTCTCTGTGTATATGAGTTACAGGGGTGCGAACCCTTCTACCAGTGGAGGGGGTGGCTTATATAGAGGACGCCAGGACCCCAGCCAGCCCACGTAGAGGAGGATTAAAGTACATTAAGGCTGGCGTTACTGGTAACGCCCTACATAAAGTGTCATCATGACCATTAAGACTATTCAATTACAGACCGTTTGGATGCAGAGTAGATCCTGAACTTCTGATGGTTGAGTGCATCTTCATGGTCGAGTGTCTTCTAGCCAGTCGAGTGGAGTCTCCCTTGGTCGACTGGAACTTCTCTTGGTCGACTGGAAGGTAGCTTTGTATGATGATGTCCTTGGGCATGGTATCCTAGATAGGTCCATGACCCTACCCTAGGTACATAACCTCATCACCCCCTCCCCCATCCTGACGAGGCCGAGCCAGGAACGAGTTGTAGCAGGCGACGACGCGACGTGCCGCAGCGTTGCATGCAGAGGCGAGTCCGTAACATGACTTGCCCCATTATCTATCTTAGGGTGTCGGTGCGTGGGGGAAACTTGACTTGCCATGCACCGAACCGTACCGAGGGGCATAGTTGTACTGACACATCTTCCTTGTATGGACTTTGCCCCATTATCTATCTTAGGGGTGTGGGTTCATGGGGTGGGGGGAGGAAACAGAATAACCGCACTACGCATGTCAAACGAGCGCACTGCCGCGTTAGCGCGAGGCTGAGCCGGGGGGGAGGGGGGGTCGGAACCCTCCCTCCCCCATCCCGGCTAGGCCGAGCCAAGAACGAGCTGTAGCAGGCGACGACGCGGCGTGCCACGGCATCGCATGCGGAGGCGAGTCCGTAACATGACTTGCCCCATTATCTATCTTAGGGGTGTGGGTGCGTGGGGGAAACCTGACTTGCCACGCACTGAACCGTACCGAGGGGCATAGTTGTAGTGACACATCCTCCTTGTATGGACTTTGCCCCATTATCTATCTTAGGGGTGTGGGTGCGTGGGGGAAACAGAATAACCGCACTGCGCCTGTCAAACGAGCGCACTGCCGCGTTAGCGCGAGCCCGAGCCGGGGGGAAGGGGGTCGGGACCCCCCCCCCCCCCTCCCCCATCCCGGCAAGGCCGAGCCAGGAATGAGCCGTAGCAGGGGACGACGCGGCGTGCCGCGGCATCGCATGCGGAGGCGAGTCCGTAACATGACTTGCCCCATTATCTATCTTAGGGGTGTGGGTGCGTGGGGGAAACCTGACTTGCCACGCACCGAACCGTACCGAGGGGCATAGTTGTACTGACACATCTTCCTTGTATGGACTTTGCCCCATTATCTATCTTAGGGGTGTGGGTGCGTGGGGTGGGGGGGAAACAGAATAACCGCACTGCGCCTGTCAAACGAGCGCACTGCCGCGTTAGCGCGAGGCCGAGCCGGGGGGAGGGGGGTCAAGACCCCCCTCCCCCATCCCGGCGAGGCCGAGCCAGGAACGGGCCGTAGCAGGCGACGACGCGGCGTGCCGCGGCGTCGCGTGGGGAGGCGAGTCCGTAACATGACTTGCCCCATTGTCTATCTTAGGGGTGTGGGTGCGTGGGGGAAACCTGACTTGCCACGCACCGAATCGTACCGAGGGGCTTAGTTTTACTGACACATCTTCCTTGTATGGACTTTGCCCCATTATCTATCTTAGGGGTGTGGCTACGTGGGGGAAACCTGACTTGCCACGCACCAAACCGTATCGAGGGGCATAGTTGTACTGACACATCTTCCTTGTATGGACTTTGCCCCATTATCTATCTTAGGGATGTGGGTGCGTGGGGGAAAGCTGACTTGCGACGCACCGAACCGTACCGAGGGGCATAGTTGTACTAACATATCTTCCTTGTATGGACTTTGCCCATTATCTATCTTAGGGGTGTGGGTGCGTGGGGTGGGGGGAAACAGAATAACCGCACTGTGCCTGTCAAACGAGCGCACTGCCGCGTTAGCGCGAGGCCGAGCCGGGGAGGAGGGGGTCGGGACCCCCCCTCCCCATCCCGGCGAGGCCGAGCCAGAAACGAGCCATAGTAGGCGACGACGTGGCGTGCCGCGGCATCGCATGCGGAGGCGAGTCCGTAACATGACTTGCCCCATTATCTATCTTAGGGGTGTGGGTGCGTGGGGGGAACCTGACTTGCCACGCACCGAACCGTACCGAGGGGCATAGTTGTACTGACACATCTTCCTTGTATGGACTTTGCCCCATTATCTATCTTAGGGGTGTGGGTGCGTGGGGGAAACATGACTTGCCACACACCAAACCGTACCGAGGGGCATAGTTGTACTGACACATCTTCCTTGTATGGACTTTGCCCCATTAATGCATCAATGCATCTACATTACAAGTACTGCCAGTTTATGTATCATTGAACTTACTGTGTAACAACTTTATAATTTTTTCCAGTAACAGTTTTTTTACTTGTTCGAACTGACGGAACTAGATGACTTGTACTCTTAGAAATAACAACATACAACTTTTCAGTGGTAGCTGAACCTTAGACTGATGCACAAGTTTAAGTTTTTTTTACTTCAACTGAAGCTAGCATATTAGACATACTGACAGTAATCTCGACATGCTAATCGTGCATAAAATGTCAGGGGTGTCAACGAATTGATGCTAGCATTTGCAATGTACTGATGCGGCACACAATTTTGTACTCATGAACCTAATAGTGTAACATGTTGGCAGAGCATAGCAGCACAGATGAACTGATGAACTGATAAATTGACAGAAACATGGTACATATCTTCATTCAAACCCAGATCTCAAAAACTTGTGTTACTAGTAATTTGTGTGGGAAGGATTCATCACCTGCATCTTGTTGGATGTGACTCCATCTTCGTTTCATTGGCGGCGTATTGGCAACAACTTGGAAGGCGGGGCCATTGTTGTTGGGGAGACGACCGTGCTTGTGGTGGAGCTCTGTCGACGAGGTCCGTCGAGGGGTGGTGCCCGGCGGCGAGGAGGCGCGCGGTGCAGCTCCTGCACCAGGCGGCGGGTAGGCGAGCGGGGAGGCTCCTGCACCAGATGGAGGGAGGCGTGCGGGGAGGCTCCGGCGCCCGGCAGCGGGGAAGCGCGCGGGGAGGCTCTGCCTCCCGGAGGCGGGGAGGTGCGCGGGGATGCTCCGGTGCCGGATGAGGCGACCGATGGTGGGGGCGGTTGGGCCGGCGGCATGGCTAGATGGCGGCGCGTCGGGGGGAGTGGTGGCTGTAGATCGGGGGCCGGTGGTGCAAACTTGCCGTCGGCGGGTCACGGCGCCGCGGGCTCCCTCGCTCCGGCTGCCGCCATCGCTCGCTCGCCCGCGACGGCTGCCTCCGGCGGTAGGAAGCGGGTCGGATTGGGGCTGGGTCAGTCGTGGACGCGTCGCTCCTTATAGGGGGCGAGGGTAACAGAATAATATTCTGTTACTGGTAACAGAATAGTCCAGCCCTATATATATATATATATATATATATATATATATATATATATATATATATATATATATATATATATATATATATATATATATATATGTATGTATGTATGAGTGCATCAAAAGTATTTTATCGAAAAAAATCATCAAAAGTCAAGGAATTTTCAAACTTTGGTCGTAAAAACATATGAAATATGAGATAAAAAAAGATAGTGCCAAACAAAAAGACAAAGAGAAGGAAAAAAATAGAGCAGTGATTACCGAGGGTCGATTATCGGCTCTCGGTAATGTCCTCATTTTTTGAGAGGACCTCTCGGTAAAGCATCTAACCTAGATCTCTTCCCTTCTTGTGCATTTTCTATAATATGTATTATACTATTTTTTGTAGCTTTCTTCCATGATTGGCAAACAACCTTAGCACATCATAATTAACGTCTTCTGTTTTCTTTTTTAGATGGGCCTCGCCCGGTTCTAGAGACCGGCACCCCTCTGGTGGCCCCGACGTTCTAGGGCATTGTTCGACACCTAGAGGGGGTAGGCCACGGGGAATAACCGCTTCTTCGTGTTAGTGCATGTCATCGGAAGATGACAGACCAAGTCTAGGCTCGTTCTGTCATGGGATCACCCACTGACGACTCTGTCTCGGGCACGAACGCAGCCGGTCCTCGATGTTCCTGCCCGTGTGTGTGGTTTGTGAGGCACGTGCCACGTCAAGGAGGTGTGTTGCTTATTCAAATAGCACACCACCCCTGCATGCATATGCATGGGCCTCACGCATGTAGGGGTGCCCTCCCCCCTCAGGCGGTCTCTAGATAGAGCACCCATCCGGTAGCCCCGGCGGTCTAGGGTGTTGTTTGGCACCGAGAGGGTGTAGTCCATGGTGGATAACTGCATTTCGGTGTTAGTGCATGTCATCGCGAGATAACAGACCAAGTCTAGGCCCGTTCTTCGAGATAGTCTATGGGTATCCAGAGTGAATGTGTCCGGTTTGTGGAGGTAGTGCGGGTCCTGTTGCTCGGTTGGCCTCGAAATTAACTTCTTGTGCTCTCAAAGGAGGCCATCGCATGTATATGCATGGGCTATCCAGTGGCCCCTGCGGTCTAGGAAGTTGATCGACACCGAGAGAGGGGGTAGGCCATGGCCAAGAACTTCTTCTACTCATGGTTTTTTTACTTTACACTCTTTAAAGTTGAGTTTTGAAAAAATATAACCCAAAAAGCATATATATATATATATATATATATATATATATATATATATATATATATATATATATATATATGAGTGCATCAAAAGTCTTTTATTAAAAAAATTCATCAAAAGTCATGGAATTTTCAAACTTTGGTCGTAAAAACATATGAAATATGAGATACAAAAACGATAGTGCCAAAGTAAAACACAAATAGAAGGAAAAAAATAGAGCAGTGATTACCGAGGGTCGATTATCGGCTCTCGGTAATGTCCACTTTTTCCGAGAGGACCTCTCGGCAAAGCATCTAACCTAGATCTCTTCCCTTCTTGTGCGTTCTCTATAGTATGTATTGTACTTTTTTTGTTGTTTTCTTTGATGATTGGCAAACGACCTTAGCACAGCATAATTACCATCTTCTATTTTCTTTTTCAGATGGGCCTCGCCCGGTTCTAGAGACCGGCACCCCTCCGGTGGCCCCGACAGTCTAGGGCGTTGTTCGACACCTAGAGGGGGTAGGCCACGGGGAATAACTACTTCTTCGTGTTAGGGCATGTCATCGCGAGATGAAAGACCAAGTCTAGGCTCGTTCTGTCATGGGATCACCCACCGAAGACTCTATCTTGGGGACAAAGGCAGCCGGTCCTCGACGTTCCCGCCCGTGCGTGTGGTTTGTGAGGCACATGCCACGCCAATGAGGTGCGTTGCTCATTCAAATAGCACACCACCCCTGCATGCATATGCATGGGCCACACGCATGTAGGAGTGCCCTCCCCCCCCCTCGGGCGGTGTCTAGATCGAGCACCCATCCGGTAGCCCCGGCGGTCTAGGGTGTTGTTCGGCACCGAGAGGGTGTAGTCCATGGTGAATAACTACTTCTTCGTGTTAGTGCATGTCATCGCAAGATGAAAGACCAAGTCTAGGCCCCTTATTCGAGATAGTCTATGGGTATCAAGAGGGAATGTCTCTGGTTTGTGGAGGAAGTGCGGGTCCTATTGCTCCGTTGGCCTCGAAATTAACTTCGTGTGCTCTCAAAGGAGGCCATCGCATGTATATGCATGGGCTATCTGGTGGCCCCTGCGGTCTAGGAAGTTGACCGGCACCGAGAGAGGGGGTAGGCCATGGTCAACAACTGCTTCTTCTCATGCTTATTACTTTAGACTCTTTAAAGTTCTCTCTCGGTGCCAGTCTAGAAAGTTGACCGGCACCGAGATAAGGGGTAGGCCACGGTCAACAACTTCTTCTTCTCATGTATTTTACTTTACACTCTTTAAAGTTCTCTCTTGATGCTGTTCTAGGAAGTTGACCGGCACCGAGAGAGGGGGTAGGCCACGGTTAACAACTGCCCCTTCTCATTTTTTTACTTTACACTCTTTAAAGTTCTCTCTTGTTGCTGGTCTAGAAAGTTGACCACACCGAGAGAGGGGGCAGGCCATGGTCAACAACTGCTTCTTCTCATATTTTTTACTTTGCACGCTTTAAAGTTGAGTTTTGAACAAATCTAACACAAAAAGCATATATATATGAGTGCATCAAAAGTCTTTTATCAAAAAAATTCATCAAAAGTCATGGAATTTTCAAACTTTGGTCGTAAAAACATATGAAATATGAGATACAAAAAAGATAGTGCCAAACAAAAACACAAAGAGAATGAAAAAATAGAGCATTGATTACCGAGGGTTGATTATCGGCTGTCAGTAATGTCCAGTTTCTCCGAGAGGACCTCTCGGTAAAGCATCTAACCTAGATCTCTTTCCTTCTTGTGCATTCTCTATAATACATATTATACTTTTTGTGTTGTTTTCTTCCATGATTGGCAAACAACCTTAGTACATCATAATTACCGTCTTTTGTTTTCTTTTTCACATGGGCCTCGCTCGGTTCTAGAGACCGGCACCCCTTCGGTGTCCTCGATGGTCTAGGGCGTTGTTCGACACCTAGAGGCGGAAGGCCATAGGGAATAACTGCTTCTTTGTGTTAGTGCATGTCATCAAGAGATGACAGACCAAGTCTAGGCTTGTTCTGTCATGGGATCACCCACCAAAGACTTTGTCTCGGGGGTGAACGTAACCGGTCCTCGACGTTCCCGCCCGTGTGTGTGGTTTGTGAGGCACGTGCCATGTCAAGCAGGTGTGTTGCTTATTCAAATAGCACACCACCACTGCATGCATATGCATGGGTCACACGCATGTAGTTGTGCCCCCCCCCCCTCAGGAGGTCTCTAGATCGAGCACCCATCCGGTAGCCCCGGCGGTCTAGGGCGTTGTTCGGCACCGAGAGGGTGTAGTCCATGGTGAATAACTACTTCTCCGTGTTAGTGCATGTCATCGCGAGATGACGGACCAAGTCTAGGCCTGTTCTTCGAGATAGTCTATGGGTATCGAGAGGGAATGTGTCCGGTTTGTGGAGGAAGTGCGGGTCATGTTGCTCTGTTGGCATCAAAATTAACTTCTTCTGCTCTCAAAGGAGGCCATCACATGTATATGCACGGGCTATCCGGTGGCTCCTGTGGTCTAGGAAGTTGACCAGTACCGAGAGAGGGGGTAGGCCACGGTCAACAACTGCTTCTTCTCATGTTTATTACTTTACACTCTTTAAAGTTCACTCTCGGTGCAGGTCTAGAAAGTTGACCGGCACCGAGAGAGGGAGTAGGCCACGGTCGACAACTTCTTCTCATGATTTTTACTTTACACTCTTTAAAGTTCTCTCTTGATGCCGTTCTAGGAAGTTGACCGGCACCGAGAGAGGGGGTAGGCCACGGTCAACAACTGCCCCTTCTCATGTTTTTTTAATTTACACTCTTTAATGTTCTCTCTTGGTGCCGGTCTAGAAAGTTGACCGGCACCGAGAGAGGGGGCAGGCCATGGTTAACAACTGCTTCTTCTCATGTTTTTTTACTTTAAACTCTTTAAAGTTGAGTTTTGAACAAATCTAACCCAAAAAGCATATATACATACATACATATATATATATATATATATATATATATATATATATAGACATATATATAATATATATATATGAGTGCATCAAAAGTCTTTTATCGAAAAAAATCATCAAAAGTCATGGAATTTTCAAACTTTATCGAAAAAACATATGAAATATGAGATACAAAAAAGATAGTGCCAAACAAAAATGAAAAGAGAAGGGAAAATATTAGAGCAGTGATTACTGAGGGTCGATTATCGGCTCTCGGTAATGTCCACCTCCGAGAGGCCCGCTCGGTAAAGCATTTAACCTAGATCTTAACCGTTCCCCTTTCTTTCTATCTTCATTCATCTCCTTCTCTCTGTCCCCTGCGCCACCGCCGCCACTGATGCCGAAATCACCACCAACTGCCGCCGCCACCCCTCCTCCACCGCTCCCAACTGCGGCCATCGCCACCCCCTCCTCCACCGCCCCCATCTGCGGCCACTGCCCCAAGCTTCATGGCCAGCGCCGGCGCGGCGGTTCTTTAATGCGGCCCAAGGACGGCCGCCGCAGTGGAGCTCCTCCAGTAGCATGGCAGCTGGAGATGCCCTCAGGTTAGCTCCCAAGTCCGGCCACCGCCACCCCCTCCTCCACCACCCCGCCGCCCCTTCCCCTGACTTGGGACGAACCCTAGGAGGCATGGCTCGGTGGCTGCGTCCTTGCTTGCCGGTGCTGCCGCCTATCGTCGTGCCTACCCAACCGGCCATCTCTTTCCCTGGGCAGCCCCCCAAGCCCCTTTCGGCCCCCTTCTGCGGCAGCAGGTTACGCCGTTGTGGGATTCTGCCATGTCCAATCTATGGAAGTACTAGTTTCATTGATGCCATATGATTGATGCTTCAAAATTATGTTGCACATTTGAAAAAGAATTCAAGCATCAGCCTTACAGTACTTTGTTGACACCTAAATTCTACAGCTAGCGCAGTGTCGTAGCTAAGAAATCTGAATTGGTTGAACTTTGTGCTTGTTTCGGGTTGATAAATGCAGCAGTAAGAAGGAATGAAGCAGCCATTCAGATATCTTATTGCTGCATTTAGGTGTTCAGATTAATACTAGTACTGTTCAAACAGTACATAGTTCATGCCAAGTTGCCGACCAAATCATGACCTGTTGTTGCTTGATGCCACTGTTGCGCTAGATGTGGAAACCGATTTAGTCATTTAGTAAATTGTGTTTTTATATAATTTTACTTGGAACAAATACTGCCTTTGAATATTATGTTTGGGTTCTATTTGTTATGCAAGATAGATATATTTTTGTATGCCTTGAAACTAGAGTTTTTTCCTTGTTTTGTGGTACACTTGGATAAGTGGTATGGTTAATATTCACCATATATATTTTGTTTTTCAGATTTCGATGGGAGCAGTAGTAAGTACCGGACAGTCCCGAGTGGTAGGGTCGAGTCGTTCGCCTCCCATCAGGCCACTTCCGAGGATGAGTCATCCGCCTCCCATTAGGCCACTCCCGAGGACGAATCATCATCAGATGGCGATGTCAGAGTGGACTTAGATGAACGAGATCCGCTCACTACCGAATCGGGCGACATGGAGACCTCGAACGGCTCGGGGTCTACCTCGAGAAACACTTCCAAGAGGAAGAAATCCGGCCGTGGTCCGAGGAAGGTCCCGGAACCAACTGCTGCCAGCAACTGTCCTGTCATTTGCCCGATAGGAGAGGGGTAAGCAAGCATTTCATTTGCATCATATTTTGGATGCCACAACTTTGACACTCACATATGCTTGTCTTTTATATCATGCATTCAGTGGACATTTATCCCGACACAACCTAAGGGGGCACGCCCGCCGAACCACGTCACCGGTTGCCTCTTGAGGAAGCACTTCCCTGGACTGTCCAAGTCGGGTGATGACAATCCGCCGTCGCCAGGTTTAACCTGGGAGCATTACCTACACAACAAGGACGAGCACGATGTCACCATGGCCACCCGGATCATCAATGCTTTTTTGTAAGTATCTTCACTCCGACCAATGCATTTTTTCATATCCAAATCCTTGCTTGCGTGGATGGTGAGAAGATGCCATATGCTTTCTTGTAGGAAACATTTGCTTGCGTGGATGGTGAGTAGCAGAAGGCGAGGAAAGGCATCGTGAAATCTGCCTGAAAGATACTCTCTGACACCAAGCACACGCTGCGGTACAAAGCCGTGATGTAGTGTCGGCCGCTCGATGACAAGGGAGAGAAGATGACAAGGAAGACTGCTTGCCAGACCAACTTGTCGCCGGAAGAATACCTGTCAGTGGTAAGTGACTACATCCGTTTCTAGTACTTTGATTCATCCCTCTTGTTCCTCAATTATTCGATTTTGTCTGACTAGGTGAAGGTACCCTGTATAAAGGAGGATTGTTGGGAGGCCTTGGTTGACATGTGGTGTGAACCAGCATGGTAGGCGCAGCATGTGGAGAAGGGAAACGATTGAGCCAAAATGACAGGCCCGACTCATGTCCAGGGGAGCCAGAACCAAATCGCTCTCAAGCAACACATGGTATGTGGATTAATATGTTAACTTTTTCGCACGGTGCATATTGGTTCATTAAACTTGATGGTTAATTTTGCAGGAGGCAAAGGATGGTCGCCCGGTCCACATCTTGGAAGCCTGGAAAGAAGGCCACAAGGGGAAGGATGGCACCGAGTTCTGCAGCGAGTCGGCGGAGGAGAAGTGGGGGACCTTCAAAGAGGTCTTCCAGGAGGTGCACAGGCAGGAAGCCGAACCTACGTCCAAGCCCCTTGATCCTGAGCTTCCCATCATTGTTGTCGAGGGGAAGGGCCATGGCCGCCACCTCCTTTGCAATGGGGTGATCGCCACCTCCTCGCATCGCAAGCTGCACGAGATTCGCGCGTCGAGCACCAGCTCAACTCCGTCCATACGGAGTCTCCCAACCGCCACATCACGTGAGATAGCGCGTCTCAAGGTTAGCATCCTAACCTTTCATTTATGTCCATGCCTCGAAATAGCTCCGTTCCAACCTATATGAGCCTAATGCCATGTTACAGGATTTAATGGCGCAACGGGTTGTTGAAGAGGAGCAAAGGCGGAAGGCTGAGGAGGTGTCTAGAGAAAACGAACGGCCAGACACTAACAATAGGTTGAAGATGCTTGAGGATCAACTACAGGTAGAACATTATCTAAACTAGAGTAGAAGATTCATTACATAGGGACGAACCACCCTCACGTGACTCTACTCTTATAGGTTCTTATGCAATCTCGAAGCAGTACAAGTGATGCCCCTCCTCCTCCTCCGGAATGTTAACCCAATGGCCTCTCCTCCTCAAGATGATCTATATATGAACAAGTGTACTTCATTTGTGACGTGCACGTGTTTTGCAGGTAGTAACAATATGTATGAATTTGTGACTTGTGTGTGACATCTACTAGGATAATACATTCGACTTGTGTGTGATAATATGTGGACTATTCCTAATTATGCATATATATGTGGACTAGATCAAATTATGCTTATATATGATCAAATTATGCCTATATATATGTGGACTGCTCCAAATTGCACTGTAGTTGTTTTTATCTGCAGGGATCAGAAAAGAAATAGCTTAACAGCAGAATGGATGGGAAAGATTTCTGAGAGCAGCACTTGGAAAAAGATATACTATCGAGAGCCCCTCTCGGAAACCTGGTCGTCTGGGAGACACTACTGTCGTGCCACACTTTTTCTGAGGGCAGCTCTCGAAAATGAAGGCGAGCATTGCCGAGACAAACTGTCGGCAAAGTTTTGTAAGCTGTCAGCTACCATGTGGGCCACGCTATCCTACTGGTTAGAAGGATCGTCGAGAGGGGCTCTCAGCAACGATATTGTCATTTTTTTCAAAAATATTTAGCAAGTTATGTGAAACTTTTACTGATAAATGTGACCAGCGGGACCACATGTCAGGAGGAAAGAACACATACAAAAAAAGAAAATAGGATGTGGCATATACTTTGCCGAGTGTCGTACGGCGGCTCTCGGCAACGAACGCAGTAACTGACGGAGCCGTCTGTTGCGGACGGGCATGCCACGTGGCTCCATTTTGCCGTGAGCGGCTCTCGTCGTCTGCACGGTTTGCCGTGCGGTGCCTCTTTGCCGTCGGCAGTGGCGACAAAGATGGTAGTTTGTCGTGAAGCTGGGTTTGACGAGAGTGGCACTCGGCAAAGTTATGTTTGCCGAGTGTCCGTGTTTTAACACTCGGCGAAGAGCATGACACCTGGCGTACGTTAGAATTCCAGTAGTGAAAGGAGCACAAATACCTCAAAAAGACTAGATGCAGCAACCGCAATCCGTTCAGCAGCGAAGCCCTCCGACTACAAACACCTGCAAACAGCATACAGAAAAACAGAAAAAACACCCACGCAATCAGATTCAACGGAGAAAATAAGTAAATCAAGTAAGAAAACATAAATCAGATGAAGAACAATCCGCAGATGGACAGATCGAGCAAGAACACCATGAACCCTAGCTTTGGTAAGGAAGGGAAAAAGACAGAGGAGAGGCTGAGGCGGAGCGGTGGGGGGAGAGTGACTGACAGAACCAGAAAGAAGAGGGGATAAGAAAAGAAGCCACCGACGCTCGGGATTCCTCAAGCGGGCTGGGCGCTGGGCTACAAAGCCTGTTAACAGGCGCGCGCACATGCATAACAGTCGCCTGCAAGGCAGAACCAGCCCAACAAACAAAATCGGCTGACCCAGAATCACTCTCAGTCGATTTTCAACAGGCCCAAACAGTCACCAACGGTAGAACAAAAAAAAACTAAATTACGAATCTCAAAGCACAATCCAATGATCAGAAATTCGACTGACCCAAAATCAAAAATCAGCTGACTGAAAAGTAGCTAAATTGAAAAAACTACAGAATTGTTAACGCCCACACGTGTGGCCGTTCACCACCCCGACCACACGCAAGGATCTCCGTTGGCTTCGGTACACACGAATCTTGTAGCAAACAGGCCGGTTTTCGGCGCCATGTAGGACGAGTCTCGTGTGCGGTGTGCGAGTCAGTTCGCCCGCACGGTGGTTGCCATCCCGTGGTCAGCGGTTGCCACTCAGAGGCGTGCGGTGGAACTGCCATGCGCCCGCACGCCACGCTCCGACCGCGGTTGACATCAAACACGTCGCACACCCCTCCACCCTCTCCCTCACAGTTCCATTTTACTTACCCGCGACGCATTTACTGGCCCAACCCACTCGCACTTAAAACCCCTGGAGGAGAAGGCGAGAGGAGAAGGCGACGGCGGAGGCGGAACAATCGACGGTGTTCGCGGCCGTCGGTGGTGCTCGCCGGAGCAGAGCGGCTTCGCCGGAACCCGTGCGTGTTGAAGGTAATGCTCACTTCATCTCTCGCAACCACTTCCTGCATTTTTTCCCCTTTCCCTCCCTGTTAGATTCCTAGATCGATTCCTAGAGATTCTGGCGATTCGGCGGTGCGTCGGCGGTACCGCTGGTGCCGAAGTTGTCTGCTAGCCGTTTTTTGGTGGCACTGGGCAATTTTATCGCCGCTGCAGTGGCGGCATCGTCGGTGCGGTTATGCCTGTTCGGAGGCATGCACGAGTCTTGCGCATGGATTTTGGGAGGTGTCACCAGTTTATTTTGATGCGCATTGGTTCGAATTTGTGTTTGCAGTCAAATCGTGCGAGAATTTTGAGGGTGATTTTGAAGTCGAAGTAGTTGCCATTGAAACCTAGATCTAGTTAGTTTGGTTTTGAAACTGTCGAACGAGGCGAACTTGGCAGAATGACTGAACGTGAACAAATGTGTGGCAACTAAACTCCCTGAACAAATGTGATAGTTGCCACAAACGTGTTTTCCTTTGCGGCAACAAATTACTGAAAATGTCTGTCATAGTTGCCACATTCAAGCTTTCACATATGGCAACTAATTTTATTGAATGACTATGATAGTTGCCACACCCATGCTCTTCCATGTGGCAAACTGAATTTTGCTGAATTTATATGATAGTAACCACAAACATGCTTTTTCATTGTGAGATCTAATTTTTTCTGAATTGTTTGTTATAGTTTCCACACTTTGATAGTTGCCACAATCGGTAGTCAATGCAGTTTCGGCATCCAGCTGCACTGGATGGCAACTAATGTGCACATCGAGTGTGTGTGTTTGCCACTTGGATTGTATAATCATGTGGCAAATAGAATGTGAACACAATGTCTGTTGCCACAATGTAGATATGACAGTGTGGCAAATTGGCTGCATAATATGGCAACCACATTTGCGTACCAATTGTGCCAGATGCCATATCATGTCTGTTGCCACATCATGTCTGTTGCCATGTTACAGTCAGTACAATGTGGCATTTTCATTGTACTACAGACGCAATTTTTTCGTTTTGCCACAATGACTTTTGTGATATCTGAACACACTGTGCCTGTTTTCAGGTTATCGATTCAGATGTGGTTTCATTGCTTTTTTGTACTATATTGGGCTAACATGGCAACTTCAACATTTTGTTTTCAAGTGCATTTACCAACATGCTTACTTGCCACCTTTATGTTCTCGACAATCATTGGGGGGGAGGAGGGCCGCGTGCGTGTTCATGCTATATTTTTGCATTCACTAGTTGACATTTTCTGCTAGGTGGCAAATGCTTACCTCTTGCATTTACATTTTCCCCCTTAACAATTTGGTTTGTTCCTACATCAGCAGAATGGCTCGTGGCGATCATCAAAATGATGACGATGATTTCATGGATCCACCACAGCGTAACCGGGCAACTGGACGGAGAAAAGAGGGTGACGAGGTAACTGTCCACACACCCACCCCATCTCCTCCTGATTTTTGTTATTGGTTGACACCTATATCTTTTGTAGTCGTCTGTCATGAACTAAATTTTCATGACATTGCAAAACATGGCAACAGCTGATCACTTTTGTGTATGTTTTTTGCAGAAGAAGAAACGTGTTCGCAACAGAGCCTCCTAGGAACGTCTGACTGTGTTGATTGAAAAATTCACCGACGATCAAAAGGGGGCTGCTGCTGAGATGGGTATGCAGGCTCTGATGGATGTCCGGTGCACGAACCTTGTCAACCCAGTATGCAACTGGCTTGGGGAGATCTACGAGCCTACCTCCAAGGAATTCGTGATTCCAGGACGCGAAAGACTTCCGTTGAACGAGGAATCCGTGTTCTGCACTTTGGGTGTGCCTCGTGGACATATCAAAGTCCCGTACGAGGTCAATAATGAGATCGAGGAAGCGTTGTTCGCCCGTTTGTTTCCTGGATTGGAATCCATGCCGAACACGTCTGTACTGGCAGATTCGCTGCAGGCCATGACGACGCACGGAGATGTTTTCAAGATGAAGCTACTCATGTACCTCATCTCAGCTGTTTTCGCGCCGACCACTTCCCTTCGCCCAAGCAACAAATGTTTCCCCATCCTGGTGAATGATCCATCCTTTCTACTTTATTTTCCTTCAATCTTCTGGCTCCGATGTCACGTGTTAAGCTAATGACTGCCAGTGTTTTCGTTGTTTTTTTTCCTTTGATTTCTGATGCGGCAAACTTTTTGCCCTAAAATTTTGTGTGGTGCAGGCCAATCTGAAAAATGTGGAGAACATGAACTGGTGTAAGTTTATTGCCGACTTTCTCCACGATGCTTTCAAAAACAAGATGTACCAGAAGGGTTGTCGACTACATTTAATGGTATTTATTTTACCAGATCTCTGTGTGAACTCTTGTTTATAACACAGTTTTATTCATACATGGCAACCCGATCATAACAAGATGGCAACTGCCATAATGACAATGTGGCAACTGCCATAATGACAATATGGCAACTGTCATACTGACAATGTGGCAAATGCCATCATATTAGCATGGCAACTGCTATCACAGTATGATGGCAACTGCCAGCACACTATGATGGCAACTAGCACATACATACTATCATTGGATCATACATTATCCTGCTCTTTTTCCCAACTACAAAGTACCCATGATGGCAACTGACATTTCTTTCTTTGTAAAATTGTTTTAAATCAGCTCATGTATGTCGACTGTCTTGATCTGTCCACCGTGGATTTCTCTGGGGTAGGAGGCCCGCCGCCTACGCACAAGTTTGCTGTTTCTGCGTGGACCATCAACGATGTCAAGGCTGTGCTTGCCGCAGACAGGGCAACTGATACCACATATGGAAAACTACAGGTTAGTTTTTGTTTATCTCTTCACACGACATGCTTACAAATTTGACATGAGGCAACTGTCCGTGGTTTATAAGGCATGCTTACAATTTCTTTTTGTTTTTCATAGCTGATGGCCAAGCATGCTATAGACTACAGCGTGTTTGGGGGGCCTCAAAAATTTGGAAAGTGGATGGACATGCACTCAGCTCCGTCTTGCCCTTCTGAGGTAATCAAAATATCGACAGCCATTGTTTTGCCATGGATTACTTATTGATGCCGCGCAAGCGACTTCAATACGGGTTGTTGTTGATGCTTCTTGTTTTCGTGCACAGGCGAGGGCACCAGTTGAGCATCTAATTGGGCAGTTTGCATCCGGAATGACCGGCTTGCTCGGGAAGTTGGTTGAGGGGTGGACGTCCCTCGGTGCCTCTGACAGCGACGCGGTTGCGAGGCAGTTCACTTCATTTGTCCCAGAACGTACACATCGACCAACCAGTTGCCGTGGCCGGTATGACTACAACAGTTCCCAAGAGCCCGGTGACACACAAGATGATGTAGATGGAGACGTTGTCCTCAGCAAGGATGACGACGATGACATGGATAATGTGCATCAGGACACGGATGACGATGAACATGTTGAATTTCTCACAGGCGGCAACAAGGGCAAGGATGCAACAGATGCCCCCCCACCGGAGAAAGTGATAGAACATACGGCTGCAAGAGGTGAGGGGGTGTTGCCATCAAGGAGGGGGAGGGCTCCAGATGATGTTGGGTAGGGTTCTCATGGCAAGAGGTCTAGGACCGATCCCGTAGCTGCCAGGAGGAGGTTCGACTTTCAATTTTAGTTTTCTGCTGTGTCTATTTTCTTGGAACAATCTCATCCATTTCTTTGCACTTTTTTTGTCAAGCGCGGCAATGGGTTTGTTGTCTGACAGTTGCCACCTTCTTTTTTCCCTCCATCTGTTACGTGCAGGGAGACGACCGCTGGTGGACGAGCAGTTACGAAGAAATAGGCGCCAACGCCAACCCGTGTTTCTGCTCGCTTGAACAAAGGTGCCCCCATTGCCGGTGACACCCCTTCCACCAGGTCTTCTCCTCGTACGACGACGGCCAACACCGAGGATCCTGTCGTGTTGCCAGACCTGAGGAAGCCAGTCAAGAAGTATGTTTATCCATGTGCTTTCATGTACATAGTGGTATTTTTTCTTGAATTTCCAATGCTACTGTTTCAGCTTGTCACATGTTCTTCTGTCATCGTCCCCCACGCGACAACCGCCGTTTTTCCAAATGATTTCTTCCTTCATTTTTTTAGTTTATGGCAACTCCTATTGGTCTTTACATGGCAACTGGCATCTAGGCCAACTGACAACTACCACTCTACCTAATGGCAGCTGCCATCTTTTACCTTTGGCTTTGTGAGCTCATCCCACACACAGGTTTCAAATTGAATTCCTGACAGAACATACATTTGTATCATTCTTCAAGTTTGCTAACATGGCAACTGCTGCTGGATGGCAACTGCTAACTATGACACATGGCAACTCATGTTCCCATTACATGGCAACTACCAGCTTTTCCACTTGTTTTTTCATTCTTTTAAGATTTCTACCATTGCAAACATATTTTTGTTCATTTTTTCATACCTTTCTCATGTGATTTTTTCTTTTTGCAGGGTGAAGAAGACTACTATGCGCGGGGCCAAGCATAGCAGTAAGGACCCGTTCGAATGCCTACATTCAAAGTTGTCAACGGGGGGCAACTCAAATGCACATGAGGCACCCAGCGACAACACTGTTGCTGCACCGATGACTGCTCCCACCAACTCTGATGCAAGTGGCCGACCATCTCCGCCGGCTGCGGATGTCCAGGCTAGAACAACAGGCATCGGTACATCGGGGAGTGACGAGTCGGTATCTGCCAGGACAGCTGAAATATTGCCAACTCTTCTGGCAATGAAGGATGCTGCTGTGAGCCATGCCACCCCATCAGCAAGTGTTGAAGTGGACTCTCCCGAGACGAACCTAGGCAAGGAAGATTCCCGCTCTTCCAACACTGATTCCAAGCGCGTGCGTGGTGGCACACCCGTGTCCACGATAGAAGCCGCTGAGGCGGCAGTTCATGAGGATATGCCATCTACAGGTGAGAGTCCCGACACAACAGCTCCAGCCCCTGTCGGTGCAGATACTGCTAAGGTGACCGTGGCACGTGCTGGTCTTCCACCTATGTGTCGCAGCCCCGCAAGCAACCAATAGTCATACCCAACGCACTGGCTGTATCTAGGAGCAGGAGAGACGAGTCTGGGTATGTTCCTGCGTCCACACTGTTCCCGCCACCCGCCAAAAACAATATGATGGAGAAACCGCAAGACCGGAGCACAATTGATGCAGGTGTGAAGCCGTGCACGAGTGACGCAGGTGAACGGCCGGAGCAGACTGCGCCTTTACCCGTAGTGGAAATCCCCAGCATAAATCTGTGCACTTCCAGGCTCCCAGTCAATGTCGGTGTCCCCTATAGCCCAAACAAGAAGATTGCCATGAAAGCTGCTGCTGATACCGCTCACAACACTCCCCGCCCTGCAAATAAGACCGAACATTCTGTAGCGGCCAATTCAGATATGTTTGTTGATTTTTCACCATTGGATTTTGCCTCGCAAATCGTTCGTGGTCCAGCCAGTAGGAATGAGAGGGACCCAATGGCATTTACCCCACCGAGCTTCAGCCTTGGCATCAGTCAAGATCAACCGGTGGTGCAAGATCCTTTGCCAGTTGCCTTTGCTTTCCCAGGAGGCATGCCCGCAATGATTGCGCAGCCAATGGTCGAGGGCAGGAAGGCTGTCAAGTTTGCGGAGCCACTTGTGCAAGGTACACTTGCCGTGTCCTTATGATTTTCCTGTATACATCTTTATAGTTTGAATTTTGTCCCAATCATATTCTTTTTGGGTGTTCTCACTTGTGATGGCAACTGATGTGTGATGACATGGCAAGTAGATTTGATGCACCATGTCCTACATTTTTTTTGTTGACATGCTGCATTTTTGACATTTGGGTAAACACGTGGCAACTAAAGTTGATTCATCATGGCAACTGTATTTGCTGGCACATGGCAAATATAGTGCATTTCCACATGGCAACTGGATTTGCCACACCATGACACCTGCATTTTGTTGTTACCATTCTGCATTTTTTCTGTACGGCAATGACATGGCAAGTGGAGTTGACACAACATGGCAACTGCATTTGATGTGACATGGCAACCACAATCCATCTAGATGGTAATTCAGCACAACTGCATGGCAACTGTAGTTGCCATGACGTGGCCACTGTAGTTGCACCACACATGTCAATTTCCCCACTATTTTTCTACCTACATCTCACATCATACACCCTATTTCCTCACAACCCATCTGTTTTTTGAATCATTGCAGGAACCCCTGAGGAAATTTCACCGTCACTTGACGAAGCTTACCGCAAGATCGAGGAGGCAGCATTGCAGAGGAGGACCTCGCGAGGGCAAGGGCAATCAAATTCCAACTTGCCTGCAGAGACGACATCTGAGGATACCATCAGAAGTGCCACCCCTGGTTCTGTGAGACAGCAGAGGGTAGTTCACCCACCTCCCACGGAAGACTACGAGCCCGAATTCAGGGCCACTAAGGAACAGACCCAGCTGTACGACATCATCAAGCGGTTTGGAAATGCGAGGGCCAGCAGCAAGCACATGAAGGAGTTGAAAGTGTAAATGATCACACCCTATAATCTCTCATTTTGCTTTGTTCCTTTCTTAACATTCATCTTTCTTTGTACTCTCTATACATGATGCGCTTACGTTCTAGTTCTTTCATATTTTTTTTTACTTAGCAGGCATGATTCTTCCATGTTATGTCGTTTTCATACAGCTCATGTTTGGACAGAACCAAAGTCATTCAATGCGGAGCGACATATGTCGACCTGGGTGATCTCGCCGAGTCCGTGAGGCCAAACGGTAAAATGTCGACAAATGTAGTTGCATGCGGGATCGACTACATCAACAATCACATCGATGTGTGTGCCAACAAGATCATCATGCATTATAGTGTGACATGCAAAATATGGGATGGTGACTTCCACCACAAAATCCTGAGGAAGAATTTCGCTCAACGCAGTGAATTTAAACTAACACTAAAGAAATATGTGAGTACTCCTCCCCTGTCTGCACTGTTTTTTCACATGGTGTGGTTTTTTCCATCTTATGCACTTGTGATTATGTGGCAGATGTTTTCATGTGGCAACAGCTGCCGTGCACATTTACTTCTTTTGTTTTTTTGCATCCCATGCGAACTACGTGGCAATTTGATTGTAAAATGCACGGCACATTTTGTTCACCCATAACCAAACATTCTACATGATTCTATTTTTTTTTGTTCCTCCATTGTTCTTTTTGTGTAGTCTGCTTTCTCATTCATTCACTTTTCGAATGCAGGTCATGTTCCCCATGTTCCGGGAGCTTGCACCACATGACACTCAAGACAAGTGTGGTCACCACTATGAGGTCTGTCTTGACCTGAAGAACCAACATTCTGAGGTACTTGATTCAATGCGTTCGGAAGCTGATTCAGATCTTACTACGCATGCCGAATTCTTCATCAACAACCTCAAAGAGACATGGAACCGTCACTACAAACATTCAAAGGTCCAGATCAGACATTTCCCGATTGAGTATGTGGCGACTATGAAGGAAGGGAACACGTAATTTCTTAACCCCCTCCTTCATGTGCCGTTTTCATCAATGCAACCCCTATTTTTGTTGTCACATATGAATTGAAGTCTATCTTTGATACGTCTGTCCTTTTTTCGTGTTCATCTGAGTCTTTTTCTCGTGTAGTACGGACTGTGGCTTTCATGCGCTGGAATACTTTGCAAAGTGGGAAGGCAGAGTTGTCCCCGCTATCACAGCTGCAACAGTCGTTGAGCTCCGGAAAATCCACACATGGAACTAGTTGACGGATGAAGATTTCAACAAGCGGTCCAGAGCACGCGAGTTCGTGGAGGAAGCTGTCAAGAAAATCAGCAAGAAGTACAAGTGATCACATGGTGTTACACACCGGACGCATACCTTACATTCTGTTGCTGAGGAATGTAAGGTACTTATCTCTTTGTTATCATCGAAAACTATGTTTGTGTGCTATGTTACGACTGCAACCCCGCGCAGGCTACTATGTAGTGGTGGTGTGTGAGTGACAATTTAGTAGTTTCTCTAATATATGTGTGGACATGAACCTTTTTTAGGCATTAATGCACATATGTTTTTATGTTTTATCATTATTACAATGGTTTCATCGCTTACAGCTCCAGTTTGTTGTTTTGATTGCGTCTATGATGTTTTAAAATAGATGGCAAATGTAGTTCAACATACATGGGTAGCGAAAGTCATCGTCGGTTTTCATTTTGTCTGTTTTGCTTCTTTTTTTTCATCGCTAAGTGCACCGGCTAGCATGGGGGTAGGGTTGATCATGCATCCACAACCTTGGCTGTGGTTTATGCACGTTACGCCTTTTTCCAACTTGTTTCCCATACATCGCCCACAACACACTATGTTTCTCTAAACCGCGTGGTATTTGTCATGGAAATATATGTCATACAGAGTCATTTCAAATACCATGGCATATTTTCAGCAGAGCTAACATGGCAGATACAGTTCAAACAACATGGCAGATCAAGCATAATTAACATGGCAGATACAGTACAACTAACATGGCAGATCCAGTACAACTAAAATGGCAGATCCAGTACAACTAGCATGGCATATTTAGTACAAAGTAGCATGGCATATATTTAGTATAAAATAGCATGGCATGGAAGATTTAGTACACATAATATGGCAGATTTAATACACATAACATGGCAGATTAAGTACCCATAACATGGCAACTGCATTTCTCCACTCAATGAATTTTCCTTCCACTTCTGATGCTCCTCAAGAGTTATTCTCCCAATTTAAAAAAAAATCTCAACGTCTAGGGTACAAAACAAAATGTCCACAAGGACCATGTCACATTGCCCCAATTTCTGCTCTTGGATTGCCCGCCCCTTTCTTCGTTTTCTTGTGTTTTGCTTGAATCTCCAATCCTGACTTGTACCTTATCTCTCTTGGGCGACCCTTTGTGATGGAACGGGGTGGGTTCCTGACCTGGGTTTGTGTGCTTGCTGTTCCAGATCCTATCTCCGAGTTTTCAGATGATGGCCCCGTTGATGAAGGCACACTTGATGTGCGGGGGAACCGGTGTAAGGCTTCCTCAGCTTTCCTCTTCTTGATCTCATCAAGCTCTCTTTTCAGTGCCTTCCTGTGTTTTTCTGCGACTCTCGCTATCTCATCACTCTTGCACGCTTCATCAATTAGCTCAGCATAGTTCTTTGTCAACACAACGTGCCTCGCGGCTTCCATGGTTGACTCAGGTCTCTCGTCATGCACAGCCAGAACCGCGTGTGTTGTCTGCGGCGCCAATGCATCGTCAGCGTCCCAAGTCCATCGCCGCCTTATGAAATGGCGGGGCATCCGTGTCACAGCGTTCATGTCCATTACTTTTAGTATGTGACAACACACAATGTCGTCCCGTTCGAACTTGCAGCATTGGCAGTAGTATTCGCCTTGCTCGATCAAGGCTTTCACGAAGTAGTTCCTTCCTTTGTCTGGGTCTTCAGGTTCTGAATCCGACATGCCCAAAATAGAACACACCTTCAACGTATGTTCGTCCACTTGGAAAGCCGTGAACATGCTGGCACGCTTTATTTCTTCCTGGAATCTGTAAGTTTTGTGTGTTTTATGTTAATCTATCATGCGATCTTTTTTTTTGTAGCACGTTACGCTGTCATGGAAATAGAAATAGATTTTTGTTTGAATATGGCAAACATAGCACACTGAACATGGCAAACATAGTACACTGAACATGGCAACTGTAGTATACCAGACATGGCAACTGCAGTACACCAGACATGGCACCTGCAGTACACTGAACATGGCAACTGTAGTACACTGAACATGGCAACTGCAGTACAGCAGACATGGCAACTGCAGTACACTAGACATGGCAACTGTACTACATTTTCAACTGGCCATCGTCATTTCCACACCAATATTTCCCCCAATGGAAGCACATTGCATAAAACATGGCATCTACATTTGAGTAAACATAGCAATTGCATTTTCAACAAACATGGCAGTTGCATTTCAGTAAAAATGGCAATTGCATTTCAGCATATGCGTTGACAATATAACATTTTTCAGTTGACATTGGCATTTGCATACCAACATGCCCCAATGGAAGTACAGTTCATTAAACATGGCATCTGCACTTCATTGAACATGGAAAATGTATCCGAGTAAGCATTGTAAATAGAATTTTCATTGAACATGGCAACTGCAGCTGAGTAAGCATGGCAAACAGTATTTCATTAAACATGGCAACTGCATATCATGGCAACTGCATTGCACTCTACTAGGCACCTACTGCCCTAGTGCTTTTGCGCAAATAAGACCGTAACGCAACTGACTTACTTGTTGAAGATCTTGTTTGTGTATATCTTGCTCATTTGCCTCTCCATTGGTAAATACGTTAGCAATTTCGGCTGCTTTAGCGCGGTGGTAGCTTCTTGCTGTAGCTCAGATCCCAGAATTTTTTGTTGCAGAGCTGTGTACTGCTTGGCAAACTGTAGCAATGAGTTGCCAGGACTCACGTATCGCTTCAAAACAGCATTGAACCCCTCGCTGCGCTGCGTAGTCTGCAGAAAGGGGAAGAAGCACTGCATGAAGTAGGCGGGCACCCAGTACATTCGCTTCTCCCACAGGCTAGCAAGCATCTCGTTGTCTTGGACTTGATGTGTTTCAACCATGGCCATCCAGCTCCTTTCAAACTCCTCGACCGTCAAGCTGTGGTCAACGCACAGCTCGAATGCCTTGTGCAGCTCTGGACGGTCAGTAAAGAACGGTCCTAGCGTCTCCTCAGCCTTCTTTATAATGTGCCACCTGCAGTGCCTATGCACTGCCAACGGAAAGACCTCCTCTATGCCTGCACGCATGCTGAAATCTTGGTCTGTTATTATGTTCATCGACGCAAGTCCATCCATGCACTCCAAGAAGGTCTTGAACAACCAGACGTACCCATCCGTGTCTTCATTCCGAACGAGCCCGCAGCCGAACTGCAACGACTGATTGTGGTTATTTATTCCTATGAACGGAGCGCATGGCATCTTGTACATATTGGTGAGGTACGTCGCGTCGAATGAAATGCAATCTCGGAAATGTTTGTAGGCTCTCCTTGCAGCACCATCCACCCAATACATGTTCCTGACATGGTCCTCATCGTCCAACCTTATCCTGTAGAAGAAATCTGGATCTTCCTTTGCTTTCTCATCGAAGTAGGCAATTGTAGCCTCTATGTCAGCCAGCCTGCTCTCTCTATGGTACTTGGCCTGTAGGTTTGTGACGTCAGCCGGTATGTACGGCATGCTACTCAGTTTCCCCTTTTTGCTGTGGATGAGTGATAGTATCTGGACCATTCTTGATGGACCGACGTTACAATCATGTAGCAGCTTTACGAATTGCCTTTCGACTGGGGTGAATCCTCTGTGGGCAGTCAGAAATTTGACCAGGTCAAACTTCTTTATGAGTTTGTGGTTGTGCTCGTCAAAATATTCAGTGACCACATACTGTGTTCCATCTACGTTCATCTTACACCGGACAGGGCATCCCGTCTTGAGAATGATTCCTCTTTTTCGTTCTGGAACGACAGGCGCATCACCTTTCCCCATCTTGTTCCTCTGTGCCTTGTGGCACCTCATCTCACCTCTGCTGTACTCATTAGTTTTCTTAATTTTCCTATGGTACTCGGTGTTGACCGAAAATCCATGGAACTTTGCATATGTCTGGTAGTATTCATTTGCTTCTTCGAACGATTCAAATCTCTGCCCAATGTACGGTGGCTGAGGTACCATGATATCTGATTACCCGCCATCTTCATCCCCTTCTGCCTCGTCGTCAGTTTCATCATTCACTTCAGTATCGGCGGCAGTTCCATCCACTTGAGTGTTGGCAGTGCTTGTGTTCAAAGGGGTGCTTGTTGGTATTGCTGGAATGATTGCCATTCTCGACTGTGACTCGAAATTGTCTGCGTCATGATTGTCTGCTGGCTGGTGGAACGCGTCTTCCGTGCGCTCAGAGCTCCCCACAGTAGATGTCCCCGCGCCGCTGTTAACTGTAGTTGTAGGCCCTGTAATAGGAAAAACAGGTACGAGAGTAAGTTTTTTGTTTGAATAACATGTGTATCGCAACGGATCACACCATCTACGAGTGATTTGGCACGACATCATTTCAAATAGCAAGTCGTGAGTCTGCGCGTGGACATGTACGGCAGCTATAGCTGTCCAGTGATGGCAGCTACTGTTCAACAAACATGGCAACTATTGTTTTTTGCCTACAAATAACTACAGATAACAAATGTAGTGTTGTTTTTGTGGTTCAGTTTTTTTCCCTTACCTTGTTGTGTTGGATTTGACCTTCTTGTGTGGTCTGTGACACCAAAATAACGTGCACCACCTGCAATTTGTGAAGCTTGCCACGAGACGTTTGCCGGGTTTCCACCAGCGTAATAACCTGTACGCAAAGTAGTGGTTGCCCCTGATGTGGCAACTGTAGTTTTACTGGCATGGAAACTGTATTTGCATCGGCATGGCAATCGCGGTTGTTCCTTCATGGCAGCTGCAGTTGCCATGTCATGGCAAATGTAGTCGCACTAGCATGGCAACTGCAGTTGTTCTTCCCTGGCAACTGCAGGTGTCCAGGATGGCAACAACAGTTGTCCAGGGATGTCAAGTGTAGTTTCTAATATATGGCAACTGTAGATGTCCAGTCATGGCAATTGTAGTTGTCAACTATGCTCCTTCTGCTAATTGATCATCCGCAACTTCACTTTTTTTATGGACTCACCTGTGTATGACGTCGATGGTAGGTACATTGGTGCTGCCTGATGCCACGCGCTGCATGAAGGCTCTGCATTTTCACCCGTGGTAACTCGTGAGTCCTTTTGCCAGTTTTTTTGCATGTTCATTTTTCATGTCCACAGCAGTATGTGCTCTTTTCTCGGTTTGCATTACCTTGATTATCCATACAAGCTAGTTGAAGTTGGCTGCCCGTACATTTCTCAGTGTTAGCGCCTTGTGAGTGAACTTGTCACGGGGGCCCCCTAATTGTGTTTTGGTCATAAGAACCTGCGAAAAAATGACAGTGTACGACATAAGTAGAATGTCATCTTCATCGTTGCGAAGATGGCAACTGTTCTCTTCTTTTGTTATCACGCATCATACCTACGCCTGCATACTGTTCTAGTAGTGGCAGCAATGGCCCTGAAGAGATGAGCTGACTGTACTCTGTTGCATCCCAAGGGGGCGTTTCTGGCCTTTGAGAACCTCAAGCATCAGCCCATCTTCGTGATTCATTCTTTCCGTGTCTCGCTTCTTTCTAATGTGTTCTCAATCACTGCATGAACAAGAAGGCATCAACAATCCACAAGAATTGTATTCTTCTGCTGCTTGCACATAGAAGATATGCATGGCAAGCGACGGGTCAAAATAGGTGGCAGCTACTGACAACGAAAGGTGGCAACTGTCGTTATAAACAAGTGGCAATTAATTTCTTCCAACCCTCTTCATTCCAAAATTTGTCCCTCCTGTCCTTCTTTAGTGATTCCTACTCATCAATTTTTCATACTCAACTACTTGCGTCAATTAAGCTAGGAAGTTAAGTCAATTTCAAATGTAGTACATGGCAGATCTGGTGTACTCTGCCTGTCAATTGCGACTACACACTGAACCATGTAGTGTTCTACCCCTATAGCATTGATCCAGCACAAGATCGGGAGATTTTCAGCCTTAAGGATGAGAAGGTCGAGATCGGGAGATTTTCACCTGGTTTTTAGATGATCGTCTCTGGAGGGCTGGGTTGGAGTTTGGGGCTGGGGGTGGGGAGGGTTGGGGTATGGTTTTGAGGTGGGAGTACCCTACGGATCTGATCTGTTTGCCATGGCAACCATAGAAGGCCGGCGACGGAGGTCGGGGTCCGAGAGGTGGGGGACGATGGCGGCAGACGAGAGAGGGGATGGATCGGAGGCCGGGAACTGCTTGGTCGTGCGGGCAGCGGGTCGGCTTGCCCGGACGGGGCAGTGCGGGCGGGGTTGGCACGCAACGGATGTGCGGGCCGTGCGTTCGTGCGCGCGGACGTGGTCGTGCGGGCCGGTTCCCGTCCATGCCACACGAGGCGTGCGGGCGGGTTCCCGTCGACGCCACACGTGTGGCAGTTATTCGGACCCAAAAACTACACGTATACAAACGGAAGCGAATCGGGGATGCCGTACCGTAAATCGGAGTCGGAGCCGAGTCCGAAATGTTTTCTTGTCGTCTATGGATTGGATGCGCCACGCACTTATAAAATCTAGGACGCCGCTAACTGCCACACGTGTGGCATATACGACATGCGCCCACACACCGTGTGTGGTGTGAGTAGGAGGCAGCCCACACGGGCTGTGTGTGGACGGACATTGGAATTGCCCACACGTGTGGGCGCGGCTATTTCGTGCCACACGTCCAACAAGTACTACTCATCTCCACCTCGTGTGTGTGGCACGAATCAAAAATGCCCACACGTCCTGACGCAGCTACGTTAGATACCCCGCGGGATGGCGATTTAGTTGCCATCCTGGTTGGCAGATGTAGTTATTCGGGATGGCAAGTGTAGTTGTAAAAGCATGGCAACTCTATCTGTTTTGGTTAACTATAGTTGTCATGTCTAATTTATGGTAGTTGCCGCGTGTAATCAAACCGTAGTTTCCTAACTACTTGCCACATATGGTAAAAAACAGTAGTTTCCATGTGTGTTTACCTAGTTGCCACGTGTGGTCCAACCATAATTGCCATGTATTGTTAATCACAGTTGCCATGTGTGTTTATCTGTTTGCCACGTACGAGCAACTGCAGTTGCCGTGTAGCAAAGAATCACAGTTGCCATGTGTGTGTATCAAGTTGCCACGTTCGCGTAACTGCAGTTGCCGTGTAGCAAAGAATCACAGTTACCGTGTGTGTACCGAGTTGCCATGTTCGCGTAACTGCAGTTGCCGTCCACAACATAAGAGTGTCGTGTGGGCGAAAAGCAGTTCCCCCACACGCGCATGACCTAGGTGGTGGCTGTGTGGGCAGAAACTAGTTCGCCCACACAGCGCAGTTGGCAAACAGCATGGTACGGGCATGTGGGCAAACTTTTCAACGCCCACACATCAGCCCCGTCCTACGTGGCATAAAAAATCAACCTTTTCATGCCAAGATTCATGCAAAAGGCACTGGACGATAATCCAGGCGTGTGGGCGAGTTGGGGAACGCCCACACGTGTGGACGTTAGACTTTTCGAAAATCTACTACTACACGTTAACCTCTTACCTCAAGTCCTGAACTGCCCCGACGGATCACGAGCGAGGAAGCCAACCAATCCACCCACCGAATCGACGACGATCGATTGTGAGCGCATAATGCCGGCAACAACGGCCTCCGCCGCAACGGGCCAGTGGGCGAATCTCCCGGCCAACCTGCTCAGCGATATCGCCCACCGTCTCCGCGCAGCGTCCGACTCCGTCCGCTTCGACGCCATCTGCAGGCCATGGCGCGACGCGCGCGAAGTTCAAGAAGGTCTCTTGCCGTGGCTCCTCGCGCCGCCTGAGGCCGGCGACGGCTCCGCGGAGGACCAGCGGTGCCGCTGCGTCTTCTCCAGGACGAGCTACCGCGCGCCCGGTGTCTGCGTCCGGGACATGAGGGTCGCCTGTGCCAACGGCACGACCGCCTGGCTTCTCAGCGCCCAAAAGGAGCTCTCCCTCGTCAACCCCTTGACCGCCGACCCTCTGCCTTTCCCCCGCGACCGCCTGGACCGCAAGTGGGTGGAGCACAGGCACCGCATCATCTCCGATGACGGTGCTGTTCTCTTATACGACTTCACTCCGGACCGGCCGCGAGACGGTTTTCCGTACGGCAGAGGCAGATTCTGCGCATCCTTCCTGAGGCCCGGCGACAGCAAATGGCGACGTGTTTGGTCAAACCTCAGCGGCACTGACCGCTGTTACGCGGCCGCGTATTTCTATGGCTACATCGTCTGCGTGGGCTTGGCTGACTGCCACATCCTCTGGCCGGACTGGGTAACATTCGCTGAAGGTTTGTACCGTTACGAAACGACCGGGCAACTGCAAGCAGCGCTGCCGGAGGAGCCCGGAAAGGTACGCCGGTGCAGCTACCTCTTGGAGGATGACGGCAGGCTGCTGCTCGCCAGTGTTCTCCAAGAGGACGGCGGCACCGACCTGTCGGTGTCGTTGCACGAGCTGCGTCTGACGAGCGGCGAAGAGGAGGAGCGGGTGGTAGAGTGGGCGAAGACCGACGGATCAGACCGTTACGGCGAGGAAGTCCTTTTCTTGGGTTTCCCGGGCAGCTTCGCCGTGTGAACCGAGTGCTTCGGCGGCCGGGAGGTGAGCGGTGGCACTGCCTACTTCGTCATTGACAACACGGCTCCGCAGCCGTGCAGCGTGTACAGGTACAACTTCCACGACGGCGGCGCCGCCACGCTGGTGGAGACTCTGCCGCCCGGATGGCACGACGCCAGATGCATGTGGTTCATACCTGCTCCTCAAATAACCATGTTTCCTGAGCCGGACGAAGAGCAGGAAACTCCGGCGGCGACATGCAACGCCACTCAGTCGTCGCAACAGCTCACGATCTACGCCAGCGATCTGTTCCCCAAGGTGGATAGCTCACAGCTGCGAGACATGTTCGGCAGGCACGGCAAGGTGGCCCGCGCAAGAGTCGCCTACGACAAGCGTGGACGATCACAAGGGTTTGGGTTTGTGACCATGGCGACGCAGGAGGGATTCGACAGCGCCATGGCTGCTTTCAACGACGTGGAGCCGCACGGCAGCAGCGTCATCAGCCCCTTCTATTTGTTTGTCATGTTCCTGGTTCTCTCAACGTTTTTCGCATTATTTTATACCTTCAGGGGCTGATGTTACCAGGTTTCACCGGATATTTATGAGCAATCTTGATGCTAATTAATTAGTAGTTTATACTCTCTCGTGTTACACCTCACAAGTACAGAATTTTGTATGGATATCTGATGTGTTACACTTACACGTGGTATGAAGTCTTACCCGTTCAGCATATAGACATTTAGTAGCTATGATTCGTCATGATATGGGTGAAAGAGAGTTTATTCCGTCGAAAATTAAGCGAAAACAGAATAGGGTAGCAGATCGTTTGACATTGTATAGTCATACAGAGAGTACTACTGTTGTATGGCTTGGGCAAGGCCCTCCGTGTGTCGAGGAACTTTTACCACTAGATTGTAACCCTATGAATATGAAATAAAACTCTTTTACCATCGCAAAAAAGAAGAAGTTCACAACAAGCTTGGTTTCCGCCATCAGTCTTTTCCTAGGGATGTGTGCAATTTAATCCACCTAAATGCCCGATTATTTGATATTGTGTACTATGTATAGTTAATCTTATCCACTTTTTGATTAACTATGGTCCTCAAAGCTCCAACCGGACTACTCCAACTGGACTCCATTGTGGGGCCAATGGTCTATGGGATGGGACAACACAACCGTACTCCCTCCGTGGTTGTTGTGGGGCTATACTGATCTAAAATGTCATATATTACTTACAGTGGTAATAGTTGTGAGTATACTTTTAGCATTATATTTGGCGTTTGTAACTCTGTGTGCATTAGCTACTCTTGTGGTCGCTCCAACTGCAAATTTGGGTCAAGCTGTCCACACAAACCAAATCAAGCTAAATCTAGTAGCACCGAACTACTATACCACCCCCCGCAAAAAAAAAGAACTACTATATCACCAATCAGTAGCATAATATCACATCCGATGTGCTATCTTAAAGAGTCAATTACACCATAGGTGCCTGAACTTGACAAAAAAAAGTCAGTTTGGTGCTAAATCTTGCGGCATACATTGAACCGGTGACAAAACTTGGCTTGGGCATGCATCTACGGTGCTAATCACGTTTGTATACGCATGGTGTGCTGATGAGGCACGCCAACGTGGCGCGGGCCCTAGTGTCAGTGACCGGAAGGCGGGAAGAAGGTCGTGTGGCCTATTTTTTTTTATAGAAAACACCCTAGAATTACTTTTTCTTTACAAAAAGCCCATGACCGAATACGCTGGAAGGCGGAGAGGAGGGCGTGTGGCCTTGTTTTTGTAGAAAACACCCTCGAATTACTTTTTCTTCACAAAAGAGCCCCTGACTGAATACAAATTATGCACCAAGGCCGCGTTGACGTTTATACAGGATAGCAGTACTTAAGAAGTATAATCATGCACATGCGGCTTAAATGACCTGGAGCGACCGCGCCCCATTTTGCACACCATAGTTTTTCCAATTGATAAATACTATTATAATTCATATTTGTTATTTTAGTTATATAAATATTTTTCCAAATAATACATAAATATTTTTTAGAATTACATGAACATTATTTTCAATAATTAATATTTCTCATAAAGTAAACACTTGAAATTTTTTTAATGCATGAATATAGCCTAAAAATACTTGAATACATGAATATATTTCTGAATAAATTAGTACTATTGCTATGATTCATGAAATTGTTATAATTCATAAATACTATTATAATTCATTAATACTCCCTCCGTCCCAAAATATTTAACACAGTGTTAAAAACACTCTTATATTTTGGGACAGAGGGAGTACTATTTAGTTTATAGAGACATATTGAAATAACAATTTCACATATTTTTAGAATTTCAAAATTACATGAACATTATTTTAGATAAGAACAGTTTTCTCAATTACATGAACATTATTTTAAATAAGAATATTTTTTAACAATACATAAAAATAATTTAGACAATAATATTTTTTAGAACTACATAAACATTATTTTATTTTTATTTTTGCGGCTTTATATATATTATTTATAATTTAGAAAAAAGAACACGTGAAAAATGGGCCATTTGGGCAGCCGACCAGATGGGGTCAGGTCTTTGGTTCGAACCTGTGAGGCACAATATTTTGCATATCAATTTGATCTTTGTAATGTATCCTGCGGGATGGGACCCAAAGGTCATAGAGATGTATAGTGACGTCTCAGGTTTTTTTTAAAAAGAAAAATTGAGGGTCTCTTTTATGCGAAAATAAAAATTCCATCGCACACGCCCTCGCCTGTGTGGTCCCGTCACTGACACTAGGGCCCACATGGCAGTCTTGTTAGGGTGGAGTCACGTATATAGCTACCCTTGCCTAAAAAAATGTATATAGCTACCCCTGTTGACACCAAGCTAGACTTGGTGCGGTGGTTAGCATTGGCATCTTCGTAGTGTGATGTCCCTGATGCGAACCATAGCGCACCTCTTTGTCTGCTTATATTATTATTATCTCTTCCTATTGTTTCCTGACGGGTGGGCCCCAAGGGTCGTAGAGACGTTGTTAAGTTTCACGATATTTTTGCAAGATTTGGTATTCATTCAGGGGCTTTTCTATGAAGAAAAGAATTCCAGGGTGCTTTCTGCAAAAACCAGGCCACACACCCTCATCCCCGCCTTCCAGTCACCGACGCTGGGTCCGGCGCTACGTTGGCGTTCCTCGTCAGCACACCATGCGTATACAAACGTGATTAGCACCGTAGATGCGCGCTCAAGCCAAGTTATGTCACCGGTTCAATGAATGCCGCAAGTTTTAGCACTAAACTGATTTTTCTCGCCAAGTTGAGACACCTGTGGTGTAATTGACTCTATCTTAAATTCTAAAACGATCAAGTCTCTGATTTGTTCGTTGACAGATGGTAAGTCTTGAATTCTAAAACTGGATATGATAGCACGTAGAGGAGTAGTTTTCCAGGGCTGACACATAGAGTTTTTCTGTAAAACTACTCGGTTCAATTCCAGTCCATTCTTAGGCCTTGTTTGGTTACGTTTTAATCCACTTGGATTGCCGTGGGTCATGCCCTGATCCACGTGGACCGTCCTCTCCGGGACTTTTACACGTGGGTTCAAATTAGTCTATGGTAGATCACTGAAATTGGTATTGCAATTTTGGAAGCACGATTTCCAAGTTCCCATCTTTCTTTCCAAGTGCAGTGGTTTTTGCTGAAGTTGATTGGTGATAGTGTCCTAGAATAGGGGGTATTAGCCTAGTGGGTCCATGCTCTTCAAATTGGGCTGATGATCCCTGGTTCTTCTCAAGATGGACTCCGGAGGCTGCACAACTTGACATGATCAGGGCTGCATCTGCCGAAGGCTTGTCGTATATTCCAAGGCTTCTCCTGCCGCCTTCGCCAAGATACTGACCTTGTAACCCTAGATACCCCCCCTCCCCCCCTTCGCATGTATATAAGCCAAGGGGTTTAGCCCATAGAGGGGACATCAACGCAATCTCATTCACCTAGCCTCGGGTGCTGGTCGTAGCAAAACCTCCCGACGGGCGTAGCAAATGCCCAGTACGATTGCAGCAAAATAAAGTTGTCGTTGTTCGACGCCATTCACCATTGCAACAATTTGGCTCGCTGTTCCAGCAAATTTGACCCCCCGAATCCAACAAAAAATTCCTTGCCGTCGAGCATCGCATCTCGCTGCGCTTCAGCTGTAGCTCACCGTGCTGCCGGTTGTAGCAAAACAGGACACTGAATGTAGCAGGATGCAACGCTAGTTGTAGCAAAAATCACGATGCTGTTGCGTGATGCAAGAAAAACGAAACGTCGGTTGTAGCAATGTGGGGGGCTGGTGGTAGCAAAACACAACACTGGATGTAGCATGTCAAAACACCGCGATGCCGTTTTTGTGCGATGAAGCAAAATGCAGTGCTGGTTGTAGCAGTGTGGGGGAGTCGGTTGTAGTATTTTGTGATGCTAGTTGTAGCATGTAGCAAAAACCACTTAGATGGGATGCTCAGAAAGAAAGTCCCGCACAATCCTCACTGTTTGCGGCCACCAAGCTCGTCGTTTATGGCTGTAACCCCCTTCATGGGCACTGTTTGCAGCTTTCAAAATCCATGACGTGGGTTGTGGGCTGCGGGGATGTTGAGAAGAAGAGATAGTGTTTTGGGAAAGAAAAGAGAAAAAAAATAAGTGAATGGCAACTAGGGTGGATCAAAAGCTCGTAGCTCGCGAGCTTAATGAGCCTTCGATAGTTCGGCTCGTTAAGCTTGGAGCTCGCTTCTTAATGAACAGAGCCAATCACTGATTTCAGCTTGTTAAGCTTAACGAGCTTAACGAACGAGCTAACGAGTTTCACGACACTAGTAGAAAAAACCCCACTAGTCCCGGTTGGTGAGGGCCTTTTGTCCCGGTTCTTGAACCGGGACTAAGGCCCCGTTCGGTATGCAGGTCAGAAAAACTAAGGAATATAAAAAAGTACAGGAACAGAGTTGGTTTTTTTTTTTTGAATCAGAGGAACAGAGTTGGTTGTACAGTGCAATCCTACGTGACCCAAAACAGACAAATGAGAAAAGAAGAGGTGTTCGGCTCATTGGAAACCTTCCTGAGGTGTTCGTACTAGCAATGCAACAACATATATTATTTTATTAATTGCATGCCGGTTTAGCTTCTCTCACCGCCATGTGAAGTAATTTTTTATTCAGCTTGCATAGTGGCTGCCTCGGGCCTCGGCCCAAAAAAGAGATCAGACCAGATTTACACAATCCTTTGGAACCACCATTGTGAGAGAATCTTTTCATAGGGATATTGTAGCTGTTTCCTTTGATCCGAACACTGCCAAGGAAAATAAAACCGTAGAACGGCCATTCCTCTGGAAAAGTATCAAAATCCCGTGAAGCGAACACAGCCTAAAGGGTCGTTACTAATGCCCTAGACCTTTAGTCCCGGTTCTAACACGAACTGGGACAGATGGGCCTCCACGTGGCCGGTGCGCCGAGCCCAGGCAGGAGAGCCTTTGGTCCCGGTTGGTGCCACCAACCGGGACCAAAAGGCATCTACGCGTCAGCATTTCAGTGGCTGGGTTTTTTGTTTTTTTAAGGGAGGGTGGGGGTGGGGGTTTTAGGGGGTTAATTTAGGTGTTTCATATATTGTGTTAGCTAGCTAATTAATAGAGAGAAGTGTCCTCTCTTATGTCCGTGCTTGATCGACGCTACGTACTGTACATAAAGAGGCCCTCGACACGCTAGCTAGTAAGAAAATGAAGGGAACCATTAAGTACAGAAGTTCGTCATGCATACCGAGAGAAGTGATCGATTGACCTCTCCTTCTCCGAGAGATTGGTCGAACAACAAGTTTTCGTATTATCTAGCCGACGCTACTGGCTACCTACATATACAATATGTAAGACCTCTTACAATCCCCTAGCATTTGAAATTAACTTCCACATGGTATTCTCCGGCTTTATTGATGACGTGGTCAAGAAAGAATACCGCCAATTCCTCTTGAATTGCTTTCATGCGATCTTGTTCTAGGAGTTCATTCCGCATCTGCCACGTCTAAATTGAAGAAGAGGGTTAATACATATATGAATGAAACTCAACAGAAATCTTGGTGTAATAAAATGAAATTGTGAATATTATTGCTTACGCACTTCATATTGTCTTTTAGAGTAGCCCCGCTTATTTTTCAAAGTCGCGTTGTAGATGAACTCGCACACGTAGTATCCACAGAAATTATTCCCTTCTTCCTGCCACAAGCACTTTACGAGAAATAGAGGTCAATCAAACTGATAATGAAGCATTATAAATGGCATTGATGAAAGTATAGCTATAGAATCAATGGGAGATGCGCGCAACTAGCTAGCTAGTTGTACTTACTTTCGGATATGTATATCGCAGCTCCTTCGGCAGTCCCGGAGCTTCTGCGGTGAACTGTTTCCAAACCCTGCAAGACAAAGAAAATAATAATTATTACTTGAGATATCAGGAAATGAACAAAAAGTTGCCGATATGGTGCGATAATGATCGATTGAATTTACTTGTTGAGCAATTTAGTCATGTCCGCATAGGTTTCGGGATCTTTTCGTCTCGAGTCTAAGACATTTACTACTCCCCGCTCAAGCTTAATCTCCAGAAGAACATAGTGGAAGCTGCGCACGCATGCATAACTCATCAATTACATTACTATAACCTCGCTCGAGTAATAAGGGAAACCGAATATGCACATGATAGTAACACTCACTTGAAGTTGTAAGGAAAGAGTGTTAAATCTTTGTTTTGATTTTTGATCAACGATTGTAGCAAGTTGGCCTCGGCCTCTTCGACGTGCTTTTTAACCTGAATTTCATCTATGTTATTTGTGTTAATGAACCCAATATCATACATTTCTTGTTTTTTGCACTCGACGATCTTCAATCTGCATAATATAGTGAGGATAATTAATTATAAATACATGCAATGAAAGAGCCGAGCTATATATAGAGACTTAATGACAAAAATAGTACTTACAGACAGTAGCAAAAGACCGTTAATTTATCGAGGGCCTTTTGATTGAAGAACTCGAAGAACTCCTCAAATGGAACAGGCAACAGATCAGTTCCAACGAGGTCGTGCTCCTCTTTAATACTCAGATACAAAGTATTCGTCCCCCCAGACTCTCTATAGGTTTTCATGTACCAATTATGGAATCTTCGCATCATCGTTGTTAGAGATTTTTCATCTTTGACGAGAGGCTTCTCGTACTCGTATCTGTGTTCGTCCACCTCCAAGAAATCAAAATGTACATCATCAGGCAGGTAATCTCCAAGATTGTTATAACCGGGTATCGTTCCTGGAGCATTAGCGACGATGTCGCTAGACACATTGAGCGGGGGGCACGATTGCTTTGCTTGTTCGCCAAGCTGGGCAATTTTTTTCCCAGCTGCTCGTTCTTTTAACCTTTTATCACTGACAGTACTTCGCGACCGGTTAGCTTCGAGATATGTCTTTGCAGTAATGCGCTCATAGTTGTTTTTCGGCGGAGACTTTGGTGGTTTCCTCAGGGCATCGATAGTGCTCTTTGCTTTCACCGGATCTACCTTCTCCTCCGGAGGTGGATGTCTCTTTGCTTTTACCCCTTCAAAGAAGTCGTTCACTTCGGTCTGCACGATCTTCGCGTTTTCCTCCTCGGTCCTCTCGTACGGTAACTTCTCTAGAGGCTTGAGAGAAGGACCGTATCTGTATTGCCTCCCGCCTCTGTTGGCTGTACTGCTAGACGCCAAAGCAGATGGAGCGGATGCGGCGTCTGTCTTCTTTCGTGCTTGCTTACGAGGCGGAGTAGAAAGAGTACGACGCGCCGGAGCAGCCGGGGCGGCGGCGGGTCTCTTCCGCCCTTGCTGGCGAGGCGGAGAAGGAGGAGGCTGCTGGCTGCTCGGGCGCGCCGACGCAGGCGGAGAAGAAGGCGGAGTGCCGCCACGCGCCGGAGAAGGAGGCCGAGTGCCCTGATCGTCACTCGCCGGAGGAGGAGGAGGTGGAGGAGGCGGAGTGACCTGACTAACCGGAGGAGAAGGAGGAGGCGTCCAGTTCGGAAGCTTGATGAACTCCTTCCTCCATAGGCATGGAGTCTTCAGAGCAGAACCCAGACGAGTCTCCCCTTCACCGGTAGGGTGGTCAAGCTGGAGGTCCTCAAATCCCTTCGTTATTTCGTCCACCGTCACCCTAGCATATCCTTCTGGAATCGGACGACAGTGAAAAGTTGCGCCGGGTTCAGAAGGTCGAACTTGGCCGACAGCGGCCTTGACTTTTAAGTTCTGCCATTGCGTCATCAGAAGGCAATTTTGAGACTCTGTGATAAAATCCATGGGGTAGCTAGCAGGAGCCGTCAATACATGTTCCGGCTGAAGCAACTCGGTGGAAGCCACGCTGCTTCTCCGCTGACATGGAGGGGTAGCTTTGGGGGAAGCTTCGGCAGGTCGTTTGCTGCGATCTGCTTCTCGTTCCTCTAGCCCTTGTACCCTTGCGTGCAGCGCCTGCAGTTGGCTATGCTCCACTTTCCGTCTCCTCTCATGGCATTTGTAACCGCCTGCGTCCGGAAAACCAACCTTCCACGGAATGGAGCCTGGCGTGCCTCGTGTCCATCCAGGGTGCTCAGGATTCCCGAGGGCCATTGTGAGCTTATCCTTCTCCCTGTCTGGAACGAACGTCCCTTGCTGCGCTGCATCGATATAGTGCCGAAGCCTGTTGACTGGTATTTTCAGTTGCTCATCCGTCCAACGGCACTTCCCTGATACAGGGTCCAAGGTTCCGCCAGCCCCGAAGAACCAAGTCCGGCAACGGTCTGGCCAGTTCATTGTCTCTGGTTCGATCCCTTTATCAAGCAGATCATTCTCAGCCTTGGACCACTTAGGTCGGGCTTTGAGGTAGCCACCTGACCCCGTGCGATGGTCAAACTTCTTTTTCGCAGCATTTCGCATGTTTGTCGCCGACATCTTCTTACTCTTTTCCGATGTCTTATGGGCCACAAATGCGGGCCAGTGATGTCTGATCTTCTCATATTTGCCGATGAATTCTGGTGTTTCTTCTTTGTCGACAAACCTATTCAGCTCTTTCCTCCACCTCCTGAATAGGCATGCCATCTTCTTAAGAGCACAAGACTTGATGAATTGCTCTTTAACTAGCTTCTTCGGATCCTCCGCTGGCGGTAGGGTGAAATTTGCCTTCAGCTCGGTCCAAAGATCATCTTTCTTCATATCATTGACATAAGACACCTCAGGGTCTTCCTCCTTAGGCTTATACCATTGCTGGATGCTGATCGGGATCTTGTCCCTAACAAGAATCCCGCACTGAGCAGCAAATACGTTCTTTGTCTGGATGGGTTCAATCGGTTCGCCGTCGCGCGCGATTGCTGTGATCTCAAACTTTTCATCCGAGCTCAACTTTTTCTTCGGGCCTCATCTCCTTACCGAAGTTGTGCTCGATCCAGAGGGCTAGAAAAAAGAAGAAAGACGAGAGTTAATTAATATGTGTACATATACCAAAACAATGAATGCATCAATTAACTAGTCAGCACAGGCTTAACTAATATATATACCTAGCCAGACTCGGTTCGGTCACCGGAGCCATCATCACGGTCTCATTCTTGCACCGTCATTGGGTCACCGGAGCCTTCCTCATGGTCTCCTTCTTGCACCGGCATTGGGTCAAAGGAGCCATCATAATTGCCTGCTTCTTCACCCTGTCCTTCCAGACCATCGGTGTTGTTCAGAAAAGATAAGACGGCATCACTTCCATGTGCGATTATCTCCCCCAACATCGCTTCTGTTGCTTCGTCTCGGGGGGTGTCCATAGTTTCTACAAATATTTACAACATGGCAATTATTATTCAAACATGACAGATATGGATATATTAGTGGCAAACGTAGAACTAGCTAGCTAATCACAGTAAGGAATCATATTAATTAGTGGCCTCGACGCTACTTCTCTAGGGTTTGGGGTGGCCTCGACAACGCTTCAAGGGGGTAATATCGACAACGACGAGATACATACACTGGAAAATAATGTTATCGGGGAGGGGGTATATCGACCCCCCCCCCCACGTGTTGAAGTTATCGGGAGGGGGTATATCGACCCCTCCCCACGTGTTGAAGTTATCGGGAGGGGTTTATATCGACAATGACGACATACGTACATGGGAAAATAATAGTAACGGGGAGGGGGTATATCGACCCCCCCCCCCCACGTGTTGAAGTTATCGGGAGGGGGTATATCGATCGACCCCCCCCCCCCCACGTGTTGAAGTTATCGGGAGTTTATATCTACACGACATACATACACGGGAAAATAATATTATCGGGGAGGGGGTATATCGACTCCCCCCTCGTGTTGAAGTTATCGGGAGGGGGTATATCGACCCTCCCCCCCCCCCCACGTGTTGAAGTTATCGGGAGGGGTTTATATCGACAACGACGACATACGTACCTGGGAAAATAATAATAACGGGGAGGGGGTATATCGACACCCCCCCCCCACGTGTTGAAGTTATCGGGAGTGGGTATATCGATCGCCCCCCCCCCCCCCACGTGTTGAAGTTATTGGCAGTTTATATCGACACGACATACGTACATGGGAAAATAATATTATCGGGGAGGGGGTATATTGACCCCCCCCCCCCTCGTGTCGAAGTCCCCTGGAGGGGTATATGGACGACGACAGACCCGATAAAACATAAGAAAACAAAGGAAAAAAAAAGAGGAGAAGAAGAAAGGAATAGAGGAGAAGATCGAAGAAAAAAAGAAGAAAAAGAAAAGAGGAAAAGAAGAAAGGAATAGAGAAGAAGAAAAAATAGAAATTTTTTCTATTTTTTCTTCTTCTCCTCTATTCCTTTCTTCTTCTCCTCTTCCTTTTCTTCTTTTTTGTTCTTCTTATTTATTTCTCCTCTTCTTCCTCTCCTCTTCTTCTTTCTTTCCTCTTCTTATTTCCTTTTTCCTCTCATTCTTTTTCTTCTTCTTCCATTCCGAGCTAGATATATAAAACTTTTCTAAAATTGTAACTTTTGCATATATAAAACTTTTCCATGGATCATCATTTCTCATATATATCGAATATATATCCATTGTCATATATAAAAACTTTCTATATATGAACAAAAAACTTTCTATGAACAAAATAACATTTTTGACATATATATTTAGCATATTCTAGCCACATACACATATACGTCACATACACATATACATTATAGCCACATACACATATACATTATAGCCATATACACATATACATCACATGAACAAAAAAATAAACTAATAAAAATAAAAAAACATATAGCCACATATGAACAAAAAAATATAGCCACATACATACACATATACATTATATATATATGAACAAAAAAATTAAACTAATAAAAAAACAGAGCCGGGGCGGCGGCTCACAACAGGGGCAGGCGAGGGCACCGGCGCGCGGGGGCGGGACGGGGCAGGCGCAGGGCGATGGCGACGGCGAGCACGTGGAGGGGCTTGGGGCGCCAGGGCGGCGCGCGCGAGCAGGGGAGCTGAGGCGATGGCGGGGGCGGCGAGGGCGCCGGCGCGCGGGGGCGGGACGGGGCAGGGGCAGGGCGACGGCGACGAGGAGCGGGCGGCGACGGTGAACACGGGGCAGGGACGCGGGGCGACAACGACGAGGAGCGGGCGGCGACGACGACGAGGAGCGGGCGACACGGGCAGCCTGGCGGCGTCGAGGAGGTCATCGGCGTCGTCGGGGGCAACTCGTGAGGGAAATATAAAAATTCCCTAAGTGTTGCTTATGTAGCAAAGGCTTTGGTCCCGGTTCATGGCACAAACCGGGACCAATGCCCACTTTAGTCCCGGTTGGTGCCACAAATCGGGACCAAAGGCCTTTTTTCAGCAGCCCAAAGGGCGGGAAACGGCGGCCTTTGGTCCCGGTTGGTGGCACCAACCGGGACTAAAGGGGTGAATTGGTCCCGGTTTGTGCCACGAACCGGTACCAATGCACTCCTTTAGTCCCGGTTGGTGGCACCAACCGGGACCAAAGGCCTTGTGCTGGAACTGGCACGGCGTGGTGCGGTGGGATGTTAAGTCCCACCTCGCTAGCCAAGAGGGCTCGACAGTGGTTTATAAGCGCTGCTGCGCTGACCACTTCGAGCTCCTCTCAAATGCAGGCTTACGGGCCTAAATTCACTTATCTGCCTGCAGGCCTGAATCCTGGCCCATGGTAGGGTTTCTAGTCGTATTCAGGCCGTGGGGGCCCAGCAGGAGGCGTTTTTTTGTTTTTTTGTTTTCTTTACTTATTGTTGCTATTTTTTTTATTTTCCAGTTTTTTTGTTTTGTTTTCTGCATTATTTATTTTCTTTTGTTTTTTGCTTTATTTTTTAATTCTTTTTGCTTTTAGTTTTAGAAAAATTATAAACTTTGTGTTAGTGCCATTAGTTTTCAAATTTGAAAACACTTTTTTTGTTTTTTTGTTTTCTTTCTTGCTTTATTTATTTTATTTTGTTTCTACTTACAACAAAATACTTATTGTTTCTATTTTTATTTTTATTTTCAGTTTTTTTGTTTTGTTTTCTGCATTATTTATTTTCTTTTGTTTTTTGCATTCTTTTTAATTCTTTTTTTCTTTTAGTTTTAGAAAAACTCTAAACTTTCTGTTAGTACCATTAGTTTTCAAATTTGAAAACACTTTTTTGTTATTTTGTTTTCTTTGTTGCTTTATTTATTTTATTTTGTTTCTACTTACAACAAAATACCTATTGTTGCTATTTTTATTTTGTTTCCAGTTTTTTTATTTTGTTTTCTGCATTATTTATTTTCTTTTGTTTTTTTGCTTTATTTTTTAAATTTTTTTGCTTTTAGGTCAGCAAAATTATAAACTTTCTGTTAGTGCCATTAGTTTAAGAAAAATTATAAATTTTCTGTTAGTGCCATTAGTTTTCAAATTTGAATAGTTAAAATTTGAATTATTTGAAATTTGTGTGAATCACAAGTTTGTGATTAACTTTACTAAAAATGAACATAGATGCGCCCATAGAGAAAATTCAACCTAAATTCATAATAAATTTCTATGGATTTCAGAGAAATTCACAATGAATTTAGGTCAAATTCCCTATATAGGGGCATCTATTTTCACTTTGAGAGGAGCTCAACAAGGCAGAGAGGGACGGGCTTATAAACCGGTGTGAGCACCCTTCGGTTGGTGAGGTGGGACTAAACTCTGAGCGCAACGAGGACCAACCCTTTAGTCCCAGTTTGTGCGTGGAACCGGGACCAAAAGGTCCAGACGAACCGGGACCAATGGCCCACGTGGCTGCCCTCTTGAGAGTGTTCTTGGTGAGAACATAGTTGACAAGGAGCGAACCGGGATTAATGGTATTACGAGGGCCGAACCATAAGAAATTAAAGCATTTCAAATGAACTCTGAAAAAGTTGAAAGTTGGCATTGTATCATAATTTCACCGACATAGCATGTGCATGTACAAAACGGACAATGGTATCATACTCATGTGTTACAAAGTTGGCATGGTATCATCATAATAGTTGCGGGAGAAAGTCTTCACTTTTTCTTTGCTTGTGTCATTTGCTTATTGCGCCGTAACCATGGATAATCTTCATCGTTTATCAGGATGCTTGGGTCAGCCTTGACTTTGAAGGGAGGAATTTCATGAAACTTTTCATAATCTTCAGACATGTCTGTCTTGCCCTCCACTCCCACGATGTCCCTTTTTCCTGAAAGAACTATGTGTCGCTTTGGCTCATCGTATGATGTATTCACTTCCTTATCTTTTCATTTTTCTCGGTCTGGTAGACATGTCCTTCACATAGATAACCTATGCCACATCAGTGGCTAGGACAAACGGTTTGTCAGTGTACCCAAGATTTTTCAGATCCACTGTTGTCATTCCGTACAGTGGGTCTACCCGTACCCCGCCTCCTGACAGATTGACCCATTTGCACTTAAACAAAGGGACCTTAAAATCATGTCTGTAGTCAAGTTCTCATATGTCCACTATGTAACCATAATATGTGTCCTTTCCCCTCTCGGTTGTTGCATCAAAGCGGACACCGCTGTTTTGGTTGGTGCTCTTTTGATCTTGGTCAATCGTGTAAAATGTATTCCCATTTATCTCGTATCCTTTCCAAATCGTAACAGTCGAAGATGGTCCCCTGGACAACAAGTACAACTCATCACAAACAGTGTTGTCACCTCTGAGACGTGTTTCCAACCAACTGCTGAAAGCCCTGATGTGTTCACATGTAATCCAGTCGTCGCACTGCTCCGGGTGTTTGGAGCGCAGACTGTTCTTGTGTTCATCGACATACGGGGTCACCAAGGTAGAGTTTTGTAGAACTGTGTAGTGTGCTTGAGACCAAGAATATCCGTCCCTACATATTATTGAGTCCCTTCCAAGCGTGCCTTTTCCAGTCAGTCTCCCCTCATACCGCGATTTAGGGATACCTATCTTCTTAAGGCCAGGAATGAACTCAACACAAAACCCGATGACATCTTCTGTTTGATGGCCCATGGAGATGCTTCCTTCTGGCCTAGCGCGGTTACGGACATATTTCTTTAAGACTCCCATGAACCTCTCAAAGGGGAACATATTGTGTAGAAATACGGCCTCCAGAATGACAATCTCGTCGACTAGATGAACTAGGACGTGTGTCATGATATTGAAGAAGGATGGTGGGAACACCAGCTCGAAACTGACAAGACATTGCGCCACATCACTCCTTAGACTTGGTACGATTTCTGGATCGATCACCTTTTGAGAGATTGCATTGAGGAATGCACATAGCTTCACAATGGCTAAACGGACGTTTTCTGGTAGAAGCCCCCTCAATGCAACCGGAAGCAGTTGCGTCATAATCACGTGGCAGTCATGAGACTTTAGGTTCTGGAACTTTTTCTCTGACATATTTATTATTTCCTTTATATTCGACGAGAAGCCAGTCGGGACCTTCATACTGAGCAGGCATTCAAAGAAGATTTCTTTCTCTTCTTTCGTAAGAGCGTAGCTGGCAGGACCTTCATACTGCTTCGGAGGCATGCCGTCTTTTTCGTGCAAACGTTGCAGGTCCTCCCGTGCCTCAGGTGTATCTTTTGTCTTTCCATACATGCCCAAGAAGCCTAGCAGGTTCACGCAAAGGTTCTTCCTCATGTGCATTACGTCGATTGAAGAGCAGACCTCTAGGTCTTTCTAGTAGGGTAGGTCCCAAAATATAGATTTCTTCTTCCACATGGGTGTGTGTCCCTCAGCATCATTCGGAACAGCTAGTGCGTCGGGACCCTTTCCAAATATTACGTGTAAATCATTGACCATAGCAAGTACGTGATCACTGGTACGCATGGCGGGCTTCTTCCGGTGATTTGCCTCGCCTTTGAAATGCTTGACTTTCTTTCGACATTGATGGTTGGTCGGAAGAAATCGACGATGGCCCAGGTACACATTCTTCCTGCAGCTTCCCAGGTATATACTATTGGTGTCAAGTAAACAGTGCGTGCATGCGTGGTATCCCTTGTTTGTCTGTCCTGAAAGGTTACTGAGAGCGGGCCAATCGTTGATGGTCACGAACAGCAACGCCTTTAGGTCAAATTCCTCCTGTTTGTGCTCATCCCACATACGTACACCATTTCCATTCCACAGCTGTAAAAGTTCTTCAACTAATGGCCTTAGGTACACATCAATGTCGTTGTCGGGTTGCTTAGGGCCTTGGATGAGAACTGGCATCATAATGAACTTCCGCTTCATGCACATCCAAGGAGGAAGGTTATACATACATAGAGTCATGGGCTAGGTGCTGTGATTGCTGCTCTACTCCCCGAAAGGATTAATGCCATCCACGCTTAAAGAAAACCATACGTTCCTTGGGTCACTTGCAAACTCATCCCAGTACTTTCTCTTGATTTTTCTCCACTGCGACCCGTCAGCGGGTGCTCTCAACTTCTCGTCTTTCTTACGGTCCTCACTGTGCCATCGCATCAACATGGCATGCTCTCCGTTTCTGAACAGACATTTCAACCGTGGTATTATAGGAGCATACCACATCACCTTCGCAGGAACCCTCTTCCTAGGGGGCTCACCGTCAACATCACGAGGGTCATCTCGTCTGATCTTATACCATAATGCACCGCATACCGGGCATGCGTTCAGATCCTTGTACGCACCGCGGTAGAGGATGCAGTCATTAGGGCATGCATATATCTTCTACACCTCCAATCCTAGAGGGCATACGACCTTCTTTGATGCGTATGTACTGTCGGGCAATTTGTTATCCTTTGGAAGCTTCTTCTTCAATATTTTCAGTAGCTTCTCAAATCCTTTGTCAGGCACAGCATTCTCTGCCTTCCACTGCAGCAATTCCAGTACGGTACCGAGCTTTGTGTTTCCATCTTCGCAATTGGGGTACAACCCTTTTTTGTGATCCTCTAACATGCGATCGAACTTCAGCTTCTCCTTTTGACTTCCGCATTGCGTCCTTGCATCGACAATGACCCGGCGGAGATCATCATCATCGGGCACATCGTCTGTTTCCTCTTGATCTTCAGCAGCTTCGCCCATTGCAGCATCATCGTGCACATCGTCTGGTTCCTCTTGATGTTCAGTAGCATCACCGTATTCAGGGGGCACATAGTTGTCATCGTACTCTTCTTCTTCGCCGTCTTCCATCATAACCCCTATTTCTTCGTGCCTCGTCCAAACATTATAGTGTGGCATGAAACCCTTGTAACGCAGGTGGGTGTGAAGGATTTTCCGGTCAGAGTAAGACTTCGTATTCCCACATATAGGGCATGGACAACACATAAAACCATTCTGCTTGTTTGCCTCAGCCACTTCGAGAAAATCATGCACGCCCTAAATGTACTCGGAGGTGTGTCTGTCACCGTACATCCATTGCCGGTTCATCTGCGTGCATTATATATAATTAAGTGTGTCAAAAATCATTACAGAATATCATGAATAGATAATTAAGTGACCAAATTAATAGAAGTTCATCATCACATTAAAACCAAAGTACATACATAGTTCTCATCTAACAACATAAAGCTCTGCAGAGCATCTAAATTAATTAAACCATACATTGAAACTATGTAAAACATTTCAATGCGAAAACAAATGCGATCATAATCGCAACCAAGGTAACAACTGATCCAACGACATAATGATACCAAGCCTCGGTGTGAATGGCATACTTTCTAATATTTCTAATCTTCAAGCGCATTGCATCCATCTTGATCTTGTGATCATCGACGACATCCGCAACATGCAACTCCAATATCATCTTCTTCTCCTCAATTTTTCTTACTTTTTCCTTCAAGAAATTGTTTTATTCTTCAACTAAATTTAACCTCTCGACAATAGGGTCGGTTGGAATTTCCGGTTCAACAACCTCCTAGATAAATAAAATCTATGTCACGTTGGTCGGCATAATTTTCATAAACAATAGATGAACCAATAGTTATGAAAAGATAATATATACCACATCCGAATCATAGACAGGATGAGGGCCGACGGGGGCGGATACCAAAACCATCACACTATATAAGATGCAATAATAAAAGTAAGAAAATAATACAAGTATCTATCTAAACATACAAGTAAGAATATTTTTCCTTTCAAAAAGAAGATAAGAACAAGAGGCTCACCACGGTGGTGCCGGCGATGAGATCGGCACGGGTGATCGACGGCGGTGAAGACGGGGACAGGGCATGACGGACCGCTAAACCTAGACAAATATTGAGGAAAATGGAGCTTGGAGGTCGAGCTTGGAGAGGAGAAAGCTTAAGTAGTGTGGCTCGAGCATTCCATCGAACACCTTGTGTACATAGGAGGTGAGCTAGAGCACCACCAAGCCCTCTCCCCCTCGGCGGCCAGAAAAAATAGAGCAGTGTGCTCTGCTCTTACGCGAGGGGGTATATATAGGCACCTCATTCGTCCCGGTTGGTGGCATGAACCGGCACTGAAGGGCAACCTTTGGTCTCGGCTCAAGCCACCAACCGGGACCAATGGTGGTGGGCCAGGAGCGAAGCCCATTGGTCCCGGTTCATCCCACCAACCGGGACCAAAAGGTCCAGACATACCGGGACCAATGGCCCACGTGGCCCGGCCGGCCCCCGGAGCTCACGAACCGGGTCCAATGCCACCATGGGTCCCGGTTCTGGACTGAACCGAGACTAATGGGCTGACCCGGCCTGGACCTTTGCCCCCTTTCTACAAGTGCGAGTAGCTCGTTAAGCTCGTTAGTAACAAAATAACACATATTTTCATCTTACATGACAAACTTTTTGTAGCACCTCTGCCTATCAATTCAATCTAATTGACATATGAGGCAACAAACTAGTGCATTTCTTTTTGTAGTCATCATATTTAATCTTGAAAACCACACCTACACATTCATCATGTATATCATAACACATTATAATCTGTTAACAAGCGCTCGCGAGCGCTCACGAGCTTAATGAGCTTCAAATGAGCCGAGCCGAGCCGGGTTTTCTGCTCGTTAATCTTAACGAGCTTAACGAGCCGAGCCTTAAAGAGCACGAGCTTAACAAGTACGAGCTTAACGAGCCGAGTTGCTCGTTAGTCCACCCCTAATGGCAACGACCGTTGAGCGGATATGGTGGAAGTGCGTGGGCCACCAGCCACATGCTCCCCCGTGCAAAATCGCTAGCACGGGCAGGCACTGCAGGATATGCGTGTATCCAACAAAGCGCGAGTGACCGACCAAAGTTTCGACCAGCGGGCAGGCGTGAAATGTTTTCCTTTTTGTATGCTTGTGTTAGCGCGATTGGCACACGCGATATGTAATACAGTTATCAATAATACACGATGTTTGTGGTTAAATAATAGACAATGTTCTTTTTAAAGATAAAATCATATATGTAAATCATAAACATAGGTCTTTCCCACAACAATAAAAAATGCAAAGTGTTTTTATTACTTATAAAACACACGCAGTAATGGAAACACCCGTTCAATCTCACAGGGTGCATGATATTGGTGTTTTTCTTTCCTGTCTCACAAGGCGACTCGGAAAGCCTTCCTCCCCTCGATCCGCGCATGGAAGAAGCTAGAAAAAAGTTTAATGGGGTCATGTGTATGATAGTGGGGTCATCCTTTATAAATGAATCGTGATTAGTACTAAGTTTGTGAAGGATTTGCTAATTTCAATTGACCCCAATGCATAAGAGGCAGCTCCGTCCTGGATCCACGCTAGAGTCGGGCGAGACTCTAGTTTGAACAGTTGCGTCCATGCCAACGCACTTGAGGAGGAGGATGTCATACAGCGCACTGCGGCGGTCCTCGCTGCCTCTGGCATCAACAGCGTCGGAAAGCTTCATGCACCGATCCACAGATATGTTGTCTATGGATGCAGCAGCGATGTGACCGCACGGGTCATCAGTGGCGCGAATGGGGATGCGTTAGGAGACATGGGTAGCAAGATGTGGCGCTAAAAGGACGGGGAGGTCATGGGAGAGGAGTTAATTGCATGAAAGAGAGATAGAGAGAGGAAGAGGAGAAGGAGAGAGGGGATGGCAGCTTGGCTTCTCCTTCTTCATGGCGGGCCGACGGCAATGGCGTTATGAGAGAGGGAGGGAGAAGAAAGAGAGATAGGAAGAGTAGATAGACCGATCAACGTACACATGTGACATTTTTTTCAAATCATCTTATTACTATCAAGACCCACCGGTCGGAAAAGTGCTCAGACGGCCAAATCCTTCGATCAGTGTATTGTGCAAAAGAATTACTGAATATGCGGTGATTTCTATTAAAAAAAATTAGGGATGAGGTGGTTTTTTGTAATAATTTTGCTAAATGTCAGTCGACTGAGACTTTTATGTCTTAGTCGATGCATATTTCTTTGATCTTGCATGAAGATTCATAAAAAGAAAATTCTGTTTGTTTTTTGTTTTTTCTTATATACTGTGTTGCTTGATTGAGACTTGATTCATTCTCAGTCGACTGAGAACTAGCCACACCCTTTTTGCAAACCTATCCGCAAATGCGTCAGTTTTGTGCAATAATTGACTCCCACATGGATAAAGACGCCGGCAGGCCTGGACAAACATCTTGCCACCACCGACGGTAACATCTAGGACATATACATCGATTACCACTATCGTACACCAGGCTCCAGCATCGGTTCATCATCGTGCTGCACAAGGTCCGGGCGGTCTCGCCCCGCCGGCTTGGTATTGAAATTTGAAGACCAAATTGATCGAGAAAGGATGCAGTTGTAGCTTTACACACGCACTCTTGATACAACGGTGGATGGTTGTCTGTTTTTTTAGAAAAGGGGGATTGCCCCAGCCTCTGCATCAGAGAGATGCATACGGCTCATATTATTAAAAACTAAATTAGTAAAAAAGTCTTCAATATCTGAAAGTACGAAAAGAAAAACATATCGCCCATACAAGCCAAAACAAAAGGCCACAACCGGCAAGGCAAACAAAATAGGAAGCACTACATGCCTAGCCTATTACATGACCGCCATCCAAACCGGTTGAAAATAACCCGAGCTATCACCTCCCATAAGGTAGACGCAGTAGCCAAACGCCCCCTGGCCTCCATAGGAGTGAGTAGCGCCCACATACGGATCAATGTTGTGGCCCTGAAGATGACCTACAAAAAGTGAAAGTTCGTTGTTCTGTTAAAAACCAAATCATTTCTGCAGTTCCAGACTGCCCATAACAAAGCACAAACTCCAACACGAATGTGCCTCGCTATATCCGAGTCAACCCCGTCAAGCCACGATCTAAATAACATGTCGATAGAGGTTGGTGGAGTAATATTAAAAGCAATATGAATCGAACGCCAAAGAATCTTAGCCAGCGGACAATCTAGAAAAAGGTGCCTTATAGTTTTGTTATGATCACAAAAACTACACCTAGCAGAACCCGTCCAATTGCGTTTTGCCAGATTATCCTTTGTCAAAAAAACTTGTTTATGCACAAACCACATAAACACTTTGATTCGCAAAGGTACCTTAACTTTCCAGACATGCTTCGAGTGAGGAATGACACTAGTGTTTATGACATCCAGTTACATGGATTTGACCGAGAACACGTCGTCCTTAGTCAGTTTCCAATACAATCTATCAGACTGCTGAGTCAGCTGGACATCCATCAGCCTTCGTACCAGATGAAGCCAGGCCTCCCAACGATCGCCTACCAGTGTCCTCCGAAAACTAATATTGAGAGACGTGGACTGGAAGACTGTTGCAACGTATGCTTCTCGACGTTGAACAATGTTGTACAAAGTAGGATATTGAAGTGCAAGGGGCGTCTCCCCAAGCCACGTATCCTCCCAGAACCTCGTATTAGCCCCATCACCAACTAAGATCTTTGCCCTACTAAAGAATAGGGGCTTGACTCTCATCAATCCTTTCCAAAATGGTGAGTCAGTCAGGCGCACAGTCACCTGAGCCAAAGTTTTAGACTGAAGATACTTATTTCGCAGAATCTGAGCCCAAGTAGCCTTAGTCTCGGACGAGAGTTTAAATAGACACTTGCTAAGGAGACATCTATTCTTGATTTCAAGATTTTCAATGCCCAGACCGCCTTGGTCCTTCGGCCGACAAATGATGTCCCATTTTGCAAGTCTATACTTTCGTTTCAACTCATCATTCTGCCAAAAGAAGCGAGATCGAGAAAAGTCTAACCTCTTTCTGACCCCCACCGGGACCTCAAAAAAGGATAAAAGAAACATAGGCATACTGGTGAGGACCGAATTAATCAGAATTAATCGCCCTCCATATGACATGAGCTTCCCTTTCCAACAGCTCAGTTTCTTTTCAAAACGATCTTCGATGCACTTCCATTCCTTGTTCGTCAGCTTACGATGATGAATGGGTATACCTAAGTAGGTGAATGGTAATGAACCCAGCTCACATCCGAACAATTGCTTATACGCCTCCTGGTCATCATTAGCTCTTCCAAAGAAAAACAGTTCACTCTTATGGAAGTTAATCTTGAGCCCAGACAATTGTTCAAATAAGCATAACACAAGCTTCATATTTCTCGCTTTTGCCAAGTCATGCTCCATAAAGATGATAGTATCATCAGCATACTGCAATATGGATAAACCACCATCGACTAGGTGCGGAACCAAGCCACTAACCTGCCCCGCATCCTTAGCCCGACCTATTAAAATAGATAGCATATAAACCATTATGTTGAATAGAATCGGTGACATGGGATCTCCTTGCCTTAGTCCTTTGTGTGTCTGGAAATAGTGACCTATATCATCGTTCACTTTAATCCCTATACTCCCTTTTTGCATGAAGGATTCAATCTGGTCTCGCCAGGCCTTGTCGAATCCTTTCATACGCAAAGCTTGTTGAAGGAAAGGCCATTTAACTTTATCGTATGCTTTTTCGAAATCCACTTTAAAAATCACACCGTCTAGTTTTTTAGAGTGGATTTCATGGAGCGATTCATGCAAGACGACTACCCCTTCAAGGATATTTCTATCTGGCATAAAAGCAGTCTGGGACGGTTGCACAACTGAATCCGCAATCTGCGTGAGTCGGTTCATCCCAACCTTGGTGAAAATTTTGAAACTGACATTAAGCAAACAGATAGGCCTGAACTGCTCAATGCGAATAGCCTCTGTCTTGTTAGGAAGAAGAGTTATCGTTCCAAAATTGAGCTTGAACAAATGAAGCTGACCAATGAACAACTCATGAAACATCGACAACAGGTCACCCTTAATGAAGTGCCAGCACTTTTTGTAAAACTCGGCCGGAAACCCATCCGGTCCTGGCTCTTTATTGTTTTTCATTTGTGCAATGGCCTCAAACACCTCCTTCTCCGTAAAAGGAGCAGTCAGAATCTCATTTTCTTCCGTGTCAAGTTGAGGAACATCCTCAGCCCTTGACTCATCCAAAGACACAAAACTCTCTTCCGGCGGTCCAAACAACTGCTTATAATAGTTGGTTATGTAAACTTTCAGGTTCTCCTGACCAACTATCATCCCTTCATCTTGTTCTAATTGGAAAATTCTCTTCTTACGATGCTTTTCATTAGCAATCATATGAAAGAATTGAGTATTATCCTCGCCTTGGACAATTTTACGAACCTTAGCTCCCAAAGCCCACTTCAATTCCTCCTCACGGAGAAGCTCTTTCAGCTGCATCTCGGCCTCCACTTTAGTCTCCAGCTTGCTGGTATCTAATATGGAAGTTTCAGCTTTCAACTCAAGGGAGTGAATAAGCATAAGGAGTCTTTCCTTCTCCTCCTTATAAATCCCATACGTATGCATGGCCCATCCACGAAGGAACCTTCGAAGATGACGAATCTTGCACTGCCACCGCTCAACGGGTGACCTTCCACCCGAGTCTTTAGCCCACTCTCTAGCTAACAACTCGAGGAAAACTTCTCTTTCAAACCAAGCAAGTTCGAAGGAGAAAATATTCTTATTACCCACATGAGTTTGAGCCCCCGAATCGACTAGTAGCGGTGTGTGATCCGAGATACCTCGTGTCAACGCCTGCACCGTTACCAGGGGAAACTTCTGTTCCCAATCGACGCTAGCCAGAACTCGATCAAGCTTCTCAAAAGTCGGAACCGGTAATGAGTTAGCCCAAGTGAATTTCCTACCCCGAGAGCTCTATCTCTTTGAGATCCAAGCTTTCAATGATAGTATTGAACATAAACGACCATCGGCAGTCAAAATTGTCATTATTCTTTTCCTCCTTTCTTTGAATAATGTTAAAATCACCACCCACTAAGACGGGTAGCTGCTCGTTACCGCAAATACGGACCAAATCGGCCAAGAAATCAGGCTTAAGTTCTGGTTGCGCAGCTCCATAGACTGCCACCAAAACCCAATCGAACCCATCGGCTTTAGTTCTGACCCGAAACTTAATCGCAAACTCACCTAAAACTACACTTCGAACCTCCAAAGTTTCGCACTTAACCCCAAGTAGAACCCCACCGGATCTACCTCGAGGTGGTAGGCAGTGCCAGTCAAAATCAACCCCCCCAGATAAGGTGCTAAGAAATTGTGGGGTGAAATTACCTCGTCCAGTCTCGGACAAAGCAATAAAGTCTAAATGATGTTCAAGAGAATCATCCGCTAGAAACCTTCTTTTAGCCAAGTCTTTAAGACCTCTGCTATTCCAAAAGATGCCTCTCATATTTCATCATGAAATTTTTTAGAGGTACAGATCCTAGCACTTCTACGCACCGCCGACACTGGATAAACCTTCCGTTTCCAGGTCCGCTTAGGCTTAACGCAAACCTCAAACGGTTCGGCATGCTCGGGCTCAGCCTCAATCACCACAGTCTCATCCTCATGGTTAGAGGTTTCCAGATAGGCATACTCATCCTCCTCCTCCGTCTCCTGAACCGCAGGGTCAAGATCAGCGCACAAGCCATCAAGAGCCCTAACCCCAAGCGCATCAATCTCCGACTCGCTCATAGGCTTAACAGCAGCTATGTTGTGAATCAAATCTAACGCTCATTCAGCTTCCAAATCAAGCATATCATTAACAGACTTAGAAATCTCTATATAATTACTACCAAGTGATACTCCTAATTGGTTTGCATTATGCACAATCTCATCATTGGTAAAATGCATAATAGAATTTGCTATATTAAGTATTAACAGACATACCAGTGGAAGTCTCGACGTTGTGCAACTTAGCCACCCTCAAAGCACACCTGAGCTGCATATCATCAACGTCCAGCATCTCCTGCAGTCTCCCGCTGACCCGTCTCCCTGCAGAGACAGGATCCGGGATCCCGCCGAAAGCGATGACCTCCTCGCGTGAAGCTGTGCTAGGGAAAGAGCCTCCTGCCCGTTCCCCAACAGCGGTGGCCAGCATCGGGGCCACCAGAGCACCACCTAGAGATGGCGCAAGCTCCCTGGCCCTATCGCCGGAACACCCACCGACGCCCGAGACCGGCCGAACCGGGGCAGGCGAGACGACGGCCTCCTGCACGCCCGCTCCCCCGCAAGTCGGCGACCTTAATGACAAGTGCGCCGAGCCGAACCCCGGCGCCGACGGCGACAAAGGCCCAGAGGGCCGAGCCTCCTGCTCGTCGCATGCGCCCACAACCACCAGCGCGGCCACCTCGACGGGTGCCGGAGGCGAGGATACAACCGAGGACGGGGCCTCCTGCCCCGTCGCACCTCCCTCGTCAACAAACCTGGATACACACAAACTCAGCATCGGGCTCGTAGAAACGGCCTGGTCACAAGACAGCCTCGGTGGAGCCGAGAAAGCCCCCAAAGAACCAAGCTGAAGAGTGGTAGTCGGAACTGTGGCCATAGACCCAACAGGGACTGAGTCACCAGTGTCTGACGGCCCCGTGGGCCCCTTAGCCTTGTCATCATCACTCTTAGCATTATCCTCCTGGTTCCCCGAAGCCCCTTCTCCCTTAGAAGTGTCCATAGGGTTATCATCCTCAAACTCATTGAACAGATTAGGATCCTCATACTCAAGAGCCAACTGATATAAAACGTCGGCATAAGTCCAAGGCACCACATCAGCTAAGAACTCAATGTTCGCAACACTGACAAGAAGTCGTGCCACCCCGTTAGCCCGAGTGAACGGCATATCCACCTGCTCAGTCCTGCCAATCAAAGAGCCCAGGCTCCACGTCACCAGAAAGCTGTCCAAGGGAGCAGATGGGGCTCCAGAGAAACGAACCCAAATCTGAGTTAATGGCGTGCCTTGTGGCTCATTCTTTTTCCACTCGTCAAACTCCAGCACAAAACTAGTACCCGTGACCCTGCTCATACCGAACTTGAGAATCCTCATTCGATCCTCCTTAGTCGGGAAATCCACTTTATAAGAATAATCTGTGAGCTTAAGTAAGGACCACTGAAAGTTTCCCGGAGCGAACTCTCTCGACTGCTGAATGATCTGTGCTTCGGTCAACGGACCGTGAACCACCTTTACCACACCGGGGAAGGAGGTTTCCACTATGGGCGCCGAGGGCTCCACAGATGGCGTCTCAAAAAACATCAGCTCCGAATAACACACCCCGTAAATCTGAACGGGTGGTTTAGGCCCCAACAGAAGAGGACACTCGGCAGCCGTGTGTTTAGGTTTCCTGCACAAATCGCATAACTCCGCAGTACACTAAACCAAGAAGTGACCCGGTTCCCCACAATGGAAACAAGTGAGCTTCTTCTTCTTAGCCGCCCACTTGGACAACTTGTCACTCTCGGCCTTGTCCGTACCTTCCTCAGAGCTAGAATCACCAGTCTGCATGGGGTCTAGCAAAGAAACAGCAACCAAAGCCTGCACCGTCTCCACCGCCACCTGCGGTAGATCCGATGCACCATCTGGTATCTCTGTCCCGGTAGCGGTCTTAGAATGCTGAGGCTAGTAATGCCGCCTGTTCCCGCCCCGACCTCCACGAAAACGGCCTCAGAAAGCTCGGTTGTTAGGACCGGCCGCACCCTCGACAAAATTTCCAGGCGGTCCTTGAAAACCCCGGTTCTCATTGCCGTTGTCCACCCAAGCATGACCACGGCCCCCTCCGGTGGATGAAGAGCCCCGGTGCAGACCAGCGCCATAAGCATCAAACCCGTCATCGCCCCACATACGACGCGAGGGGTTACGGTCATCCCCCGACGACACGCCCGTCTTGTTGGGTAACGTAGTAATTTCAAAAAAATTCCTACGCAACGCAAGATCATGGTGATGCATAGCAACAAGAGGGGAGAGTATGTCCACGTACCCTCGTAGACTGAAAGCAGAAGCGTTATGACAACGCGGTTGATGTAGTCGTACGTCTTCACGATCCGACCGATCCAAGCACCGAACGTACGGCACCTCCATGTTCAGCACACGTTCAGCTCGATGACGATCCCCGGACTCCGATCCAGCAGGGTGTCGGGGATGAGTTCCGTCAGCACGACGTCGTGGTGACGATGATGATGTTCTACCGATGCAGGGCTTCGCCTAAGCACCGCAAGGATATGACCGAGGTGGAATATGGTGGAGGGGGGCACCGCACACGGGTAAGGAACGATCACGAAGATCAACTTGTGTGTCATGGGGTGTCCCCCTGCCCACGTATATAAAGGAGCCAAGGGGGAGGGGCCGGCCGGCCAAGGAGGGCGCGCCAAGGAGGAGTCCTAGTCCCACCGGGAGTAGGATTCCCCCCCTTCCAAGTAGTAGGAGTAGTCAAGGAAAGGGGGAAGAGAAGAGAAGGAAGGAGGGGGTGCAGCCCCTCCCCCTAGCCCAATTCGGACTAGGCCTTGGGGGGCGCCCAGCCTCTCCTCTCTCTTTCCCCTAAAGCCCAATAAGGCCCATATACTCCCCGGCGAATTCCCGTAACTCTCCGGTACTCTGAAAAAATAGCCGAATCACTCGGAACCTTTCCGAACTCCGAATATAGTCGTCCAATATATCGATCTTTACATCTCGACCATTTCGAGACTCCTTGTCATGTCCCCGATCTCATCCGAGACTCCGAACTCCTTCGGTACATCAAAACTCATAAACTCATAATATAACTGTCATCGAAACCTTAAGCGTGCGGACCCTACGGGTTCGAGAACTATGTAGACATGACTGAGACACGTCTCTGGTCAATAACCAATAGCGGAACCTGGATGCTCATATTGGCTCCCACATATTCTACGAAGATCTTTATCGGTCAAACCGCATAACAACATACGGTGTTCCCTTTGTCATCGGTATGTTACTTGCCCGAGATTCGATCATCGGTATCCAATACCTAGTTCAATCTCGTTACAGGCAAGTCTCTTTACTCGTTACGTAATGCATCATTTCGTAACTAACTCATTAGCTACATTGCTTGCAAGGCTTATAGTGATGTGCATTACCGAGAGGGCCCAAACATACCTCTCCGACAATCGGAGTGACAAATCCTAATCTCGAACGCCAACCCAACATGTACCTTCGGAGACACCTGTAGAGCTCATTTATAATCACCCAGTTACGTTGTGACGTTTGGTAGCACACAAATTTTTCTTCCGGTAAACGGGAGTTGCATAATCTCATAGTCATAGGAACATGTATAAGTCATGAAGAAAGCAATAGCAACATACTAAACGATCAAGTGCTAAGCTAACGGAATGGGTCAAGTCAATCACATCATTCTTCTAATGATGTGATCCCGTTAATCAAATGACAATTCATGTCTATGGTTAGGAAAATCTTTGATTAACGAGCTAGTTAAGTAGAGGCATACTAGTGACACTATGTTTGTCTATGTATTCACACATGTATTATGTTTCCGGTTAATACAATTCTAGCATGAATAATAAACATTTATCATGAAATAAGGAAATAAATAATAACTTTATTATTGTCTCTGGGGCATATTTCCTTCAGTCTCCCACTTGCACTAGAGTCAATAATCTAGTTCACATCGCCATGTGATTTAACACCAATATTCACATCTGTATGTGTTAATACCCATAGTTCACATCGTCATGTGATCAACACCCAAAGGGTTTACTAGAGTCAATAATCTAGTTCACATCGTTATGTGATTAACACCCAAAGAGTACTAAGGTATGATCATGTTTTGCTTGTGAGAGAAGTTTAGTCAACGGGTCTGTCATATTCAGAGCCGTATGTATTTTGCAAATATTCTATGTCCACAATGCTCTGCACGGAGCTACTCTAGCTGATTGCTCCCACTTTCAATAAGTATCCAGATTGAGACTTAGAGTCATCTGGATTGGTGTAAAAGCTTGCATCATTGTAACTTTTTACGACGGGCTCTTTTATCACCTACATAATCGAGAAACATCTCCTTATTTCTCTAAGGATAATTTTGACCAATGTTCAGTGATCTACTTCTAGATCACTATTGTACTCCCTTGCCAAATTCAGAGCAAGGTATACAATAGGTCTGGTACATAGCATACTTTATAGAACCTATGACTGAGGCATAGGGAATGACTTTCATTCTCTTTTCTATTTTCTGCCGTGGTCGGGATTTGAGTCTTACTCAATTTCACACCTTTGCAACACAGGCAAGAACTCTTTCTTTGACTGTTCCATTTTGAACTATTTCAAAATCTTGACAAGGTATGTACTTATTGGAAAACTTATCAAGCGTCTTGATCTATCTCAATAGATCTTGATGCTCAATACGTAAGTAGCTTTACTGAGGTCTTTCTTTTAAAGAACTCCTTTCAAATACTTCTTTATGCTTTCCAGAAAAATTCTACATCATTTTTTATCAACAATATGTTACTCACATATATTTATCAGAAAGGCGGTAGTGCTCCCACTCACTTTATTGTAAATACAGGCTTCACCATAAGTCTGTATAAAACTATATGCTTTGATCAACTTATCAAAGCGTATATTCCAACTCTGAGATGCTTGCACCAGTCCATAGATGGATCGCTGGAGCTTGCACATTTTGTTAGCACCTTTAGAATTAACAAAACCTTCTGGTTGCATCATATACAACTCTTCTTTAAGAAAACCATTAAGGAATGCAGTTTTGACATCCATTTGCCAGATTTCATAAAATGTGGCAATTGCTAACATGATTCGGACAGACTTAAGCATCGCTACAGTTGAGAAAATCTCATTGTAGTCAACACCTTGAACTTGTCGAAAAAACCTTTCACAACAAGTCGAGTTTTGTAGATAGTAACACTACTATCAGTGTCGGTCTTCCTCTTGAAGATCCATTTATTTTCTATGGCTTGCCGATCATCGGGCAACTCCACCAAAGTCCACACTTTGTTCTCATACATGGATCCCATCTTAGATTTCATGGCATCAAGCCATTTCGCAGATTCTGGGCTCATCATCTCTTCCTCATAGTTCGTAGGTTCATCATGGTCTAGTAACATGACTTCCAGAACATGATTACCGTACCACTCTGGTGCGAATCTTTACTCTGGAAGACCTACGAGGTTTGGTAGCAACTTGATTTGAAGTTTCATGATCATCATCATTAACTTCCTCACTAATTGGTGTAGGAATCACTGGAACTGATTTCTGTGATGAACTACTTTCCAATAAGGGAGAAGGTACAATTACCTCATCAAGTTCTACATTCCTCCCACTCACTTTTTTCGAGAGAAACTTCTTCTCTAGAAAGGATAAATCTTAGCAACGAATAACTTGTCTTAGGATCTGTGATAGAAGGTGTACCCAATAGTTATCTTTGGGTATTCTATGAAGACGCACTTCTCCGATTTGGGTTCGAGCTTATCAGGTTGAATTTTTTTCACATAAGGATCGCATCCCCAAACTTTAAGAAATGACAACTTTGGTTTCTTGCCAAACCACAGTTCATAAGGCATCGTCTCAACGGATTTTGATGGTGTCCTATTTAAAGTGAATGCAGCTATCTCTAATGCATAACCCCAAAACGATAGTGGTAAATCGGTAAGAGACATCATAGATTGCACTATATCCAATAAAGTACTGTTATGATGTTCGGACACACCATTAAGCTGTGGTGTTCCAGGTGGCATGAGTTTGTGAAACTATTCCACATTGTTTTAATTGAAGACCAAACTCGTAACTCAAATATTTGTCTCCGCGGTCAAATTGCAGAAACTTTATTTTCTTGTTACGATCATTCTCCACTTCACTCTGAAATTCTTTGAACTTTTCAAATGTTTCAGACTTGTGCTTCATTAAGTAGATATACTCATATCTGCTCAATTCATCTTGTGAAGGTCAGAAAATAACGATACCCGCCACAAGCATCAACACTCATTGGACCGTATACATCGGTATGTATTATTTCCATCAAGTCAGTAGCTCGTTCCATTGTTCCGGAGAACGGAGTTTTAGTCATCTTGCCCAAAAGGCACGGTTCGCAAGCATCAAATGATTCATAACCAAATAATTCCGAAAATCCATCTTTATGGAGTTTCTTCATGCGCTTTACATCGATATGACCCAAACGGCAGTGCCACAAATAAGTTGCACTATCATTATTAACTTTGCATCTTTTGGCATCAATATTATGAATATGTGTATTACTACGATCGAGATCCAACAAACTATTTTCATTGGGTGTATGACCATCAAAGGTTTTATTCATTTAAACAGAACAACAATTATTCTCTGATTTTAAATGAATAACCGTATTGCAATAAACATGATCAAATCATATTCATGCTCAACGCAAATGCCAAATAACATTTATTTAGGTTCAACACTAATCCCGAAAGTATAGGGAGTGTACGATGATGATCATATCAATCTTGGAACTACTTCCAACACTCATCGTCACTTCCCCTTCAACTAGTCTCTGTTTATTCTGTAACTCCTATTTCGAGTTACTAATCTTAGTAATCGAACAAGTATCAAATACTCAGGGGCTACTATAAATACTAGTAAGGCACACATCAATAACATGTATATCAAATATACCCTTGTTCAATTTGCCATCCTTTTTATCCACCAAATATTTACGGTATTTCCGTTTCCAGTGACCATTTCCTTTGCAGTGTAAGCACTCAGTTTCAGGCTTTGGTTCATCTTTGGGCTTCTTCATGGGAGTGACAACTTGCTTGTCATTCTACTTGAAGTTCCCCTTTCTTTCCCTTTGCCATTTTCTTGAAACTAGTGATCTTGTCAACCATCAACACTTGATGCTCTTTTTTTTTATTTCTACCTTCGTTGTTTTCAACATCATGAAGAGCTCGGGAATTGTTTTCGTCATCCCTTGCATACTATAGTTCATCACAAAGTTCTACTAACTTGGTGATGGTGACTAGAGAACTCTGTCAATCACTATCTTATCTGGAAGATTAACTCCCACTTGATTCAAGCGATTGTAGTACCCAGACAATCTGAGCAGATGCTCACTAGTTGAGCGATTATCCTCCATCTTTTAGCCATAGAAATTGTTGGAGACTTCATATCTCTCAACTCGGGTATTTGCTTGAAATATTGCTTCAACTCCTGGAACATATCATATGGTCCATGATGTTCAAAAATGTCTTTGAAGTCCCGATTCTAAGCCGTTAAGCATGGTGCACTAAACTATCAAGTAGTCATCATAGTGAGCTAGCCAAACGCTCATAACGTCTGCATCAGCTCCTGCAATAGATATGTCACCTAGCGGTGCATTAAGGACATAATTCTTATGTGCAGCAATGAGGATAAACCTCAGATCACGGATCCAATCTGCATCATTGCTACTAACATCTTTCAACATAATTTTCTCTAGGAACATATCAAAATAAACATATGAAAGCAACAACACAAGCTATTGATCTACAACATAATTTGCAAAATACTACCAGGACTAAGTTCATGATAAATTTAAGTTCAATTAATCATATTACTTAAGAACTCCCACTTAGACGGACATCTCTCTAGTCATCTAAGTGATCACGTGATCCAATTCAACTAAACCATGTCCGATCATCACATGAGATGGAGTAGTTTTCAATGGTGAACATCACTATGTTGATCATATCTACTATATGATTCACGCTCGACCTTTCGGTCTCCGTGTTTCGAGGCCATATCTGTATATGCTAGGCTCGTCAAGTTTAACCTGAGTATTCCGCGTGTGCAACTGTTTTGCACCCATTGTATTTGAACGTAGAGCCTATCACACCCGATCATCACGTGGTGTCTCAGCACGAAGAACCTTTTGCAACGGTGCATACTCAGGGAGAACACTTCTTGATAATTTAGTGAGAGATCATCTTAAAATGCTACCGTCAATCAAAGCAAGATAAGATGCATAAAGGATAAACATCACATGCAAACAATATAAGTGATATGATATGGCCATCATCATCTTGTGCTTGTGATCTCCATCTCCGAAGCACCGTCATGATCACCATCGTCACCGGCACGACACCTTGATCTCCATCGTAGCATCGTTGTCGTTACGCCATCTATTGCTTCTACGACTATCGCTACCGCTTAGTGATAAAGTAAAGCAATTACAGGGCGTTTGCATTTCATACAATAAAACGACAACCATATGGCTCCTGCCAGTTGCCGATAACTTCGGTTACAAATCATGATCATCTCATACAATAAAATATAGCATCACGTCTTGACCATATCACATCACAACATGCCCTGCAAAAAACAAGTTAGACGTCCTCTACTTTGTTGTTGCAAGTTTTACGTGGCTGCTACGGGCTGAGCAAGAACCGTTCTTACCTAAGCATCAAAACCACAACGATAGTTCGTCAAGTTAGTATTGTTTTAACCTTCGCAAGGACCGGGCGTAGCCACACTCGGTTCAACTAAAGTTGGAGAAACAGACACCCGCTAGTCACCTGTGTGCGAAGCACGGCGGTAAAACCAGTCTCGCGTAAGCGTACGCGTAATGTCGGTCCGGGCCGCTTCATCCAACAATACCGCTGAACCTAAGTATGACATGCTGGTAAGCAGTATGACTTGTATCGCCCACAACTCACTTGTGTTCTACTTGTGCAAATAACATCAACGCATAAAACCTAGGCTCGGATGCCACTGTTGGGTAACGTAGTAATTTCAAAAAAAATCCTACGCACACGCAAGATCATGGTGATGCATAGCAACGAGAGGGGAGAGTATGTCCACGTACGCCCGTAGACCGAAAGCGGAAGCATTATCACAACGTGGTTGATGTAGTCGTACGTCTTCACGATCCGACCGATCCAAGCACCAAACGTACGGCACCTCCGTGTTCAGCACACGTTCAGCTCGATGACGATCCCCGGACTCCGATCCAGCAGGGTGTCGGGGATGAGTTCGGTCAGCACGACGGCGTGGTGACGATGATGATGTTCTACCGACGCAGGGTTTCGCCTAAGCACCACAACGATATGACCGAGGTGGAATAAGGTGGAGGGGGCACCGCACACGTCTAAGGAACGATCACGAAGATCAACTTGTGTGTCATGGGGTGCCCCCCTGCCCCCGTATATAAAGGAGCCAAGGGGGAGGGGGCGGCCGGCCAAGGAGGGCGCGCCAAGGAGGAGTCCTACTCCCACCGGGAGTAGGATTCCCCCCCTTCCAAGTAGTAGGAGTAGGAGTCAAGGAAAAGGGGAAGAGAAGAGAAGGAAGGAGGGGGCGCAGCCCCTCCCCCTAGTCCAATTCGGACTAGGCCTTGGGGGGGCGCCCAGCCTCTCCTCTCTCTTTCCCCTAAAGCCCAATAAGGCTCATATACTCCCCGGCGAATTCTCGTAACTCTCCGGTACTCCGAAAAATACCCGAATCACTCGGAACCTTTCCGAACTCCGAATATAGTCGTCCAATATATCGATCTTTACGTCTCGACCATTTCGAGACTCCTCGTCATGTCCCCGATCTCATCCGGGACTCCGAACTCTTTCGGTACATCAAAACTCATAAACTCATAATATAACTGTCATCGAAACCTTAAGCGTGCGGACCCTACGGGTTCGAGAACTATGTAGACATGACCGAGACACGTCTCCGGTCAATAACCAATAGCGGAACCTGGATGCTCATATTGGCTCCCACATATTCTACGAAGATCTTTATCGGTCAGACCGCATAACAACATACGGTGTTCCCTTTGTCATCGGTATGTTACTTGCCCGAGATTCGATCGTCGGTATCCAATACCTAGTTCAATCTCGTTACCGGCATGTCTCTTTACTCGTTACGTAATGCATCATTCCGTAACTAATTCATTAGCTACATTGCTTGCAAGGCTTATAGTGATGTGCATTACCGAGAGGGCCCAGAGATACCTCTCCGACAATCGGAGTGACAAATCCTAATCTCGAAATACGCCAACCCAACATGTACCTTCGGAGACACCTGTAGAGCTCCTTTATAATCACCCAGTTACGTTGTGATGTTTGGTAGCACACAAAGTGTTCTTCCGGTAAACGGGAGTTGCATAATCTCATAGTCATAGGAACATGTATAAGTCATGAAGAAAGCAATAGCAACATACTAAACGATCAAGTGATAAGCTAACGGAATGGGTCAAGTCAATCACATCATTCTTCTAATGATGTGATCCCGTTAATCAAATGACAACTCATGACTATGGTTAGGAAACTTAACCATCTTTGATTAACGAGCTAGTCAAGTAGAGGCATACTAGTGACACTATGTTTGTCTATGTATTCACACATATATTATGTTTCCGGTTAATACAATTCTAACATGAATAATAAACATTTATCATGAAATAAGGAAATAAATAATAACTTTATTATTGCCTCTAGGGCATATTTCCTTCACATCTCATGGCCGGTTGAAACCTGACCAGAACCGCCTCGGCCACCCGCCACCCGCCATGGATGGTTGTCTGTAGGGTTCGATATTCTAGCACTACCGATCGTCTACAATTCTACCGATGGACTATTCCCATCTTCATTCTCTCTCCTCCTCGTCATCTAAAATCCTAGTCTCATGGTCTCAGGCACGCTAAGGAAGTCCACCAAGCTACACGATCTGAATCCACCGCTAGCATCCACTCCCTCTTGCCCCACCCGAGCAACACTATGGCCCATACTCGATGAACCACCAGGCCCGCAAGGTCTCCTGGTGCTGATCACACGGTAGACACACGGTCGAGTGAGGAAGTCCAAGCTGATGCAGACGGTCAGCCGGTGAGCAATGATCGCAGGTCAGAAGCCAAGCAAAATGGCGGTAAATAATAGGGAGAGTACGGGAGCACAAAATTCGCAACACCCAGTCGAAAACCTCTTGGCCTCTAAAGAAAGCCGCATAGGCATAGCACGCAAAGTACTGTGTGTCCGGCTCCCACAACCACGCGATGGAGTCAGGCACCCGTCCACCTGCTTGCATTTCCCCAAGGGCAACAAGCTCATGAATCTCCACCACTGGATGAAGTGAATAACCAAGCCTCTATTCCAGGCCAAGTTTTTGCCGTGAGAATCGGCCACTTGGGTGAAAAAGACCCCTGGGTAAACTAGGACATGGCACGTGCCCTTTTTTTGGGAAATGACCGTGTACAAAGGCGTGGTGACTGCAGACTTTCTATCAAAATTTTCTTAACGTGAGTGGCGATTTTCTGGGTGCCGTTAGCGAATATGGGTGCATGCGGGCCCCGATGGTCCGTTGACCTGGTTGTGTAGCGTTTCTTCCATGCTTCCGTGACGTGTGCGAGCTTCCTTTCTTATCTGGGCCTCTTGATCGAGAGGTGCCTCTTGATCGAGGTGTGGTGTCGTGCATCCGCGCTCTCGGTGCCACTTTCCAGTCAATTAACGATGCCGCTTTGATCGAGTGATCTGGAGGCTCCTCGTGTTCTTGATCGGTGTTGCTTCCATCGTCCGATCTAGAGTCTGCTATTGTTTCTGATCGGCGCCGCTGTTGTCGTTTAATCTGGAAACCTCGCCGCTTATCGCGTGATCTCCCGGTTGTTCTGTGGGCACCCTATAAATGCCGTCCATGCATCCCATCCCAACCCATCCCACCACCTCTACCACAGCAGCACGATCAAGTCCTGAAGCGGCGGCGGTGGCAACGTGCCGGTGTTTCCTTCCTTTTGCTCCTGGGAACGGCGGCTTGACCATCGAGGAGGGCTGCCGTGGCTACCGCGGCTCTTACCATGGCGGCCGCCGGGACGACGATTGTTCCTTACTGCCGCCGCGGCCGGAGTCCGTGAGGGACGCTCGGGTGGACAAAAACTGGCTCAGCGTGCAGGAGCCCCGCGCCAGCAAGCGATGGAAGCGGCGGCGGCTGGGACGCGTCCTCCTGGTGCGCCTGTGTGCCGGCGATCGTTGGGCCGTTGGGATGCGGCGCCAAGGCGGAGAGGAAGCGGTGGGGCATGATTGTCTCGGCTACGCGGTGCAGGAGCGAGTGGACCGGCAGCTGGCCGTGGTCGAGCGGTTTCGGCTGCTGCGGCGGGGGAGGCGCAAGTTGTTGACGAGAAATCAGGCGCTTGGCGGAAATTCCCCACAATCTCACACGCACGCGATCCCGCTCCTCACTCCTTTTCTCCATGTAGCGGCGGCGGCGAGGGTGCGAGGCCATCTGGGTTGCAGAAACACGGAGCTCCCTCCTCACCAGAGGCGGTGGCTTGAGGGAAGCAGGCGGGTTGCTCGCGTCCGGACACAGCGCGCGGTGGATGCAGGAGGTTGCGCCGCCGTGCTGTGCGCATCCCGCCAGGAGATATCTCACTTCCTTCTTTCATTTTTTTAGATGAATTTTCTTTTGTTCTTACATCGTGTGACTGAATCCAACCATGTACGTGCGTATCTGTTAAAGCATATGTGTGCTAGAAGCGATTTTGGATTGTACTATGAATCAGAAGTAGCTTCATTGCATCTGTTCTTTGTTCCTGTCATTGCATGTATTTGACACATCGTTGAACTGTTGGGCAGGGTAAGGAGATCGAGTATTTGAAATATAACCTGCTGCTGAGTTTCTGTTTTGTTCATTTTTCAAAAAAAAAATCACCTTCAAATAGAGTAATCTATATGATTGACATGTGTATTACCGCAGGATTTGGCCGGACTTTTTGGGTAGCTAACTCTCGGGGTTCCAATTTATCGCCCGTGCACGTATGCGATGGTGTCTGTTCATTGATTTGACTATGCCGTCTCTATTTTCTCATTTTTTTTATATTATTTGGATTCCTTGTGTTTGTGGAACAACCATATGTAATTCTGGGTATACTCGACGGTAGGCTCCCTGTGTGCAGGTAGATGGCGTTTAGCGGCATTTTTTTGGTCAAGTTGTCTTCTGGCGAAAGAGAATTGGCTGCTTTCTTTTTTGTTGCTGGTGGGTTGCATGCAGTGATCGGTTGTGGATTTCAAGCTGATGTGACTACGTGCATGAGGTTAGTGGGATGTGCCTATGCGCATGGGAAGTTGGGAACCAAATTTTATTTTGGTTAATCAATGTAGGCGGTTTATAGGATTGCACCTGCATGTGCAGGCACACACTCTGCGGCAAATTATTTTCCCAGCCGTTTTTGTTAATTTTCTTTCCCTTTGTTTGCATGCATGGACGTTAGTCAGGCACACCCGGTACTGTTAGTGACACTTTGTTGAAAGTGAAGGAAAGGTTCTATTTATCGTAGCTCTGTTGATTTTTGTATGTAACGGTACTTGCATTGTATGGCCTTTCTCTAATTTATGTTTATGTTTCAAAGTCACATATAGTAGAATGTATTACTTAACAGGGATACAGATGACTGCTACTACTGTTAACATGGAAAGCGATGTGCAAATAACACAAGACTGGATGAGCAATCAGACACAATTTCCTGAAAATGAAGGAAATATGTTTTTAATTGTAACTCATGGCAATGGTCTATACAATCAAGTACCCGAGGTTGGAACCCAAATATTAAGTATTTAGAAGTTGTTCTTCCTTGTCATTTTTTTTTTGAGACATCTTGCTTTGATTTGAGGAACTTGCTTTCTTGGGATATATTAGGATGAAGTGGTGATCTGTTAGAGGTACTTATATTATCATGGTATATATTCAGGTAGGTTATATTAGGATAAAGTGGTCATCTGTTAGAGGTACTTATATTATCATGGTATATATATTCAGGTAGGTTTGGTTTTTTATGTCTTCTCCGTTGAAAATAGAGGACATGCAGAACTTGCTTGATGCTTCTCATATTTAGGGAGCACAATTGGTTTCATGGTGTGAAAAACAGTGGAAGTTTTGTTAGTACAGGTTGTCTCTTTTACTTTCATGTCCTGAAAAGCTTCAAGTTAGAACTGTAGGTAATACTTTCAGAAATATATTACAGCATTCCAATGAGATGACACAAATTTGAATTCAACTGAATTATGCATGGATGGTATTAGTTTGGGTAGAGATTGGATGTAAGAGGTTTTTTCCCCCTTAATATTACAAAACTTACTATGTGCCAGTAACTTCATTGCCTCTTGAATATGCTCCAAATAATTTCGGGTCAATATATTTTTATAAATCAATGATTCTATGTGCCAAGAACTTTATTTTCTCATGAACTTTTACTCCAAATAATTTTGGGTCAATTCTTTTTTATACATCAATGATTCTTGAACGCCTAACAAAGAAATAACGTCCAAATTAACAACTAATCAATGGGTCGGAAAACTACCACACGAGTGTATGTAATTTGAACATAAAGTATCATTGGAGCTCTATATCATTTTATCATCTGCACACATCCAGCGAGCGGTCGAACAATGATGCTATGAATGATTGAACAATTGAAAAGTTGTCATGCAATATCAATATGTATTCCCTTCATCTACATTGTACTAATTATTTTCATTCAGTAAAGTTTTTCTTAATGAAATATTTCTGCACCCGTTCCAATATGATTATTGAACAGACGCCATAATGTAAAAATAAAGTGAACACATGAAGATCGAATACTTAATCAAATAATTAACAAATAAAGTTTAATACCTTACACAAAATTTCTCACATGACGTATCAACAGCACGCCGTGCGGGACAAGTTTCATGTGTAAAAGCTTATGTGATTCTTAATTTGCACATGTATGCAAAAGAAAGATAATTCTTGTGCACGTGTCTAAAGGCTGGCAACGGCAAGGCTGGCAACACAACATTATGACCATATTATTTACAAACTCCATAGCTAACACGCAACACAATTCATCACAACATATCGACCGGGCGAGGCGTGCACAATGCTCGCAGGAAACCGGTAGTGGTGAATACTGATTCCTTGGAAACTCTTATTTTGAGTGCACTGTATGGTTACTTTTTCATGGCTTGCCTTCTTGTGACTACAAAGTCATGAATACAAACTTACACTGATAAACCTCTAATATTTCATCAAATGAATTTAAAATAACCAAAATACACATAATTTATCGACGGGGCGCGGCGTGCCGCCGCACGGGTATAGCTAGTAAACTCTAGAATAAACTTGATAAAGGTGAGTTCCATCATACCCTCGGCAGCTTATATATGAATAACAATTGATAGGGGCCAGGGGTAATTGGTTCATTCATCTCATATGTGTATGCTATAATAATCAAGATCAATATCCTTCCTACATCTTACTGTTAGAAGAGAGACAGGGATTTGATGGAATCATTCATTGTATTGTTTGAGCCTTGTGGGCATATATTGTTAACATGCATGTATATGTGTTGTACCGATGTATATGTACTGTGCCCGTTGTATTCTGTATAGCTGTTGTACCTCCCCCTAGATCTTAGGATCACTAACCACTCTTCCGTCATGGCCTGCGTGCCTCTTCTCACGGGAGACGTTGGGGCTTTCTCTCTTATATATTGTACCATGTAACACTATCTAATACCAAGTTTATTTTTTCCCGCAAAAAAAAACTTGGTATCAGTTTTCCATGGCCTTTGAGGACGTTTTCGGCGACCTCTCTGCCTCTGACGCCGCCGCCGCGGCCGCGGCCGCCGCCGCCGCCCAGTCCGTCTCCTCCTGGCTCCTTCGCTCCTCTTTCCACCTCCACTCCCGCTGCCACTTCCGCTCTCTCGACCATGGTCGTTCCCCCTGCCGATCCTTACCTCCTCAATTTCCATCAAGATCACATCTCCAACCACATCACCTTCAAACTAGATCCCTCCCAGAATAACTACATCAAGTGGCGCACGATTCTTCAATTGCGTTCTCCTTCAACACCGTGTCCAGGACCACGTTCTCCAGCCGCCCCCTGCCAAACCAGATCTCTCCTGGCTCGCCATCGACCACCGCCTTATCCTCTGGATTCTATTCACTCTGGACGACCCCCTTCTCGAGCTCATCATGGGCCGTGTCGGCGACGTGTACACCGCCTGGACTCGCATCCGGGATTATTTCCAGGCCAACCAGGGGGCCCAATATCTGCATCTCACCCGCCAGTTTCGCAACCTCAAGCAGGGCGACCTGACTGTCTTGGAGTACGCCCGACGCCTCAAGGCGCTCGCTGACGGCCTCGCGGATACCGGCAACACCGTCAATGACCACGACCTCACCATGCAACTCCTGCATGGCCTCGACGCCCACTTCGACACCATCCGTACGATTCTCGGCGACACGGTTCCCCTGCCTCCCTTCGCTGTCACGATCTCGCCTGGAGCTCGCAGAGTACAACATCAACCTCCGTGCGACCAAGGCCGGTTCCGTGGCCCTCACCATCTCCGGCGATCCCAGCTCCAACCCTGACTGTGGTGCTCGCGGTGATCGTGGCGACCGCTCTGATCGCGGTGACCGCGCTCCCTCGACTGGTCGCGGCTCTGGTGGCGCCCACGACAATGGTGGTGGTGGCCGTGGCCGTGGCCGTGGTCACACCGGTGGGTGTGGCCATGGACGCTTGGATTCTGGTGGTCGTGGCTCCTTGTCCTCACAGCAGTCGCCGTGGACCGGCTACTTCGCTCCCTTCTGCATGGCGTTGCCGGCTCCCCGCGCCGGCTGGATCCCTCCAAACGCTGACGGCGTCCTTGGACCTCGCCTGGGAGTTCACTCGCATGCCTACCCCCTGATGTACTCAGGCCCGCAGCTGCCGGGTCCCTCGTCACTCCCGCTCGGGGCCCCTGGCTGGGATCACGCCGCCCTGCTCCATCAGGCCTACAGCTAGCACGGCCTTCCCCAACAGAGCGCGGATTGGATCCTTGACTCTGGTGCTGCCACACACGTCACGGGCAACGCAGGTAACCTCTCCTTGTTTCGTCCTTTTTCAAAGCATAATTCCTCTAGCATAATTGTCGGCAATGGTGATCGCTTACCTATCACTGGCATCGGCTCCACCTCTCTCCCTCCCACAAATCTTTCTCTCCACGATGTCGTTGTCTGCCCTTCTATCGTTAAGGATCTTATCTCTGTTCATAAACTCTCTTGTGATAATAATGTTGCTGTTGAGTTTAAACCCTCCGGTTTTTCTGTGAAGGACTTTCCCACCAGGAGTCACATCATGACGTCCAGTAGCTCCGGTCCTCTCTACCCATTTTATGGCAAGCACTCCCTTGGCGGCACCGCATTCTTCACCACCTCTGGCTATCTGTGGCACCAACATCTTGGCCATCCAGGCAAGACATCATTAGCTTCTATTTCTCAATTTTTTCTTCCCGATTGTAATAATGCTCCTAGATCCCCATGTACGGCCTGCCAACTTGGGCGGCAGCCTCGTCTTTCTTACACTTCTTCAAATAATTGTACTAGTGCTCCCTTCTAACTTATTCACTTTGATTTAAGGACCGCTCCAGTTACGAGCTTTTTGGGTTATCAATATTATCTTATTGTGCTCAATGATTTTTCGCATTACTCTTGGTCTTTTCCCCTACGCAACAAATCCAAGACATCCTCCACCCTCCAACGTTTCTTTACTTACATTCTCACACAGTTTAACACTCTCATCAAGTGCATGCAATGTGATAAAGGCGGGGAATTCATTAACATGTCCTTCTGTACCTTCTTCTCCGACCACGGCATTGTCTATCGCATCTCCTGCCCCCACACCTCTCCCCAAAATGGCAAGGACGAACGTATGATCCGAACCACCAACGATGCCGTTCGCACCTTGCTCATCCATGCCTCTCTCCCTCCACCTTTTCGGGTTGAGGCTTTACACACCGCCACCCATTTGCTTAATCGCCGCCCTACCACTAAAACCACACCTTACACCCCGTACTTCCTTCTCACCGGCGTCCAACCTCGGTACAATCATCTTCGCGTTTTCGGATGTTTGTGTTATGCTAATCTCTACGCCACTAGCCCACACAAACTAGCGCCACGCTCAACCCAGTGTGTTTTCCTCGGATATCCCTTATAGCACAAAGGTTACCACTGTTTTGATCTCACCTCCTGACGCGTCATAATCTCTCGGCATGTTATTTTCGATGAGACAATTTTTCCCTACACTCCTCCCACACCGGCACCCACAGACCCTCTTTCCACACCCGATCCGGCATCTACGCGCCCGCCCGTGCGCACGATCCGCTCCGGGCTCCCCACCCGACCTATCTCGGCAGCCAGCGGCCCCACCGAATCCACCTCGCGCGCCGATCCACCTAACCCCGCCTCCCACGCATCCGCTCGCATCCCCACCGAGCCGACCGCGTACTCCCTCCGTCCCGAAATACTTGTCGGAGGAATGGATGTATCTAGACATATTTTAGTTCTAGATACATCCATTTTTATGCATTTCTCTGATGAGTATTTCCGGATGGAGGGAGTATGATAGTGTAACCCCTAATTGTAGGCAAGGCTTTGTTACTGACACTCAGGCTCCTTCCGATGCCACCCTGACTCCTTTCAAAACCCATCAAGAGAGTGTTTTCTCCGATTCTTTTTAGTGGGACAATTTTTTCTAGGATAAGATCCTCTATTCTATAGACTCTCGTGTAAGCCACGAGCAGGATCTCCGAGTCACATTCTAATAATACGAAAGGGTTGCAGATTCGAGTCATGCATAACGGGATAATCTTGAGTGGCGGAAACGAAAACGAGCTGAATCCACACGTCTCATGAGGTGGGTCGACCTGGAAAATCTGTACTTCACCGGTATCCATGAGCTTTTGCAGCATGGAAAGTTTTCCCTGGGATGATATGGTGGTCTCATCTAGGGAGAAACTCCATGATGAGAAGCTCCATTGCTTGTCGCCGGTGGTAGCGAAGAGAACGTGATGCGTACGTGGAAGCACCATCATCATCATGGAAACTCCCTTGGCACTAATGCTCAAGGAGGCAGTCGCGCTGCCACGCAGCAAATTAAAACGCATGCTATCTGGATTCGATCCCAAGGTTATTGTGTGATACGTGATAGGTGGGATGCTTGCAACGTCCCCTGTGAAGGGGTGAAGGAGGCAGATGATGTTGTGTTGGTCACGTATTGCCAGTATTGCCGCTGCAGGAGGAGAAGGCCTTCAACCGGACAAAGGATGACATAGTCCTCGAGAAGAGGAACTCGAGGGCGGACAAATACTTGAGTGCCGAGGCTGAGGAAACGCTTCCTGCCATCTCTGAAGTGGAGTCCATGGCCGTCGGGCAGCATCATCCATCAACGCGGATGGAAGCGCGGGTCGGTAATGCCACGCCCGCGTGGACAGATGGTGCTGGATTGCCAGTGCGCGCACACGACGCGGAAGCGGACGTAGTCGAGCACGTCTTGGGCCAGCACCCTCTGGCCGACTAGCTCAACCAAATCGGTGGGCATGGACGCCGGCAGAGATATGCCGCCGGAGCCGGTGGCGGAAGCAGCCGTAATGATCGCCGAGGAGGATGTCAATCTATCGATCCCAAATCGCTAATTAGGCAGATTGATCTAGGTTTTTTGCTTTCATGACGATATTTCCTCTGTCGGTTATTTTTTTTTTGAGAGAAACTCGCCATCTTTATTCATCCAAAGCAAAGGTCATAGGTACAAGGTTTGGGTCATGGGGATTTCCCAACCAAATATGTCGACCTACACCTATATTACAAGCGAACTTGGCGAGTTTGTGAGCCTCGAAATTAAAGTTTTTACGTTCATGAATGAAATTACTAGTAGTAAAACTGTTACGACGAGCCGATATTTCATGTACAATGGCAGCATTGACCTCTTGTCCCTTTGTTGATGTCGTTCACCACTTCTTGACAGTATGAGGCCACCCAAATATTTTGCACGGCGAGATCCTCTGCAAGAGCTAGAGATTCTTGACAAGCATACGTTTCCAGAATCAGTGGTTCATTAATTCCTTGGAAGACCACAGCCGAAGAACATAAGTAAAGCCCTGAATGGTCTCTACACAGGGCCGCCACAGTATAGCATTGGCTCCGGACAGTGTGCAAACAAGCAGAAAAGTTCGGTCTTTTTTAGCCCTAACAGTGGCGCCTCTATTAAGATGGGAGTCAAAGCGGCATTGCAAATACAGAGAGAAGCAATGTCAGAGAAGTATCTTGGCTTTCCAACAGCTGCGGGTAGAATAACAGAGCAGAGTTTTGAGCACATTAACGAAAGAGCAAGGTCAAGAATGCAGGGATGGTGTGAAAGGAAGATGTCATGTGCAGCTAGAGAAGTTCTTTTGAAGTCAGTGGTTCAAGCTTTACCGGCCTACTCTATGAGTTGTTTCAAACTCATAAAAGGTTTATGCAAGAAAGTGACGACAAACATGACAAAATTTTGGTGGGCTGGATCACTAGACAGAAAAGGAATGCATTGGCAATCTTGGGATAAGATGTGCATTGCGAAGTCACAAGGCGGTTTGGGGTTTCGAGACTTGGAAATTTTTAATGATGCATTGTTAGCTAAGCAAGCTTGGAGGCTTCTTGATAACCCAAATAGTCTCTGTGCAAGAGTGCTTAAAGCACGGTATTTCCCTAATGAGGGTTTTTTGACGGCGGGCTGCCCAGCGAGTGCTTCTAAGACTTGGAAAGCAATAATCCAAGGAAGAGATATGTTGAAGACGGGACTCATACGGCGAGTTGGTAATGGAGAGACAACGGAGGTATGGCACGATCAGTGGATAGAAGGCACCGGATCAATGAAACCGATGGGTTCTCTAAAGCTGAACACAGTCCAGCTTGTTTCAGACTTGCTTGACCCAGGTACGAACCAGTGGGATACGGATCTTGTTCATAGCTTATTTTTTTTCCCTGACGCCGAAGCTATCTTAGCAATGGTGAGACCGCGAGTTGGAGGCGCGGACGTATGGGCATGGGCAAGAGAGAAATCTGGCCTCTTCACGGTCAGATCTGCATATAGACATGCAATGCAATCGAAGGTACAAACACAGCTGAATGTTGGCTCATCCACGGGTGACTCAACCATTTGGAAGGCGCTGTGGAAGATTAACGTGCTTCCAAAGATACGGGTGTTTTGGTGGCGTGTGCTGAAAAATCTTTTGCCCTCATATGGCGAGCTTCAAAGGAGGCATATCAAGCAAATACCAAACTGTCCGATGTGTGGCAATGACAATGAGAACCTGTTTCACTCGCTGATGGAGTGTGAGCATGCCATGCGATTTTGGGAGGCATCACAGCGTTTCTTTGGTATTGATAGACCACATCTGCACCCAATATCATGGTCTCGAGATCTCCTAGATCAGCGATTATTTAAGAAGGAGGAGGCGGCCATCATGATTTCTGTAATGTGGGCAGTATGGCACTCAAGAAACAATTACACACATGGTGATTTGGTTTATCAACCTATGAAATCTATGGTGATTATTGAGGAGATTGTGCGGTCACTTGAGATCCCGGACAGGAAGAAGACCCCAACCATGACCAGACCGAGGTGGATGCCACCAGAGGAGGGGTGGACTAAGATCAATACGGATGGAGCAACGGATATGGGTCTCGTGCGAGGAGGAGCGGGCTATATTGCTCGAGATCATCATGGTACTTTCATTAGAGCTGGAGGCTCAAGGTACGTATGACGGGGTTACGGACCCGTTATCCATTGAGTTGCTTGCATGCAGGGACTCGATCATCATGGCACAAGACATGGGTGTCCAGCATGTAGTGATGGAGACGGACTGTCAGGAGATTCAACGGCTCTGGGATGCACCGCAGAGATCGACATGTTATCATCTCATTTTGGAGATGAAGGAGATGGCTACTGGGTTTCAGGGATTTAGGCTACGGTTCTCGGGTCGTCAGACTAATATGGCGGCTCACCGTGTAGCTAGGCATTCGTTAAAGTTGAGTGTTTTTATACATGTGTATGATACAATCCCTGGGTGGCTGACTGAGTGTTTGCAGTCAGACATGCTAGCGCCTAATGAATAAAGAGCCGGAGGGCGTTTTAGCTTAAAAAAAAAACTCCTCCACGGCGTGATCTCACGACTGCTCCATCAACATTTATTTTCACACAACCTGCGGGTGGAGGTAACCACCGTTCTGGAGGAAGTGTTGCAGCAGCTCTTGCTTCATGGCGCACTCGACTGTTAGAAATGTGTCACAGCTCTGCGATGAAATTCTCAACAAAGTAGATAGTTTGTTGGGGACTTTGGAAGACAGATTCATAAACTGCCTTTCTTCTCACGTACCAAACCGACCAAAGAGTGACAGCCATCTGAGTGAAACTGTCATGATCCATCTCCTCGATCGCTAAGCTGAAAAAGCCATAACCTTGCATTGGGCTCCTCGTTAGCAGTCATACGGGAGACCAGCTCGTCGTTAGACAACGCTCAAATACACCTAGACATGGTGCATGTCTCCAAGAGTCAAGGCAACCGCACAAAGGGAATATATCCTGGACTGACATGTTGCGCCGTTTGAGAACATCAGTCGTAGGGAGAGAGTGGTGTGCAAGTCGACACAAAAAGATCCTCTGTCAGTTATATGCTAGTGTTGGGCCTGAGCCATGAGCCCATGAGTCGCGTGGTTCACCACCCGTGTCGCTTGGGTTTGTCTCAAAAGTTCCTAAAAAAAGGGTTTGTCTCGAAGGAAAAAAAATACGCGTATAGTACAAACGAAAGCAAATCGGGGATGCCATACCGTAATTCGGAATCGGAGCCGAGTCCGAAAGGTTCTCTGATCACGTACGGCCACGGCCACGCACTTATAAAATCTACTGTACGCGTCAACCTCCTACCAAAACCCTACTCCTACTGCCCCGACGGATCACGAGCGAGAAGCCAACCAATCCACCCACCGGATCGACGACGATCGATTGTGCGCGCACAATGCCGGCAACAACGGCCACCGCAGCATCGGGCCAGTGGGCGGAACTCCCGGCCGACCTGCTCCGCGACATCGCATGCCGTCTCCGCACCGCGTCCGACTCCGTCCGCTTCGACGCCGTCTGCAGGCCATGGCGCGACGCGCTCGAAGTTCAAGAAGGCCTCCTGCCGTGGCTCGTCGCGCCGTCCGAGGCCGCCGACGGCTCCGCGGAGGACCAGCGGTGCCGCTGCATCTTCTCCAGGACGAGCTACCGCGCGCCCGGCGTCTGCGTCCGGGACAGAAGGGTCGCCTGCGCCGACGGCACGGCGGCGTGGCTGCTCAGCGCCCACAAGGAGCTCTCCCTCGTCGACCCCTTGAGTGGCGACCCCCGGCCTCTGCCTTTCCCCAGCGAACGTCTGGACCGCAGGTGGCTGGAGCACAGGCACCGCATCATCTCCGATGACGGCGCCGTCCTCTTATACAACTTCAGCCCGAACCCACCGCGACGTGGATGTTATACCTATCCGTACCGCAGAGACAGGTTCCGGGCATCCTTCCTGCGCCCCGGCGACGGCCAATGGCAGCGTGTGTCGTCGGATCTCGGCGGCACCGACCTCTGCTGCGCCGCCGCGCATTACCGCGGCCACGTCGTCTCCGTGGGTTTGGCTAGCTACCATGTGCTCCGGCCGAACGGGGAACCACTGGCCGATGGCGCGTTACCGGTGGTGCGAGGAAAGGTACGCCGGCGCAGCCACCTCGTGGAGTATGATGGCATGCTGCTGCTGGCCAGTGTTCTTCAGGACGACGGCGGCAACGTCAACGTTAACGACCTGTCGGTGTCGCTGCACAAGCTACGCGTGAAGAAGGGCGGTGAGGTGGTAGAGTGGGCGCGCTGTGACTTCTATTGCGGCGAGGACGACGTCCTGTTCTTGGGCTTCCCGGGCAGCTTCATCGCGGACGCCGAATGGTTTGGCGGGGAGCTGAGCGGTGGCACCGCCTACTTTGTCATGGCCAACACGGCTCCGCAGCAGCCGTGCAGCGTGTACAGGTACAGCTTCAAAAACGGCGCCGCCACGCTGGTGGAGACGCTGCCGCCCGGATGGCACGACGCCAGCTGCATGTGGTTCATACCCGAACCTGAGATAACCATGTTTCTTAAGCCTGACGACCAAGAGCAGGAAACTCCAGCAGACACCTGCAACACCACCATCAATCCCATTCCCTTCTATTTGTGTGTCATGTTGCTACTGGTTCTCTCAATGTTTTTTGCATTACTATTTTATAGATTCACCGGCCGGCTGATGCATTAGAGCAAGTATAATAGAGCTGAGTCAGCAGGCCATAAGAAATAAACTAGTATATTTATGCTTAGTTGGAGGAAAGAGAAGAGGAGAGAAAAGGTAAGCGGGCTCTTCGTGAAGAGTCGGCTCTAGCACGTGCTCCTGGGTACTTTATGAGAATGAAAGGTGGGCCACATAATAAAAAATAGTACACTCTTTTAATCTACTATTGTACATAATAAAAAAGACTGAGCCGGCATATCATGTTGAGATTTACGAAGTCACATTAGGCGCCTCGTCATCGACAGGAACGTCTCCTCCCACTAAAAGTGTATCGCCCAAAATCCTGAAATAAATCCAGAGATAATACGAGCACCAGGATTTGAACCCTGGCGGGCTGGGGATACCACTGTCCACCTAACCGCTGCAACATCTTTGATTAATGGGTCTGTCTAGACGACTTAGACTTCGCGAAGTCTCAGTCGCTGACGTCATCATATGTAGATTAGGCCTGTTAACTAGTTCTCCTTCTGCTGGGTTCTATCCGTCTTAGTACCTGGGCTTATTTTTGTTTGTTTTTTTTATTTTGGACTGGGCTGCTCACTCTGTTTGCTGTGATTGGGCTGGGTCATGAATTTGTTCGTCTGTTTTCACACACATCCGGAAAAAAATCTATACAGCAAAAAAGATAAGTTGCAGGTCAGGTCCAGCCTGCATAGGAAAAGACCCAAAAACGTTTGCTGCTCTGCTTTTTGATCTCTACTCTTTGACTAGAACCCATGCAATACCCCCGCCCCAATCCATACCATGGCTGTATTCACAAAAATGTACTGTATATGATACATTAGTGTTGCAGGAAACTTGTGTCTATCGGAACATACTCTAGGCCAAAGAGAAACAACAAAATACAAGACATATATGTTATATGTTGCAGGTAAAAAAAAAACTTTGTTTGCTCGTGTTTACAGAAAGCCAACAGAAGACATGTAGACATGAGCACACAAATGACCAAGTATAGAGCGTGATGCATTTAACATACCACTGTTAAGGCAATCTCTTGTTTCAGCTTTAGCCTTCTCACTAGGGTCATGTGTGAAAAAAATAAAGAATTGGTGCTGAGATTCATAACAACTGAAGAAAAAAGGGTCGATCAAACACAGAAAAAGAGACCGAATGCATACAGTTTTAGGCTGTTGACCTAAACCCTTCTTTCGAGAAGGCCTCGGTTTTAGTTTCCATCTCGTGTTCAATCTGCTTGTGAGTATCCATGAGAGCCTACTCATAAGATGCACTAACCTATGTCAACATATATCACAAAATGGATTAAACACAGAACAAAAAAAGCTATGTCCTACTTAAAATTGATAACATGTAACGAAAAGAAGTTGTCCCAACCAGCACAAAAACTGAAACAAAATGAGTAACTACTTCTATAAACGAACACCTACAATCAGGAACCATGCCATATTTCTTCAGTAAAACACTCTTCAATTTACAAAAAACAAAATGCAACATGTAGTAGCACAAACATGGAGAACATGAATCTTTCAATTGACAAAAGGATGATTAAAATGACAAGGCATATTGGATAACAAAATACCGAGGGTGTGTTTGGGTTGGGAATATAGTGGATAAAAACATATTGCGGCTTAATGGTATAATTAGAACACAAGATAAGAGCAGTCCTATAAATTACATTTACTAGATCATAAGATCAAAATGAACACCTCTAATGTTCCATTCCAGACATTATTACACCACGAGATCTCCCAACTAAAAATCCATTTAAAACCCAACATCTAAATTATTCGCCTCTTACTACCACTCAAGTTTAAACAAATGTAAAAAAAACTTTGTTCCTTTTGGGTCTTATTAGCATTTAAAATACAATCATGTGCAGAGTCACTTCAAGCAGTCAAGAATGATTTCTTATTCCAGACAATCATGATAAAAAATGTACTATCAACTTTCAATTTGAGCAGAGACGTGCAAATACTAGTACGACCTACAACCAAGAACAATGTCAAGACAATTATAGAGGCACTAAAAAATGGAGTTGGCCACTTACCTGCACTAGTAGAAAAGGGGCCAATGGTCCAGGCCGGTCCAGCCCAATGGGGGCATTAGACCCGGTTCGTGAGCCCCAGGGGGCGGCCGGGCCACGTGGGCCATTGGTCCCGGTTCGTCTAGACCTATTGGTCCCGATTGGTGGGACGAACCGGGACCAATGACCCTCGCTCCTGGCCTACCACCATTGGTCCCAGTTGGTGGCCTGAACCGGAACCAAAGGACGGCCATTAGTCCCGGTCCGTTCCACCAACCGGGACTAAAGGGTTGGTCCTCATTGCGGCCAAAGTTTAGTCCCACCTCGTCAACCGAAGGGGAATCAGACCGGTTTATAAGCCCCTCCCTCTCTGCCTTATTGAGCTCCTCTGAAAATGAAAATAGATGCCCTTATATAGGGAATTTAGCCTAAATTCATAGGAATTTCTCTTGAAATTTATTATGAATTTAAGTTGAATTTCCTCCATAAACGCATCTATGCTCATTTCTGAGTAGTTTTTTATATAGTTTTTTTTTCTTTTCTGCTATATTTATTTTTTTTCTTTTTATTTCTGAGTTGTAATAAGTCATTAAAAATAAGCATCCATGCTCATTTTTTAGTAAAGTTGATCATAACTATTTTTTCTTCTATTTATTATTGAATTGTAATAAGTCATTAAAAATAAGAATCTATGCTCATATTTTAGTAAAGTTAATCACAACTATTTTTTCTTCTTTTTATTTCTGAGTTGTAATAAGTCATTAAAAATAAGCATCTATGCTCCTTTTTTTAGTACAGTTAATCACAACTATTTTTTGCTTCTATTCATTTCTGAGTAGTTTTCTATATAGTTTTTCTTCTTTATTGCTATATTTATTTTTTTTCTTTTTATTTCTGAGTTGTAATAAGTCATTAAAAATAAGCATCTATGCTCATTTTTTAGTACAGTTAATCACAACTATTTTTTGCTTCTATTCATTTCTGAGTAGTTTTCTATATAGTTTTTTTCTTTTCTGCTATATTTATTTTTTTCTTTTTATTTCTAAGTTGTAATAAGTCATTCAAAATAAGCATCTATGCTCATTTTTTAGTAAAGTTAATCATAACTATTTTTCCTTCTATTTATTTTTGAATTGTAATAAGTCATTAAAAATAAGCATCTATGCTCATATTTTAGTAAAGTTAATCACAACTATTTTTTCTTCTTTTTATTTCTGAGTTGTAATAAGTCATTAAAAATAAGCATCTATGCTCCTTTTTTAGTACAGTTAATCACAACTATTTTTTGCTTCTATTCATTTCTGAGTAGTTTTCTATATAGTTTTTTTTCTTTTCTGCTATATTTATTTTTTTTTCTTTTTATTTCTGAGTTGTAATAAGTCATTAAAAATAAGCATCTATTCTCATTTTTTAGTACAGTTAATCATAACTATTTTTTTGCTTCTATTCATTTCTGAGCAGTTTTCTATATAGTTTTTTTCTTTTCTGCTATATTTATTTTTTTCTTTTTATTTCTGAGTTGTAATAAGTCATTAAAAATAAAAAAGAGGTGCAATGCTTGTTAATTTGCTTCAGGCCTTTCGGAATAGTGTCAACTGCACTGCACATAGCTCTGTGCAGTCTACCGTATTCCTCAAGGCTTGAAGCTAACCAACGCGCAGGAGCATTGAGCCTCTTCGTCATTGTCTCTGCACTCAGGGCTTATAAACAGCTGCGAGTGCCTCTCGCTTGGCGAGGTGGGACTAAAAAAACAGCTGCAGGAAGAATCAACAAAAAAATAGCTGCAGAAAATAAAAAAGTAGTTAGACGGGTCCATTGGTACCGGTTGGTGGCATCAACCGGTACCAATGCCACTCTTTGGTCCCGGTTGGTGGAACCAACCGGGACGAATGCCGCTCTTTAGTCCCGGTTGGTGCCACCAACCGGGATCAAAGGCCTCGTTTAACCGGGACCAAAGGCCTCGTTTGGGCTGCTGAAAAGAGGCCTTTGGTCCCGGTTGGTGCCACGAACCGGGACCAAAGCCTTTGCTATATATACAGCACTTAGCGCAACTTCGATCTCTCCTGCTTCACTCCCGTCGCCGCACGTCTCCCTGCCGCCACCTCGCCGTCGCCGCCCCGCCCCAACGCCGTCGCCGCCCCACCCAGCCCCGCGCCGTGCCGTCGCCGCCCGCGCGCCCTGCCCAGCCCGCCCGCGCCGCCCCGGCCCACGCCGCCTCGACGCCGTCGCCGCCCCGCTCTGCACCTCGCCGTCGCCGTCGCCGGCCGTACGTGAGCACCTCGTCATCGCCTTCGCCAGCCGTACGCCGGCCACCGTCATTTTTTTGTTAGATTAATTAGATTTTTTTGTTAGGTTAGATGTGTAGTAATTTAGATATGTAGTTCATAGATTTTTTTTTGTTAGATTAGATTTTTTTTTGTTAGATTGGATGTGTAGTAATTAATTTTTTTTATATTATGTTAGATTTTTTTGTTAGATTAATTAGATTTTTTTGTTACATTAGATGTGTAGTAATTTAGATATGTAGTTCATAGATTTTTTTTTAGATTTGATTTTTTTGTTAGATTAGATGTGTAGTAATTAATTTTGTTCATAGAATTTTAATGATTTTTTTGTTCATAGTATTTAGAAAAAGGAAAAAAATAAGAAGTAGTTTATATATAGTTGAACTAGCTAGTTGATTTAATAAACTAATTTATTTTACTATATATAGAAGTAGTTTGTTTTTAGTAAGTACTACTTATTTATTTATAGTAAGTGCTTAGTAGTTGAACTAGATAGTTGATTTAATTAATAAAACTACTTTTATTTAACTATATATAGAAGTAGTTCCCGCATCGACGTCGGCGATGCCTATCCCGCATCCTCGTCGTCGTCGACTCGGCGGTGGAGGCCTGCTTGATCAGGGCCATGTTCGGGACTGGGCTCCGCCGGGCTGGTATTGGGAGGTGCTACCTTCCGGGGGACATAGGTTGGTGAGGAGGCAGCCCGTTGTTGACCCGATCCTATTTTGGTGGCGATCGCGTGGGCCAGTGACGGTGGTGAGGCATCCGGACATCACGGAGGTGGTACGTCACCGTGTCAGCGAGGAGGACGAGCACGTCCATCGCTACATGGTTGCATTGGAGGGCAGGTTCGACAATACCTGGCAGGTTCTTCAGGGATCTCGCTGGAGCTATGATCCTGTGATGGTTCCTTATCTTTGGGTGTCCACCGCCCGCGTCGATACCCGTCGGGCGCTACGGTTCTAGTTGTATTAGTGATAATATTTGACGATGTACGGACACCAAGAGATGATGTACTTTTGCTTATAATTATTGAATGCATGCTACTTTGAATACTATATTTTATTTTATTATGATTTGGTTTTGCTTATTTTATGATTTGGTTTTGCTTATTGAATGCTCATATTGGATAAGTTCTCATTCATTCCTGTGTGCTAGACAATTTGATATAATAATGCATTCGGGAATGAAAGGAGGAGCTACGTACATCGATTATCGATAGTCAACCCGTGATTAATAATAATGATCTAATTTAATATTTGAATTATGAACGTAGGCCGGAAATGTCGTACTCATCGGACGACAAAAACCGCCCGGGGGAGTGCGACTGGTGCCACGACGACCGAGGTATCTGCGACAGGTTCATTGAGCTGGACGAAGATCGGCGCTTCAGCATTAAGCTCGAGGAGACCTGCGATGTTCATACGGTACGCAACGACGACAATAGTTTTTTTCGTAATTAAGCACGACTTCACCTATTTTAACGTGTATTTTTCATCTTTTCCAATTCGACTAGCTTATCCCATGCTTTGCAAGACGCTATGTCTTGGAGAGGATGGGTTTTGAAGACCATGAAAGTTTTGAAACCAAAAAAATTATCCTAAGTACCCATCATGGTGTGGAATTTCAAGTAAAGTTGTACAATGCTTAGAGTGTAACCCATTTTGGTTGCAAAAATTGGGAAGCACTTTGCAAGATGTATGGTCTTGATGAGGGTATGCTTGTCACCATGGATCTTGATGATCCTACAATCGAGGAAGAGAGACCTTCGATTTGGGTCCTTGTGGATACACCTCCAATTCTTCCCCCATGTGAGCTTAACATAGTTATTAAGTAATTTATATTGTTTATTTCAAAATATATAGTTGACAACTTATCTCCATTGACAGCTTATTTTCATTTTTCAAAGAATGTGTGGAAGATGGTAGACAGAACCTACTACACCGAAGGCTCCGAATTAACTTATCAGGAGAAAAATCATCTAGTCGGATTTTGTACTGATCTTGAGAATTACAATATCTACAATCAAACTCCTCAACATTATGGTCAATACGTGCCACTAGTGCACGTGTTGAACTACGGTAACTACCATGGAGATACCCTGGTAAGATTATTTTTTACTATTACAACATCCGTGCATCTTTTTGCACACTTCTAAAACTAGTACATCATTGCTAACTACGACGTTATTACTATGTTTTTCAACAGATAATCCCGAATGATTGTGTGCCTCATCTGATGTATACGCATGGTAGCCTTCATGTTTTGAACATACAACCAGGTCGTCCTACGAATCTCAACTGTCCATACCGGGTTTCTAAAAGAAGTGGAGACATAACAATCAAAGAATGGAAAAAATGTATGGACAGTCGTAAGGAGCTTCTTGGAAGCAATAAGCAACGAAGGGCAAGAATTGGAGACAGGATGATCGCCATTCTTCATAATGGAGAGTCAGGGTCTATATTATTTTATGCTATTTTACCTTAAGGGTGTTTAAGTCCTACCTGATACTGATGATCATGTGCTAAGAACAATTATGTAGGGTTGGGTTCGATGACTATGAGGATGATGATCGCATGACTTATTATTAATAACGAGTAGAAGTTGTATGATGATGCATGATTAGTAGGACTTGTTATTACATATGATGATGTATGATGCGAGCATGCATGAGCATGTTATATCAGCGGGTGAAATGAACATAGCAGTAGCGTTGATAAACCAAGGACGAAGATATAAGAGAGGACACTTCTCTCTATTAGCTAGCTAATAACAATCTAAAAATAACCCCCAAAACCCCTAAAGCAGCCACTTTTGTAAAAAAACATGGAATTTTGGTCCCGGTTGGAGCCACCAACCGGGACCAAAGGCCCCCTGACTAGGCTCGGCGCACAGGGCCACGTGGAGGCACATTGGTCCCGGTTCGTGTTTGAACCGGGACTAATGGGTGGAGGTATTAGTAACGACCCATTAGTCCCGGTTCATGAACCGGGACTAAAGGCCCTTACGAACCGGGACTATTAGGTGTTTTTCTACTAGTGTTGTACCAACACCTGTAAACACATATTTCCTCCAGATAACTTAGCATGGAAGCCACATCTAAACAATTGGCCCCACTCCTCATAATTCTCCCTCTGATCCCAAGTAGCTTATTCCATTCAACTACATCTACTCGAAACTCGTTTTCTCCATTACACATTAGGAAAGGTACAAAGGGCGCGCCAAAAACTCCAATTAGACCCCTGAAAACTGGGATTTGCACAAAGGAAAAAGGCACCAAAATTCCTACCTCACCTGTAGGCTCTCTGTCTCAGCTTGTCTCTAAATTCAAACAGTACCGTTGGGTGACCTCTAAAAGATATTGAGCTTGGGTCCACATTCTAGAGACAAGAAAAAGAAAGATAAAAAAATATTTTTTTATTCCTGATTTCTTGGAAAAAAACAAATCTATTATGCAAAAAGGAAAAATAAAAAGTAATAATTTTGTACTTTGTACATTATCTTAAAAAATAATAAAAGGAAAAAAATATCTTGAAAACTGGCCCCTCCCCTTGTTGTGCTTCGACCAAAAACAAAAAGCTAGTTGCAAGATCGGGTCCTTGATTTGTGTTTGCGGACATGGCAAAATGGGATTGCTAGGGTCCTCGTGTGATGCACAAGGGTTGAGGCGAGCAGAGGCGAGGGAGAGGGGAGGTATCTTACCTGCTCTGCAAAAACTAGTCCCCTCTCATCAATGCCCCATCCAACAACAACAACAAAACCTAGTTGCAACCATGTTGGAAAAGACATGCGGTTGTAGTCCGGGGACATGCAACTAGCCCCATCTTTTTCCTCGTTGGCTCCTCCGACAAAACAAAATTCCAATTGCAACCATGTTAGAAGACATGCAGTTGCAAGACTACGACTGGATATGCAAAATTGGCCCAATATCTCTTCCCGCTACCCACTTTGACAAAACAAAAGCCCCATTTGTAACCTTTGTTGGAAAGACATGCAGTTACAATCAGGGAGCGACACTTGAAGTTGCATGACCAGAGTGAGACATGCAACTTACCCCTTCTCCTCGCATGTCCCTTCGACAAAACAAAGCCTCCTTGCATGACTAGTGTGGGACATGCAACTGGCCCCCTCTCTCTCCCCGTCGCCCCCCTCCGAAAAAACAAGCCCTAGTTGCAACCATGTTGGAAGACATGCAGTTGCAGTCTGACAAGGACACTTGCAATTGCATGACTAGTGTGGGGCATGCAACTGACCCCTTCTCCTTGTTATCCCCTTCGACAAAACAAATCCCCAATTGCGATTGGCGGACATCAGTTGCAGTTGCATTACTAGTGTGGGACATGTGATTGGCCCACTCTCTCTCATCGCCGCCCCCTCAGAGAAAATCAAAGCCCTAGTTGCAACCATGTTGGAAGACATGCAGTTGCAGTCGGGGGCGACGCTTACGGTTGCATTACTAGTGTGAGACATGCAACTGATCCTCCCTTCTTGCTGATGCCCCCTCCGATGAAACAAAGCCTAGTTGCAACCAAGTTAGAAGACATACAGTTGCATGACTACAGTTTCACATGCAACTGGCCCCCTCTCTCTTCCCGCCACCTCCACCGATGAAACAAAGCCACAGTTGCAAATCATGGTGGAAGGCATGTAGTTGCATGACTACAGTTGGACATGCAACTGGCCCACTCTCTCTTCCCCCCGCCCCATCCGACAAAACAAAGTCCTAGTTGCAACCATGTTGGAAGACATGCATTTGCAGTTTGAGGCAACACTTGCAGTTGCATGACTAGAGTGGGACATGCAACTGACCCCCCCTCTACCTGCTCGCCACCTCCTCTGACAAAACGAAGCCCAAGTTGCAACCACGTTGGTAGACATGAAGTGGAAATCAAGGTGGGGTGGGGGTGACTCTTGCGGTTGCATGAGTATAGTTGGACATGCAACTGGCCCCCTTTCTCCACTGGTCGCCCTCTCCAACAAAACAAAGCCTAGTTGCAACCGTGTTGGAAGGCATGCAGTTGTATGAATGCATTTGGACATGCCAATTGGCCCCCTCCTCGTCGGCCCCTCCGACAAAACAAAGCACCAGTTGCACCCATGTTGGAAGACATGCAGTTGCATGACTAGTGTGGGCACACAACTGACCCTTGCACCTCTCCTCGCCGCCCCCTCCGACAAAACAAAGACCTAGTTGCACCCATGTTGAAAGACATGCAACTGCAATTGGGGGGTGCTTGAGGTTGCATGACTAGTGTGGGGCATGCAACTGACCCCCGCCCCTCTTCCCGTCGCTCCCTTCGACATATCATAGACCCAGTTGCACCCATGTTGGAAGACATGCAGCTACGAACCCTGGGGTGGGGGAGGCGACGCTTGGAGTTGCATGACTATAGTTGGACATGCAACTGGCCCCCCTTCTCCCCGCCGCCCCTCTGACAAAACAAATCACAGTTGCAATCATGTTGGGAGACAGGCAATTGCATGACAACGGTTGGACATGCAACTCCCCCTCCCCTTCTTGCAGATGCCCCCTCCGACAAAACAAAGCCCAGTTGCAACCATGTTGGAAAGACATGCAGTTGCAGTCGGGGGGCGACGCTTGCAATTGCATGACTAGAGTGGGATATGCAACTGACCCCCTTCTCCCCTCCGGCCCCTTTGACAAAACAAATCCCCAGTTGCAACCAAGTTAGAGGACATGCAGTTGCATGACTACACTTGGGCCTGCAACTTCCCCCCCCCCCCCCCTCCCTCCTCTCTTCGAGCCGCCCACTCAGACAAAACAAAGCCTAGTTGCAACCATGGTGGAAGACATGTAGTTGCAGCCGAGGGTGACGTTTGCAGTTGCATAACTAGTGTGGGACATGCAACTGACCCACTTCTTGTTGATGGCCCCTCTGACAAAACAAAGCCCCAGTTACAACCAAGTTAGAGGACATGTAGTTACATGACAATGGTTGGACATGCAACTGCCCCCCTCCTGTTGATTCCCCTTCCAACAAAACAAAGCCCTAGTTGCAACCATGTTGGAAGACATGTCGTCGCAGTCGGGGGGCAATGCTTGCAGTTGCATGACTAATGTGGGACATGCAACTGACCCCCCCCCCTCTTGTTGATGCCCCCTCTAACAAAACAAAGCCCGGTAGCAACCATGTAAGCAGACATGCAGATGCATGACTACAGTTGTACATGCAACTGACCCCTCTCCCTCCCCGCGGCCCCTCTAACAAAACAAATCCCTAATTGCAATCATGGTGGAAGGCATGCAATTGTAGCTTGGGGGGCGACACTTGAAGTTACATGACCAGTGTGGGACGTGCAACTGACACCCCCCCCCCCCACCTTCTTGTTGATGCCCGACAAAACACAGCCCAGTTGCAACCAAGTTAGAAGACATGCAATTGCATGAATGTAATTGGACATGCAATTGTCCCCCACCTCTTTCCCTGCCGCCCTCTCCGACAACTTCCCTGGGCATCTGTATTGTCATATACAGAAAAGGACCAACTCCCAATGGCCCAACTTGAAGTCCGCAATGAACTTCTTCCAATCATCACCACCAAGGCGAGTAGGTTGTGCCCCCGTACACATCCACAACGTACCAGTGGTTGTGCGCTTTAAAATTCATATAAGCGTCTGACAACTGAGCAAACTTGTTCCTTGTAGAGCATGGGACGATATGAAAAAACAGAAAAAATAATAAACGTAAAAAAAATTAAGAACAAACAAAAAAAGAAGGCACTACAACAAAATTGAGATACTGTGACAAAAATCCTCGTGACGATGGTGTCCAACGTCACACAAATTCCTAGTGTGTGATGTTTCATAGGTGGCGTCACCGATTACCACAAATCGGTGACCATAAGCGTCACTGGATTGCCTCGGCCATTCAGCACACCTGGCTATCAATTTCTATGACATTTTTGTAATTTCCCTGACTAACCTACTAGAGTCACCGAGTACTATGAATGTGTGAAGATCATTTTTTTCATGTAACATATTATAGTGGGACCCGCCGTAGCTAGTTCATGGGTTATTGAGCGGTAGGATCCATGCGTCAGTGTTGCCGGTGTGACTCGGCATAGTTTTTTCAAATCTGTGGAGCACTGTAATTATTTTGTTTGATATAGTAATATAAATAGGTAGTGGCCATGGAGATATTTATCATAATTATATTTTGTAATGAAAAACGTTATTTTGTTCTTTCTAATATAAATAGATAGTGGGCGTTTGTGAGCTGATTTTGCTTATCTCCAAAATAAAAATGGAAATAAGGGAGTGAAGGGAAATAAGAAGAAAAAAATCAATAATCAAAATGAGAAAACTTCATTTTGCTTTTATATCTATATATGATATAATAATTAGTTAGTGGGTAGGCAAAAAAACTTAAATTGGAATAGTTCGTGAGCTAATGTTGTTTCATTTCTATCTGAAAGGTTAAAATGGAAATATGAGAGTCGATGAGAAATTTTTTATTCTTCTCTTTTTTTCTGAGACAAACTTGTCTATAAACATGTAGTCGCCGGGCAACAAACTTGAAGCTAGCTACAGGAGTTTGAGACTATCTTATCTACAGAAGTTTGATCCGGCGAACACCATGATCTCCACCCACCTTTTAAATGGAAAACAATGCTGCTCCTAGAATTCAGCTACACGAGCCGGTCAGCCAATTAGGCGCTAGCTGCCACGTTCTGTGCGTCCAAATAAAACCCTAGTCTAAAAAATCCCCAAATACACCCGTGCCCACTCCCACCTGACTCGGATCTCCTCTCACCGGCGGCGCCTCCAAGTCAGTCGCCGCCAGCCGCGCCACCCAAAATCCCTCCCCTCCTCCGCCCTCTGGTCCACCGCGCCACCCTCTCTCTGTTCGATGCCACGTCCCCAGGCACCACTACACCGACACCAGCCTGCGACATTTGCTGTCTGGTTCGACCTCCATGCAACCTCCTCCGCCACTTCTTGGATGGCTCAAGACCATCGCTCTCTCCATCTCCGGCGCCTTGCCCAGCTTCGTTTCTCACCTCGTGCCTCACCATGATCCGGCCGCTGCCTCACCCTCCCGCCACCATCAACTACTTGAAGATCAGCTTCGTCCGACGAACCAACAAGACAGCGGCGGCGGAGAGATCAGGTTTGGGAGAGGCAACCCGACGATGCAAAGAGGCCAGGGGATGAGTTGGAAACTCTTCAAGGAACCCGCGTGTAGCACCATCAGATCTGGTCCCCTTCCAATTATTTGATGGTAAAATTTCGCTGCTTACTTTTTTTCTTCTATAATTTCCTGATGTAACATTTGTGATCTGGAATTTGATTCTTCTAACGACCTACTTCAGATCACCTCTCCCTGGTTGCAGTTAATCTAGATGAGGAGTAAGAATGTAAGATCAATGTCATTCTTATTGGTTTATACTTCTATGGTCCTGCCTTTCTCTAAATTTCTATGATGAATAATTTCAACGCAGGTTTCCCTTTTATGCTGCAAGATCATTCAATCTCCAGCATGCTCAAGAACATCTAATGTGTGACTACACTCTGTGTCCAGAGTATTAAAAATGAAACTGTATTAGGAATAGCCTTTTATTAGAAGCTATATGCACAAGAAATTAATATTCTGTGATAATAGTTAATAAGTTAAACATATGTTGAGGGCTCCTATCATGGGCCATACCATGTCTTCTTAGTTGCTAGGTACTGTAAAATCTGTATATTAAAAGGTTTATTCAAATGCTAATACTGCTCGGTGAAAGAGAAAGTTATTATGTTAATTCTGTAATATTTTTTCTCCATGCGATCACTTGTCAGTATATTGTTTCTCTTCTGTTTTATTCCACTATAATGCAGGTGCATTAAATATTAATTGACTGCTCACTGTAGGTAGTAGGTTAAGTTTGCAATATCAAGATAATCTTATCGGCCTTGCAATGTTGGTACAGTCTGAAGCTTAATCTTTTTACTACTTGCTTCTCCACTTCCTATTTTTTTACAGTCCAGTACTTGACAATTCCTTACCTGGTTGTGTATGCTTAACATTTAAGCTCATTGTGTCCTTCCTTTGCCCATAATTTGTATTTTTATTTGTTATATTTAGAATGAGGAAGCATCAAGCATCGTACAACTGTAGTGCAAGTACACAAGTAGCTGTAGCTGCTGGAGAAGATGAGCAAGCACACAACAGATTCAAATACTGTAGTCTACGGTACTAGTACTAGTTGCTTATGGCACTTAGTTGTATCTAAGGTGATGAACGGCCAAATTCGTAGCATGTCTAAATCAATTCAGATATGAGAAAACACAGACTTAATAGGAATAAGGTGGCCTGCGATGGTCTGGTGGCGACCTTTAGAGTTTAGATATTAAATCATTCTGAGATTGTTCAATATTGAATGGATGCCACTCCTTACTAAAAACATTTTTGTGTTTGCTTTGCTAAGTACATTACTGATCTGTTTTTTATGGTTTTTTATGATGTGCTGATCTAAACTTGTGTATTAACCAAAGCATCAAACAACTATACTTATGCAGCTAATTATGAAATATGTTAAGTAGCACAGTACTTAAAAGTGCAGTGGGGATCCATGTAAATTATTTTGACCGACAACTTTTTATACCAGTTTGTGTCTTCTTGTTCTGCCAAACTAATTTATTGTTTTACCAGTCCCATCTTCATGCCGCAAATCTAGCTAATAATGTACTCAGGTTCATAATTTCATAGATTGTAAGCTTCTTAGTGGCATTCTTATACCTTGTTATCTTGTATGTTTTCATCTCATTAAGATGTAACACACTGTTGTATTTCATTAATTTATATAGGCACCGGGAGGAGTTCAAGACAGAGCATGTGATTTGGCTGAAGCAACTCAGCAAGCAAATAATCCAAAGCTGATGGTGAATGAAGGCCATCTTTTGTGATAGAAAGATAGTTTGTAGAATCATACATTGCAATCATGAGAACAACACATATGGTCTTTTTAGTTATCTATAGATATCACTTATCGTCTTGTCTATTGTCAAGCCAAACTTGAGTCGGTGCTATTATTTATTGTCATTTCTATTTATGAGTATGATTTATATTTCATTTCAATTTATAATGTGATTTGGCTCTTTACTTATTTATATAATGTGATGTGAATTAAATATTTATTGTGATATGCATTTGCAATATGGTGGATTTGATAATTCATTGTAAATTATTAATAATAAATAAATATTTTTTGATGATGTCATCTTCATGAATAATGAATGTAGTGACGCTAGTAGGTGGATAATCTGCGCAGATGTTGTCTTGCATAAAGCCAGTGACGTTGCTCTGTCATTGAATATGGTACAGTATGGCCCCTCTGTTCCTAACATGTGACATTAATCGATCGTCATAGAAGTAGAAAGTTGTTGACGTTCTAGAAAACGTCACCGAAGGTCCCAATTTCGGTGACATTTTTTTGAGCGCGCCGTCACTAGGAGTAATCTGTGACGGGGATTCCATGACGATGCTTGTGACGGCCATAAAACGTCACTCAGGAGTAATTTGTGATGTTATTAGCCATTCGATGACATTTTTTGCCTCGTCACAGTAGGCTCGATCTCTTGTAGTGAGGGAAAATTGTGGACAAGGGTATACCGGAAAGATTCCGTTGGCATCACAGACATAGATGCCGAAGCTCCGACCATTGTCATTCTCGCAGTATGCATGGCAAACTGGGCACGCCATTCCTGTTGGTGGAGTAAGACAAGAAAAAGTATAAAGTTGTGAGGGATCATATTGCCGAAAACAAACACAAAACTAGAAAAAAATGCATGCATTTCTTGAAATAAAATTGAGCTCTACTATTGACTTAATGTTACAATAGATGCAAAACAAAAAAAGTTCACGCACGAATGATATAACAAAGTGGAAGAAGATGCTTTCCACATAAGGATTACCTCCAAAAAAAAAGCATTTTGTGGTTAAAAAAAGCCCATACAAGACAATGGCATTTAAAAAGCTCACTAGGACTACATCTACTACTAATTAACACCTTATCCCAAGAAAAGGAAAAAGAGATGAACTACATCTACTACAAATTAACATGACCCCAAAAAAAAACTACTATTGCCTAACTGCATTTTTTTCCATCAACAGGAATGGAAATAATTAAAACCAAATGAGTCGGACCCGGTAGTCTAATCTCCTTGTTGAAGGAAAGAATCGACAAAATGGAAACTATGCTTTACTAAAAAATAACGGGTACAAAAAAACATTATAAAAAGGGAATGTGCATGGAGAAATGGGGATCTGCTGCTAAGCGAGAAGAAGATAGTAAAGTATAAAGTTAGGGTTTCAGAAAACAGCCTGATCCTCCCCCAACATCTTCAGTGTTGTTTCCAAACTAGACCACGCAAACAACCGCCTTTGGTGAATGCTGGTCCAAGTAGAACAAAACCATCTGACCTTTCCCCAGCTTGTTGTCTGCAACAAACTTCCTCCACCATCTCCCATACAATGCACTCTACTTGCGCTGACACTTCACAGTGTATGTAAGTTTGTTTGCCTTGAATGTCAGCCTATCTCCCGTCAGGTTGTTGAAATGAACCCTTTCATTGCATGGCACAACCTATTTGTTTTTTGACCGACAAAAGCAAAAAACAAAACGTTAACTACATTTCTACATGGATCAACTAGTAAAAAATAAGTTCATTTTGAACATTAACCCATTGAATTATACATTCTACATGGAATCAGATAAATAATAAAACATATAACTATAAAGAGTGTTATCCAATTCTCTTAACTACTTTTGGATTGAACCTGAATCCTACACTGGTTGAACATGAGCATCAACTCGTGAATTCTACAAATCTACATTCTACATGGGTCAAAATGGCTAAAAAAGAGATACACTGAACTCTTAAACATGAACGAGCCATATCAGTGTAAAAACCAGTTACTAAAAACAAAAATATCTAGCAAAAACAAACCATGGATTCTACCAGACATGGTTTCTAGAAGTAAGCCAAGCTACAAACACTAACAAAAAGATTGTTGCTAGTAAAACACTAATAAAAACACAAAAGGAAGTTGCTGCTAGTTAAATCATGGCCATGGTTTCTGGAAGTAAGCCAAGCTACAAAACACTATTAAAATGACCCACTGTTTTTTATACTTGAAAGATCCTTATTATGACAGTAAGTGTCCTTTCCTCTCTAATCACACAAGAAGAGCTTAACACACTAGATAAAAAAATCAATGATTTCAATGTAAACAACTAGTTAGCTAGGGGCTCCCCTCTGCTTCAAAACTCATGGAGAAAAAAAGGGGCCAACCTTCAACAGTATATTCTATGATGATGAGTATACACTAAAAAAGAAACAAGGATCAGAAAATGAAAAAATACAAATAAAAAAGAAACAGAGGATGTGGACTTACCCCCTCCCTTTTTGAACTCCTTCCAGACATACATACTGATGCCGCTTCCCCTGCTCTCGCAGTTGCAAGGGCTCGGACAAACTCTGCAAACCATCTCCTATGCACATAAAAAAGGCGCCAAACATAAATTTGTGCTAGTGCGAGGCATACATATTCAGCTAATGATTTTAGTGAGAAACTTGCATGCTTCCAAAAAAAGGATTTCAAGATAATGATGATTTATCATTGGCGTCGACGGCTGATGAGCAAAAATATATTTACATTGGGTTGCAGAGATAAAAAGATGAATCTATCAAAAGACCATATTAAAACAAAAAATGTGTGAACACATGGAAGAAATCAACATACCACTGCTAGTGATGCATTTAGTAATAATTATCTTGATCCCAGACAAAAAAAATTGAACATGGTACTGATTCATAGGGTTTCAGCAAGAAAACTGAAAAAACATGCTACTACTACTTATTAATAGGGGTTCAGCAAAAAATATGACAAAAACAAATAAACATGCCAACTCCTAGTGATAGATTCGGTAATAATCTCTCTTGTTTATAGAGAAAAGATTTCAAAAACATGCTACTGATTAAATGGGTTTCAGCAAAACCTAAAATAAGACAAAACAAGGGACTGAGCCACTCCTAGTGATAGGCTGAGTAATAGATATGAGAGGGGTTGGGTTCAGTACATAGTAATCCTCAAACATGCTACTGATTTCACGAAAATGGATTCGGCAAAAGTATGAAGGAAAAAATCGTACAAAAAAGAGGACACACTACATGCAACTGTTTGATTAAAAAAAGGGAGCGATTCTATGCTTCAAGCTACTAATCTGGACTTGATCCAAACAAAAAATGGAACCCAAAATCCCCTCAGATCTACTGCATCTCGCAAACAAAACAAACAAACAAGAAAAGGAGGGGGTGGCACTTACTCCATCAGTAGCACCGCCCGTCCTCTCGCTGGCCGTGGAGGAGCACATCGATTTCTTCATTCCGGTGCAGATCTTCAGCTTTGACAGAGAAGAATAGAGAGAGAAGGAAGAAATGGGCTGACTTGCCGTTCCCCTCCTCTTAATTACCACGGGTCCCACTTCCTCTTCACCCTCTTTATTTACTGCATCCCCCAGCATTTTGCCCCAGCCCACAAAAAAGTGACATGCTCGCACGAATCCAGGCCGGCCCCAAACATTAGACAACGCTCAACAAAAAAACAAGTAAACGGGCCGGTTACAGGATGAAACAAAGGACAAAGCGCCACGGCGCGAATCTGCAAGCAAACAACAATCGAACGGCTGAGCAATCGACTGAGACTTTGCAAAGTCTCAGTCGACTGATTTTTAGCAGCTCCGTTGATTAATAGCATCTTCAACAAAAGCGCGGTCACGCCAAGCGCTAATTTTTTTTCCAGTGCTAAGAGCATCTCCACCGCTGGACGCTTAGACAAGCGCCAGGATCGTTATCCCATCGATTTCCCAACTGACTAGCAGTTGGACCGTCAAATCCCAGTGTCAAGCGCGGCATCGACGCAAAGGCTGGTACCTCATGCTTGGCCCTTTTTTGGCTACACCAAGCGCTGCTGATTGCGTAATTAGGGCATCTACAATGCCAAGCGCTTGAATAGGCACATACGGAAAGGATTTTTGTTTAAGCGTTCGTGTTAGGATCTGCCTCTCCAACGCTAACCGCAAATGGACATGTGCTACACTAGTTAAAAATAAAACAGAACGGCGAGGAGAAAAGGCTGGGGTGCTCGATGCCTGGTTTTGCGCCGACGCTAACAAAAAGCCAGGATTTGGGTGGGAATCTGACGGTACGAACGGGATTTCTACCCTGGCACCTGGTACTGCGATTCAAACCCAGGTCTATGCAGTAACTATTGAGCCTAACAACCAATAAAGCCACCTTTTGTTGTTGTCTATTGAAGATAAACAATGTTATTTGAACCTTTCTTATTTCTACCATATCAGGAAAAAAAGGTTTGGCTTGGTAACTTTGGCATGACTAGCGTGATAACTATGGTATGAGCAATATGATAACTATACTATGATAAGGTTGGTAACTACAGTATGAGAAGGTTAAAGCATGGGGAAGTATGGTAATTACACATAAATTACCAATGAAATGTTTCAAAAAAATCCACATTGATGAAAGATACCATGGTGTTTGAACATAAGATATTAGTTATCAAGTCTGCGATGTATACATTATCATGATATTTACACAAAAATTACCAGGTGTATGTTCTTCAACAAAAAAAATTCAGGTCAAAAGTTACAGTGGCGTTTGTATGGGAGTTATCAACTTTGTATGTATCTATTACCATGCTATTTACAGAGAAATTACCGAGGCATCAAACCCCTCCTCCCCCTCCCCCGCCATAGTCACCACATTTACCAAGATGGGGGTACATAAGTTATCAAGTCTACGATGTGTGAGTTATCATGTTATTTGCATAAGAGTTATCGTGGTATGGTTCAAAAACTCCTCCCACCCCTACCCCCGCCGACAAAGTTATCAGGACTGGGTACATAATTTATCATGTCTACGATGTGTGAATTATCTTGTTATTTGCATAAAATTTACCGTGGTACGTTTCAATGACTCCGCCCACCCCCACCCCCACCGACAAAGTTAGTAGGACTGCGTACATAATTTATCATGTCTACGGTGTGTGAGTTATCATGTTATTTGCATACAAATTACTGTGGTACGTTTCAACGACTCCCCCGCCCCGACCCCTCCGATAAAGTTATCAGGTCTACTATGTATGAGTTATCATGATATTTGCACATAAGTTACTGTGGTATGTTTCAATAACTCCCCCATTCCCACCCTCACGGACAAAGTTTCCAGGACTGGGGTACATAACTTATCATGTCTGCGAAGTGTTGGTTACCAGGTTATTCACACAGAAGTTAACGGAGCGATATTTACAAAAGAAAAATATTACAACTCTGCGGTGCATAAGCTCTAATCACGTTAGTTCGGTGACCGTACATGTAAAGATCTCATTACACAAGTTCCTTCGACAAATCTCTTTTACCAAGCCTCTCTTCGATACAATGCTCAAATTTTTCTAGTGTGATCACATGTCTATAAAATAGATCTCAATTAGCCAAATCACACAAATGATCTCTACTCCTAAGGGAGGAGTCCGTACGTGGTTTCGTTGGTACGCAGCCTGCTATAGATCGAAGGACACATCCCCTCACCGATCCCCCTCCCACCAATTCCATACCCCTCAACTGTTTTTTTATTTGTGAACCAACCTGTGGTTGGATGGTTAGAGGGACTGTAGTATCCTGGGCCCACCAGGGTTCAAATCTTGGTGCTCGCATTTATTCCTGGATTTATTTTAGGATTTCCGGTGATGCGCATTCAGTGGGAGGAATCGTTCCCGTCGACAACGAGGTGCCTACGGTGATTTCGTAAATTTCAAGATGATATGCTGGCTCAGTCTTTCGGAGGTGCTTATAGGGGTAGGATGTGCGTTGTGCGTTCATAGGGGTGAGTGTATGCGTGTATATATGAGCGCTTGCGTCTGTACTATGTTAAAAACTGTTTTTTTATTGGGTGTGTCTAGAACTCAGTCAATTGAGACTTAACGAAGTCTCAGTCGAGTGACGTCAGCATGTGTTTTTTTTGCTACAAGCGGCACGACTAGATGCTACAAACGGCAATAGAAAATGTTGCGATGGTATTGCAAGCAACAACAACAAAAAATGCTACAACCGTTCTAGCTAAAATGCTACAACCGTCAATGAAGGATGTTGCAACCGATGAGATGACGTGCTACAACAGAGGAGGGATGACATGCTTCAAGCTACAAAATGAATGTTGCAACCGGTATGAAAAAATGTTGCATACGGACAAAAAAATGTTACATGGTCGACTGAGACTTCGCTAAATCTCAGTCGACTGATGTTTTAGCAAGCCCGTTTTTTATTTATGGATTTCTTTCCTAACGTGCCCATCTAGATTGATCCCTACTTCAATTTTCTGCTACAAATCATAACTTTCCACGTACGCACCGCACCCCACCTCCTTTGGCCGCTTTGCCTGGTGAGTGCCTGCCCCCTGCCCGGCACATCCAGCCCGCTCAAGGCTGGCCATTGGCTCGCGAGAGCTGAATCAGAGTCCGGGATGGCGACCACACTACTAGGGAAAAGCCTAGCAGCAGCGCGTGTTTTAGGCCTATCAGTAGCGCGGGACGATGCACTACTGATAAGGCACTACAGGTAACGTATAGCAGTAGCGCCTGTCGCCCCACGCTACTGATATACATGGATAGCTGCAACACGCTTTAGAGAAGAGCGCTGCTGATATTATCTGCGACGCTTTTTACAGGGAAGTGCTACTGGTAAGGCGGCGCTACTGCTAAATTTTTTCCCCTCGCTACTACTAGTTTTATTAGTTTTTTTCCTACATATTTGTTTTGTATTTGAATATGCTATATACAATAATCTTTAGCATATCATACACATACAAATGTAATCATAGCATATACATACAACTAGTCTCATCAAATCATGTCATCATCATAATCATCATCCAACACAAAGTGGTCTCTTGTCATCATCTCGAAAATAGCGAGACAAGTCTCAATTACTTGTAAATACATCGTCATCCATGTAAACAATGATATATGCGAGAAGAGCTATCACTTTGAGTGAGAGCGGAACTATGCAGTACATGAGTTCGTATCCTTCTCTCGCATTAGCGTGAACCTAAACTAACTACTGCCTGTCGCTCGGAAACCGGAAACCGGTACACCTGGGCCTGACACTCCGGCCACTCGTCGAATATATACTTCTGGCGTAGCACTTCTTCGCCATCGATGATCTATGCATCTGCATCATCACATGAGTCGATGATATGCAACATATACAGTTGAGCAACAGAAAGAGATAGACTTGGCAAAAATAGAAACAACATATCATAAGCATAAATAACAAAGTTCATCGTACCCAAAATGCCCTAACTAGAGTGATCTTTGTTAGTCGAGGAGGAGGACGGTTTAATTATATCACAAATAAAGTTTTGCCGTGCATAACTCAAAGTTTTGTCATACAGAAAGTATGGACTAAACGGACACATTGTCATATATCGACAATCACTCCACCATGTCGTGCCATCCATCCATGTCAGGGAGATAGTCCCCGAGCTTAGTGAAAGGCTTCATGTCGAGACGCTGAGAGGCTACCCATGTTCGGATGTCTTCCCGCGACATTTGTCCTTCTCCGTAGAACATCCCTGTTTTTCCGACAACCTCCTTCATGATGATTTGGGCAAGTTCGCGTTGGATGTTATAGAACTCAGCTTGAAGTCGATGATCCTCGATATCTCCTATGTCCTTTGCCCATTGCAGAATATGGGCATCGCCGGATCTAGGTGACATGTGAAGGTTCTGGTGATCCCGTCTGTACTCCAGCATGTGATGTAGGACATAGAATCCATCATTAAGAGAATCACTCGGTCGCTGGATGCAGTAGAAGTCGGTCTTATGGCTGAAGGCGAGCCTTCCGCCCCTTCTCTTCTTGTCCTTGACCTCTCCACCCCGTGCTTGGTAGTAAAACATAGCACTGTCGAGAACATCCTTGATGTGGGTGTAATCCTTTTTGTGAATGTTCTTCGACGAGTCCAAGTAAAGAGCATGGGAGAATCTGGGGTAGAGGATGATGAGGACGGCGTGCCGCCGCTGCGCAAAATAAGTACACCTCAAATTAATTAGCCTCCACCGTGCAAATGAATGATTGAAATCGAAGGAAGGATAGAAGCGCGGATGACTTAGACGGGATGATAAGGCACGAGAATCGCCTCCTTGTCCTTATTGGCGAGCATGAAACTGACGATGTATTCCCTCGCGTATTCACAGTGCTTTGCGCAGACTCCCAAGAAGCCTCGTGCATGTAGTACGGGTCAGCGACACAGATATGAGGTATCTGCTCAACTCCGATGATGTAGTTCATGTGCAAGGCATAAAGGCAGACAAACGTAAAATCCAACTTCTTCACGTGAAACATGTCGAATATGTAATCTAATCGAAGGAAGAACTTATCCGCGGGGAAGCAGTCGACGTACGACATTTGCCGCAGAATGTTAACCACGTAGAGTGGGTATCCTGGATCTTTCGAGGTGATGAGGCCTTTCTCTATCCGTAGCACATCGTCATGAAGTCTCCTTAGATCGCCGAATCTGGCCCGTAGCGCTGTTGCATGTAGGACTGGTTGACCGGGGATATGCCATTTATCCGCATCGGGGACATCTATACGGTCCTGAAGCCGAGGCTGCTGAGGCGGATGGATCATAGAATCATTTTTTTTGCCTTTCTTCACTCTCTTCCTAGACTTCTTTTCTACCGAAAGGTCGTCCATAATACGTTCAGCCTCCGGAGACGGCAATTCAGGCACCGACTCATAACGCTCAAACCCTGAGTAGGCGCCAGTATAGACATACTGTTGAGTGCCATCGTCATCCTCATCCTCATCCATGGCGACATCATCAGCGACTAATGGAGCCTCCTCCTTACCCCGTCCGCTATCACCCAACCCGACACCCGACGCTAATTGGGTAGGTGGGGTGTTGATGTTCATACCTTGCTGAGGCTGCGTGCTCGTGGGTGTGCTCCCGGCCGCCTCCAGACGAAGCAGACTCTTTGGCCACAACAGGACCCACCCATTGCAACAATCACCAAGCCACCATGGGGTCTCATTGTCATCCCCCACTAGTATCAGAGGAGGCAAATTCTCGTGGCCCGGTTTGACACTGGCCACGGAAACCTTGAAGACCTTTGGGGGGATCAGCTGGCTGTGGAACAATGGTTCCTTCGGCTCCATTATCGTCGCCTTCCCCACGTACACCTTCTGGTCGCTGATGGTGTACAATATGGTGCACGGGGTTTCGTTGGCCTGCAAAGAAAAGTCTACGATGTGAGACATCCGAAAGGCAACGAAAACGGGAGATTATACATTTATTGAAGGGGGCCGGTGTGACAGATACCGTGAGGGCGTCGAGCTCAGCCAAAGACGAAGCACTGCCGAGCACGTCCGGTGCCGGAGCCAGTGCGGGAGCCGGTGCGGGAGCCAATACGGGAGCCGGTGTGGGAGCCGGTGCGGGAGCAGGTGCTGGTGCAACGCTAGTCGAGCTTCTCCCCAAGAAGTCAGCAAGGGAAAAGTCTGCTGTATTTTTTTCTGGATTTTGCTTGGTCCAAGTGAAAACGGCCGGAACCAAGGAAGTAGATATATCTGCAACCACCTGTTTTGCGGCAGCTACCGCTATTGCGACTGTCTGAGATGATTTCTTCTCAACCGTAATCTCAACCTTCTTGTCGATGTTTTCTTCAGTTAACCTCCCTCTTTCCTTTCTCTCCTCCGTGGTCTCACGGTAGTACTTCTTCCACGTGGTGCCGTCTCCGACACCGTGCACGCGTCCATACGACGGTCGAGTATCCACCGGGAGTCGTTTCAATATGTTCAACGCCCGGTTGAATGGAGTGTCCCACTAGGGCCTCGCCAATGCCTCAGACGGCGAGTCGTTTTCGGCCGCAATCCTGTGCTGCTCTCTCTGCAAAAGGCACAAGGATCGTTTACAAATATGACTAATGTGTGCAGTCGAATTGATCAGAAACTAAAATAACCAGCAGTCTCATGAACTCCATTGTGATCGGGTTTGTCTCGTAAACCTTCTTCACTGGGTCCCAACAGTGCCGGGCCCTGAGGACGTCATGCTCCTGCGGGATGGTGAACTCCGCCAAGGGGTCTGGGATGCCCAGACTCGCGGCTTCCGCGTCCTCCTTGGCCCATTTGGACCTCTTTCCGCCATAACCACGGCTTCCGAGGTGGTGGCTCCTAATGTTCCTCTCTTGAAGCCCCTTCATGTACTTAGACTTTTTTTGGGCAGCTTCGGCCTCGCAAGCCTCCTTGAATATTTTAAGCTGCTCTACCGTGATTGTCGGATTATCCTTTACAATCTTGGAACAGGGTTCCTTGTCGGTGATCCTTGCTTTCACCCTTGTTTTCCAGGCGGCCAACGCGTCGCTAAACTTGGTCATAGCGTGTTTGTTTATCTTCTTCATTGCCGGGTCCTTATCTGGATCTTCATAATATTTTTCATTCCGGACCGGGAACAAGAATATCTGGTGAAACTTCTTTAGGAGGGAGGGCCTCATATTATCTATCTTCTGTAGTTTCCCATCGTTGATGGTGGCGGTTGTCCGTACGATGCAGCCAATTTGATTGCCGTAGCACTTGCGCACTTCCTCGGGCGCCTTTGGCTCAAAATTGTCGCCGTCCACCTCCGTGACCACCAGTCTAGTAGTCCTGAGTTTGTTAGGAAGCCGTTGCCTCTTTGCTTTTGGTTCTACACCAGCTCCGCTCCCCGAGGCAGCGCCGGTCTCAGTCTCAGCGCCGGTCTCGATGCCGGTCTGAGTCTCAGCGCCGGTCTCAATCTCAGCACCGGTCTGCGTGTTGGTCTCAGTCCCCGATGCCACTGGTGGGCCCAACAACAATATCGGTTGATCGTCGGCAAGGCTCAAAACTTCGTCTGCCGCCTGGTAGACGTCATCACAATCACCAAAACCCGGTCCTTCATCGTTGCTAGCCATGTTTCCTATGATTAAATCTAGTCAATTAATTCTAGACCTAATAAAATGAATAATGACATAAAAAGGCCTATTGTTTTGCAGGAACGTTGACTCCTTCCTGGTGCGGCAAATCCCGGGCACTCGATATGTCCTAGTTTGTAGCACAAGTCATGCCGAAATTCACGGAAAATTTCGGCATAACCTTTGCTAAAAAGTGGACAAATTGAGAACCTGAAATTTGCCGGAACAGAAATGAATCAACATTCCGGCAAAACATAGGCCACTCAGCTTCATTCCCTGAAAATAGTGTTCAAATATCCCTCTTTGACACTGCAACACATGTCCAAATATACACGAGCAACCACATGTCCAAATTTCACAAGCTAATTCAAAAACAAAGTGTAGAAGAAAATTCATTTAACTACTAAAAGAACAAAATTCAGTTAACTTTAGCGCTCTATAATGATGAAAGGAAAAATATCAGTTAACTACTAATTTCATTCATTTAGGTTATTCATTTAACTTCACCTAATTAACCTACTGTACCACTAATACTAGCAGCACTACTAACCTAATTAACCTAGCAAAACCCTACTGCCCTAACTAACTTTTGCTGTAAACCAAAATTTTTGCTCTAACATCTACTACTTAACACCCTTTGCTCTAAACTAAATTTTTTGCTATGAACAAACTTCTGCTCTACTAATTTTTGCTCTAAAATGCAGAGAGAGAGGAGTGGGGGGAGGGGTGGGGGACTTACAGAGAGGGGAGAGACGGTGGCGGGGAGGTGCTCGGTGACAGAGGCAGAGGCGGAGAGGGCGGGCTCGGGCATGGGAAACGACGGTCCTGGACGGGCTCGGGCAGCAGTGAGGTGGAGGGCGGCGACGATGAGGTCGAGGGAGGCCTCAGGCGGCGGCGGTGAGGATGACGACGGCCTCGGGGGGAGACAGTGAGGTTGCGGCGTCCACGCCCGTAGGAGACGGTGGTGAAGTGGGGCGACGATGAATTGGGGAGACGGTGGCAAGGGCGAGGGATTTGGGGAAGAAGTGGTGGCCGGGAGGGACCGTTGTTTAAGTGAAACTTAACGGTAGCGCATTTCCGAAAATGCGCTATAGCTAAGTTAGCTACAGCGCGTTTCCTGGAACTCGCTACTGCTATTCCTTTCTCCTTTTTTCCCTTTTTTCATTTATTTTTCTTTACATTTTATTTTTTTTCCTTTCTCCTTTTTCTATTTCTTTCATTTTCATTTACTTTTCTACTTGCTTTTCATTTTATTTTATTTTTGTTAGCAGTAGCGCCTTGCACATAAACGCGCTGCTACAACAAAGTTAGTGATACGTCCATTTTGTATCATGCTTTTATATCAATATTTATTGCATTATGGGCTGTTATTACACATTATATCTCAATACTTATGGCTATTCTCTCTTATTTTACAAGGTTTACCATGAAGAGGGGGGATGCCGGCAGTTGGAATTCTGGTTGGAAAAGGAGCAAATGTTGGAAACCCATTCTGCACAACTCCAAAATTCCGGAAACTCCACGAAACAACTTTTCGGATTTATTAAGAATTTATGAGTGAAAGAAATAGGATAGGAGGCCCACACCCTGTCCAGGAAACAGGGGGGTGCCCCCCTATAGGGCGCGGCCCCCTATCTCCTGGGCCCCCTGGTGGGCCTCCGGCGTCCATCTTCTGCTATATCATCACACTTTCCCTGGAAAAAATTATGGGCAAGCTTACGGGACGAAACTCCGCCGCCACGAGGCGGAACCTTGGCGGAATCAATCTAGGGCTCTGGCGGAGCTGTTCTGCCGGGGACACTTCCCTCCGGGAGGGGAAAATCATCACCAATGATCCTCTCATCGGGAGGGGGTCAATCTCCATCAACATCTTCACTAGCACCATCTCCTCTCAAAACCCTAGTTCATCTCTTGTATCCAATCTTGTATCAAAACCACAAATTGGTACCTGTGGGTTTCTAGTAGTGATGATTACTCCTTTTAGTTGATAGTAATTAGTTTACTTGGTGGAAGATCATATGTTCAGATCCTTTAGGCATATTATTACTCCTCTGATTATGAACATGAATATGCTTTGTGAGTAGTTACGTTTGTTCCTAAGGACATGGGTGAAGTCTTGCTATTAGTAGTGATGTGAATTTGGTATTCGTTCGATATTTTGATGAGATGTATGTTGTCTTTCCTCTAGTGGTGTTATGTGAACGTCGACTACATGACACTTCACCACTTTTTGGGCCTAGAGGAAGGCATAGGGAAGTAATAAGTAGATGATGGGTTGCTAGAGTGACAGAAGCTTAAACCCTAGTTTATGCGTTGCTTCGTTAGGGGTTGATATGGACCCATATGTTTAATGCTATGGTTAGGGTTACCTTAATACTCCTTTTTGTAGTTGCGGATGCTTGCAATATGGGTTAATCATAAGT